>CM076574.1:1023628280-1024228280 GCA_034641835.2 Pinus albicaulis
CTAAATTTAATTATCCCATTACTGTAGACATTGAGTGTAACAAATGAAAGGCAGAGTCTTAGTAGAAGTATAAGTTTCAAGAGACTAGGTGTCTTTTTCAGTTCCAAGAATGTAGTTTATGGTTAAGATAGGTGTCAAGATTATAGTTCGAAGATCTAGCCAGTTGGGCAGATCCAATGTAAGCAACAAAATTATATTAATAGGGAAAAAATTGAATGAGAAAGGGTTCGAGAATGTCATTTGAGACTACTACTATTTTAAATTTTGGAATATCAATAATATACATTGATGGTGTTTTCTGCTTTACCTGAGATTCTTTTGTTGAAAATTTCAATGAAATTGACTGTGGTTGTTAGACTAAAAGTCTCGACAAAACCAACAAAAGCAGCCAGCACCCAGTGGGCAGCTTCAGAACATTCCTCCTCCAAAGCCTTTGCTACGCAGATCCTTTTCTAACGTTGCATGATTGCTACTTGGCTGTGCGTGCAAGGTTCTGCACCATCCAGTGTCCTCACTATTGCTAACATCCACACTGCTGCCAGAAACTTTCACGATGCTTCATATTTGTAGGCTACTCCATGATGCACAACATAGATAACTATTAAACAACGCAAATGGATCCAGGTCTACTTCTGGCTCGACCATCGACCAACGTGCTTCTTACCTCTGATACCACATGTTGAATAATCACACACCATTAACACACATAAAAACACAGAGATTTATACACAAACACAGTTATGACATAAAAGTCTTTAGCCTCACAGCTTCCTCACATATTTTCTCATTATTAAAAGAATGTAATATTACAATTAAATAGATGAGGAGACTGTGTCGCAAGATAGTGCGTGCTATCTTGGACACCTTGTTTGAGATAATTTCTCAACCATACACACACCAATATAGGAGCTACCTAAACTAACTCCTAACTTAGAGGAACAACCCAATCTAGAGAGTTAGACATAAATTCCTAACTTTTAATATTTAATTTATTTATTTTATTTTTGGATTTATTATTGTTTTATGAGAGAGGCTAACATCTTTGATTGTTGCAATGAGCTTATGTCTTATGTTTCCTTATCATTTTTTTTCTAATATCTTGATATTGAATTACTCATAATTTATGCCCTCATCCTCTGACTTCCTTTTGACATTGAGTTATTGAATATTTTTTGTGTGTTAGTATTGTCTTTTCATTGAAACAGTAAAAGCCCCAGTTTCCACAAGGAGATTCTTTTGTCACTAAATTCCTTCGTACTAACTCCATGAGCCCGATGGTAGTGAAACCTATTTCATTTTTCACCTACAATCAAATACACTAAGACACTTATCACAGAGTTATACATATGATTTGAAACCTAATTGAGAAAATAATTAGTTAAATTGAGAGAGCCCTCTCAGGCTGAAGAGGCTAATCCTCAGTCAAAAGCTGGTTTGAAAGAGTTACTCTAAGTTGTTTGGTGGAGCATCCTATCAGTACCAATTTAGAGATAACAGTTGACATGATGTGAAATTAGTTGCTTTGAAGGAGCAAGTGGATATGCCATCAAGTTGTTTCTTGCATGATGAGTTTGTGTGACAAGATGTCAAGAAAGTTTGTAGCCATTGTAGACCATGTTATGTGTTAACGCCAAGAAGAGAAGGAGATGGCGAATGCATCCTTCCATATGTGAAATTTGTAATTGTGGAGGTAAAATAATGATCATTTATTTTCTTTGTTTTTACTGATGTTGGAAGCTATTTGTTGTAGTTCACTCATTATGCAAAGGAGGAACATGATTCTCGATGGGAAGTCACCGAGGAATCGATTTGGTACAACAAAAGTGTTATATCAGCAAGCAACCAACAAGTGTTGGAATGGGTCAGCAGCAAAAGGACAACAATGGTTGAAGAGTCAAGCCATTTGCAAGGCAATGCAAGACATGTTACTGATGAAGTGGTTTTCATAGCGATTTCTCCAAGTAGAATCAAGATGATGGAACTTGGGAAACAAAAGAGTGTTTATAACTCATGAGATAACCAGCTTTTGTGGGTTCAAAAGCATGTCAGTGGGAAGGACTAAACAGAATCTGGATCAGGGGCAAAAATTAGCTCAAAAATGAAAGTTCTCAAAATTTCACCAAACTAGATTCACGTTGTCCGTCTTGTTGCAAGAAATCAAACGCAACTATTTTCCCTCCAACCGAGTTTGGGATGAAGGAGTTATGGTCTCGTTGATCGTAGTTTAAAAACAACCAAATTTTGATTAGAAAATTGCAGTAATTGTGCACAAAGTTGATGACATGTCAACCTAGTCAACATTCGGGAATCTTCTTCCGTCTTAGTCCAATGGGGATTATGTGACAAGTTTCACTGGGATTCGCCAAATCTTGGTTCACAGAAGTAAAATTTTCCAATGACCTCCTAAGTACTGAAATTCTGGGTTTATGGATTTTTTATGTGTCGGGAATGAATTTTTTTAATTAATTAATGAAGGTTGAAAGCCAATATATATATATATATATATATATATATATATATTAATCATTAATCTTAGTGATGGTGAGTGCCACTCGAGCACCTGATCATTATCAATGTAATTTTCCCATTACTGCAGAAAATGAATGTAATAAATGACAGGTAGAGTCCTATTAGAAGTATAAGTCTTAAGAGATTAGGCGTCTTTTTCAGTTCCAAGAATTTAGTTTATGGTTAATATAGGTGTCAAGATTATGGTTTGATGACCTAGCCAGCTGGGCAGATCCTATGTAAGCAACAAAGGTCTATTAATAGACATAAAATCGAATCAGAAAGGTTTGGAGAATTCCATATGAGACTACTACTATTGTAAATTTTGGAATATCAATAATATATAGTGATGGTGTTTTCTGCTTTACCTAAGATTCTTTGTTGAAAATTTCAATGAAATCGATTTCAAGTGGTTTATAGACTAAAAGTCTCGAAAACCAACAAAAGCAGCCGCACCTGGGCAAACGCCTTCGTAACATTCCTCCTCCAAAGCCTTTGCTATGCAGATCCTTTTCTAACGCTGCATGATTGCTACTTGGCTGTGCGTGCAAGGTTCTGCACCATCCAGTGTCCTCACTATTGCTAGCATCCACACTGCTGCCATAAACTTTCATGATGCTTCATATTTGTAGGCTACTCCATGATGCACAACATAGATAACTATTAAACAACGCAGATGGATCCAGGTCGACTTTTGGCTCGACCATCGACCAACATGCTCCTTACCTCTGATACCACATGTTGAATAATCACACACCATTAACACACATAAAAACACAAAGATTTATACACAAACACAGTTATGAAGGAAAAGTCTTTAGCCTCATAGCTTCCCTGGACACCTTGTCTGAGATAATTTCTCAACCATACACACACCAATATAGGAGCTACCTAAACTAACTCCTAACTTAGAGGAACAACCCAGTCTAGAGAGTTAGACATAAATTCCTAACTTTTAATATTTAATCTATTTATTTTATTTTTGGATTTATTATTGTTTTATGAGAGAGGCTAACATCTTTGACTGTTGCAATGAGCTTATGTCTTATGTTTCCTTAATATTTTTTTTCTAATATCTTGATATCGAATTACTCATAATTTATGCCCTCATCCTCTGACTTCCTTTTGACATTGAGTTATTGAATATTTTTTGTGTGTTAGTATTGTCTTTTCATTGAAACAGTAAAAGCCCCAGTTTCCACAAGGAGATTCTTTTGTCACTAAATTCCTTCGTACTAACTCCATGAGCCCGATGGTAGTGAAACCTATTTCATTTTTCACCTACAATCAAATACACTACATATTCTATCAGTTTTGAGTTATACATATGATTTGAAACCTAATTGGAGAAAATAATTAGTTAAATTGAGAGAGCCCTCTCAAATAAGAGGCTAATCCTCGCCAAAATTTGGTTTGAAAGAGTTACTCAAGTCGTTTGGTGTGGAGCATCCCATCGCACTAATTTAGAGATAACAATTGACATGATGTGAAATTAGTTGCTTTGAAGGAGCAAGAGGATATGTCGTCAAGTTGTTTCTTGCACGATTTGTTGTTTGTGACAAGATGTCAAGAAAGTTTGCAGTGATTGTAGACCATTTTATGTGTTTATGCCAAGAAGAGAAGGAGATGGCGAATGCATTCTTCCAGATGTGGAATTTGGAACCATGGAGGTAAAATAATGGTCATTTATTTTCTTATTTTTACTTATGTTGGAAGTTATTTGTTGTAGTTCACTCATTGTGAAAAAGAGGAACATGATTCTCAGTGGGAAGGCACTGAGGAATTGATTTGGTACAACAAAAAAGTTATATTAGCAATCAGCCAACAAGTGTTGGATTGGGTCAGCAGCAAAAGGAGACAAGTGGTTGAAGAGCCAAGCCATTTGCAAGGCAAGGTAAGGCATGTTAGTGACCAAGTGGTTGTCATGGTGAAGTTACCAAGTAGAATCAAGATGATAGAAACTGGGAAATAAAAGAGTGTTTATAACTCATGAGATAACCAGCTTTTGTGGGTTCAAAAGCATGTCAGTGGGAAGGACTAAACAGAATCTGGATCAGGGGCAAAAATTAGCTCAAAAATGAAAGTTCTCAAAATTTCACCAAACTAGATTCACAGTGTCCGTCTTGTTGCAAGAAATCAAACGCAACTATTTTCCTTGAAAACTGAGCTCGGATGAAGGAGTTATGGTCTGTTGATCGTAGTTTAAAACAACCAAATTTTTATTAGAAAATTGCAGAACAGGTACAGGTTGATGACATGTCAACCTAGTCAACATTCAGGGAATCTTCTTCTGTCTTAGTCCAATGGGACTATGACAAGTTTCACTCTGGGATTCGCCAGTTTGGTTTGTGAAGTAAAAATTTTCCAATGACCTCCTAAGATTGAAATTTGGGTTTATGGATTTTATGTGCTGGGAATGAATTTTTTTTAATTAATTAATGAAGGTTGAAGTTAATATATATATATATATATATATATATATATATATTAATCATTAATCTTAGTGATGGTGAGTGCCACTTGAGCACCTAATCATTATCAATTTAATTATCCCATTACTGTAGAAATTGAGTGTAACAAATGAAAGGCAGAGTCTTATTAGAAGTATAAGTTTCAAGAGATTAGGTGTCTTTTTCAGTTCCAAGAATGTAGTTTATGGTTAAGATAGGTGTCAAGATTATTTTTCGATGATCTAGCCAGTTGGGCAGATCCAATGTAAGCAACAAAATTATATTAATAGGGAAAAAATTGAATGAGAAAGGGTTGGAGAATGTCATTTGAGACTACTACTATTTTAAATTTTGGAATATCAATAATATACATTGATGGTGTTTTCCGCTTTACCTAAGATTCTTTTGTTGAAAATTTCAATGAAATTGACGGTGGTTGTTAGACTAAAAGTCTCGACAAAACCAACAAAAGAAGCCAGCACCCAGTGGGCAGCTTCAAAACATTCCTCCTCCAAAGCCTTTGCTATGCAGATCCTTTTCTAACGCTGCATGATTGCTACTTGGCTGTGCGTGCAAGGTTCTGCACCATCCAGTGTCCTCACTATTGCTAGCATCCACACTGCTGCCATAAACTTTCATGATGCTTCATATTTGTAGGCTACTCCATGATGCACAACATAGATAACTATTAAACAACGCAGATGGATCCAGGTCGACTTTTGGCTCGACCATCGACCAACATGCTCCTTACCTCTGATACCACATGTTGAATAATCACACACCATTAACACACATAAAAACACAAAGATTTATACACAAACACAGTTATGAAGGAAAAGTCTTTAGCCTCATAGCTTCCCTGGACACCTTGTCTGAGATAATTTCTCAACCATACACACACCAATATAGGAGCTACCTAAACTAACTCCTAACTTAGAGGAACAACCCAGTCTAGAGAGTTAGACATAAATTCCTAACTTTTAATATTTAATTTATTTATTTTATTTTTTGGATTTATTATTGTTTTATGAGAGAGGCTAACATCTTTTGACTATTGCAATGAGCTTATGTCTTATGTTTCCTTAATATATTTTTCCACTATCTTGACTTTGAATTACTCATAATTCATGACCTCATGCTATTACTTCTTTTTAACATTGAGTTATTGAATATTTTCTATGCGTTAGTATTGTATTTTCATTGAAATAGTAAAAGCCTCAACTTCCACAAGGAGATTCATTTGTCACTAAATTCCTTCATACTGAATCCATGGGCCCAATGGAAGTGACACCTATTTCATTTTTCACCTGCAATCAAATACACTAAGACACTCATCACAAATTTAGCCATTTGATTTAAATTCTAATTGAGAAAATAATTAGTTAAATTGAGAGAGCCCTCGCAGGCCGAAGAGGCTAATCCTCAGTCAAAAGCTGGTTTGAAAGAGTTACTCTAAGCTTTCTGGTGGAGCATCCCATCAGTACCAATTTAGAGATAACAATTGACATGATGTGAAATTAGTTGCTTTGAAGGAGCAAGTGGATATGCCATCAAGTTGTTTCTTGCATGATGAGTTTGTGTGACAAGATGTCAAGAAAGTTTGCAGCCATTGTAGACCATGCTATGTGTTAATGCCAAGAAGAGAAGGAGATGGCGAATGCATCCTTCCATATGTGAAATTTGTAATTGTGGAGGTAAAATAATGATCATTTATTTTCTTTGTTTTTACTGATGTTGGAAGCTATTTGTTGTAGTTCACTCATTATGCAAAGGAGGAACATGATTCTCGGTGGGAAGTCACCGAGGAATCGATTTGGTACAACAAAAGTGTTATATCAGCAAGCAACCAACAAGTTTTGGAATGGGTCAGCAGCAAAAGGACAACAATGGTTGAAGAGTCAAGCCATTTGCAAGGCAATGCAAGACATGTTACTGATGAAGTGGTTTTCATTGCGATTTCTCCAAGTAGAATCAAGATGATAGAACTTGGGAAACAAAAGAGTGTTTATAACTCATGAGATAACCAGCTTTTGTGGGTTCAAAAGCATGTCAGTGGGAAGGACTAAACAGAATCTGGATCAGGGGCAAAAATTAGCTCAAAAATGAAAGTTCTCAAAATTTCACCAAACTAGATTCACAGTGTCCGTCTTGTTGCAAGAAATCAAACGCAACTATTTTCCTTGAAAACTGAGCTCGGATGAAGGAGTTATGGTCTGTTGATCGTAGTTTAAAACAACCAAATTTTTATTAGAAAATTGTAGAACAGGTACAGGTTGATGACATGTCAACCTAGTCAACATTCAGGGAATCTTCTTTTGTCTTAGTCCAATGGGACTATGACAAGTTTCACTCTGGGATTCGCCAGTTTGGTTTGTGAAGTAAAAATTTTCCAATGACCTCCTAAGATTGAAATTTGGGTTTATGGATTTTATGTGCTGGGAATGAATTTTTTTTAATTAATTAATGAAGGTTGAAGTTAATATATATATATATATATATATATATATATATATTAATCATTAATCTTAGTGATGGTGAGTGCCACTTGAGCACCTAATCATTATCAATTTAATTATCCCATTACTGTAGAAATTGAGTGTAACAAATGAAAGGCAGAGTCTTATTAGAAGTATAAGTTTCAAGAGATTAGGTGTCTTTTTCAGTTCCAAGAATGTAGTTTATGGTTAAGATAGGTGTCAAGATTATTTTTCGATGATCTAGCCAGTTGGGCAGATCCAATGTAAGCAACAAAATTATATTAATAGGGAAAAAATTGAATGAGAAAGGGTTGGAGAATGTCATTTGAGACTACTACTATTTTAAATTTTGGAATATCAATAATATACATTGATGGTGTTTTCCGCTTTACCTAAGATTCTTTTGTTGAAAATTTCAATGAAATTGACGGTGGTTGTTAGACTAAAAGTCTCGAAAAAACCAACAAAAGCAGCCAGCACCCAGTGGGCAGCTTCAGAACATTCCTCCTCCAAAGCCTTTGCTATGCAGATCCTTTTCTAACGCTGCATGATTGCTACTTGGCTGTGCGTGCAAGGTTCTGCACCATCCAGTGTCCTCACTATTGCTAGCATCCACACTGCTGCCATAAACTTTCATGATGCTTCATATTTGTAGGCTACTCCATGATGCACAACATAGATAACTATTAAACAACGCAGATGGATCCAGGTCGACTTTTGGCTCGACCATCGACCAACATGCTCCTTACCTCTGATACCACATGTTGAATAATCACACACCATTAACACACATAAAAACACAAAGATTTATACACAAACACAGTTATGAAGGAAAAGTCTTTAGCCTCATAGCTTCCCTGGACACCTTGTCTGAGATAATTTCTCAACCATACACACACCAATATAGGAGCTACCTAAACTAACTCCTAACTTAGAGGAACAACCCAGTCTAGAGAGTTAGACATAAATTCCTAACTTTTAATATTTAATTTATTTATTTTATTTTTGGATTTATTATTGTTTTATGAGAGAGGCTAACATCTTTGACTGTTGCAATGAGCTTATGTCTTATGTTTCCTTAATATTTTTTTTCTAATATCTTGATATCGAATTACTCATAATTTATGCCCTCATCCTCTGACTTCCTTTTGACATTGAGTTATTGAATATTTTTTGTGTGTTAGTATTGTCTTTTCATTGAAACAGTAAAAGCCCCAGTTTCCACAAGGAGATTCTTTTGTCACTAAATTCCTTCGTACTAACTCCATGAGCCCGATGGTAGTGAAATCTATTTCATTTTTCACCTACAATCAAATACACTAAGACACTTATCACAGAGTTAGCCATATGATTTGAAACCTAATTGAGAAAATAATTAGTTAAATTGAGAGAGCCCTCTCAGGCTGAAGAGGCTAATCCTCAGTCAAAATTTGGTTTGAAAGAGTTACTCTAAGTTGTTTGGTGGAGCATCCCATCAGTACCAATTTAGAGATAACAATTGACATGATGTGAAATTAGTTGCTTTGAAGGAGCAAGTGGATATGCCATCAAGTTGTTTCTTGCATGATGAGTTTGTGTGACAAGATGTCAAGAAAGTTTGTAGCCATTGTAGACCATGTTATGTGTTAACGCCAAGAAGAGAAGGAGATGGCGAATGCATCCTTCCATATGTGAAATTTGTAATTGTGGAGGTAAAATAATGATCATTTATTTTCTTTGTTTTTACTGATGTTGGAAGCTATTTGTTGTAGTTCACTCATTATGCAAAGGAGGAACATGATTCTCGGTGGGAAGTCACCGAGGAATCGATTTGGTACAACAAAAGTGTTATATCAGCAAGCAACCAACAAGTTTTGGAATGGGTCAGCAGCAAAAGGACAACAATGGTTGAAGAGTCAAGCCATTTGCAAGGCAATGCAAGACATGTTACTGATGAAGTGGTTTTCATTGCGATTTCTCCAAGTAGAATCAAGATGATAGAACTTGGGAAACAAAAGAGTGTTTATAACTCATGAGATAACCAGCTTTTGTGGGTTCAAAAGCATGTCAGTGGGAAGGACTAAACAGAATCTGGATCAGGGGCAAAAATTAGCTCAAAAATGAAAGTTCTCAAAATTTCACCAAACCAGATTCACAGTGTCCGTCTTGTTGCAAGAAATTTAACGCAACTATTTTCCTTGAAAACTGAGCTCGGATGAAGGAGTTATGGTCTGTTGATCGTAGTTTAAAACAACCAAATTTTTATTAGAAAATTGTAGAACATGTACAGGTTGATGACATGTCAACCTATTCAACATTCAGGGAATCTTCTTCTGTCTTAGTCCAATGGGACTATGACAAGTTTCACTCTGGGATTCGCCAGTTTGGTTTGTGAAGTAAAAATTTTCCAATGACCTCCTAAGATTGAAATTTGGGTTTATGGATTTTATGTGCTGGGAATGAATTTTTTTTAATTAATTAATGAAGGTTGAAGTTAATATATATATATATATATATATATATATATATATATATATATATTTAAACCTAAGTTCGCATATCAAACCTACATTATATTACCATTGGCAACATTACAATGATGGGTCTGAATGGCATTAAACATGGATCAGATGTATTAAGGTTCGATGATATAGATTATAAAGTATGGGCACATCATATATAAGGTTTCTCATGGAAAAAGGTATATCACCAAGGAAGGGGTGGAGGTCGGGGTTGACCCTGCAATATCCCCCATGTAAGCGCCCGTCGTAACCAACACTCCACACTATGTTCCTTGAAAACTATAGGCACATGCACATATTTTAACTTAATGTTGTTCACTGTTGGACAGAGGAGGGGGCCAACCCCCTTGTAATATGACCACACCCTGTAACTGTGCGGAGGGCTAACACACTAAATTCTCTTAGTGCTAACCGTTGCAATTAATAAATGATTGACCGAACCGATCCATATGTTAATAGCACAATTAGTTTGGCGTCATATTTGGTGGATTCCGCCAAATGCGGCGGAGCTCCAATTTTAGTGGAGTTAACTTGCAGTTAGCCAGATTTAGTGGAGCTTTTCTAGGCTATAATTGAATGAGACCTATCTTGGTCAATTTTTGACCATTTTTTTCTCAAGGATAGTCATTCTTAGTAGATAGGCATGCTCTGAATCCCTTGGAACAATTTCAGAGGCAATGGAGCTCATCTACAGGTGTTTTTGGTCACTTGAATAATTTTGAAGCCCAAGGCCACCAGGAGGGAAGGCCATGCCCAAATTAGCTGAAGGCCAATTTCAGTGAATTTGGAGAAGGATAGTCATTATTAGAAATTTTTAATGCTCTGAATCCATTGAAATATCTTTCAAATGCAATGGACCTTAACTACAAGTTTTTTTGGTCACTTGAGGAATTTTGAAGCCTAGGGCCACCATGAGGGAAGGCCATGCCCAGATCAGCTGAAGGCCAATTTTAGTGAGTGAATAGTCAATTTTTGATGTATTTGATGCTCTGAACATAATGGTACCATTTATAGAGGCGTTGGAGTACATTTGAAGGTGATTTTGTCACTTTGGAGATTAAACAAGTCCATGGTCACCGGGGTTGGAGGTCAAGCCTAAAGAAGATGTGAATTAAATTCAGTGATTGAATAGTCATTTTTTGGGTATTTGATAATTCTGAAGCAAATGGAACAGTAAAAAAATCCATTGGAGCAACACAGATGCTTATAATAATACATTTTACTCATAATCCCAAGAGGGCCTAGCCAGTTAAAGCAGGTCCATGGAGATGTAGCCCAAGAGGGGTGAACTCCATCATCATCCATTGTGTTATGTGATTTCTGTGAGTTACATTTCAGTATTTCATTTTCTGTATATGAGTTTTTAATTGTTAATTAACTCATAATTTGATCCTTAAAAACACATTAATCTACACAGATAAACCCCCTTCACAAGTGGTTAACATGAGACGATCCTGAAACATTTCTTATATATATATATATGATTTCTAAACCTAATTCTGCATATCAAACCTACATTATATTACCATTGGCAACATTACAATGGTGGGTCCAAATGGCATTAAACGTAGAGCATATGTATTAAGGTTCGATGGTATATATTACAAATTATGGGCATAACATATATAAGGTTTCACATGGAAAAAGGTATATCACCAAGGAAGGGGCGGAGATTGGGGTATACCCCATGACCTCACCCATGTAAGTGCCTGTTGTAACCAACACTCCACACTATGTTCCTTAACAATTATAGGCGTGCCCACATATTTTAACTTCATGTTGTTCACTGTTTGGTGGAGGAGGGGGCGAACCCCCTTGTAATATGACCACACCCTGTAACCATGCAGAGGGCTAACGCACTAAATGCGCTTAGCACTAACCATTTTATCTAAATTTAAATGTTATTTTTGTTGTGAAAATTTCATTTTCAGATGTAAAACTTATTTATTGATCTTATGCTTGATGTGCAAGTTATCTTGTTGCTTATGTGTGTCAAAGAGGTAATTAAAAAAAAAAATTATGAGTATTTTTGAAAGCATGAAGCATGAATTTAAATGGTTGAACAATGGCAACATAAACAACAACAAACCATGACAAATTGATCCATTGAAACAGAGTTTTGATGAAGGATTTCACCCCTCCTAGGCTACATCTCCTTAGTCCAACTCCATAGCTTCGGAATCTGTATTAGCTCAATTATGCTCAAAATGTTGTTTACATGCATTAAATTCTCATGGAACCTATTCCAATGAGTTTAAAATGTTTAAATATATTATAAATGACTATTTATTTACTCAATTTTGTTACCAGATGCTCTGGGCATGGCCTCCCCTCCCTTCAAAAATATTCAAGGCAACAAAAACCTCTGTAGATGACATCTTCTGCCTTACAAACCTATTCCAATGGCTCCAAAACATCCAAATATACTACTAATGACTCTTCTTGAGATCAATTTGGTAAAAAATTGACTCAGTTATGGAAAAACCAATTTTCCCTACAATTTTGCCTCCAAATCTGGAGAACTGGAGTTAACTCCGACTAAATCTGAAGTTGTCCACCAAAAATGGGGCTCTTCCAAATCCACCGCCATATTAATCTCATCATTAGCATATTGATAAGCTATGTTTAGTGTTAATTAACTGCACAGTTAAGCACGTTTAGCACCGGTGCTCCCCCTAGTCACGTGCTTTGGTCATATGGTGAGGAGTTGGCTCCTCCGTTCCCACCACCAAACAATACACACATTCAAATATCATTTCTGAGAATTTTTTTACAAGTCACGGGCTCATGGCCTAATGGTGGAGGCGCTTTGTGGAGAGGGGGAGGTCTTGGGGTCGAGCCCCGAACCCTCCCCCGTACATATGTTTTGCACACGACATATATATATCCTGCCATACCTTCGAACCTTAATATTTGCCATGTCACATTTAATATAATGTGTCAGTCCACCATAAACTTTGCATAAAGTTTGTTATTCAAAATCCTTAATAATATGACCCATTGTAATGTTAATCCATATGTGGATTATAATAATGTTAATGCCACCATAATGTAGGTTTGTAATATGTAATTTGAACATATGCCAATGTATAATAATATATCCACCATTTGAAATATGCCAACGCTCCATAATGTAGGTTTGTAATATTTAATTTGAATTTGGGTTGATAGAATTAATATATGTGGATTAATATGTCAATTAATAATTAATTAAGGTATAATTTAATAATTAATATGTATATTAATATATAATTTAAAAACTATATATATATATATATATAACCTTAATTAATTAAAAATAAATTAAAATTTCCAGCACATAATATCATGAACCCAAAATTCAACCTTAGGAGGCCATCGGAAAAATTTTAGCTTCACAAACCAAACTGGCGAATCCGAGAGTGACACTTGTCACAATCCCATTGGATTAAAACTGAAGAAGATTCCATGAATGCTAATTGGGTTGCCATGTCATCAGCCTGTACCTGTTCTGCAATTATTTTAATAAAAAATTACATGTTCTGAACGGAAATCAACATACGATAACTCCTTCATCAGAACTCGTTTTTCAACAAAACAAGTTGCGTTGGATTCCTTGCGATGGGCTGGTCGTTGTCATTCTAGTTTAATTCAATTCTAAGCACTTTATTTTTTGAGCTAAAATACTAAGCCTCTGATCATTCCTCCCCACTAGAAGCCTTTTTTACCCCTATAGCTCTCTGATTATTGATCATGTGGATGAGGGTACTGTTCCCTCACCCTTCCAGTCTTTATCCACTAAAATTTTCCCAATTTCATCATTTGGAGCTTTTCACAAAAAGTCAAAATTTTCCTTGATTCTTGCGACCTTCTCTTGCCGTCATTGACACCGTCATGCTGAAATATTTCTGAATTTGCAGAACAACAATCTATTCTTGCAGAAACCATTTTTTTCCTACCTTGGTCAAAAATCAAAGGAAACTTATAAATTTTCTCACCTTGCATACTGTCACCATGGCAATTTTTAGCTACTTTCGATTTGTACTTGTGTCGACTCTTGACCAAGTATCTTCGCCATTGCTATGTACCTTTTGGAAAATAGCAATAAGCATTTGTGGAACCCATGCCTTCTTTTCCAAGCTACTTTGTTGCTTTCTCTTTGACCTTTTCACTCTCTTGCACCGACATCTTGTTTCCAACACTTCTCAACACTACTATTGACTGCTGCAATTATGTCACATCTTTTTCACATTCTTTCAAAGGCAACCTATTAACATCCTAAAATAACACATTAGAAGCATAAGCATATTTTTGAAAAGTATGATTCAATACATCTCTTTGTTTGATCATCAACTATCTTAAGTTCTGACTTGCATTCACTATCCTCTTCATTTCACTTGCATGTATAAGAGACAAACTTGTCTTTTTCTTCTGTGTTATGCAGAATTGTGAATTACGGCTGAATCAAATTCCCTAAATGTGGTACTTTGAATTTAGAACAATAGATCAAAGACTTTGCAGACACTTTCTCCAAGAGTAAATAAACATACAAAAAGATAGAGGAACCTACTTGTGATCCAAGCGCTTCTTATTCTCCCTTTGTCGCTCTTGTTGTAGCTTCCAATCCGACTTAGTTCGCCAGATTAGTTCCTGCAAGTATAAACACTAAACAAAAAAGAGATTGCAATATACATATTTCTATTTATCTTAATCAGTTAAATCGATTAAACATGAAACATATATATCAATTAATAATCCATCATATGAAAAGTAGAAACATAAACAGATACATAAATGGGAAAATGAGCAACAATATTTATTAATGGATAGAATGGGGAGGTTACAACCAGCGATCAATTTGATGTCACCAACTCTAGCATTCATCCTAGCCTCATCACAATAAACATCTCACCAGCAACATATCACTCTTATCACACACTCAATTGAGAATCCAACAACATTTCTATACCAAATTTCTTCCCTCCCTAGCATTACGATCTGTGCTCAATTTATAGGGCAACTGATGGTAGTTTCTCAAACAAATACTTTCTAATAATAGGCAAGAGATGTTCCCAAGTTTATAGGTGTTAGATGGACACATGGATTCAGAGTTTGACACATATGGACTCTTATAGAAGGCACTGGCCATTTGGAGATTCCGAAACAATGACAATTTCACTCCCATTTAACCAATGCACTCTTGAATGTAGGGAAGTGCTTTGTAGAGCACCCTTGAATGGAGGAAATTGCATATGAAAAGCAGTTAGTCCCTTGAGAGGTTGCGTTGGTGAGCTCATAAGTGATATAACATATACTTCAACCCTTGGAAACCTTGCAATAGCATTCATGAATGGTTTGTTCTTATCTTAGGGCATGTAGCAACAAAAATGATAGGGGATGATAGACCCTATTTCATTGGTCCTGGGGTTGATTTCCAGTTTGACCAGGTCATTGGGAATGATTCCAAAATTTACCTATAACAGATGCCCCCTAAAGCATGAAGTCAAATAATAACAATATTTTTTGAATGAGATGCTTTACGTTGTGATGGGATGGAACTGAATCAAAGTGGCGACCTGCATCAATATTACAATACATTACATCATGATATATCCTCTTGATCACGAATTGCTAAGGGAAGGCATTCTCCTGCTCAACACATAAAATATCTAATAACATGTACATAGTGTATAAATTCATATATATTGGAATGTTTCCCAATACAGATAGGACTACAGATATAGGCCCATGTTCGGATGATGATCTATATGTAAGGTCACCGTACAGATGATGTGTACAAAAATCCTGAAATGGCAGCCCGGATAGCTGAAACTAGATCTGGGGTCTTCTTATCTTGTTCATTTGATCGTTCGGGTACAAGTCTAGCCATGCGAATATATGATTTGTAGTCGAACATGGTAAGATATCATTTGATTACCAACCAATGATGGGAGCTGTTAACAAACACGAGAGAACCACCATTGACGTCAATAGTCCTCAAGGTACTACAATACATTTCATAAGGTGTGAATATATGATTTGATGTCGAACGAAAAACAAAATCTTTCGGTCAAAAGTGTGCAAGAGAGGATCTTGTCGATGCTGTAACAAGCCTCATGGTACTAGAAGATGATGTTTCTAAGTAAAATTCTTGGATGATGATTTGACGTCGACAGGAAGTCACTTTATTTCGTAACGGGAGTTACTAATTTTGAAGACAAAATGTGACTTGATATAGCAATGTTCAGGGATGACTGTCATGAGAATGAAGGTTTATGAGTATTGCATAAGGATGAGTATTCACCGGATGACTTCTCTTGAACATATCTGGGACACTGAGATGAGTTTGCAACATTGACCCAGAACCGAAGTGAAGGTATGATGAACCATAGGTATGAATGAACTGTCAAGAATATTACCCAACCCAAACAGTCATGATGATGGAGTGAAGTGTCATGTTCAAGAGCGACCTGCTACCATAAAATTTCTGTTCACTTTCCCAAATTTTCCCCGGTCATTTATCGACCACTACCTCTTTATTTTTTAACAAGCTTGAGGAGGATAACATATGATTGATCTATAATTCAACCCTTTGGGTGAATAATGCATCAATATTTAATAATTTAATGAGTCTAGAGATGAATGAAACTTGATTCTTTCCATGATCGACAAGCCCGTCGCTATTTTATGTTTTAACGAGCCTAACGACAGTGACAGCCCGATATTTTTTCATATTTAGAGAGTTTGAAAAAGAGGACGAAAGAAAACTCCATAAGTACTTTTTCATAAATTTTTCGCTCAGATCCAAAAAAGTGTAAAATAATATCTAAGAGAACCTCCTAGCCATGTTCAACTAAGGCATTCCTTTTTCGTAAATAATCTATCTTAGTCTGGAAAAGGGTTAAACTTATACTAAGTAGATATCAATTCATTTACTTTTACGAGCTTGAAAAGACAAGTGCTCAACAATATTTTTATATTATCAGAGTCTGAAAAGAGCTAAAAGAAGACTCCAAGGGTTCCTTTTTCGCTGTTATCAAAGCTCTAAAAAGAGATAAAAGTGCGCTTCAAGTCCTTTTTCATTTTTATCAAAGCTCGAAAAATAAGAATAAAAGTATGCTTTGTGGTCAAATCATTCTTGAAATAAATTTTCATGACTAATCTGCTCATCAGTTGCAAACCTGTTCAGAACAACATCAAATGGATTAAAAATACATGTTTCATGTTAAAAATTGAATAAAACCATAGTCACAGCAATAAATATGATTTTCAAATAATCAAATGACTAGTTAAAAGAGTTTTACTATTCATTTTTACCATTTGAAAGTTACCATTTGCGTTTTGGAGCTCTGAACCTGTTTTTGCCCCCGAACTTCAACTATTGATTGCAATCAATTCTATGGATATTTTTCATCATCGTTTGATCCAAGTTGGTGCCATAATCCCCCTCTTTCTTTTAGTAGTCACTTCATTTCATTTTACTACAAATTTTTAGGGATTTGGGCCCCTTAGGGTATATTATTTTTCCAAATAGGGAAATGCACCCTTGGGCATCGAAAAATGCGTTGTAAATCACTCAAAATGAAGATTAGGTGCATATGCAATTTACTGTCTATTGACCAAGACTGCGTTGGGCGCAATTCAAATTTTTTATTCTTGCATTGTACCCAAATTTTGCCTAATTTTTTGCATGAAAGGGAGTCTAATGAGTCTTATAGTTATGTTTCAGGGATTCATCAAACTAGAATGACGATTACTTGGAGAGAAAGAGAGCATGAAGAACAAAATATGATTTCCCTTAATGATCCGGGTACTGTAAAATCCATAAGAGATTGTGGGTTATTAAACTACTTTCGCTTATCAAGTATGAGGCAACAAATATAACTTTTGGAGTTCCTTGTTCGTGCATGGGATCCAAAAATTGAGGCATTTCACATTAGGAACAAAGTGGTTCCAATTACAGTGGAGGACATATATTTTCTGACAGGCTTGTCGAGGAGAGGCTTACCCATATCTCTCTCAGGGTCTACTCTCAAAGGAGAGACACAAAGAGACTATATTTTGCAGTATTGTTATCCAGGGGTAGAGCTAGGAAAGGATGGGAAAATGATGTTCATGATTGGCCTTTGAGAACCATTCTATTCACAATCACAAATATTGCTGGTACCATTACACTACATGTAGAGAACATATCATATATGGATTATGCGCTAGAGTGCATGGAACCAACAATGTTCAACTGGTGCCAAGTTGTACGTTCTCAAATAAAAAAACAACTGAGCAAGGCAAGGGGAGGAGGGAAGAAAAACTTCAGTTATGGTTTGATCCTTATTTCTTTTTCCTTAGAGCAGATTCCACTGATGTTTCCTTAGCATGTGACGTTGGTTGTGTCTAACCCTGGAGATCCGAGGATGCAGAGATGGGTAGAACTGATGGCTAGACATGTAGTCCAATATTCCATCGTGTTCTCAATTTCCTTCTTTGCCTGGTTTGGGCAACAGGTTATCGCCATCGATGAGTATGCATATGGAGGCGTCAATTTCCGAGGAGATCCAAAATTAGATTTACTAGAGGGCGCTCAGTGGGTTGCAATCGGTAAGAATGTTTTGACCATGTTTTTTTTATTTTTCTAAGGTTTATACATGTTTTTTTATTTTGATGTTTTCCCAAGACTGAAATAAAGTTTTAATTTAGTTCAGATGTGGGTCGAGTTCAACCAGTGCAGGAACAAGAGCATGGAGTGGATGAGCCAGTAGAAAGGGTTGTCAGGAGAGCAATCCTTCAGGATTTAGACATGGCTGAGACTCTTACTAAGCTTCGGCAGCACATCGAGGGGTTGAACTTCGAGATTTTGGATTTCTGGATCGAAGAGTTACCCATGCGACTACATCGTCATACTATTGGCGTTCCTAACCGATGGATGCGGTTACTGTGTAGGATAGCTAGATCGATAGCATGTTACCATGGGCATCACTAGTTTACTTTTGACATGTTGCATACATTTTGAGGTCAGATAACCAATGTGTCTTGGGCACAAATTTTGTAAAAACCTATAACTATCTAACTATTTGATTTCAGTGTTTTCTTATGTTTATTGTGCAGTCTTATTCAATTATGTGAATGTATCTTTACATGTGCTGTAAATGTCTGTTTATAACATAATTTGCTAAAGAATCAGTCAATGTGTTCAAGTTTCTGGAAATGTGTTAAAATTGAATTAAATAATTTTTTTTTTTCCAAAATTCAAACTCTTAGGAACATACGATGCAGTGTTGGATTTCTAACAATATAAACACTAGTAAGTTGTAATACCACAAGTTGTGAGTCTAACCTTATGATGATGTGGTTAATACCAAATGAAATGGCATCAGAGAGAAGTTTGATCAACACGCTATACTCAGTGATATTGTTTGTCAAACTACCAAGACAAATCCCTTGAAAAATCACTAACTGTAATATCCCAAAATCAGGAATTTCTACAACAAAAAGAATATATGAAGATATTATTAAGTTGGAGATCTAGAAAATAGACTCATATGGTGTGTTCAAAAACTCATAGCCATAAAATGAGTGAAACAACAGCAAAAGAAGAACTTCTACACATTCCCAAGTGGGGAAAATGCTGCAAATAGACCCTGGAAACGTTATTTCTGAAGATCTGCATTTTTTCTGGGTGAAATAATGCTTGTTCCCCTTAGCATATGATGTTAGGCCCTCACATACAAAAGGGAATCAGAAATAAATCCCTTTTGATATGTTAAACAGACCTCCCGGCTTCATATCAACTCAAAAATAGCCAAATCCCATGACTTGAGTTATGTAGAAAAATACTGAAGAATGTACAGTGTATTATATGAGGGTTTCTATAGTATAATGATAAAATATCATGGACCTAGAGTTATATGGAACAATATTCTAAGAAAATGAAGATCTGACTTCCTTATTGTATTATAAAGTCAACCCGGCAAGGGTTTCATGAAAGTACAAGTACAAAAAGAGAAGATATGAATATTCAGCTCAGAAATGCAGTCTTACTGAAACATTACAGAAATATAGCTGAATAATACAAGATATGGATGAGAATACCATCCTCTAGCTTTCCGAGAGAAGGGTTGGCCCTTTCCCTAGGAAACTAGCTCAGAAACAAGGGTCTTAACCGTGCTGTAGCAACTCTATGCAAAATGACGCAGTTCCTGCAAGGGACTGCGTTGTAGGAGATGAGGAGTACTTTGGCCTACTGCCAAGATGTGAAATATGCTCAGAAATCTTCCTAGTTGATCTCTCAAGAGAAGGAAGGCACCTTCTACTGAGAAACAAACCCAGAAGTGGTGTTACAAACCTCCACTGCAACACCCTGCAACTCAGCAATATCCTGCTATAGAAATAATGTTGGGGCTGAAGATTTGTGCTTGTCCTTAAGCCTGGATGTGGAGAAATATAGGACAAACTCTCCCAAGAGGTCTCTCAAGGGAAGAGGTGGGATTCCCGCTCGGGAACACACGGTGCTAAACAACATTGCAACCATGCTAAACAACAAGAGGAGGCCAAAAGTCTAAACATACCAAATAATAATAGATCATAACATGAATAAAAAAAGCTCCCATCCTCTCCATATATAGCAAGTGAAACTCTCCACATTGGGTCCCATCCACATGTGCCATCAAGCCCATGCAAGTTGTCCTCCACCAAAACTACGTTGTCCAAAGGAGGTTCAATGTATCTAGACATCTTTGTTGACTTGGTCAAAGTTGACTGAATCAACATAATCCCATCTTTTTTCACACCCAAGGGTGCTCAAATTAACTGCTTATTCTTACTCCTTTCACATTAGGAGTGTTCTTGATTCTTATAAAGAGGTTAGTGGGCCTCCCTACCCATTTATTCACCTACCTAGTGTTGAAACAACTCTAATATTCCATTTAGCTTGAAGGCTAAAATTTTGGAATATTACAGTCCTCCCCTCCAAAATGTTGCTTGTCCTCAAGAAACTATATAAGGAGAGAAAAAATCCTCCCCTCCTCTTTTTGTGGCCTCCTCATCAAAAGTTTCCACCACTTCTCAAAATGATCTGTTACAAATCTGCACTCCAATGCTTCCTCCCAAGCATGCAAAACCATGTGGCTTACATCATAGAAAGGTGGAAGATGTAAGTGGAAACCTCCCTGCTGTCCAATGGCCTCCTCAAGGTAAGAGTGATGATTAACATGGGAAATATTATTCCCAATGAGTGACTCCCATACCCATGCTATCATCCAAATGAAATGAGCCAATTTAGTTAGCTCAAAAAGATCCTCAATCCTTGGTTCATACAATGTGTTGGGGCTGCATGGAGAGATTGAATCTTCCCAACCAAGTGGTTTCTCTCTCCATTTATGATAAGTATGGGGCTGTTGCTGATCTTGGGCTGAAATATCATGACCTCCAAGAGTGGCCCAAGCTACCCCATCAAAAAAATAAACCATGAAGTGCCTCCTCCAAAAACTCAAGTTCTTTAAATGGCTCCTCCCATATGAAGAAGAGAGATGTAATTTGGCAATCATGGGCTGCCCATTGCTGCTCCTAAAACATGCATCATGCAAATTAGGGAGAATCACACTCCCAATGGGCATCTTCAACTCATATCCTACTTTCCAAACAAAGCTCCCCATGAACATAGAAATATCAGCAATACATGGAAGCAAAACCCAATAGAAACGAGTTGCCATATGACAGTCGGAAAGTGGATCAAGGTACCACACAAGGAACCAGCCCAGTGCATCCTCTGCTTGCATCAAATCAAACAAAAACAAGTTCTTTTCTAGACACTTTTTTGCTACCACAATCATCTTACAAGATATAAACATGAAATTACAAAAGGGTGTCAATGGTGCACACCAAAAATCATGTGGCTTCCCCCACAAACCACCAATGAGATAGCCAATATCAATGCTACAAATGGCTTCAAGTACATCATTATACAATATGCAAGAAGAAATAATCCTCCTTGGTACAATATGTTGCTCAGATGAAGACAAGAAGTACAAAACATAAAGTGAAATTGTGCATTCTCCATCATGTACTTGAGGTCTTGAGCTGAAATGGCTCAACCGGAAATTCTACCTCACCTCCAAAGAGTATGGAAGTGGCTATGACATCCTCTCTATCACCATTCGAGCTATGCATCTCTCCATATGCTGAAATATGTCATGTTGAATGCCCTCCCAAATGAACTCTTCTGCCAAGGAAAGATATGCATCAAAATGCATGGAAAAGAAGTCCTCGTGTGCTGCATGTAGTAGCTTCTCCTTGAGCTCAGAAGCTCTAGTCAAGAAGAATTTACCACAAGAATAGATGACCATATCATCCACCATATATCTTTCATCTCTATCAGGGTCATAAAGAATCATGCAAGCACTAATATCCTTGGAGTACTCTACCAAGAGTTGAGACCTCCAATATGGATCAATCCTCCCAAGAGACAGCACTGGCGATGTGGCATGTGAAGCTCTCCTCATGCTGCTGCCCACTACTTTGACATCCCTCATGCCAAATTTCTCCTCCAAACTCTTCACCCCTCCAAAATCCAAGAGTGGTGAAACCAAAGACAAGATGTCTTTCATCAACTCTAGATCTGGTGGCCTCCTAGGTGGAATGCCTCCACGTAGTGAGACATCAATGTCAAGAGTAGACTGCACATATGGTTGGGCAACTTTTACCTTGCCCTTACAGCGCAAATTAGTCTGCCTCTTCCTTGCCTTAACTCTCTGAAATAGAGAAGGGTGTGTGCCTCTCATTAAGTGATGCTGCTTTTCCTTCCTACCTTCTCCTTCCATCTGCAATGCTTCACAATCATGTTGCTCATTGATTGTGATTTAACCTCCATGTATGAGATCTTGGGGAGCTTATTGCAAGGATACAAGAATCCCTCTTGTTGGACGATGTGCTCCTCCTTCCTCTGCATGAGGTACCAGATGTGCTCTAGATGTGACAGCGTTGTTGCTCTCATATTCATCAATGTGTACGGGCAACATCTCAACAATTGGATCCTTTGGTGAAAAAGTGATCCCCATGCCCTCTTTTTGAGGAATATGAAACAAGTATCTTGCCTCTAGCAAGGTATCATGCAAGATGTGATCTTCTCCAATAGGTTTCTGAAGTGGTTTTGAGTTTGTAGGTCCTCCCAACTTATGCAAAAGTTTCATTGGTTTGATTGTCTCATGTTTTTTATCAAACCTTTCTACCAATCTCTTAGTGAAATTTGCAAAAGAAGAAGTATTAAAAAATTTCAATGAAAATGTCTCAAACATCCACCAGGCATAGGCCTTACCTTCAAAGTGTAGCACTGCAACTCTGATGGCTTCATCTTCAGAAACTTGGTGATGTTGCAAATAAGTATACAACTCCTCCACCCAAGCTTTGGCTGAACAAGTTGGGGATCCATCAAAGTTAGATAGAGAAAATCTATCCATGTCATGTAGCTTGCTCCTCTCCACATTGATCTTGAAAAACTCTTTGAAATTAATATGATCTCTAAACCTTTCAGTTTGAGATTCATACTCTTGCAGAAAATTACTAAGAGTTCCCCTCCTTAGCATTTCCTCTTCCTTCATCTCTTTCATAGTAGATCTGGGCATTTGAATGCATTGTGCATAATAGGGTGTAGCTGCATGCTCACACCTATCATGTGCCAATCTAGATCTGGCCCTATATCCAAACTCCTCAGGAGATTCCATCTCTCCTCTCATCTTCTTAAGATCTTCATTGATGCACTGCATAGATTTTGGAAGAAGCTTTGTAAGCCTATCTTCCTTTCTTCCTCGACATAATGGAGTATTATTTCTATTCATCTCTCCTTCTCTTGATAGCTGCATGGCTGAGTTCCATAGGCTGAGCCAAGATTGAAGCTTTGATACCACTGTAATATCCCAAAATCAGGAATTTCTACAACAATAAGAATATTTGAAGATATTCTTAAGTTTGAGATCCATAAAATAGACTCATATGGTGTGTTCAAAAACTCATAGCCATCAAATGAGTGAAATAACAGCAAAATACGAACTTCTACACATTCCCAAGTGGAGAAAATGCAACAAATAGACCCTGGAAACGTTATTCCTAAAGATCTGTGTTTTTACTGGGTGAAATAATTCTTGGTCCCCTTAGCATATGATGTTATGCCCTCACATACAAAAGGGTATCAGAAAGAAATCCCTTTTGATATGTTAAATAGACCTCTCGGCTTCATATCAGCTCAAAAATAGCCAAATCCCATGACTTGAGTTATGCAGAAAAAGACTGAAGCATGTACAACGTATTATATGAGGGTTTCTATAGTATAATGATAAAATAGCATGTATATAGAGTTATATGGAACAATATGCTAATAAAATTAAGATCTGACCTCCTTATTGTATTATAAAGTCAACCCGGCAAGGGTTTCATGAAAGTACAAGTACAAAAAGAGAAGATCTGAATTTTCAGCTCAGAAAATGTAGTCTTACTACAAAATTATAGAAATATAGCTGAATAATACAAGATAGGGATGATAATCCCTTCCTCTAGCTTTCCGGGAGAAGGGTTGGCCCTTTCCCTAGGAAACTAGCTCAGAAACAAGGGTCTTATCCCTGCTGCAGCAACTCTATGAAAAATGATGCAGTTCCTGCAAGGGACTGCAGTGTAGGAGATGAGGATTACTTTTGCATACTACCAAGATGTGTAATATGCTTAGAAATATTCCTAGCTGATATCTCAAGAGAAGGATGACACCTTCTACTGAGAAACAAACCCAGAAGTGGTGTTACAAACCTCCACTACAACACCCTGCAACTCAGCAATATCCTGCTACAAAAATAATGCTGGGGATGAAGAGTGGTTCTTGGCCTTAATCCTGGATGTGGATCAATACAGGAAAAACTCTCCCAAGAGACCTCTCAAGGGAAGAGGTGGGATTTCTGCTCGGGAACACCCGGTGCTAAACAACACTGCAACCCTGTTAAACAACAAGAGGAAGCCAAAAGTATAAACAGAAAAAATAACAATATATCATAACATGAATAAAAAAGGCTGCCATCCTCTCCATATATAGCAAGTGAACCTCTCCACATTGGGTCCCATCCACATGTGCCATCAAGCCCATGCAATTTGTCCTCCACCAAAACTGCGTTGTCCAAAGGAGGTTCAATGTATCTAGACAACTTTGTTGACTTGGTCAAAGTTGACTGAATCAACATAATCCCATCTCTGTTCACACCCAAGGGTGCTCAAATTAGCTGCTTATTCTTACTCCTTTCACATTAGGAGTGTTATTGATTATTATAAAGAGGTTAATGGGCATCCCTACCCATTTATTCACCTACCTAGTGATGAAACAACTCTAATATTCCATTTAGCTTGAAGGCTAAAATTTTGGAATATTACACTAACTCGTCATTCGGAGCGAAAATGACCCACGCTGCAGAGGATAGATTTTGTGTACTACGACTAGCACCATCAGCATACCCAACAAATGCTCCCAAAGATTCAGACATCTGCGATGAAATGTAAAGCGGATTACTAACGTCAAGAAAACTCTAAAAAACAAACTAAGACGGTGAATGAAAATCAACAACATATATATACAATATAATAAAAAAAATTACTACGCTAATTATAAAGCATAGTAACGTTTTAGATACAACCCATTTCAGGGTTACGCCAACAGAATTCCATCGTAATCTACCAACTCGTAGGCACCTTTAGCAAGGACTCTTTTCACAATATAGGGGCCATGCCATAATGGCTCAAATTTCCCTGTACCTATTACATCAGCTTCCTAATCATAAATAAGGACCAAGTCGCCCTCTTAGAAAATGTGAGGCTAGACATGCTTGTCGTATTATGCCTTTATACGTATCTTATGTGCTTCGTTGGCCAATTGGGCTTCATGACACGTTTCATCAAGATGGATGAGGTTAAAAATACGTGCTTCTTCATCTGAGGTGTCAGGTAACAAGTCGCTTGTGAGTTTTAACGACAGTATTTTACATTGGATTGGCAAGATAGCTTCCAGACCATACACCAATTAAAAAGGGGTAAATCCGATTGCGTTTCTCACCGAGGTTCGGTACGCCCACAAGGCTGAGTACAAGATCAAATTCTAGTTTTTTTTATGAGCTCCTATCATTCGTTGAAGCATTCGTTTAAGAATTTTGTTAATAGCCTCAACTTATTGATTTGATTGTGGATAGTAAGGAGTAGAACTATCATGTGACAGTCCTAACTTGGCAGTCAATTCAGTCATCATATGGTTGCGAATATTCTTACCATGGTCTATGGCTATAGCCTGTGGGACCCCAAACCGTGCAATGACATGATTAAAGAAAAAAAAAATGCAGTTGTTTGTCCTATGTTATTGAATGCAGGCATCGCTTCAACCAAATTGGTAAAGTAGTCTACTATGACAATAATATAACCATGCCCCCTGGACGAACGAGGGTTACAGGTCATGAATTCATTGCCCCATTTCGAAATGGTCCCACATAGACAACAGGATGCATTGGCGTTGGCAGTTTGCGGATTTTACGATCAAATATCTGGCATGCATGACAACTTCTGACCGCAAGGATGCAATCTTGAAATATGGTAGGCCAAAAGTAATTGGCGTGGAGTATCTTCTGCATGGTACTGTATAAAAAAATGTCCACCACAAGCCCCAACATGAAAATAGTTTAAAACTTTTTCGGCCTCCTCATGAGTGAGGCACCTTCTTAAAATGGTATCGACACCATGACGATAAACTGTATCACCGATAATCAAATAATCTTTGGCTTGGTATTGAATATGTCATTGGTCAGAGTGAGAGGTATCAGGCCGAAAATTCTGGGTCTGGAGATAAATGATAAAATCCACATACCAAGGATCAGATGATCCGATTAGAAATAGAGACTCGTCAGGAATATATAGTTTTGACATAGTAGCAGTACTATTAGAGGGAAGGTCACAGAGAAGCTCAACCAAAACTAAATACTTTTTTGACTTGGATTTGATTAATTCCAAATCAAATTCCTACAAAATGACAATCCATTTTGAATATTTCCCCCCCAGCAATTGACATGATAAGATGTAAGTCATGGGGTTGCAATCTGAAATGACAATGATCTTTCAGAACAGGATATAGTGGTGAAATATTTGGACAGCTTGAATAGCCACCAAGGAAAGATTTTCTACATATGAATACTTCACTTCCATATCATTGAGATTACGACTAAAATAATAGATCAGATGTTCTATCTCATTTTCTACTTGGACCAATACCATAGCAATGGTCGTATCAGTCGCGACAATATATATTATATAATCACTCTGATAATTGGGGGTATACATTAATGACGCCCGAACAAGTGTATCCTTGATAGCATCAAAATAAGCTTGGGAAACTTGGTCCCAATGGAAGGGAATCCCCTTTTTCAAGATCTGAGTAAATCATTTAGCCATTTTGGCGTAGTTGGGTATTAACCTCCTTAGGAAGTTAGCCTTTCCCTGAATTTTTTGTAACTGAAGAAAATTCGATGGTGTAGGAAAATCAATAATGGCCTAGACCTTCAATGGGTCGATTAAAATTCCCTATTTTGAGACGAAGAATCCAAGAAAACAACCAAAACCAACACAAAACACACATTTATGTGGATTGAGGTGTATTTCGTAGTGTTGGCAGCGTAAAAAGATAGCTCTCAAATGCATTGGGTGATCAGTCTGATTTCGTGAATGCGCAGGTAAATCATCTAGATAGGGTTGGACAATGTGCTTGATGTCATTGAAAGCATAATCCATTGCTCTCTGAAAATTTTCCCCAATGTTATTTAAACTAAACGGGATTTTCCGCTAAGCGAATGTGTCCCAGGGACAGATGAATGTTGTCTTATATTGTTCCTATGGGTGGATATTGATTTGATTGTAGCCGGAAAATCCATCCATGAATGAAAATATTTCACATCCAACACAAACGTCAATAATCTGGTTGATAAAGAGAGTAGGATATCTGTCTTTTGGAGAAGAAATATTGGCATCCCGATAATCAATGCACACTCTAATGGTTCCTTGTTTTTTCATAACAGGAATGATGTTGGAAACCCACTCAGTTAGCGGAACAAGGTAAATCAAACCAGCACGCAAAAGTTTTTCAACTTCTACTTTAATGGCAGTGGCCTTCTTTAGATGAACAGGACGAAGGCGTTGACGTACCAGCTAGACATCAGGGTACATATTAATAGTGTGTTCAACGATACTAGTATCTATGCCTAAAATTTCCTCGTAAGACCAAGCAAATACATCATGAAATTCATGAAAGAGAGAGTGATATGTTTCGAGTTTTAACGGAGAACAAGACACGCTAACATGAATGTTTTATACAACACCGGGTTTGGTTGAAATATCGATAGAAATGGTTTCTTCAATATTTGACAAATTTCGCTCAGAACTGATTGCATTACTAGGAAAAGAATTCGAAAATAAAATTTTGATCGATGGGTGATCTAGTTCACTAAGATTATCTTCTTCATAATCAGGAAGATGGGAATGATGATGATAATCTCCCATGGTTCTCCTTTCGACATCATGGTTTCCAAAATATTCTCATCTGTAAAGAAATTTGAGGAAAAAGGATCAGATGGAGTACCAAAATCTAATGAACGATCAACCCAAACGACCGGCGATGATGATTTTGGATTCATTGCCCAAGCCAGATAGATTTATTGTTATGCTATCTCAATAGGGTTGGGTGGCAGAAATTCGTCCAACGTAGCAATTTCAGAATCACCCGTACTCTTCCTTAAGACATATGGAGTGGAAGAGATCATGTAGCAGGTCTCTATACTTGCAATTTATGCCGACGCCACAAGCGGTGCTAATGCAAAGGTTCCCATGAGAGTGAATCCTTTAAGAGTGCTACACCAGTGTTTTGAAGTTCAAGTTGGGGTGTGTGAACTAACGGAACACTTCTAGTTACCTGGGAACTGGAGGCAAAGAAGGATATTTGATTGATGACTGTGATAGCATCTTTATGTGGAAAGGCGATCATTATAAAATATGTAGAGACGGTCGCAGTGATAGCATATACCCATGGCCTTCCAAGTAGAATATTTTAGTCAAGGGGTCCATCAACAACCTCAACTTCAACATTCATTGTTTTTCCCCCAAGTTCAACATGTAGGTTATTGATAATACTGCAAGGCTTATATGTATGTCCGTTGAAATCTTTTAGCATCGTTGGCGATTGAGATAGGTGCGACAAGCCAAGTGAATTC
The DNA here is from genome assembly GCA_034641835.2 of Pinus albicaulis. NCBI lineage: Eukaryota > Viridiplantae > Streptophyta > Pinopsida > Pinales > Pinaceae > Pinus > Pinus albicaulis. The sequence continues at coordinate 1,023,657,455 of CM076574.1, forward strand.
CAACAGTTTAGAGACATAATGCATGTAGATGATCCCTCATAAATAATAGTACTATGAACAAGGTGATTGAGCACATTTACCTGGATGGAGAATGCCAATTCTGTTGGTAATTGCGGCACATAGCCCGTATTATTAAAGACTATGAGATTAGAATCAGTCAGATCAATTCCACTAATTGCTGACAACAAAGCCTGTTTCTGGGAGGGAAAATTTTGTAGCACCTAAAACACTGACATAGCTGAAGGGGATTGAGCCAAATTTTCAACTATATTATAATTTTGAGTAGATCTGGCTTGAGGATTAAATGTCAATTTATGAACGACTCCCTTTGATGGCTTGATTGTCAATTCAGGAATAGTAGGTGGTGGTATCGATTCCATGGACATATTCATGGTCGAGGTAGTAGATTTATGAGTGGCCTCACTACAGTAATATTTATTACACATTGACACCAAAACATCTGTTTATGGCTTCATGATAGATAGCATAAGCACTTGGGAACTAGAAGTTGGATCCATAGCAACCAAATTTGTGTCTGGATTCGGAAATGGATCTGTCAACAAAGCTAACGCATGTGAGGTCTTAACCTTTTTTGAGACTTCAGTGCGGTGAGGACAAATCTGAACAAAGAGTTCCTTATTAAGATTATTCAAGGGTAACGATTTTTCTAATTTCCAGAAGATTGATCAGATGATCTTTCTTGCAGGGTAGAAATTTTCTTTTTCTTTGATTTCCCTTTTTTCTTACTTCCGGGTTGCTTGTCACTTTTTCCCTTGTCAGATGACATGGCATGGATTTCGAAAGAAGGCGTAGGATCAGATGTAGTAGTGTGATGTGTTCTTGTAGTACCGATCATACCATCTTCGGCATGAGAGTCCTTTGATGGATGTGGAACAATAAAATTAGATCGCGACGCGTTAGGAATTTTCTCACATAGCATGCCAGACTAAGTATAAATCAAGTCTAAATATTGGGCATGAGAAATGACCTAATCTTCAGTGAAGATGCCACCCTTAGCCACATCCTCAGTTATAGATGGCAACAGGGACTTAATGAACCACTCAGCAAGGATTTGATCAGGATCAAATGTCTTAACCATTCTACAACGACGACGCCACTCATGAATATGATCAGAAATGTGAGTAGCATTAGTCTCTTTAAAACTAGTCAAGAGTTTCGTTCCAGTTTAATATCGTATGGGTAACTGGAAGTGGGTAAAAAAGGCAGTAGCTAGGGCAATGAAATTATCAAAATAAATTCTTGGTAACTCAATGTACCATTTTGTAGACGAACCAGTGAATGTACGCTAGAAAAACATAGTTGAATAGAGTCATCATTCAGGGAGTTAGATGAACACCACAAATGATAAGTCATAACATGAGTTGACGAGTATTCCCCAGGGTTTGCATTGAACTTAGGAATATCTTAGGGTAATTTATGAAGTATCACCTACCACCAAGGAGCATAGTTGATTGGGGCATTGGTGAGTCGGTTTAAATCTGGTAACTCTAAAGTTGCAAAAAAGGGCAACTATCGATTGAGGTCGGGTTGAGCGTAGCCAGGTTATGATGGAAATGCTTGGGAAACAAGCCTTTGAGCACCATCATAAGGAATCTATTGCTAATAACCCAGATAGGGGTTGTTTTGATAAGCAAACGATTAAGGATTCTGTTGACCAAAACCTGGGTATGATACTTGTTGAAATGAAGGTTGTGGCATTTGTGCCTATGGCTTCCAAAGGGTCTGTCCACCAATGTTATAACCCAAATTAGGATAAATTGGATTCAATTGAGGACAGGTACAACCTGGTTGTGGCTGCAACATCCCATAATATGGTAATCCAGCTTGTGAATAAAATATTCTGGATACAGGTGGTTTTTGTAGACCAGTCGAAGGAGTTGGAGTCTGAGGGCCTAATACTTAATAGTATTGAGTTGAAGGACCCACCTGAGACGGTTGATGTACAATAGTTTGAGTCTATAATAGGAGTAAATATGTATTAACAAGTGGAGTTGATGTGGGTTCAACAGGTTGAACCGGTTGATACAAGTGTACAATCATTTGTGGTTAGATAGGCAGAGTGGGCTACCATTGACAAACATTCATTTCGACATTAGGTTGAAAAAATAACAATGGAGTACTGTCAAACTGGGTGACCATAGGTTTCCCCCCAGCATGAGGAGTATAATAAGACGGAAAATATTGTTCTCCAAATGCAAGGAGTCCAGTTGAGATTGTACTAGATGGAATATACTTATATGGACCAGCTTGATATTGCCCTGATGATGGATATAAAGGAACAAGTCATTCAATACTCACGATAGGCTTACCAGTTAGAATACCAGACGATGACATTGGTGAAGTCCATGGATTTGAAGATGCACTAGAGAAAAATCAAGATAAATATTTATAACCTGATGGGACCACAGGGCCACCATGAAATATGACTCTAGTGAAGTTGTGAACATCTATGGGGTAGCGAGAGTAGGTTTTGACGCAATTAGAACATATTTTCCAACCGAAGATGTTGGTTCAGGCATGGTTACTTGACCAAATGTATACCCTATTGGATCGACGAGAACTTGAATAGGAACAAGATCAACAAAAGTAAAGGTAGATGATTGAGGAAAAGACTCGTACAAGTAAAGCTCCACCTCAAAGTGAGTTGGATTTCAAGGTGTTTCGTCTTGTGGTATTTCTTCAATTGAGATTAAACAAGGTGGAAGGATTTCGTCGTCGGGCCCAAAGTATATTTCAGGAGGTTTATTGTGCGATATGTGAGACTTAATGGCTACAATAGATTGTGGGGTGACTAAAATAGGAACAACTTCTGGTCGTTTGACTTCGGGATGCAGATGTTCTGGAAAAAAAGAGACAGGATCTGGATTAACTTCCAGTTGAATAACGTTAGGTTCGCGAGGTATGGTCTCACTGATTGGATGGATCATTACCACAGGTAGCTGTGAAGACTTCGTCTTGACAACAGTAGATAAACCAAGATTTGTAGAAACAACTTATGCCGACTCTGGTATATTTGAAGATGATGCTTCACCATAGGTACTAATGGTACTAGTTTCAGTAGAGTGATGTCGCCTTCGCCGACCAGAAGTGACTTCCGGTGGTAAAGGTGGTTTCAATGCAAGTCTACGCAAATGACTGGGAAAGGGATTTTCTTCTTCCATAATCACTGATTTATTTTATGACCAAAAAAAAAAAAACAAAATAAAAGGGTAATTCTAGGAAAAAGTTTTACTAAGAAACTGTGAACTATAGAATACCTCTTGGTGAACCAAGAAGTACGGAAAGGCAATCTCCCCAAATGTTGTGTTTGGTGTATCACAATTTACAAGGTATCCGACTCAGTTCAATATGGATGGATAACAACCTAAATTTTTCCTCCCAAATATACCCGAAGGTACGTGGAGGCCCAAGTCTATATTAGCATTGTCTAATGTGAAACCACATAGTGAGAGCACCCCTTTATACTTTTCGTACTATAACACCACCTGATATACTCAAAGGTACGTGTACGAGCTACAATATACTTACGTACATGGAGTAAGGTATCACACTCAGAATGTATCGCAGATAATTAACGACAGCTTCTATGTTTTACGATGTCGAAACAAATCTCTAGCCTAGACCTTCTAAATTTGATCATTATGGTTCCAATGCTTTTTTAGGTAAATTGATGTAAATTTTAAGTTGATCTTGTTTATCAATTTGCCTTTCAAGATTCACCACGATGATGTGATGGAAATTCCAAAAATTCAAACTAAAATGATAAGAAAACTTTTCAATTTTAGCATTTTCAATGAAAATACTAGCTACTAAAGGGAAAGAGCAATCAGTTTTGAGAGCAAACAACAAAGAGCACAAACTAATATGCAGCTTTCCTAATTTGTTCCTTTGAAAAACACACAATTCACTATATGCAAATGCAAGTTTTTATTTTCAATCCCCTTAATGTGAATGAAAAAAGGAAACTATATGCATCAAATCAACAAAAAACAAATGCTTTCTTCTTTGAGAAACGATGAATTTAACAACAATTTCTCTTTTAGGAAAAATGAAGAATGAAACTACAATTTTTCCTATAGGAAATGAAGAATTTAACGACAATTTCCTTTATGAAAACAAATGGATCTAATGTAGAAATAAAATACTTTAAATTTTATTTGTTAATGATTAAAAAAAACACTTCAAGAGACATTGAAAAAACTTACTTTTCAAAGGAGGAAGAATTAGGAAAATTCACTGTTCTCTATGAGGTATCAGACAATTGAAAACACAGCAAAAAAAAGGCTGAGTATGATGGCAATGACAAATTCAAAGGGAATTTGGTTGGCTAAGGGGGAAACACAGTCTCTAATGGGAGACAGTGCATTGCAAAGCACCCCTGAGTGGGAGACAGTGCTATGAAAAGCACTGTGTCTTGACAACCAGTGCATTGGGAGCAGTAAAGATTCAAAATTCAAGCTACTGAACACACTTCTAATGCAATTCTTTGATTAAAAAGTCTAATAATTGATAGTAGATGCTACTGGGTGGATAAGTAGAGGAAAAAACACCAAGGATGATGGGAAACTCACCAAGTTGTTATTCAGAATTGTGAATTACGGATAAATAAAATTCCCTAAATGTGGTTCTATGCATTTAGAAAAACAGATCAAATAATTTGCAGACACGTTCTCTAAGAGTAAATAAACATACAAAAAGATAGAGGAACCTACTTGTGATCCAAGCGCTTCCTAGTCTCCTTCTTTCGCTCTTGTTGTAGCTTCCAATCCAACTTAGATCCCCAGATTAGTTCCTGCAAGTATAAACACTAAACAACAAAGAGATTGCAATATACATATGTTTATTTATCTTAAATCAGTTAAATTGATTAAACATGAAACATGTATATCAGTTAAGAATCCATCATATGAAAATTAGAAACGTAAACAGATACATATAGGGGAAAATGAGCAACAATATTTATTAATGGATAGAAGGGGGAGGTTACAACCAGCGATTGATTTGATGTCACCAGCTCCAACATTCATCCCATCCTCATCACAATAAAAATCTCACCAGCAGTTTATCACTCCTATCACACACTCAATTGAGAATCCAACAGCATTTATTTACCAAACTTCTTCCCTCCCTAATACTAGGATCTGGGCTCAATTTATAGGTGTTTCGGGATAAAATACCTTAAAGGTTTTTGGGTCGGCAACCTTCACAGATCAGGGGCATACCATTCAAGAAGGACTCACCTAACCTATATTTTATACCGAAAACTAGATATAACAAGTTGTGTAACTTACCTGAAAGTCTCATGTTTGATGTAGATCCCGCGGGGTGCAAACCCCCAACAACCCTTCATGCTTCGTAACCTGAAAATCAAGAAAGGATGAACATGAAACTCTAGTTGTACAGCATATATAGTTCCTAGATGTTAGTGTAACTCATGCATAATATCATAAAAACAATATGAAGTATTCAAGTTATGATCTTTATACATATATAAAGAGATATAAACATGTGAATATCGGGAACAAGATGGTTCTTCTTATTATAAATGGCACATACAGTAATAGAAACGTGGAGAGATCACCCGAATCCTTCCACGACCTTCGAGCATACCGTCCTTTGGATCCTTCCAGCCCTAGCCTCGCAAGAATTCTTCCAAGTTGTGTGCACACTAGATGTCATATAGGATGATTAGCATCTCAAGGAAACAAGGGTTTCCTGAATATACCTGGGAAGTGCAGCAGGCACGAGAATATCAGACTTGAAATAGCGCTCCAACAGAGTATAATATCTATATTTTCTCTCCCCCTTAGGCCATGCACATGAGGGGCTTTTATACTCCCTCAAATTAGTTTCTGCAGTTGGAAACAGTTAGGCCACGGGCTAGGGTGGTTGAATTACGGGAATAACCATCAACCCTACCTCGAAAATAGGGAATAATATATATTTTTTAATGATTAAAAATGTATACAAGGATATCTATGAATGGACTCGCGTATATACGTGGAAAAGTCTGGGCAGAGTCACATATGGGTTTTAAGATACTGTTTTTTGTGAAGATGGTCAAGTCTGAGGGGAAAGGGTGCCCAAGGCCAAAGTGTTAATGTCAAGCACATGAAGGTGGAAAATAATGCTATCACATATGCCCCCTAATATATGAGGTTAGAAGGGGTACATGATGGCCAAAATATATTATGTGCGTAGAAAGAACCTTGCGAGCACGAGAGAGGACTTCACCAGATTTCAGCCTGCCAAAAAACCAATGGAAGAGAGCAGAGAGATAGCTCATGTCTAAGGTGGGCATACCCATGCTCAGTGAAAGAAAAGCATTTCCGCATATGAAGTACAGAGCAGATCCAAAATGTATACAAGTATAGCTGAACTCTAAAGTACATAGTGAATCATCTAATCACTTCCCGGAAGTACACGTAAAAATCAGGTCCAAGTATCACATATAGAATACTGATCAATGATGCTGCAATAGATATCTGATCACACAAGTAAGAACTGAATATCCAGGTACCAAATCATAAGGGGTGGAACACATGGTACGATCACGCAACTCAAGAGCCAACATATAAGATGCTGCTGTACTGAAACTGCAACATATAAGGGTGGAAAACGTCACTAGCAGAAAACTAAATGAACTGTCAAAGTGAATCGAATCATGCTGATGCAAACCTGAGGTCTTCACCGATCACCAGGGCACAATTCTACATAATGGGAATAAATGAGCTGAAGTCGACCATGTGAGAAATCGTTTGATTACCGGTCATTAATGTATACCGTTAACAAACGCGAGACAACCCACCGATAATGATAATGAGTGTCAAGGTGCCCCAGTACAATATAACAAGTGTGAATGAATGAGTTGAAGTCGAACACCTGTAAGAATCTATCAATCAGGAGGCAATAATGTATCCTCATTATCGACAACGAAGAGTCTGCCACTGATGACTACAAACCCTAAGGTACTAACAAAAAGACTCTAGACCTTATACCCAGAGCAATGAGTTGGAGTCGATGGGAAAAGATCTACTGGAAGGAAGGCATTAAGGCATCCCACATCAGTGCAGCATGAGTGTAACTTGTAGGCCAAGGTTTGGAAGGAATCAGATGAAATAGAGTGAAGGAACCAACCTGAAGTACGTTTCCGACATGCATAAGATGAAGCTAGCACACGGTAGAAACCCTCTTAATCAACCAATAATGAGAGATGACAAAGAGGCGAGATATCCACCGATAGGGTCAAATGGAAATCAAGGTACTGCACGAATCCCAAGTGTAATAATGTAAGCTGACGTCGAACACAAGGGAAACCACTCAGTCAAAGACCCATAATGATGATCAAATGCTGAGCACAAGGTCACCTATCAGTGATGTAAATAGGGCCAGGGTGCGGCTCTAGGTTTGCTTTCAGAGCAATATATCGTAGTCGATATGAGACAAACCCGCCGACAAGAAGTCAAATGGAGACCTTCTCAAACCAACACAAGCATAGGACCAAACATTTGATGTGATAGAACAAGATACTGACAAGACCGGGAAGGCCGACTGAAAAATAAGTCAAGAGACACCGCAGAAAGGCCGACTTAGGTTTAACTTCCCTTGAACAGAAACACGACTCATCTTGACTATGGCAACAAATGATATCTTTGTATAAGTTTTTTATGCAGGAGGCAAAAACAAACTCTCCATATGATTGGAAGAGATAACCAATCGGGGGAGAACTGACTTATGAAACAAGGTTATGGCTTCTCCTATGTCAAAACTAAAACCATCCCAAATGAAGGAAAGACATAGTTCTGTGTGTTTTTTTTCAAGGGCGACAAAAAATTACACTATAACTGCCATCAAATATGAAGTAATATCCCATTCCCACTCTTTTTGATATATTTGATTTTTTTGTCTTTTTCATATAGTAAGCCTGAAAAGGAATAAAAGAATGCTATAGAATAATGGATAGAACAAGTATCAAGAAATATATGCACTAGTTCCTGGGATAGGAACAATCCTATGCTTAATGCAAGGTTGCGAAAACTAGTAAGTGATACTCAAAGGAGTGTTCCATCCATGGGTAAAAAGGTGTCGAGTTGCGATAGCTAAGTGCTTGCATGGTCAACTTGTACAAAGAGTCATGGTCAAAATATGGCTTAAACATCAAGTCCAAATGAAGCTGGCTGAAGGCCAAGATAAACAAGTAGCCAATATGCAATGGAGTGATACAACTTGACAACACAAGGGAGCCGCTAGGGTAATGGCCAAAAAAATCATAGTGAAGAAGAAGAAGAATGAAGCTTCAACGCATAATTCATGGCGGGACTAAATAGGACTCTCGAGCCTACTTAAAATGCATAATGGGCGACAAGTGCTAGCGAGGAACTAACTAGGAAGCCCATGTAAAGGAAGGCTCTACCATCAAGTCATGATTAAAGATCGGCGAGTGAAATGGGTTAAGTACTCATGACATGATGGGATCGACCCTAGGGAAAGTGATGAAAAATGGAGGCTAGCATGCAGAATGCAATGGAAAGTGGATTCTCTAACCTATATGCCAATTTGAAATCATATACCTGCCATGACAGGTCAGCGGTCATGGATTTGAAAAACCAGAAAAAATCTCAACTTCAGTAAATGTACCTGAAAACAAACCTTTCCCAACACTTACAAGCAACACGGTTATACAGCTTGAGACATATTTGAAAAATAAGCATAATGGAATTTTGCAAAAAAAAATCAATTTCTGGGTATAAATACTCATTTTACCTTATATTTGGTTCATTGTAACATTGCAGAAGTGGAAAAAGGAGCTCTGGAGAAAAAACCCCTTTCCTCAAAACAGGAGCAATCAACCGTCAAATTGCGCTGAATCAGCCAGGTAAGCTCTAAATCCATCTTTGCCATTAATTTTGTTCATATTTAGGATAAAAATTTGATTTTTGACCATAGGAAAGATTAGTTTTGATTAAACCCCCTGCGCATACGCGGGTTCGTGTGGCCGAACCTGCGAATGATACGCGACTGTACACAAAGGAAGTCACATATGCATAGTCTGTGAATGCAAAAGATGAACCTAATGAATAATTTAATGGATTTTATAGGATTTCAATCTCTTGGAGGGAGTATGAACATAGTGCCATCAATAATGAAGTGATGGAGAATCAAACTTCGCTCGATATCCTTCGAAATTGTGGTTTTCTCAAGTTTTTTAAAATGCCAAATATGAAAATTAATGTCTGGTTGCTTCAAATGTTGGTGGATCACTGGGAACTAGAAGAAGACTGCTTCATGATTGATCAAATTCCCATACGTATAGAAGTGGAAGACATTTATTTCATTACCAGACTCTCTCGGAGAGGAGATCCGATCGATTTACACGAAAAGCCTTTGAGAGGGCTTATAGTGGAAGACTATGTCCATGTCTATTGCGTAGAGGGGTTTCAGAAAGTAGGAACTCAGAATCCAATCAAATATTTGAAATAACTGTATATGAAAATTCTCCTCTTCACCATTGGCAGGGTAGCAGGATCTGATTCCTTACACCAGGCTTTGAGGACACAGATGAGCATTGCAGTTGAATGTTTGATTCACCTCTTTGACTAGTGTACATCACTACTGACTAACATGAAGAAATAGTTAACCTCTATCTGGAAATAAAAAACAAAGCATTTTGGGTATGGAACCATCTTACTGACATTCTTCTTTGAGAGGATTCCAGGGCTTCAACCCAAAGTGATCTCATCCATCAATAGCCCCAAAGATCCAAGAATAGCCCGATGGGATGACTTGATGAAGAGACTGGGGGGAATTGAAGTTCCCCGAAGCACTTGGGATGACAAGTTCTTCCAATGGTGGGAGGAGAAAGTTATCACTGTGGAGGATTATCCCTTTGCTGGGATGGATTTTTGTGGTGATCCAGACTTAGTCCTTCCACCCGGTGCAGCATGGGGTGCAATCGGTGAGACTGCAATTTTTGATTATATGATTTTTGGTTCATTTTTTTTTAATATATGCAACAACGAAAAAAAATGTTTTTGATTGGATTCAAATGAATTACAAAATTATGTGATGACCATGATACAGATATGGGACCAATCCGTCCTGAAGGATACCCAAGGCATAAGCGCCACAGAGGTGAAGCGGAAGCTGAAGACCCTGGCAAAACCCTTCATGTTGTTCAGAGAAACTTGGAGAGTTTAACTCGCCAAGTGCCTATGTCGGTAGTAGAGGACCTACCAGAGGCTATCCAGAGACGGGTAGTCAGAGTACCACGAGATTGGGTGCAGTTAGTCCACCATGTAGCGACTGCTATCGTATTCTATAGGAACACAAATTTTGGGCAGGGACCACAGGATTAGATATATAGATTTTACCCGATGAATGTACTATATTTTTGATATTGAACATGAGCATAAGCCCTAATTTTGTAGGACATATGGGTCCAGGTTTTTGTATAATTTTTTGAACATTCTGACTATGTATATATATACAGCGATTTATATGATGTGATGAATCAAATTTATGAAAATGTATGATGAATTTGATGACTTGATTAAAGTATTGAATGATGAATATGCCAATCAATTTCTTGATTAGCTAATAATTCTGCCATCCAATTGTCTACTCGAGGAATATGAATAAATGTTATAAATTGAAATGATCTTTGTAACAAACGTACCCTAAAAAACAATCGGAGAAAAAACGGATCCTGAACCCGATATGTATTGTTCAACTATGATACCACCAGCTGGGAGTCGAAGAAAACTACCAAAAAATCAACATCCATATATATTTCCTCCGAGAGTAGATAAATTACTGTAGTGTATTCTGCTACATTGTTTGAAGCAGGACCAATGCAGACACCTCTTGAAACTAACAACTGACCAGATGGATAATGAAGTACCCAAGCCGAGGAAGCCAAGTTCCGGGTGTGTCTACTAGCACCATCGGCAAAACCAAAATGACTCATGACATCCAACACAACCTGCCAAAGCAGATCAAAAACATCACTATCACATCAAAGACCGAAAAATCAGATATGTACGAAAAAAAAACAAAATATATACAAAAAGCAAGATGCCAGGCCGAGGCCTAGGCATAATACCCTTTCAGATAGAGTCCATTTCTGGGCTCCACTAACTCATTTCCCTCAAAATCAACCAAGGCATAAGCTCCTTTCTTGAGGACCTTTTTAACGATGAAGGGGCCATACCACATAGACTTAAATTTACCTGCACCCAGGGCATCCTTCTCCTGGGTATAAACCAAGAGAAGGTCTCCTTCGGAGAAAACCCTAGGTTTGATTGATTTATCGTACTAAACTTTTACCCGCTTCTTATGTGCCTCATTCATCATGGCGGCATCTCGACGCTGCTCATCGAGATGTTCCAGATGAAGGAGACGTTCTTTGAGACTAGAGGTGTCAAGAAGAAGCTCTACAGCTAACTTAAGAGAAGTAATTTCACACTCGATGGGAAATATGGATTGCAGCCCATAAGTTAGTTGAAACGGAGTAAAAACAGTTGCAATTTTCACTGACATCCGGTATGCCCAAAGTGCAGGATACAACATAATGTGCCAATTGGATCGAGCTTTATCAATTGTCCGTTGAAGAATTGTCTTCAAGGATTTTTTCATGGCTTCCACTTGCCCATTGACCTGAGGATAATATGGAGATGAATGCTCCTGCCAGAAACCTAATTTTAGAGCCAATTCAATCATCATGCTGTTCTGAAAGTGACTGCCATGATCAGTGACAATATTTTTGGGAATGCCAAAATGAGAAATGACCTGATTGAAGAGAAAAAGAGCTATTGTCTCACCGTCATTCCAAAAAGTGGGCATAGCCTCGACCCACTTCGTGAAGTAGTATACTGCTACAATAATTTACTTATGACCTTTAGCCGAAGGCGGGTTACAATTAGTATAATCAATACCCCACTTTGTAAAGGGACCGACAGTGATGACAGGGAAGAGCAGAGCTGGATGAGCGTGCATCTTTCGAGTATACACTTGACACGTATGACACCATTTGACCGACTCTATGCAATCTTTGAAAATTGAAGGCCAAAATTATCCTGCAGGCAAGATTTTTTGGGCTATAGCAAGCCCAGATAAATGACCACCACAAGCTCCACTGTGGCAATCATTCAACACAACCTCAGCTTCTTCGAGAGTTAAGCATCGTCTAAGGATCTAATCAACCCCGCGATGGTATAAAGTGTCACGAATGATTAAGTAATTTTTAGCTAGGTGATGTAACTTACGGCGCTCATCTTTCGAAAAGGTCGAGGGAAACTTCGCAGTCTGAAGATATACTATGAGATCCCCATACCAAGGATCCTATGAAGAAATGAGAAAAAGATGTTCATCTGGAAAGGATTCATCATAAACTATCTCTTCTCCACAGGGAAACTCATAAATTAATTCCACAAAAGCTAATGATTTCTTGGACTTGGCAGACATAAACTCAAGATCGAATTCCTGCAAAATCACAATCCATCTATTGTATTTTCCCCCAATCACTCGCCTGCTGAGAATAAACTGAAATGGATTGACTACTCTGAAAACATAAGTTTTTCGAAGAATAATATAATGTATGAGCCGCTGTACAGCATGAACAACTGCTAAAGCAAGCTTCTCTATCGGATAATATCGGAGTTCAGGTCCTACCAAGCCTTGACTAAGGTAATATATAACATGCTCTGAAAGAGCATCATCCTTCTGAACTAGAACCATACCAATGGTAGATTCTTCTGCTGCGAGATACAAGAGGAAATACCTACTATAATCAGGTGAACTCAGTATAGAAGCAGAGTTCAATGATTTTTTAAAAGCATCGAATGAGCGTTGAGCAAATTCATCCCATAAAAATGGAACTCCCTTCTTCAATAATCTCATAAATCCTTTTGTAATCTCAGCATAATTTACGATAAATCTCCTCAGAAAATTAGCTTTTTCTTGTATACTTTGAAGTTGACGAATAGAGGACGGGGGAGGCAACAGAAGTATTGCCTCGACCTTGAAGGGATCTACCCTAATCACTTCCGTAGACACAATATATCCCAACAACCAACCGAATGTGACCGCGAAAACACACTTGTTCGGATTCAACCGGATCTTGTAATATCGACATGTTACAAATACTTGACGTAGGTGAGAAGGATAATAAATTCTCTTGCAAGAACAAGCATCTAAATCATCCAAGTATGCCTCAATAATATGTTTGATGTCGTAGAAGGCATATGACATGGCCCAATGAAAAGTAGCTCCAGCATTTTTAAGGCCAAAAGGGTACGTGTTATATTCTTTCCATGACTAGCCCCACGCGTTGTACGTTGTGTCGCGCGCATCAGGGGGGTCACAAGGGGGGAGGCAGCCCCCACTGTTGGGGTCCGGGGCAGCGCCCCGACAAAAATTGTTTTGGTGTGCGGACCCACCCATGTTTTTTGCATGAGTTTGCACATGGTTTTGGGGTACCATGGTTTTCGGCCCCTGGTATTTTGTAGATCCGGTCAAGGGATCTACGGTTATGTTCTAATCCAGGGTTAATGGATTGGGGTTTCTGTATGCTTCGGCATGTATATATATGTGTTGTAACACTAAAAGGAATATAATGAAAAATCAAGTTGGTCGTCCCGATTTGGGATCTAGGGGAAAATCTTTGTGTTTATCTGTTTTATGTTTTATGCTCTCGCTATTGTTTATTTTCTGTTATAAGATTCGTGTGTAGATAATTTATGTTCAGGGTTAAAACCTACAAAGGTACCCCAGGGACAAATAAATGCAATCTTATGTTGATCTTCAGGACAAATAGTAATTTGATTATATCCAGAAAAAAACCGTCCATGAAGGAGAAAATCTGATTGTCTGCACACTCATCGATAATCTGATCTATGAATGGTGTGGGGTAATTATCTTTAGGACATGCTTTATTTAGGTCTTTGAAATCAATGCAAACTTGAATTTTTCCTTGTTTCTTGTCCACCGGGACTAGATTCGAAACCCACTCTGTCAAAGGAACAGGGAAAATGAATCCTACCTTGAGCAACTTCTCCACCTCAGCTTTGATAGTTGCCGCCTTCCTAGGGTTGACCGGACGAAGCTGTTGCCTGAAAGGCTTATCATTTTCATATAACTTGATCTCATGTTGGATAATAGATGAATCTATACCAGGAATTTCCTCATAAGACCAAGCGAACACATCCCTAAACTCTCGAAAGATCAGTGTAAATTTGAATCTCTTCAGGGGAACATTCAGCTCCAATGAAAACATTCTCAATAGTGTTGGGATTTTTGGAAATGTTCACCAGGATAGTAGGAGAAATAACAACCATGTTCCCTTCAGCAAATACCTGTGTTGGTGCTAAAGGGTTCAGGATTGGGTAAACAGGACCAGAAGACTGAGGGCTAGGAAAACTTGATTCAACTTCACTCAAGTCTGGTAAAAAGTAAGACCGATGATGAAAATCATCCCACGGTCTGTCTATACCAGTCATAGCTTCTAGGATAGCCTCTTCAAATGGAAGAGTGGTATCAAGGCAATCCTGGGTAGAAGAAGAAATAAGAGTCCAAGCTGGGGCCACATCTCCATCCAATTCCTCTGATAAAAGAGAAACTGGAGTGGATTCTACAGAGTCGACAATAGAGCTATAACCAATCTCAGCTACAAACATAGGAAATGTCATTCCACCTACTTGACCTTCCGCTAATGTGGAGGTAGGGGAAGGTAAGGTCCAAGGGTCCGAAAAATAATGAGTTCAAAAGAACTCTCTTTGAATAGGAGCCTTAGAGGATGAAATTGCATTTATATGAATGGAAGGAGGCAAAAAATCAAAAGTACCCATCAAAGAAGAATGCATTCCAACCCCTAAATTCTCAACAGGCGATTTGGTATTATCCACCAAAGGAATAGTTAAGTCAGTAGATGCATTCGGGTCTATAGGAGAACAATCTAGCTAGTCAACTGTGAAAATCCTCCCTTCGTGAGGGAAACAAATAATGCGAAATACTGAGGATGCAATAGCATCCATCTCATAATTCCAGTTTTGCCCCAATAGAAGGTTCTAGTCTAAGCTTGCATTGACTATCTCAACCTCGATGTTAATAGTTTTGCCCCCAACACAGATGGGCAAAGCCATGACAATACCATGCAGCCTGTGAGAATGACCATCAAACGCAGTCAGAAGAGTGGTTGAAGGAACAGCTGCAGGAGATCCGATCCCTTTCCAGCATGAGAGAGACATCACACACGTGGAAGCACCCTCGTCTACGATCGTTCGAAATATATTGAATTTTAGATAAAGCGATCTAATATGGAAAGCCATATGATGAGGGAGTATCTTTTTAAAATTATACATATCAAATGTAATCATAAGAGAGTTCCTCAGATCAACAGCCCCAATAGCAGTGAGGAGAGCACTTCATTGAGCTGGACAAGACTGGAGCACCTCGAGAGCAGACATGGCACAAGGACTCTACGCCAGATCTTCTATAATAGAGTAGTTCTGGGCGACCTTGACATTTGGATTAATCGTCATATGCTTTGTAGATGCCTTTGGCATCCGAGGTATAGGCTCAACAGTGGGCCTCGTAATATGAAGCGGCTCAGCACTATCAGGGGTACCCTTGGCTTTCGAAGACTCGGCTTCGCCATAATCATAAGATCTCGTCGCGATATCTACGTGAGCACTCATCATATATATGTTTGATGTGTTTTCCCCTTCTTGGGTGCCCCCAGAGGGAGCCCCAGTATTTTGATTCGCGCCAACAACTAATTGTTTCCCTTAGGGAAAAGGGTTTGTTAACACAACCTAGGAACTGTAAGAACCCTTTTGAGCTAACAAGCATTGCGCATCCTGAATTTTAGGGCAAAGGTGAGTAATATGGTCTCCAGTACATAACTTGCATCGAAAATTCACTTTCTTTTTATCCTTTTGACTCTCACCAACATGCTCGTTGGATTTATTTGCATTCCCCTTTCCATATTTGCCCTTCTTTTTATTATTTCATCCCTTCTTCTTCCCTTTGGATTGTTGATTTCCTTTGGGGTTAGAATTCTGGACAAACTTTATTTACAAATACTGGGAAGGAGTTGACACTGAAGGCACAACCTGACTAGAAGAAGCAGATTGTATGGACAACTTTTGCAATTGACTAAGCAAGTTAGCTGCACCGCTATCGATCGAACCAATAAGTCCATCACCATGAGGACCAGGTTTAGCTTTTGAAAAGTCCAATTTGGAGTGAGGAGCAACAAGAAAATTTTTATTGAGGACTCCAGACTGAGAATAAATCAGTTCTAATTGTTGAGCCCTAAAAATAGCCTGCTCTTCGGAAAATACCACTAATAGGGATACGTCCTTAGAAATATCTGGCTGCAAGGATTTCAAAAACCATTCCAGAAGGAATTCATTAGGAATATAGGATTTAATGAACCTCTTCCTTCTTCACCATTCCTGAATATGATCAGAAATGTGAGTTGCCTTGTCTTGCTTAAAATTAGCCAAGAGTTTAGTCCTGGTGTCGTAACGGACAGGAAACTGAAAATGATTTAGAAACATGGTAGCACTATCTCCAAAAGTGGTGAAAATTCCCCCAGTTAACTCAATATACCACTTGGCTGCATTTCCAGTTAAGATGCGTTGAAATAACCTCAACCTAATCGAATCATCAATTAGGGAGTTTGATGAACACCATAAATGGAAAGTGGTGATATGATCTGTCGGATCCTCTCCATTATTCCCTTCAAACTTTGGGATGTATGAGGGTAGTTTGGTGGGGACCGGAAGCCACCCTGGACTATATCGAATAGGGTTGTTAGTCAATTTCGATAAATCTGGCAAGTTTAATTTTACTAGAAATGGTAATCGAGGGGGAGCCTGGGAATTCCATATCCCACAGGATGGATTCCCCACATTCTAAAAAGAATAACCTGGATTTGTTGAGGCACCAGGCTGCCAGATACTGTTCGTAGAAAATGTTGGGCCATAGGAAAATCCTTGTGACCCAACATTCGGAGAAGGACCCCCTCCCAACATGGATTTACTATAAACCGGACCATTTCCCCCCACTGAGGTAGTGAATGAAGAAGAAACCCCCTAGTAGGGGTTCCAAGCATTTGAAAAAGGAGAAAAAGCTTGATAAGCACTCGACGAATGGAAAGGAACATTCCCTTGGTGACCAGCGAGAAACTGATTCCCTGGTCCTGATGCTGTAAAAATAGGGTTCCAACCTGTAAAGGTAGTAGAACTTTGACCTCCAGACCATGGCTTGAAACTTTGAGCCTAGGAAGTGAAAGGAAAAGATCCTAAGGAAGGGGTTGAATTAGGGATGTGCCCACTTCCAAAGGGGAACCCTTGAAAAGAAGCTGATCCACTAGCCATAGAGGATATGGGTGCAGATACAGCTATAGCAGCAGAAAAGGAAAAATAAGGAACCCACTAGTGGGCATTCCGAAAGAAAAGGGACCAGATTGAGAAGCATGTGCTTGGGTGTGACCAGAGCCAAACACAGCAGTACTAGAAGCAATTGTAGATATAGCAATAGTGCCTCCTCCTTCAACATAAGAAGGAGTTTGGATACTTGCAGCACTCACAGCTGAAGTTGTGTTCCCAGTCATGGCCATCGAAAGGTGAGAATATGATGGATAAGGAATCTCTGATCTCTGAGACTCAGGTTCGATGTACTCGATGATAAATGAATAACTAGCAAGAAGAGGATATGGAAGAGACTCAGTAGGCTCAGGGACTTCCTCTACTTCTACTTCTTCTGCCGGAAATAAAACCCTCAAGATGAGTGAAGCACTCATCTCGGCACTGACACCAATACCAGAACCAACTACAAAAAAAACTAGCCCTAATAGAGGATCTCTCTCCATTGCGTCTAAAAACACCAGGTGAAAGTCACCCTCCAAATTACTCCTACACCTTCTTGAAAAAGGCTCTACACTCGCGGGAGACAACCCGCAGAGCCTCCTCGATCGACGAGGTGATCGGTCAGCCACTTTAAGAGATTTATTAGACTAAAAAAATATATGAAGCTAAGCAATCTAGGAGCAAAGTGCACACTCTACAAAGTCCCTAAGATATAGCCAGACAAGCAGCTCTCAGGTATTTCCACTCCGGGTGATGAGGACTGGACACCAAAATACAAGGAAGCAAAAAATAGGACCTCTCGAAAGTAGTCTAGGGTAATTACGACCCAGGCCTACTAGTGAAGATAACAGAAACAGTTACATTGACCTCCTAACAACAACCTTTTCTGGTGCAAGTCCCCAAGCTTCGCAAGGGCACCCTCCAGAAGCACTGATGGAAGTGATGCAACGTCTGCCTCAGCTATCACGGGTATTCCCCCCCACAGTCACCTGTGTGGTCCCTAGGATAGGCAACTATGGGCACCAATCCGTATCGGCAGTCGAGCGGAACAGTCATAGGTCAAGATTCAACAAATAGTAGAGGGGGTATATCTCTTCTCTGCCTACACTTTCCCTCGCGCTTGACTCTCTGGAGGAGAGCTTTCTCGGTACACTTAACGGTGTTGGATTTCACTCATTAATAAACTTATATGTTTCAAAATTTGAGCGGCCTTGGAGAGTTAACTCTCCACTCACATAATCCAAGGCCCTATAACCTAGCTAGTTGGTGTATGACAATAATACAAAAAATTGCTAGTTCTTTTTATTTATAGTACTTATTTTAATTGGTTGTTATTTTATGTCAAGGGTGTGTGGAATTGAAACTGGTGGTGTTTGTATGACACAGAAGAAACCAATGAAAACCAAAATACATTCAAATGCATTGATTTCCTTTCGATGAAGAGTGATTTCTACACAGGTTCTACGAGACTACACTTTATTTTATTTTTGGATGCTCACACTTCACACAACTCAAAACTTACGAAAAAGACTAAAAATACTTATGTGCACCTAATGCAAACTACCAATGACATGCAAATCCTAAGATGCTAAATCTGAAAAAGAAAAGAGAAGTCTCTAAAAACACCAAAGTTTAATCACTTTTTGGCAGTCAACAAAGCTAGTTCCAAATCAGAAATCCTATGTATAAAAATGCCAAAACATACTTGACATAAGAGAAAGAAATCAAAAGAAGATGCCCCTCCTAATCAAGTCAAGAACCGAAGACTAGACACTCAACAAAGCTTCAAAAGATGAAAAGAAACTGTCAAACAAAATGAAAACAAAAGCAACGGAAAACAAAATGTTTTTTTGGATTTTGAGTTTATAGGAAAAAGAGATTTCAAGAAGACCAATGGAACTATCCAATAACTGATTCAAGAAAACTTGAATTTCGAGCGAAAGCCTCAACAAAATTCCCAAAGCCAACCATGCTACTCTCGCAACAGGACTTATATGAGAAAAAGGAAGACAAGAAACTCAACAAGTCAACTTAGCACAATAGCATAAACTTGCAATGAACAAAAACTCCAAAGAATCAATAAGAGACCCTTCGAAAATTGCAACAAAACCAGTCTATGAAATCAAGAAAACCAAACACACCAAACAGGCGAAAATCAAAATGCGAAGCAACACATAAGGTTAGGAAAGAGTAAATGAGCAGAAGCTCTCTGTCCTGAATACTCAGAACAACCAAGAATCTTCAGGAAAAGACCTTGGTGATCAAGCCAGAATTGAAAACACAATAAACAAAGATTTCACCAAATGAGTGGGTCTTCACACAAATAAGAGATAAATAGACATAAAACCACTTTAGACACAGTCCAAAGACCTCAAAGACACTGCAGGAACAAGTCACCACAGGTAGACAAGAACATAAAGGCTTAAAACCAAAAATTTCAAATTTTACCCAGGAATATGCGCTTTTGCAGTTTAGAAATGAGCGTGTATACGCGACGGTGACAAAGGAAACTCGCATATACTTGGGTCCCTTTGCAAAAAACAGCATGTATACACGACTTTGCAGAAGAAAAAATGCGTATGGAAAGGTAAATAAAGAAAAAAAAAGGGTCAAGCTTGATCAAGAGACTAGGTCTTCTGTCTGACTGGAAAAAGATTGACTAAACTGGAAAAAGCGATAGAAATTTTTGGGAACCTACAAGATAGATAAAACAACCCAAACGGGAAATCACAAAAATGTGCTCCCCAGTGAAGTCTCCATTTCTATTTTGGGATATAATACCCTAAAGGTTTTTGGGTCGACAACCTTCACAGATCAGGGGCATACCATTCAAGAAGAACTCACCTAACCTATCTTTTATACTGAAAACTAGATATAACAAGTTGCGGAACTTACTCAAAAGTCCCACATTTGATGTAGATCCCATGGGGTGCAAACCCCCAGCGACCCTTCATGCTTCGTAACCTGAAAATCAAGAAAGGACAAACACGAAACACTAGTTTTACAACATATATAGTTCGTAGATGTTAGTGTAACTCATGCATAATATCATAAAAACAATATTAAATATTCAATTAATGATCATTATACATATATAAAGAGATATAAACACGTGAATATCGGGAACAAGATCGTTCTTCTTATTATAAATGGCACGTATAGTAATAGAAACGCGGAGAGATCACCTAAATCCTTCCATGGTCTTCGAGCATACCGTCCTTTGGATCCATCCAGCCCTAGCCTCACAAGAATTCTTCCCAAGTTGTGTGCACACTAGATGTCATATAAGATGATGAGCATCTCAAGGAAACAAGGGTTTCCTGAATATACCTGGGAAGTGCAGGAGGCACTGTTAGGCAGATAAATCATTCTTGCGGACAAGATCGATCTCCCTAGTATCACAAGGATAGCTAGAAACAAACAGGACAAATGTAAACTACTTTCGCTAGATTATATATGATTTATAATTTTCTATGATGAAGAAAGGACCTACCTG
Source organism: Pinus albicaulis (assembly GCA_034641835.2). NCBI lineage: Eukaryota > Viridiplantae > Streptophyta > Pinopsida > Pinales > Pinaceae > Pinus > Pinus albicaulis. The sequence goes on from CM076574.1 coordinate 1,023,678,344, forward strand.
TGATCAAATGCTAGTTTAATTCTTCGTTCCCATCTCTCCAAGAAGTCACCTCTTAAGATATGCAAACAAAGACATAGAAGAGAATCAAAAGCACCTGCAACATATACTAATTCAGAAATCACAAATCTATCTTAATGATCAAGGAATTTAAGAAATAAGTCATTCAAGTAAACACATAAACAACTTATTGAGAAAACATCATCCAATTTTATTATCTTTAAATAAAAGGAGTCTTACAACCGCGTTCGCCTTGATGTTGTACAGGTCCTTCCGGGGTCCGAAACAAGCGTTTTCCTTTGGTCTGATAAGCCCTTCCACTCTTTGAACCAACATAACTATGAGTATGTTATTGTTCTCGCAGTTAGCAAAAAGAGTATGTTTCTTCAGCAATTCCCTTCTCTATCGCAGGTACCAAGTACAAAGCAAGTACTAAGCGTATACAAAATGCATAGAGAAGTTTTACATATGTGAGCATGTACCCTTGAGACTGAACCAAAGCTTCAATTTATAGGAGAAGGAAAGTGGTTACAGCTCCAAAATGGAAGGGATAGAGTCCCCTTATCAACAGATTAAGTTCCAAAGACCAACGAATAGGCTCCTTTTATGAAGGAATGAATGTTCATGATAATGGAGGGAGTAAGGCTTCGACTGGATAATGCCTTCTAGAAGATTCCAGCGGGGAGAATATTAAACTAGCTGGTGCTTCTAGAATTTACTTTCGCCTTCAATTTACCTTTTACAGGGGTCTGCACTTTTAATTAAGAAAGCGTGTGATCGGCTCTGCATTTTTTGGAGCAAAAGGGTGCAGTGCCGCAGGTAAGGCTAAGGAAAAGTGTGGTACAAGTGTTTTTATGATTTTTACAAGCTTTTCTCCAAATTCAATACTTGTTTTAAGAACTTTAGGGCTTTAGGGTTGTGGGCTTCTAAAGGAGAATTATATAGGTATTGATGATCCCATATAGACAGTAAAATGTCATGGTGAAAAAATAATGTGTAATAGATTACCCCCTAAAGCGCGAAGTCTGAGATAATTCGAAGAGTAAAGTGCTTTATCATTCTAAGGATTGGCTTGTGGACACTGATTTAAACCTGTAAAAACATTCAATCCAGACATATATGTATATATATATCATCGTGGAGGTAGGCATTCCCTTAATCAGAGCAAAAACTAACTAAATCAAAACTTAACTAAAATGTTCTGCTATAGAAATGATTCTAATATTACATCAATAGTAGACACAGTATGGACACAGCCATCTGTCATGAATAGTCTACTGCATAATGAACAATAAAACTCCTCGTAGCCTGGATGGTGGAAACTAGATCCAGGGTCTTGATTTTTGCTTCCTGAACTAGTATGATTCTATCCATGTGATTGATTGTGTTGAAGTCGAACATGGTAAAAACCACTTGATTACCAGTCAATGATGTGAACTGTTTACAAGTGTGAGAGAAACCACCAATAATGAAAATTGTTCTCAAAGTATTCAGTACAATCCATGAAGTGTGAATAAATGATTTGAAGTCGAACACTTCGTAGAATCATTCGATCAGAGGTCAATGATGTAACCTATCGTCGAAGGCGAGAAATCTTCCATTAGGGCATGTAGATTCCAAGGTACTGAAGGATTCTAGATCAACTTCCTAGATGATATGTTGTCATCGATAGAAAGTGATCCATCGTAGGAAATCCCACAACACGAAACCATTAGATCAAGTTTTGTAGAAATATTTTGCAAGGACTGACTCAGGGATGGTCAACGTGAATGGAGACATATGTTTTCAGATGAATGGTTTGTTTGAACTGTCCTCTTGAACACATAACGACACTGCAAATGGTTTGGTGACAATTGACCTAAAGCTAATGCCCAGAAACCAGCTGAAGACTTTCAATATGGTTTGATTAACTGATAGGCAAAGGATTTTCCCAACCCAAGTAGAAGTGTGAAAAAAAGTGTCGTGTTCAAGAGTGGTATATTTCTTTTAAACAAAGTATGACAACTGGATCCATTTTCTCTCTTTTTCCCCCACCATTTCTGGCAAGTACCTCTTTATTTTTAACAAGCTTGAGGAGGATAACATTTGCTTGTTATATAATCTCATCCTTTGGATGAGTCCAACTTAGTTTAAAATCGAACCCTAAGAAGGAGTGGTTCATTCCTATTTGTAATTTACAGGTCCTTTACTGTTAAATTTTAATGAGTCCAGTATAGGAGAAACTCAGTGTTTTTAAATTTTAGGGAGTTAGAAGAAAAACTCAAGGAAACTCCGTGGGTGTACTTTTTCGTAAATTTAGTCTCTCAAGCCCGAAAAAGGATAAAATAATACAGGAGAGAACTCTATTGAATATGATTAGTGAACGTATACCTTTTTCATAAATAGTCCATTTCAGTCCGGAAAAGGGGTAAACTTATACTGAAAGGACGATTGTTCATTTCCTTTAACGAGTTCTAATAGTCAAGTACTCTGCAATATTTTCATGTTTAGAGAGTCTGAAAAGGGCTTAAAAGAGAACTCAAGATTTCACTTTTTCATAAGTTTTAACGAGTTCGAAAAGGGGATAAAAATTTACTCATGGTTTTCTCTTTTTCGTAAGTTTTAACGAGTTCGAAAAAGGGATAAAAATGTACTCATAAGTTTCACTTTTTCATAATTTTTATCGAGTTTGAAAAAGGGATAAAAGGTATACTTCTTTGTCAAAAATGATCATTTTACCCAAAAAACCCTGTATTCTGCACAAAGAACTCAAAAATTAAACATACCTGTTTATGATTAATAAAAATAATTCGGAAAACAGCTTTTCAAAGTGGAAAATAAAAAAAAAAATTATATTTCATTTATTCAAAAAATCTTATAAAAAGGAGTTTTTATAAATCATTTTTACCATTTGATTCTAGAGTAAAAGTTGAGAGCTTTTGGTGAAAAACGTTCCAGAGGAGATTACGGAAAATTCAACCGTCGGAATCGAAAATCGTCAGCTCCGGGTAATCCACATCATCCTCGCCTTCATTTTTGTCTGTTCACTTTCTTAATTTAGGTTTTAAATTTATTTTTTGGGGGAAAAATATGTTTGAAATTTCGCCCACAGGGGTTTGCAGGTAAAACACATGACACCAGTGGACCCTGACAATTTTTCAAAAAGAAAATTGTCGTGGTCCCGCACTTTTTGTACAGGACGTGTGCAGACCCTCGCACTGTCTCTATGCAAAAGGTGCGGAGGCGCCTTGAATAAAATAAAATGATAGATTCTCCCAAAATAAACCAAAATTTTCACTCAAATTGTTTCTAATCTTCCAATTTTCCCATTGCAGAATATCTACAATGCTTGAGTGGAGGGAACGCGAACATGAAGAGGTTGATACGACCACAATGGTACATGCCCCCACATTGCGTGTGTTGAAGGAATATGGTTTATATAAATTCTGGGCTATTCAGGGTATGAGGGCCCAAGTAGACTTACTCACCTGGCTAGTAAAAAAATGGGAAGTCTTGGAACAGTGCTTCATAATTGGGGATCACTGGCTTGAAATCGAGTTGGAAGATATATATTTTCTTACTATTTTATCAAAGAGAGGAGAACCAATCTCTTTGTTTGGGGCTAGATCAGGTGGCCAATCTGTCACTAGCCTTTAGCAAGAGTTCTACAATGAGGAATCGTATCCCAAAGACAAACGCATTGATATAAAAACAATCATCCGTCCTAAACTTAAAGTGGTTGTGTTTACTGTAACCCGGTTGTGTGGGAGCACAGCTTCGCACGTTGCTACTAGATCCTAGATGCAGACTGCTGTTGATTGTTTTAGAGGCACCATTTTCAATTGGTGTGAGGCAGTATTGGCCAACGTAAAAGGCCAATTGACCAGGGTAAAGAACTCAAAGATGAAAAACTTTGGGTATGGAGCTATTGTTGTCACATTTTCTCTAGAGAGAATTCCTTCACTTGCCCCGCAGCTTATCTCAGTTGATCATGGTAGAGTTAAGGAGCCTCGGATGGTCCGATGGGTTGCACTGATGGCCCGTCATAGTGAGGGCACTGATATTGTTCATTTTACTCCAGCTTATTTCCATTGGTTGGAGAATCAAATCTTTGCCATAGAAGATTTCCCATATGCCGGGATAGACTTTCGTGGTGATCGAGAGATGTCCCTTCCTCCGAGAACACAGTGGGATGACTCAGGTAAGAATCATTTTGACATGTTCTAAATTCTAATTTTTATTTGTTTTTGTTTAAATCATCCAATACTGATGACGAAAAAAATTAAAATGAAGATATTGATCCACGCAGGCCAGCCATGCTTCGTTGCTTTGACAGGAAGCAAAGAGAGCCCGTTGCAACACCACAGGATCAGGTAGCTGAGATTCTTACTGATCTAGAACACAACCTAGAGCGGTTGACCTTGGATATCCCAGAGATTTCGATAGATGATGTCCCTCTCCGTCTTCAGAGACATGTTATTGGAGTTCCTGGTCAGTTTAGGAGATTCCTGAATAGAGTGGCACGAGCTATCGTGTACTATCATGATCACCACTACGGATAGTGGATGATTGTGCAGACTATGACATTTTGTTTTTTGTATCACTATTTTTTCCGATTATAAGGTGTTTTAAACCTATAATCGAGGACGATGTAATATTTTTGAAAACATTACTTTACTCTATGATATTTCTACTATTTCCGCCTATCTTTTCAACATGTTTATAGAATGTTGCTTTGATTTACTACTTTAATGTTCCAAATGTCTGTTTATAACACTAGTAGCTAAAGCATCAGCCAGTGTTTTTAAATTTCTCAAAATGTGTTGATATTCAATGTAATCAAACTCTCGTTCCAAGAGACATACCTTCAAAAATAATCTCAATAATACTAGGTTTTTAATTGCGTATACTCGATTTAAGTGTAATACAATGAGTTTAGAATCTAACCTAATGATCAAACGTCAAATTCCAAATGAAATGAATTCAAATAATAACTCAATCACTGTGCTATATTCTTCAATATTATTCGTTGTTTGATCGAGGCTTACCCCATGCAGATATGAACTCATCAGTGGGTGAATAAATAACCCATGCCGCAGAAGAAATGTTTCGTGTACTATAACAAGCACCATCAGCAAAACCAATATACGTTTGAAGGGATGTCGACATCTACAATATCAAGAGTAATCCATATAAGTAGGGATAAAAATAAAATTAAACTATACACACTCTTCTAATCTAAGGCACACTAGCTACGAAAAGAACTAATATACAAATAAGATCTCCACACAAGATTTAAGCATAATATCTCTTCAGATAAAGCCCATTTCTAGGTTTTTATAAAGAGACCCCGTCATAACCAATCAATTCATAAGCCCCTTTTGCAAGCACTCGCTTGACAATATAAGGATCGTGCCACATGGGTTTGAATTTCCCAGCTCCTAGTTTATCATTAGCTTGGTCGTATACCAATACTAGGTCACCCTCTGAAAAAATATGAGGTGTAACACTCCTATCATATTGAGCTTTCATTCGTTTTTTATGAGCCTCGGTAGCTAATGCAGCGGTGCACCGAGTCTCATCTAATTGAGCTAAGTATAAAAAGCGTTTTTCCTCTTCAGAGGTAGCTGGTAGTAAATCTATGGCTAATTTGAATGACGATATTTCACATTCAATTGGTAACACAGCTTCTAAACCGTAAAATAGCTGAAAATGAGTGAAAAATGTTGTAGTTTTTGCTGAGGTTTGATATGCCCAAAGTGCTAATAAAAGCATAGTATGCCAATTCGATTTATGAATTCCGATTAGCCTTTTAATCATAGTGGTTAAAACTTTATTCACAGCTTCAACCTGACCATTAGCCTGTGGGTAATATGGTGTAGAACTATCGTGGCATAGGCCAAGTTGTTTGGAAATATCGGTCATCATAATGTTTCGAAAATGGCTCCCATGATCAGTAATGATAGCTTGGGGTACACCAAATCGAGCAATCAAGTGATTGAATACAAAAGTAGCTGCAGTTTTTCCATCTACCGCAAATGTAGGCATCGCCTTGGCCCATTTGGTAAAATAATCTACTGCAAGAATAATATACCCATGCCCCCCGTCCGAGTAAGGGTTACATGTAATGAAGTCAATGCCCCATTTTTCAAAAGGACCGACAACAATTATTGGGTGAAGAGGAGCTGGTGGTGCAAGCATTTTACAATCAAAGATCTGACAATTGTGGCATTTTCGGACTGCTAGAATGCAATCTTTAAATACCGAAGGCTAAAAATAACCAGCGTGCAATATCTTTTGGGCTGTGGCATACCCAGACATATGACTGCCATATGCTCTAGAGTGACAGTCATTTAAGATTTTTTCAGCCTCTTTGTGGGTTAAACATCGTCGAAATACAGAATCCGCACCGCGACGATAAAGCGTGTCTCCAACAATATTGTACTACCGATATTGGTAACGGATCTTTCGTCGTTGTGAACGTGAAATCTCAAGCCGAAAATTTTGGGTTTGGAGATAAATGATTATATCTCCATACCAAGGATATAAAGTACTGATAAGAAACAAAGATTCATCGGCGATCAGATGTTCTACCACAGTTTCTGTCTTAGTATTTGGGAAGTCATACATAAGTTCGGCAAACACTAGTGATTTATTTTATTTAGATTTTTCAAATTCTAAATCAAACTCTTGAATGATTACTACCCATTTATAGTATTTTCCCCCTAATAATTGTTTGGTCAAAATATACATCATAGGGTTACAATCAGAGATCACTATTGTTTTTCGTAACAGTATGTAATGATGAAATATTTGGAAAGCTTGAACTACTGCCAAGGCCAATTTCTCCACATGTGAGTATTTGATTTCAGTCGGATTTAAATTGCGACTGAGATAGTAAATCACATGTTCGTTGTGAAATTCATCCTCCTGAACTAATACCATTCCGATCGTGGAATTAGAGGCTGCTAAGTATAAAAAGTAATCCAGGTTGTAATTGGATGGATGTAATAATAGTACATGGGTCAACACGTGTTTTAGAGCATCAAAAAATCTATCAGCAATCTCGTCCCAAATGAAAAGAATATTCTGTTTCAATAACCTGGTAAAACCTTTGGTTAAATCATCATTGTTAGGAATGAATCTACATAGAAAGTTTGCTTTCCCCTGCAAACTTTGGAGTTGGCGAAGTGTGGAAGGAGGAGGTAAATTGATAATAACCTCAACCTTTGAAGGATCGACATGAATGCCTTGTTTCAAAATGATAAATCCTAGTAATCGACCAGATTGTACACAAAAAACACATTTGTGCGGATTCAGGCGAATCTTATAATACCTACATCTCATAAAAATTGCTCGTAAGTGAGTTGGATGATATTCTTTGTGTAGGGAATGAGCAGGCAGATCATCGAGATAAGGTTGCACAATGTGTTTAATGTCATGAAAAGCATAGGACATAGCCCTTTGAAAAGTTTCCCCAACATTCTTTATTCCAAATGGTAATTTACGGTAAGAAAAAGTTCCCCACGGACAAATGAATGTTGTTTTTGGTTGATCAGCAGGGAGTATGTTTATTTTATTATAACCAGAAAATCCATCCATAAATGAAAACATTTCGCTTCTGGCACAATCATCAATGATTTGATCGATATAAGGGGTTGGATAATTATCTTTGGGACAAGCTCTGTTTATATCCCTATAATCGATACATACTTTGATTGTTCCTTGTTTTTTATTAACAGGAACAATATTATATACCCAATATGTTAGAGGGATTGGATAAATAAATCATGCTCGAAGTAATTTTTCAACTTCAGTTTTGATTGTAGCAGCTTTTCGTGGATGTATCTGACGTATTTTTTTTTTTTAATTTTAGCATCCGGGTATGTTTTGATTTCATGAACAAAAAATTTGGGATCGATTCCTGGCATTTCTTCATAAGACCAGGCAAAAATATTGCGGAATTCTTGAAATAAGTCTTTTTATATATCAATTTCATCTTTTGTACATGAAGCACCTATATGAATGTTTTCAACAATTCCTGGTTTTATCAATATGTCAATAGGAATTTTGGAAGAAATATTCCCCAAATTCACTTCAGAATTTGAATTTGTAATTGATATCGGATTCTGGGGTTCCTTGAAATAATCAGTGGTGAAAATTGATGAAAAATTATCTTCGAATTTATCAAGCTCAGGTAAAAATGATGATCTATGATGGAGATCATCCCATGGTAAGTCATCTATGGACAAAAATTCACTAATGTTTTCGTCGGTATAAAATGCTTCTTTAAAAGGATCCGGAATTGATGTTATAGCTAAGATTGAAGGTGAAAATTATTTTTCATTGACCACATTCATAGGATCAGAATCAGTTGAAGTTGAATTGGAAAATGACTGTATTACTTGATATGCTAATTCAAACGGACTCAAAGGCATCATGCCTTCAAACAAATCCAGTTCTGACTCTAAAGGCACTATCCAAGTGTCATCAAATGGAATAGTGCTTTATGTAATCATATTGATATTAGCTATAATACGCGGTACATTAGGTGGAGGCAAAGAAAAAGTTCCCAAAAAAGCGGAATCTTTAATTAAGCCTACTCCTACATCCTTATAAGGGATAGTTATTTTTCCAACATGTTGAATACTATACATAGAAGCTGGATCAGATGAATAATATGAGAGCCGATCGAATTTCACAATATTTCCTTGACGAGGAAACATGATTATTCGAAAGATGAAAGACACGACAGTAATCATAGCATAAGACCAATTTCGACCCAGGAGAAGGTTGTAATCTAGAGGGGCATCAACTACTTCCACATCTAGATTAACAGTTTTTCCTTCGACCTCTATAGGTAGATCCTGTAAAATACCATATGAATGGAATCCTCTTCCATCAAAAGCTTTGAGGATGGTCAGAGATCAGTTAAGCGTCAGAGAACCAAGCAATTTCCAACAACTCAACTACATGATACAAGTGGATGCCCCTTCATCAATCACAGTACGAAAGCCACGTGTGTTTTTTACTAACACTAGAATTTGGAAAGACATTTGATGGGGTAGGCGAGGTGTAAAATTTTCTAGATCGAAGATCATAAGGTTCAAATCCTACATATCTATGGCTCCTAAAACTGAAAATAGTAATTTCCTTTGTGCTGGACATGATTGCAGCATTTCCAAAGCCGACATTGCCGAAGGGGAAATTGCCAAATCTTCAGCAATGTTGTAATTTTGAGCAGCTCTCGCATGTGGATTGAAAGCTAATTTAATAAGTACACATTTAGGAGGAGGTTTGAATACAAAATCAGGATTTAGTTTCTCGATGTGAAGCAGATCGGAAATCAAAGTAGATGCAACTAGTGTAGAATTATAATTTTCTACCTCTTTACCAGTAACATGATTTTTACTACCATAGTCCTGCGATCGAGTTGCAACCATAAAATATCTGCTAATGTATTAGAAGAAGATCCAATCATTTTACTATCTTGAATTGGAAAAGGATCCTTCAAGACAACAGGAGTGGGTGAACCTTTGACGAACTTAGAAACTTCTTCCCTATGCGGACATTCCTCGGTGAAATGATCCTCGTCACAATAAGACAAGGATAAAGAGGTTTCCGTTTGTCATCAGTTGATTCAGTTTTATCAATTTTTTCTTTAGGTGGTGAGGTTTGTTTATTATTTTTCTTCCCCTTTTTATTTTTGCTAGATTTTTACTTAGTAGATGAATTTACAATGTGGATATCGGTAGTGGTTTCTAAGGAAAATTATCCTTTTGGTGAATCAGGTAAAGTTATTATAGGAGAAGTAATCTTTGAAGATTTCTTCTTATTCTTAGTTGTAGTAACTGAACCGATTTCACCATCAGTGGCATGAGAGCCTGAAGGAGTTGTAGTTAACTGACCAGGTCGTGGTAAATAAGGGATTTTCTCATACAAAGTTTCGGAATGGGTATATACCAAGTCTAAATATTGAGCTTGAGCAATAACTTGTTCTTCCGTAACAACTCCTGCTTTGGCTACATCTTAAGTGATTTTTGGTATTAATGATTTAACAAACCATTCTGCCAATATTTGATCCGAGATAAAAACTTTTACCAAACATCTTCTACGTCTCCATTCATGAATATGATCTGATATATATTTAGACATAGATTGTTTTAGTGAAGTTAATAATTCCGTGCCATTGTCGTATCTGACTGGAAACTGAAAATGAGTTAAGACGGCATTTTCTAGGGCGTTAAAATTCTTAAACAAGCCTTGTGGTAGTTCAATGTACCACTTAGCAGCTATTCCTATTAATGTTCTCTGAAAAATTCTAAGTCGAATAGAATCGTCAATTAATGAGTTAGATGCACACCAAAGGTGGTAAGTCATAACATGGTTGGAAGGATCCTCTCCTGTTTTTCCTTCAAAGTTTGGGATATCACTGGGCAACTTATGAGGCATTGATGGCTAATACAGATGATAATAGATGGGATCATTCGTAAGGTGAGATAAATCCGGTAAATCCAAAGTTGCTATGAACAGCAATCGACGGGTAGGGTCTTGTGGATAACCTTGTGAAACTAAACCAGTCCCATGAGGAGGATATCCAGGATAACCTGGAATAGGATGTGCATTTGGAATCATATTACCCCTTGGATAACCAGGAATAACTGGACCATACTGAGGTTGAACAGGTGTTTGATATGTATATCCAGGGTACGGTTTTTGTGGGTAGACTGGAGTTTGTGAAACAGGTCCATATTGGTACGGCCCCTAATATAGTTGATAAGTAAATTGAGGTTGACTCACTATAACTGTACTTGTATCAGATTGTCCTGCAGGTCTTTGAACAATAGTCTGAACTGTTGGTCCAGACTACGGAATAGAAACCTAAGGAATCTATATCGACATTTGAGGGGTAGATGTAATAGGAACTGTAGACAATATAGTAATAGGTGTGATAGGTTGAACAGAAGTCTGAACAACTGTTTGTGGAGTACTAGGTGAACTCAGACTAGGTTGATGAATAGGACCAGATGCAGGTGTTGGAATTGAAGGTTGGACTGGTTGTTGGGGTTGATTATAACCAACGGGTTGTCCTACTTGATAATAAGGTACTTGCATATTTGGTTGTAAATTCTGTTGGATTTGGGATGGATCCCACACCATTCCGGGATATGAGGGTCCCATTGAAGGTTGTACATAAGACGGCCCATAACTGGGTTGAACAGATGGTTGATAATTAACTGGATAATTTCCACCTCCTTGTAACATTTGTTTCTCTATATAGAACTGCTGTGCTAAGGGAGGTTGCAATCCTTGAGTAGGATACTGCCCTTGAGGTTGATATTGACCTTGAGGCATGTACTGACTCTGGGGTTGATATTGACCTTGAGGTATGTACTGTCCCTAGGGTTGATATTGACCTTGAGGTATGTATTGTCCCTGAGGTTGATATTGACCTTGAGGTATGTATTGTCCTTGGGGTTGAGATTGACCTTGAGGTATGTATTGTCCATGGGATTGATATTGACCTTGAGGTATGTACTGTCCCTGGGGTTGATATTGACCCTGAGGTATGTATTGTCCTTGGGGTTGCCCCCCAGGTTGTATCTAGCTATTTTTAGGTTGCCCCCGAGGCTGTATACTACTACCTTGATATGTGGGGTTCGAAATATTTCCAGACATCATATAAACTTGCTCATTGTTCAAATTTTCAGTATTTGATTCATTCAGACCAGATGATGACATTGGTTTTCTTGGAAAAGGAGATGCTCTTGAGAACGTACCAGAGAGCGATTGGTAGCCTGTAGGAACAGATGGACCACCATAGAGGAATGTTTCTAGCGATTTAGAAAACATAGATGACTCACCTGACATGTTTAACTGAGGTCTATGACCTATTGGTGTAGAGTAAAAAGGTATTCTGGGTGGTGAATACTGAAGACCTACGTTTTGTAGAAAATCTGTCAATGAAGAATACCAAGCGTCTTGTCTAAAAGGATTGTAAAAAATTGATTCACGTTGTCTAAGTTCTAAATTTTCCTGAGTTGAAGGGAGAACGACTTCTTCTTCTATATCAGTGATTTCTTCAATACTAATAAGACCAGGAGGAACACCTTTTGTGGTCTGATTCTTCACTCTGGGTGAATCATAATAATCAGGAATTGGAATAGTGAATTCTAAAGTAGGTTCTGATGTAGCAGGTTCAATTTCCGGTTCAGAAATTTCAGGTTCTTCAGGTGATAATTCACTTGTTGTAGAAGCAACTTCGATTAATTCAGAAATTGAAACCGTTTGTGGAGGATGTTCTGGTACTTGCGATTGATCTACTTCGAAATCAGGATGAGGGATAATAGATGATTATCCTTGTTCCATTAATCCAGTTCTATTGATAACATTTGGTATCAGAGATTTAAGTCCTTCTTGCTGGCTAGGTGTGTACTCAGGGGGGTTCCCTGGAGTTTTGTGTGAGTGTCTCGGTAATTCAACCACGATTAAAACTTTTAATACACGCAATCAAAGAAAATTTCAATAAAAAATGCCTAAATTCGCTAAGAAACAAACAAATGATCACACGCCTATAAAATCTAAGAGATTAAACCACACACAAATAGTAGATTCCCGCATTAAAACACTAGTTGGTGATGAAATCCAACATCGTATTATTTTAATGTAGAAATGGCGGTTGGAACAATTACCCCGACAACCTGCTTAATGAAACAAACTGGTGCAAGTTTCTCCACTTAACCCATCTCAAGTGAAGATAAACCTCCGGAGAGGCCAAGTGAGTCTAGCCGACGTCTACTCTAGGTACAATGGGATCTTCCCTCCACCATCACCTTGGGAAAGAATCCTAGAGTTTATGGCCACTAAGGTCACCAACAGGAACAAATATACCTGGGGGAATAGTCTCACACGCAAGGGCAGAGTAACAAAGCTCAATCCCCTTGAAGGCTCCTTGACATAATCTAAGATTTACCGACAAGTGACCCCAGGCTCCTCGACAATGGTCAATTTGAGGTTTACCGTTGTTAATACGTGTATATCTGCTATCGTTCCCAATGAGGAAGGATTGATTACCTCACTGGTTCGGATATGATCTCGTGCTTGATTCCTTTAAGAGGAGCTTCCCAGAGCATGCATGCCACTATTGGAATTTCCCTACCGCAAGATCGACTACTTGTTTGTTTTACTGTCTTGGAGAGTTAACTAAAACCTATTCCAAGGCACGAGCCTAAGCTATGTTGGTGGAAAGAGCCCTAGAAAAATAAAAAATTTCTAGGTTGATTTTAATTAAGCGTTACTTTTAATTGGTTGTTTCTTAGGACAATGGGTATGAAAGTGAAACTTCAATGGTGTATAATGACCCGATTCCAAAAAACACTAAAATGCATCTATGTGAGAAACAATTCATTCCTTTTCAATGAAATCTATCTAAAAGAAAGAGTTGAAGGATGCAATTGCTTTTAAAACATCAATCGTTCTTTTTAAAACAAGAATGTATGAAAATAAATCTTTTTCATGAGAACTCAATGATTAATTGCTCAAAAAGAAATCCCTTTTATAGTTCAAGTTTGAAACTACAAATAAAATAGTTTCCAAAAGAAAAGTATGATTACTTAGAAAACAAAATTCAAAACTAAAAACACTAATTTTGAACTTTAAAAACTCTAAAGATTTAAATTTTAAGACTAAAAACTCTAAAAATTTTGAGGATGTTTTGCTCAGTTTGTAATCTAACCAAGAAATCCTTTTCTTATCCTAGCAAGAAATAAAAATCATCAAATGGTGGTTTTGAAGTGAAATTCAAGGCTTATTGAACTAAAAGTCTCTTAAGATTTGCAAAAATTAAAAAGTAAATCTAATTTTTCATAGAAGCAAGTTCTGCCATAAAGTCAAAGGCTCAACAAGAAAATAATGAAATACCAGTGATGTAAGGTATATAAAGGTTTCTGATCTTTGAGCATCACAAAGACAAAGCAAAAAATCACTTGTAAAATGCAAATCTTTAGAAAATCACTCAAAACTTAGGAATGCTAGAAGAAACTTCACAAGAGGCTTTTGACAGTGAATACAAGTTTGGGTAATCACAGAGAATCTTGTAAGCTGGTACCAGAAAAGAGAATTTTGAGTTTTTTAAAAAATTTCTCAAGGTCCACAAGTTGCAATATAAAAAGGTGTGGTATCGCACTGTTCACACAGAGAAACTGCGGAGGTGACCACATTGTTTTACAAGAAAAAGTGCGGAGACCAGAAAACATAAAGAAAAATAAAAAATCATAAATCTACTTTTCAGGGATTCTAAGGCTAATTTACCCAAACCAGTGCAGACTAATCAAAAATCAGAAAAATTCTTTCAAAATTCAAATTCAAAGAAAACTAAGTTCAAAACAAAAGTCCCCAGCGGAGTCGCCATTTTTTTAGGCGGATATATCGTTCTTGCGGACAAGAAAGATCTCCCTAGTATCACAAGGATAGCTAGAAACAAACAGGACAAATGTAAACTACTTTCTCTAGATTATATATGATTTAGAATTTTCTATGATGAAGAAAGGACCTACCTGTGATCCAATGCTAGTTGAATTATTCTTTCCCGTTGCTCCAAGAAGTCACCTCTTAAGATCTGCAAACAAAGACATAGAAGAGAATCAAAAGCACCTGCAACGTATACTAATTCAGAAATCACAAATCTATCTTAATGATCAAGGAATTTAAGAAATAAGTCATTCAAGTAAACACATAAACAACTTATTGAGAAAACAGGATCCAATTGTATTATCTTTAAATAAAAGGAGGAGTCTTACAACCACGTTTGCCTTGATATCGTATAGGTCCTTCCGGGGTCCGGAACAAGCGTTTTCCTTTGGTTTGACAAGCCCTTCCACCCTTTGAACCAGCCTAACTACGAGTATGTTATCGTTCTTGCGGTTAGCAAAAAGAGTATGTTTCTTCAGCAATTCCCTTCTCTATCGCAACTACCAAGTACAAAGAAAATACTAAGTGTATACAAAATGCATAGCGAAGTTTTACATATGTGAGCATGTACCCTTGAGACTGAACCAAAGCTTCAATTTATAGGAGAAGGAAAGTGGTTACAGCTCCAAAATGGAAGGGATAGAGTCCCCTTATCAAGGGATTAAGTTCCAAAGACCAACGAATAGGCTCCTTTTATGAAGGAATGAATGTTCATGATAATGGAGGGAGTAAGGCTTCGACTGGATAACACCTTCTAGAAGCTTCCAGATGGGAGAATATTCAACCAGCTGGTGCCTCTAGAATTTACTTTTGCCTTCAATTTACCTTTTACAGGGGTCCACACTTTTAATGAAGAAAACATGTGGTCGGCTCCGTAGTTTTTGGAGCAAAAGGGTGCGGTGCTGCAGGTAAGGCTAAGGAAAAGTGCGGTACAAGTGTTTTTATGATTTTTACAAGATTTTCTCCAAATTCAGGACTTGGTTTAGGAACTTTAGGGTCGTGGAATTCTAAAGGAGCACTATATAGGTATTGATGAACCCATATAGTCAGTAAAATGTCACGGTGAAAAAATAATGTGTAATAGGAACGGGAATATCAGACTTGAAATAGGGCTCCAACAGAGTATAATATCTATATTTTTATCTCCCCCTTAGGCCATGCACATGAGGGGATTTTATACTCCCTCAAATTAGTTTCTGCAGTTGGAAAAAGTTAGGCCACGGGCTAGGATGGTTGAATTACGGGAATAACCATCAACCCTGCCTCGAAAATAGGGAATAATATATATTTTTTAATGATTAAAAAGGTATACGTGGATATCTATGAATGGACTCGCGTATATACGTAGAAAATTCTGGGCAGAGTCGCGTATGGGTTTTAAGATACTGTTTTTTGTGAAGATGGTCAAGTCTGAGGGGAAAGGGTGCCCAAGGCCAAAGTGTCAATCATTAAGCACATGAAGGTGGAAAATTATGTTATAACAATAGGGCAACTAACGGTAGTGTCTCAATAAATTACTTTCTAATAATAGGAAAGACATGTTCTGAAGCTTAGAGGTGTTAGATGGACACATGGATGAGAAGTTTGACACATATGGACTCTTCTAGAAGGCACTAGCCATGTGGAGATTCTGGAACAATGAGAATTTCACTCCCATTTGACCAATGCACTTTTGAATGTCGGGAAGTTCTTTTCAGAGCACCCTTGAATGGAGGAAGTTGTATATGAAAAGCAATTAGTCCCTTGAGAGGCTACGTTGGTGAGCTCATAAATGATATAACATATACTTCAACCCTTGGAAACCTTGCAATAGAAGTCATGAATGGTTTTTTCTTATCTTAGGGCATGTAGCAACTGAAATGATAGGGGATGATAGACCCTATTTCATTGGTCTTGGGGATGATGTCCAGTTTGACCAGGTCATTGGGAATAATGCCCAAATTGACCTATAACATTATGCACTCTGATTATGTACTCAATGTCATCCTTAAACAAGTGATACTTGTTCTCATGGCAATCAAATTCAACTTTCCTATCATATGAATAAGGGCTTCCCAATACAATACCTGATATCTCAAGCAACACCACATCAAGCTCAACTTCATCAAAAAAGTTTGAGTTGATGGAGAATCTTAGTAAGCACTTCCTTGTAACCTCAAAATTTTCATTGTTGCATATCCAACTGAAAGGATATGGTCTTGGATGTCTAATTGTTTCAAGGCCTAGTTGCTTAACCAAATCTTCGGAAATGAAGTTAGCTTGTGACCCACTATTAAAAAGTGTATCAATCTTGGTATGTTTAGAGACAACTCTAATATGGAAAATTTCTATTCTTGTATCTTCATCATGAGTAACATTTGCACAATTTGAAGAACTAGTGCTTGCAACATGTTTACCTTTCAAACCCATGGCCGTAATTTTTGTCTCATCTCCTGAATCTGACCCTAAGTCATGTTCATCTATAGCAACAGTTTTACCTTCTCTTTGGCTTTTAGTCTATTTGGTTTTAATTCTGGATGAAGTTGCCAACAATGGTCTTCATCATGGCCAATCTTTGAACAATTTTTACATGTGAGTTTTTCCTTCTCTCTTTTTACAGAGCTATTTCTTTTTCCTCTTCCATAAAATTTTCCTTTCCCTTTAGCCTCACTTTCAAATTTCTCATCTATGTTTTGTTTTCCCCTTGCCTCCAAGTGTGTGGCTTATACACAAACTTCATTTAAATTTCTTGGGTTAAACATAAGCATAGCATGCTTCAAATAGGAATGTAAACCCCCAATGTATTTCAAGAGTGTATCTTGGGAATTCAAATTTATTCCTAACAACAAATATCTCTTTCTAAACTCCTGGGTATATTCTTGAACTGTTTGACCCTTGAGTTGCTTAAAATTTTTCCAACTCATAATACCTTTTTGCATGTAGGCTAATGGATAAAACTGTCTTTTAATGGAAGAAATAAACTCAACCCAAGACATGGATATCTTACCATGGATTCACATTTCCTTTTGAGTCTTTGCTTCCCACCAAACTAGTGCTACTCCTTCTAGCCTTAATGAAGCCAACTGGATGTTTATGTTTTCTTCAGGAAGGTTTTGAATTCTGCAATACACCTCCAATTGACGTATCCAATTTTCAATCCTCTCTGCATTTACCTCACCATTGTACATGGGTAATTCAAAATTAATGTCCAATTTGAGTAATGGAGTTTTTCCTTTTATGGCTTTTGAGTGAGTGTGAGTGGTATTTGTGGTGGAAGTGGAAGATGATGCAGATGGAAATGATGAGGATGATGAAGATGGTGGAGATGGAGGTGGCTTTCCTCTGCTTCTCTTTGAACTATTCTCTTCATCCTTCTTACCCTCTGAAGTTCCTTCTCCATATGGAGGCTTAGAACCTTCTCCTGCTCTTTCTGCAGTGAATGCATCAAACATTATTTTAACCATTCTCTGAATATCCTTGAAGTATCTCTTAAAATATCCTTCTTATGAATGTCCTTGAGTCTCTCCAACACCTGACATAAGGATTCAAGTTCAACTTCTGATGCTTGTACATTTTCAATCAACCTCAGCTTCTTGTACAAATTGCACCTCTTCAATCTCAGCTTCTTGAGACAAAACTTGAGGTTCTTCAAGTGCAGCTATGAGTGGAATTTTGGGTGAGGATGATGCTCTTTCAGCTCTCATTCTTCCGGTCCTAATATCAGGAGTTTCAACCAACAATTTCCCTTCAACTTTGTGTAACTTTAACCTTATCAGCATCATGAATTTGCAACCATTAACTTGCACAAAACTTCAATAAATTGTCAAGCAAATAACCTTGACTTTCAACCAGGCTCTAATACCAAATTTATTTGAATTTAAATGTAAGTTTTGTTGTGCTAATTTCATTTTCATATATAAAACTTATTTACTAATCTTCTGCTTTATGTGCAGGTTTTCTTGTTTTTTATGTGTGTCAAAGAGTTAATTAAAATTGAATTTTATGAGTGTTTTTGAAAACATAAAGCATGAATTTAAAGGTTTGAACAACAACAACATAAAAAACAACAAACCATGAAAAACTGATCCATTGAAACAGAGTTTTGATGAAGGATTTCACCCCTCTTGGGCTACATCTTCTTGGTCCAGTTCCATAGCTTGGGCCTTTGTATTGGCTCAATTGTGCTTAAAATTTTGTTTGCATGCATCAAATTCTCTTGGAACTTGTTCCAATGAGTTTAAAATTCTGAAATATATCATAAATGACTATTTATCTACTCAATTTGGTTACCAGATGCTCCGAGCATGGCCTCCCCTCCTGGTGGCCCTAGGCTTCAAAAATATTCAAGGAAACAAAAACCTCTGTGTATGACCTCTTCTACCCCAGAAACCTATTCTAATGGCTCTGAAACATCAAAATATACTAAGAATGACTCTTCCTAAGCTCAATTTGGTCAAAAATTGACTCGGTTATGGAAAAACCAATTTTCCCTACAATTTTTCCTCCAAATCTAGAGAATTGGAGTTAACTCCGACTAAATCTGGAGTTGTCTACCAAAAATGGCACTCCACCATATTAATCTCATCATTCGCAGATGGATAAGCTTTCTTTAGTGTTAATTAACTGCGCAATTAAGCACGTTTTGCGTTGGCGCTCCCCCTCGTCACGCGCTTTGGTCATATGGTGAGGGTTGGCCCCACGGGCTGGCCCCTCCATTCCCTCTACCAAACAATATGCACATTCAAATATCATTTATGGTCATTGTTTTACAAGTCACGGGTTCATGGCCCAATGGTGGAGGCAATTTGTGGAGAGGGGGAGGTCTTGGGGTTGAGCCCCAACCTCTCCCCTTGTACATATGTTTTACATGCGACATATATATATATATATATCTTGCTATACCTTCGAACCTTAATATTTACCATGTCACGTTTAATATAATGTTTCAGTCCACCATAAACTTTGCATAAATTTTTCCATTCGAAATCCTTAATAATATGACCCATTTTAATGTTAATCCATATGTTGATTATAATAATGTTAATGCCACTATAATGTAGGTTTGCAATATTTAATTTGAACATATGCCAATGTATAATAATATATCCACCATATGAAATATGCCAATGCTCCATAATGTAGGTTTGTAATATTTAATTTGAATTTGGGTTGATGTGGATTAATATGTTAATTAATAATTAATTAAGGTATAATTTAATAATTAATATAAATAATCTATATATTAATATATTATATAATATATGTTAAAAAAACATATAAAATAATATATATATCCTTAATTAATTAAAAATAAATTAAAATTTCCAGCACATAATATCATGAACCCAAATTCAACCCTAGGAGGTTATTGGACAAAAATACCTTCACAAACCAAACTGGCGAATCCCGGAGTGACGTTAATAAATAATTAATTAAGGTATAATTTAATAATTAATATAAATAATATATATATTAATATATTATATAATATATGATTAAAAAAACATATATATATATATATATATATATATATATATATATATATATATATATATATATATATATATATATATATATATATATATATAGATATATATATATATCCTTAATTAATTAAAAATAAATTAAAATTTCCAACACATAAGACAATGAACCCATAATTCCACCTTAGGAGGTTATTGGACAAAAATACCTTCATAAACCAAATTGGCGAATCCCAGAGTGACACTTATCACAGTCCCATTGGACTAAAACTGAAGAAGATTTCATGAATGTTGACTGGGCTACCATGTCATCAGCTTGTACCTATTCTGCAATCTTTTTAATAAAAATTTGTTTGTTCTGAACGACGATCAGTAGACCATAACTCCTTCATCCAAATTCGGTTTTCAATGAAACAAGTTATGTTGGATTCCTTACGACGAGTCAATCACTGTCATTCTGGTTTCATTCAATTTTGAGAACTTTTATTTTTGAGCTAAAATATTGAGCCTCTAATCACCATTGCAATTAATTAACACTTAACTGCACTTATCCATCTGTTAATGGTGCAATTAGTTTGGCACAAGATTTGGTGGAGTCCACCAAATGTGGTGGAGCTCCAGTTTTATTGGGGTTAACTAACAGTTACCCAAAATTAGTGGAGCTTTTCTAGGCCCCAATTGAATAAGGCCTATCTTGGTCAATTTTCGACCAATTTTTGCTCAAGGATAGACATTCTTAGTAGATTGGCATGCTATGAGGGAGATTGCATAGCAATAATAAGTTTTCCCATATTCAGATCAGTGTACATGGGTACCTTCTTTCTGAGAAATTTCTTCTTTATTAAGAGATGTTTCTTTCTCAAAAGGTTCATCTTCTTCCTGAATAACAACAAATGGTAACTTATTTTCTAAAACTCTACCAGATTGAAGTTGGACATTATTGAGATCTAATGGCTTTATCATGCACGCTTGGAAATTTTGACCTTCTATTTTGTAAACATGTTTGAATTTTTATTGTTTTGGTTCATAAGTGGCTGAGCAAGTAGTTGATTGGTTTTTTGGGGGTATGATGTGGGTGGTAATGGAAGTGGTTGATTAGAAGACTAAGTATGTATTTGAGATTGTGGCAAATAATTTTATTGAGGAGTATAATATGGAGGTTGAAATGGAATAAATGGTTGTTGAAACTAATTAAATTGAGGATTCCTAGGAGGGTACTTCCAACCTTGTGTCCATAATGGATTTTGAGGTGGCCAATTTTTCCAAGGCATTGGGGTATTCTAATTATTTTGAGGTTGTGAAAATGATTGGTATTGAGGGTTAAGACCTTGCACTATATTTGGTTGTTGTGTTTGCCATGGTATTTTACC
This sequence comes from Pinus albicaulis, assembly GCA_034641835.2. Lineage (NCBI taxonomy): Eukaryota > Viridiplantae > Streptophyta > Pinopsida > Pinales > Pinaceae > Pinus > Pinus albicaulis. The sequence continues at coordinate 1,023,699,621 of CM076574.1, forward strand.
TATAAAGCAAAGTGACTCAGCTTGGCTTGTTTTAGCTTTAGTTTGCAAGACTGCTTTAAGTCTAGGTATTAAAGGGCATACTTTTGTGTCATGGTTTTCTGCAAAAATAGCACATATTTCCACACTATTAAGAGGGAATTATCTTAGAGCATGTTTATTTGTGCATTTAGGACAAAAGATTGATAATGCAACATTTTCAGCTTTTTACTTGTTTTGAATTTTAAGGGTATCCATTTGCTCACTAAGACTCCCTAAAGTATCTATTTTAAAATCATCAAGCAAGTTGCCGATTTATGCTCTACTTATTGTTCCATTTGCAAATTTGTTAATCCTAGACATAACAAGATCTCTTTGATTTTTTCCAATTCTAGCCTTACCTCTTGAAATATGTGTACAAAGTTCACAAATGTCTCTAAATGATAACTGTGAAACATCTCCTTTACCCATTAAATTCAGAAGATCTATCCACTCATCTCTAATGGATTTTAGCAAAATAGCTTTCAAATTTTTATCATCTAAAGTATGCATTTTAGCCCTTTTAATATTGTAATCAAATATTTCAACTAAATCCTCAAGATTTTCATCCTCTTTTTGCATCATTTTAAAGACTTCATCTTTAAGGTTATGAGGCATACAGTAATCTTTGTATTTTTCTAAGAAAACATCTTTAATTTCTTCCCATGTTCTTATGGTATGTGTTCGTAATCCCATAAACCATTTAAGTGCTCCATCTTTAAGAGTAGCTAGAAACAATTTCATTTTTTTAGAATCAATAAAGTAGTCATAAGACCCACACAAAACTTCAAACTCAAAAATAAATGTTTCAGGATCCTCATTTCATTGTGGCTATGGTATCTTCATCCAAGATGGGAAATCTAAAAGGTTTTGGTTCTCCTCTTCCACCTCTTAAACCTCTTCCTCCACATCCTCCTCTATTTCCTCCTCTACCTCTTCCCTCTCCAATCCTATGTTCACCATTCACATTTTATACCTCTCCTTCCCCTTCTCCTGCCATTTTAGATTCCTCAAAGCTTATGTAAGGTTCTAAAATTGGGTTCCCTAGCTCCTCGTCTGGTTTTTATATCAATGGAATGTTAAAATAAGTTTCTTCTTATTCACTACGGACTTCTATTTCTTGTCCTAGAAGTTGTTCTCGAGTCGAAGATAGAAATATTACTCCTTTTGTTGGGGATGTAGGTTCTTCTACTACAACTTAAGTATAGGAATTTGGTGAATCCCTAGGTTGGATCTCAGATATAAGTACCTCAAGAAGTTTATATCTACCTATGAATGATGGAATACAATTTTTGGTGGATGGTGTGGCACTACGTGGTCTTGGTGGGGTGAGTGGTGATATTGGAATAGAACTCCTACCTCTACTTATAAATATACCCCTAGAATATCTTTCCCTATGCATAAATGTATTTTTATCAATTTTTTATTTATCTATTAAAAAATTCTCCTAAATAATAAATCCTCTATACACTTCCCCGGAAACGGTGCCAAATGTTTGGTAATTTAATTGATGTTAAATTACTTCATAAATTATCGACCAAGACTTGTAAACTGATGAAGTGTAAATGCACTGTTTGTCCTAGGATTTCTTATTAGGTGAATAATTTTCAAATTCGATTAGGATGTCTCATGCCCATGTTCTTATCTAAAACTTATTCAAAGAAAAAATACTATCATTGTTACAGAAATAAATCACACTTGCATAAATCAAATCTTCACACAACTAAAATTAAATCTAAATCTACTTCACACTTCAACAGGAAAGGAAACTAATTTTAATAATCAAATGAAAATATTTTCCACGCGAGAAAATTAAAACTAAATCCTTACGAATAGAAATGGAATTAAATCTTAAGTTTGAATTCAAAATGTCACACTTGGAAAAACCAAATCTCACACTATCACACTGTCAAACTGAAAGTATTGTATCTCTAATTGCAATATGAAATCAAATTAATCCTCCTCTAATATCTGCATGTGCAAAAGAATCATGTTCTTCATTCACACAATAAATTGATCAAATCTAGGAAAGAAACTTAATAATAAATGTTATCTCTATAATAAGTATATACTACAAATCAAAACTAAACTGAAAGGTTAAATTTAATGCTACAGAACTGAAACGATAAAATTGAGTTATTAGTTTAAAAATAAAAATAAAAAAATATTACAGCTCTCAGGGGGACCCCCTGTTAGTTGTAAGTAAGCAACAATCACAGAGTCTAAGTACGCATTTGAAAACAATGCATATGGAAAATAACAAGTTTGAGTTAACAATGATCAAGAGTGCTTTAAAACAATAATAAATTTTGCATTCATCGTGCTGAGAGGTATATTTATAACCTCTTTCAAAAAACTGTTTAGAGGATTACGAGCCTATACTACTCGACGACGACTAAAAATAACATAAGATGATATGATATCATGATTTCCTCATGATTTTCTACTGGAGAAGCAAATTATGAGGCAAAGTATCTACTCCATTAATTTCCTTGTTATTAGGTCCCTATAATACTAATGTATCCAGTTATTGTTATTATATCCCCTTTATTGTTAATGTTGTGCCCATGTAGTCCCCATAGTGTTATCATTATGCCCCATCGAAGCCCATTATTTTTATTTTTGTGCCCGTAAAATATTATTGTTATGTAGGCTCTAATTATATTGGGACCCCTTAGACTCTTGTATATAGAAAGTAGGTTTTTGTAATTTTTAAACATCCAAGAATTGTTCATTTATGTAATGTAAAAGATGTTTCCACCTCGAAGAGGCTAATTTTTAAGTCGTTCAACTATATTTTTTTTATTTTGTGATTTGGTTGCATAAAATTTAGTATCAGAGGTTGGGATTGAAGGGTTTTGCTTCTTCAAACATGTCATCTTGGAATTTTCACTATAATTTTTTTTCTATGAAGCTTCCAAAGTTGAAATTTACCACATGGAGCTGAAATCTTGATGAACTTCATGTAAAAAATTCAGACCTTGTTTCACAATATTTCCAGAGATATGATCTATGGAAGTTAGGGTTTTTGCAGGTGCATAATTTCATCTCAAATAGGTGACCGAGGTAAAATCATCATAACTTTCATTTTAGGAATTGGATGGGAATTCTATAAAATGTGGAAGAAATTACATGAACTGTAGTTTCTTTTTTATCGATTTCAGAGCCAAAGGTCGAAATAGTGACTTGTCGCACACCGTACAATTCTGGTCAAATAAGCTAGTCTATAATTAGGTCGTTGTGGGATATTAGACATAACTTTCTCTTGAATAATCCAAATTAGGTCTGACCTGTGGAATTGGAAAGAAGACTCAGAGGGCTACTACAAGAATGAATTTCAAATATTTGGGATCCGAAATCACATAGATACATTAGTTTCAATATCAAGCTCCTCAAAAACAAGAAAAAGGTGTGTTTTTTTTTTTTTAATTGGATAACTTTTCTTTAAAAAATCAGTTTCAAGTGATTCCAAGGGTTAATTGAAGCATTGGTGTTAGTAATTCCTCCCAAAAATAATTCCACACCCATTAGGAACTAAGAAATATCTAATATGACAAATTAAGAGGAAGAAGTGAAACATGATATATCAAAATTATGAGACCAAGTGCAACAAATCTCACTCTCACAAAAAGTAACCAAAAATGAAATGGAAGCCAAGATGGATGGTTTGAAGAAAGGCATTGAAGTTAAGATGGATGGTTTGAAGAACTACATGGATGGCATGGAAGCTAATATCGATGGTATATAAGAAAAATTGAAAGGCAACATGGAAGACATGAAGACAGTCTAAAAGCAGACATGGAAGGTTTGAAGGAAGGTTTGACAAAGTTGCTACAAGAAATGATTCCTAATGGTGAAAGGGTAGTAGATGAAACTAATGATGAGAAAAAAAAAAAAATTAATCATGATTTCAGAGACTCTAATGTTGTATTTAAGACCCACCATATTCAAAAGATCAATATGAGGAAGTTTGATGGCAAGGATCCGGTAACATGGATACTACAGATGGAACAATATTTTAATCTCCATAATCTGCAAAACACACAAAAGGTACACAATGCAACTTTATATTTAGAACCAAATCAGTTTGTATGGTATCGATGGATTTGTTCTTGTAAACCACTTGTCACTTGGTCAATTTTTACAGAGGAAATGATAGCACATTATGAGGATACAAAGATAAACACCTTCTTTAGCCAATTGATAAATCTCAAACAAAATCGTTCAATGGCAGGGCACATTGAAGACTTCCAAAATTGAATATCAGGGTAGAAAATATTCCAGAGGATCATAGGATTGATATCTTCAGAGGGACTTTAAAGGATAACATCCAACATGAGGTTCTCCTTTGGGAACCTGATTCATTTGAGAAGGCATTCAGGGTGGCAAGAAAAGTTGAAAGAAAAATTATGGCAACAAGGAATTCTACCAATCACAACTATAAAGATGGAAATGTTGCTGCTCCTATCCATCCACAGCCTACAAGGTTGAAACCAAAACTGTTGGAGGAAAAAGAGAAAAAGGGCTTTTTTATAGTTGTGATAGAAAATAAACTAAAGGTCATAAGTGCGCCGAGAAGAAATTATTTTACATAGATTGTGAAGAGGAGGAAGAAAAGGAACAAGAAACATCAAAAGAGGAGGATATACACCATGAACCAACCCTAGAGAAGTAAGAAGTGAATCCAACCATATCTTGTAATGCATTTGTAGGAATTAACATTCCCCAAACTCTCAATATAGAAGGATATATCAAGGAAAAAAAGGTAATAGCTTTTTATTTATTCGGGTAGTACACATAAATTTCTTCATTTTAAGATAGCCAAGGAATTTAATTGCTTCCTATATCCAACACTAGAATTTCAAGTGATGGTTGCAATTGGAGGACCTATAAATCTCTCTGGAAAGTGCCATAATATCAAGTTAACCATGGGGGAATATGTATTTAATATTCCAATGGGTGGTGTTGATGTTGTACTAGGAGTCTAATGGTTACAATCTTTGGGGACTATAGCTTTTAATTTTGAAGCACTTTTCTTGAAAAAAAAATTTGGAAGGAAAGGAAGTTGACTTATGGGGTATCGCAGGGAAACTAGGAAGGATAATCAGCTCTACTGTCATGACAAATATTTTGAATAAAGAAAAAAAAGGCGTAATTGCACAATTATTCTCACTACAAGTTCAAACATCGAAATCCTCTATTTCTCCAAATCTCCAAAAAGTCTTGGACAATCATTCCAAGGTGTTTGAGACTTCCAAAGGCCTCCCACCTATTCATGATCATAACCATGCTATTAATTTGATTCCAGGAATTGTTCCTCCAAACATCAGGCCTTACAGATATCCCTATGCCCAAAAGAGGGAAAATGAACGTATGATTGCAGAAATTCTAGAGGCTGGTATAATTCAACCTAGTCAAATTTATTTCTTTTCTCTAGTAGTATTGGTGCACAATAAGGATGGATCATGGCACATGTGTCCAGATTATATGGAACTCAACAATCTCACTATTAAAGATAAACTTCCCATTCCTGTCATTGATGAATTATTGGATAAATTACATGGAGCAATTTACTTCACCAATTTCAATCTTTGTTTAGGTTATCATCAAATTAAAATGAAGATTGAAGACATTCTGAAAATAAAATTTAGAATTCATGAGGGTCATTATGAATTCTTGGTCATGCATTTTGGCCTTACCAATTCACCTTCTACATTTCAAGGGCTGATGAATTCCATTTTCAAACCCTTCCTGAGAAACTTTTTGTTAATATTTTTTGATGATATACTAATCTACAACAATTATTAATGGAAGGATCATGTTCAACATGTTGACAAGGAGCTCAAACTATTGGAGGAGAAACAATTATATGCAAAAACCTCCAAATGTTTCTTTGGAGTACAAGAGGTGGAATATTTGGGTCATCTCATGAGGGTGTTAAGGTAGAACCTAAAAAAATTAAATCCATTAAGGAATGGAAAATCCCCACAACCCTAAAGCATCTACGAGGATTTCTCGGGTTAATAGGTTATTGGCACAAGTTTTTTAAGGATTATGGGAGAATAGTATTACCTCTAACAACATTATTGAAGAAAGATGCATTTTCTTGGACTTGAGAAGCAACTAAGGCCTTTGAACATCTTAAAGAGGCAATGTGCCAAGCACTAGTCTTATCTACGCTAGAATTCACAAAAACATTTATTGTGGAATGTGATGCCTCAGTAAATGGAATTGGTTTTGTTTTAATGCAATAAGGAAGAGCCATTTATTATGAAAGTCATCCAATCAAAGGAAATTATTTATAAAAAGCTATTTATGAGAAGGAAATGTTGGAAATACTACACGCACTAAAGAAATGGCGACCTTGACTAATGGGGAGACCCTTTAAGGTAAAAACAGATCATGATAATCTTAAATAGTTTTTGGAACAAAGACTATCTTTAGAAGAGCAGAAAAAATGGGTCACAGATATGTTGGGATATGACTTTGAAATCATATACAAAAAAGGGAAGCTAAATGTTGTTGTAGATGGACTCTCAAGAAAGGATGAGGACATGGATGCATTTATTTGTGCCATCTTTATTATCCAACCAGATTGGATAATCAAAGCAAGGGAGTGGAAGAATGATGAAGAAAAGTGGACACTCATTCAAAAGTTGTAGCAAGATCCCAATACATCTTATACATTTAGCTGGAAAAATGATTCATTATGGTACAAAGATCGCTTATATCTTTATAAGAATTCTCAAGTAAAACAAAATATTCTCTTGGAATTGCACAACTCTCCCTTTGGAGGAAACTCAGGATTTTTAAAAACTTACCACAGGGTCAAGAAATAATTTTTTGGGATGGCCTTAAATTTGATATTCAAAATTTTATGGTGGAATGTTTTGTTTGCTAACAAAATAAAGTTGAGACAATTAAGACCCTGGGTCTGCTACAACCTTTATCCATTCCAAGTCACCATTGGGAGGAGATTTCAATGGATTTTATCACAGTTTTACCCAAGTCCGAAGGAAAGAGTGTCATCATGGTGGTAGTTGATAGACTTACCAAGTATGCACACTTTTGTGCATTATCTCATCCATTTAAATCCATTATATTTTCTATTGCATTTATGGAAACAATTCAAAAGCTACATGGAAACCCAAAGATTATTGTAAGCGCTAGAGATCCCATTTTCACTGGAAATTTTTGGACGGAATTATTTTCTTGTATGGGTACTCAACTAGCTCATAGCTCATCTTATCATCCTCAATGTGATGGGAAAACTGAGATAGTGATCAAATTTTTGGAAGGATATCTTCGTTTCTTTGTAGCTGATAAACAAACACAATGGGTCAAGTGGTTACCTCTGGCTGAATGGTGGTATAACACTTCCTTCCACACTGCAGCAAAAATGACCCCATTTATGGCACTTTATGGATATCATCCACCATCCATCACATCATCTTTAAAAGAAAATGGTAAGGTTCAGGCAGTGGAAGATCACATCGAGCATCAACAATAAGTTCTCCAACTCCTAAAGGATAACGTAACTTTAGCACAGAATTGAATGAAACAACAGGCAGATCAACATCACAACTAAAGAAGTTTTGATGTAGGCGATTGGGTATTTTTACGGCTACAAACATACAAACAAGCAAGCTAAGAAGGATAATAAATTATCGCCAAATTAATATGATCCTTACAAGGTGTTGCAAAATATTGGTACTATGGCATACAAATTGGAGCTTCCTGCATCTTCTCGAGTGCACCCAGTTTTCTATGTTTCATGCTTAAAGTAGGTTATAGGTGATAGACTCCCAGTTCAAACAATACTACCGGAACTTGACGAGGAAGGACAAATAATATTGGAACTTGAAGCAGTCATAGAAACAAGAACTTGTCAGCTACGAAATCAATCAATTTCATAGTATCCCGTCAAGTGGAAGAACTTACCCACTTAATATTCCACATGGGAGGATGAGAATTCTATACAGAAGAATCTATAACTACTCAAGTGTGGAGGACAACACTTTTTTGAAGGAGAGGGGCATGTTAGGTCTCTATAATACTAATGTATCCCCTTATTGTTATTATAGCCCCTTTATTATTATTGTTGTGCCCATGTAGTCCCCATAGTGTTATCATTATGCCCAACTGAAGCCCACTATTGTTATTGTTGTTCCCTTACATTATTATTTTTATGTAGGATCTGATTATATTGGGACCTCGTAGACTCCTATATATAGAAAGTAGCTTTTTGTCGTTTGAAACATCCAATAATTGTTCATTTATGTAATGTGAAGGAGGTTTCCCCCTCGAAGAGGATGATTTCTAAGTCGTTGAACTATCATTTCTTCTATTCTATGAGTTGGTTGCATAACACTCACTCACCTAGTTCACATTCAACTCCTTCTTCATTGGTTGAATTCCGCATTGACTTGGATTTTATGGCACCCTTATCATAGATCTAGATCATGAAGATAGGAAAATATTTTTATTCTAGTTGTTAGCCACCTGTCCATACATTTCATTCCTCAACTGAAGTTTCTGAACCCATAGAACCTTCGATTAAGCTGCAAAATAAGTCATTAGCTACAAAATTATTGAAATTTAGTAGCTTATAAAAATATTAATTTAAATAATAAAGAGAAATGAAACTATGAAATAAAATATGATTAAGTACATGTCATTTCCAATAACCTTGTAGAACGATGCTCAATTATAATTATTAAGGTAAAAAAGAAGGATAATGAAGTGCAAGAAGGTTGTCAAAAAGGGACAATTTCGGTCTTCAACACCAACCTCAAGAGGTTTCCTCTGTACAAAATCTCCACACACCAAACTCACGACAATACTCAAGCTAATATAGTAACTTCTGCATTAGGACAAAGGTCAAGCATAAGGCTGCATAAAAGTCCCTTCTTCTTAGTTTGGTTTTTTTCTTATGTTATTTTTCATTGTCACCACTTGCCTTCCCATGTAATATTAACAATTTCTTAAGCCCCAAAATTTTAATTATTCATCAACCCATGTGTCAAGTTTTTTAACCAATCTCTCGTAAAATTGAATTTCTTATTTTATTTAAAAAGACGATTTTCCCTCACCCATACATGTTTCTTAAAAAATTTCTTAGATGTCTCTCGATCCTTTCCCATTTTTCTTATTTTGGTGCTCACATGTTTCTTTAACTACAATTAGCTATATATGTGTCAATTTTGGTTCCTAAATTCCCTTCTTTTTCTCCAAATTCAAATTTTGGTTGAGATTCTAGTTCTATGTTTGTTCCACATAGTGTTCTCATGAATAATATTATTTTCTATATTAATTAGATTATATTTATTTGAAGCACACTTCTCCTTAAGTGTTTATATCTATTACATGAGTTTTGTTTCTTTCTACTTAATACATTATCTTTCCAACTTGTGTTATATATTTGTTAGAACACCTAAATGTTTTTTTTGTAGGCTAACACCCATGGGGGATTTCAACTAGTGACCAATCACAAGGATTTCCTTAACAATTCACTCATTCACAGCTAATCCAATCCCCATGGGCTACTTAAATGATTATTTTTACGTTATTCAAGTCCTCATAATTCTAGTGTAAGTGTACTACCCTTTTCTCCTGTTTCCTAACCTTCATTATTTATTAAATTAATAATTTCCTAATCAAGTTTCACATTCATATTTTCAGTTTAGACTCCGATATTTTGTTATTTTATTTTATTTCCAATTTCCTTTAAGTTTCCTAATACTAATGGTTCCAAGTAATTTGTGCCCTTCATGAATTACCCCGCTCAATTCTAAGTGTGCCTCAACACTTTCCCTTTAAGTATTCTTGAGTGATTTAGGGGAACATTGGTGCAATTATGGAGAAAATCGTTCACTCTAGGGTTTCCCTTATTATGAGACTAATGGTGACTAAGGATTAATGCATCCACCTTAATGCACACCCCTTATATATATAACTTTTGAGTGACAAAGTATATGGTCCAACCCTTACAACATTGTGTGACTTCAAGGTTAAATTTCCCTACACTTCCCAACCTAATCCATTGATAAAGTGCTAGTGGGTGAAATCATAGACATCATTCCACCCCTTAAAAGAAGACCCAATTCAATTTTTATGGCCTAATTAACCATATGTGAGTAACAATCATGTATCATGTTTCCTACATCTAGTATACATGTCATCAGTGTTCTATAAACACATTTATAATTAATAATTCAAACTTAATCAATAAATTTACGCAATAATAAAATCAAATTCCTAAAAAATCATGCACCTATGCACCATCACGATCCCATACCACACTTAGAAATAATTAGTAAAATATGATCACAAATTATTAAACATGATATAATATATGTATTTTAATTTCTTCAATATACATAATATCATGTCTAATATCAAACCCATCAATATAATATATCGTGATACTCAATAATAAGCATAACAAGAATCGTCATCGCATGAAGTGAATGTTTGAATCATCTATATTTGTTGTCCCCAAACAATAATGTGACAATCATAATATCATCTAAATGTCAAAATAAATTGAAATGTCTATCATAATATCAAAGTAGAACGAGGAACTACATACAACCCATATTAATCTAAACATCATCCCAAAGTTTAAAGCAAGTAAGGAAACTGCCAATGCATATCCTCTATGTCCTCCCATTTAGCTAAACTAGGACTATAACTCTCACATTGAACCTTTAGTTGATCCAACACTTGATGCAAAAGTTGTTGAGTGTCCTAGTCCATTGTAAAATAGTTCATCCATCACCATCTCCTCATTCGATAATAGTAAATGACTCAAATAAAGCATGAAAATATGCTAAAATGTAATGACATAAGATAAAAGCATGAAACTCATCATGCATGCTTTCTAACAATGCAGGAAATTCAAGTTGATATGATATTGTTTCCTTCTTTTCTATAATTTCAAATGGGCCAACAAACCATGGAGATAACTTCACTTCCTTTCCAAACTCTATTGAACCCTTCTCATGTTTGACTCTCAAAAATACTTTTTCTTCAATCTCATAACTCCAATCAATCTGATGAGAGTTAACATAGCTCTTCTATATTTATTAAGCTTCCTTTTTCCTTGTTTTAATCATAGTAATTTTCTCATACATTACTTGTATTTCCCATGGCCCTATTACAAGTCTATCTTAGAGTATACGCCAACTCAAATATGTCGTACATGGCATTCAATATAAAAACTAAAAAGGTGCCATTTTTATTGAACTTTTATAGTTATTGTCATACAAAAATTCCACAAGTGGAAAAAGATATTTTGATCATTTTCTTATCTATGATGTATATATACACAATATGTCTTCTAGAATATCATTCATCCACTTAGTTTATCCACCAATCTCTAGATGATAACCCTTGCTAAAATTTAGTCGAGTTTCCAAAGAAGGCTTAGAAACTTGTCCAAAATATACTAGTAAACATTGCTCCCTTATCATAGATGATCTTCTTTAGGAATCCATGCAATCCTAATATTTTATCAATGAAAAGTTTGGCTATTTCATGAGCTTTATGAGTAGTATTTACTAGTTTGGATGAAGTGTTCACAAGCACAAATATACAGTCATGTATCCTTATTTTCATATGAAATCCCATTAAAAAAATCCACCAAAATAACTTTCCATTTAAATACTGGTATTGCATGAGGCTACAATAATCCTTCAAGATGTCAATTCTCTAACTTTACTAGTTGGAATTCTAAAGACCTTGCAATGAAATTCATTATTTCTTTCTTTATTCCTTTCTAAAAGAACATCAATTTATTTTGATGCCAAGATGTGCCATGTATATAGATTTATTAGATTTATTAACTTCACTTTGAATTAATTTTTGTAGAGCCTTTATTAGGTTGCAGGTAAATTCTTCCATAGAATTGTAATAATCCATCACTATCCAACGCATATCTTTCATATTCTAGAATTATCATTGCATACTCTTCTAATTAATTCTTTACATATCTGTACCATTCAACATCAATTTTAAATTATAAAAACTTCTCTCTCAAAATCATTTTTAAAGAGATAACTAAAAATATGCATGGAATTTGACTCAATGCATCTACTGCTCTATTTATTTTTCCTTTTATGTAAGTTATATCAAGTCATACTCATTAATTAGTTCATTCCATCTTCTTTTCCATGCATTTAAATTATGTTACCTCGAAATGCATTTTAATCCCAAGCAAGTAATGTCTCAAATCCTTAAGGCATGCAAAATTTCCATGATTTCAAAATCAAGTTCACGTAATTCTATTGATGCGATTAGATCTTCCTTGATGCATAAGATCCCCCTTGCATAAGTACACATCCTAATCGTTCTCTTGACATGTCAGTACGTACCAAAAATTATTGTTTCATATCAGGGACTTTCAATATATGTGTGCTCGTTAACAAATCCTTTAGTCTCTTAAAACCCTCTTCACGTTGCCCATTCCAATCAAACTTCGTGGTCTTATTTTTTAACTCTACTATGGGGCTTTCTATGTTTTAAAATCCCTCCACGGATCTATGATAATAACCTAATAACCACGTAAAACTATGACATGTATGCAAATTAATCAATGCTAGCTAATCCATAATGGCAATAATACTTGCTAGATCTATTGTGATACCTTTGCGACAAATGATGTGTCCCATATAATGATTCTTGGACTGATAGAATGAATGTTTGCACAATTACCATATAATTTGTTTCTCTTAAATATTGCACAATGAGTCTTAAGTGTTCATCATGTTCTTTTAAAGCTTGTGAATAAATTATAATATCATCCATAAACACTTGCACTAGCTTGTCTAAATATTCTCTAAACTTTCTCTAAACATTGCATTCATTAGGCTCATGATAACACCTAGGGAATTAATTAGTCTAAAAGGTAGTACTACAAATTTGTAATTCCCAAGTCTTGTTTTAAATGAAATTTTTGGAATATATTCTTGTTTGATCCTTAGTTGATGATATCTTGATCTCACATATACCTTTGAGAACATAGAAATTCCCTCATTTGATCAAATAATTCATTAGTCCTTGGCATAGGATATTTCCTTTTTATCCTCTATTTGTTAAACTATTGATAGTCTATAAAAATATCCATGATCTATCTTTCTTTTTAATGAAGATAACCAGTTCACCCCAAGGTAACAAATTAGATTGTATATGTTGAGAACAAAGTGTAGTGTAGTTTAGTGCTTGATTTCTCTTCTTGATAATTACTTGTGAATGTTAGATACTTTATTATTACTTCTTATGTCTTCTTCATAAAAAAATAATACAAATATAAAAAACATAAATATCACAATGAGACAAGGAACACCACAAATTAGGCTAAAGGCCAAGAGAAAATCCCTAAGGGGAAAATCCAACAATCCTTCTCTTATAGAATCAGATCAAAATGAGAGATATCCAAGACCTAGACCAAGAATAATACCAAACTACCATCAATATGCCAAATCCAACCCTACCCCAAGTCACCTCTAAGATTCAAAGTGAACATTGGTCAAATATGCTCCAAACTAATTAAACATAGAAAATTTTCAGTCATGCAATAGGAGGGCCAAAATTTGGCATGCAGTAGCTCAAAAAATTTCATCCTCTTCACATGTGCGAGCTATAATGAATTTGAAATTTAGTCAACAAAGAATATTATATTTAGGGTTTGACTTCCTTTTCTCTCTCCTTTTACTTCGGCCTTATTCTTATTTGTTAGGTGCAAAAGATGTTACGTGATGAATGAATGTCCTTCAAATGGGTCGAACATCCATTTATATATAGTAGTCTAGGAGGGTTAAATGGGTGTCACTCTAAAGGACCAAGACAGCTTGTCCAAGGAGGGTCGATGTGGTCATTTCTATAGGCCACTTTGTCACATCCAGTCATTAGGCCTCCTAATGGGATCAATATACATCCCATTCCCCCTTGTCAACATCATTGCATAAAGCCCTAAGTGAACCTCCTTCATTTCCCAGGATTTCTACTTGAAATCACCAACTGAGCCAATTTTTTTACCAACACTCCCTATCCTTCCTCTGCAAAGCGTTCACCTACAGGTTTCACCATTGTGGTTAACATTGATCACCTATAGATTGCTCCACTTTGCACCTGTGTTGGTTCCAGAAATCTGGGAAAAAGAGAGAATTTCTAGAAGCTTCCTCTTCCAAAAGATTCCAGAATTTTTTACAACCATTTACCTTGGATTAAACTTTCGGATCCTATCTCATCCTTATTTGGAGTTTCCATCCCTTATCCTTTGATCCCATCCTCCCATCATAGGTGGATCTAAAATCTTAGATTAGTTATTGGTTAAGAACTCCCAACTTACCCCACTCCTCTATATATTTACTCCCTTGCATATGCAAGGGGTTGCCTTTTGGAGAGTGATTCTACCCTTATGCTTTTGAGGTGAGAGGTTAACATTCCATTCATTTAGGGTGATTGGAGGTGCATATTTTGACAAGGAAAGGGAAAGAAAAGTTGGAGGATATCTTCTACAATATCAACACTTATTTGTGGTTGTAATATCCTTCCATTTATATTAATGCAAAGAGTTCTTTGTTTTACTATATGTGATGTTGTTATTTCATATATTTTGATACCATGTTGATATATTGAATAGAGTATTTAGATGATACTGCATATATCTCGTATTTTCTTGGCTTTTTTTATCTGACTGTGTAGGTTCTAATTTTGGAATTCAAAGCTGGAATTGGAGCATTCAAGTTGAATAAGGAACGAAGCGTGCGACGGATTCCAGGTAGGATTCATTCCATCATATATTTACTTTAAGGAAAGCATTGGGATCCTTATTTCTCTGTTTTTTTAGGTTGTCCATCGAACCTAAGGGAGATACTTTTTTTTGCAATCGTAAATCTCATATAATAAATTGGTGACTCCACTGGGGAATGGTGTATTCCCTCAGTGGTTTTCCTTGTACATTGTGTTTTATTTCCTCTTTCATAGACATTTTTTTCTTTGATCAATCAATAACAGACCTAGGAATTGATTTCATTGAGTCTTTTCAACAATTTTTTTGCCGAAATCCTCCATTCCAGGACTAGCACTCCCCAGTGCCTCTGACAGAACGTTGCACCTCACGCAGGCCCACTCTGTACCAGAGTTGTAGAGAATTGGTGCCTCTTCCGCACCATTTTTTCCCTTGTTTTTGCACAAAATTTTCCTCTATTTCTATGTCTCTTTGATCAGCCTACTTTGAGTTGACCTTCCTTGAGTCTTGAGTATCTTGTGGTCTTCCTTAAGCCTCCACTTGGTTTGCATTTGTGTTTGATTCCCTTTGGTAAGAATTTGTTTTGATTTTTATTTGTTCTTATCATTTGGTCACTTGCAAATTAATTTCATTTGGTCATTGATCACTTAGATGAATTGTTTTTCTAGTCCTACTTCTAAAAAGTGCATTTGAATCAGTGGTTAAACATTTGCATCTTAGTTTTCTTCATTTCGAAAATTAAGTGTATTGAAAAGAAAAATTTTGCATTTGGAATATAAGTTTTTGTATGTGCATCAATGTAGGAGCAGTCACATTGAAAGGGAAATTTCATCTTGCATCTTGTTTGATTCATGTTGTATGCTTCCTATTGATGTTTTCTTCCCTTCCTTAGCTAGGTTTTCATTGAAAGAGAAATATTTCCATTTTCTCATGCTAGATTTTCATTTTAGGATATTCAGGTGACATCTGTAGTGAGCCCAAAAATGAAACTTAATCAAAGATAAACAATAAATTTTGTTGAATCAACCTAAGGAGAATTTGCAACATTGACGCAAACACATAGAGGTCTAGGATAGAGACGTGTTCGAAGTCATTAAACATAGGACCTATCTTTGATTTCCAGTGTTGCATCCCGGGGTATATCCGTTCCACGTAAGTGAGTGTATAGGATCATTCTCCACGTACCTTTGGGTATATTGGATGGCGCTCCATGCACATTAAGTATAATGGAATGCTCTCATCGAATGGTTACGCATTAGAAAACACTAATATTGAATGCACTCCCACGTACCTTCGAGTATATTTTGGGAATCCCATATAGGTTGCTATCCATCCATAGGTAATTGAATTTTCTGCCTTGTATACCGTGATAAACTTAACACATCATCCGGGAAGATTCATTGTCGTACGTTAATTCCTTAGTTCGCCAAGGTGTATATTGCAGTTCATGGTTGCTTGGTAATCCTTTATTCCTATATTACCCTATTTTTTATTTATTTATTTTTTTGTTAATAAAATTCATTATCCAATGTGGAATAAAAAAATCTTCCACCCCGTCGTTCACATAGAATGAAAAATAAGCCTCCACTTCCACAGAGGATACTCTTGGTTGTCATCAGAAACACAAGAAGAGGAAGACTACTGAATTGGAAACATCAGGAACCACTTATGGCCCTCCTCTTGATATTTATCCTCCATAATCATCTATCCCTTTGATTTTCGAGCACGAGATTACATCTACTCTTGAGGACACTGACATAATCAAAACAAAATTTCTTGAAAATTTGTTGTCTGAGGTTGTTGAACCTAGCTTTCTTGAGTTAGACACTTTGATTTCTGAGATTTTTGAGCTTGAGGAGCCTTAGCCATATTTACCTGTTTCTTCAGGACCTTCCTCTTCTCTTCCTTTGTCTCAGACATAACCTATATATCTTGGACTTGATGGTGAACCTCTTCCACACGGACTTGTGAGTATTGAAGGGACACCACAAGAAGAGCCTTGTCCTTATACTCCTATTCATTAGGAAGGACTTCATTTTTATCAAACCGACCCTCTTCCTCTTCAAACTACGACAAAAACTCCTTTTCTTGATTCTCTGGACTCGCTCGCAGATTTTTCGCGGTAATATTCATCGAATTTTTTAACCATGACTGGAATTGATCTAAATTCTAAACATGTGTCCACCACTATGGTTGAGACATTAAATTTTTCCTCCACATCTATGTTTGTGACATCACCAGAAACACATCTTTATGGTGTCCCGACTATCCCATTAGGCTATTAGTCTGTATCTGATACCTTTTCTGGTGTGGCTTGTAGTCCTTGGACCTCTCCTATGTCATCCAATATGGGAATATCATTTGGTACTTCTCTTATGAGTGCTGCATAGTATTCTCCTCCTCCTCCTCCTCCACTTACACCTACGGTTGAGCAGCAAGTTGTCTCTTATGTTAGTGGTCAAGGTTACCTTCAACAACCTAACTCTCCTTATGTTGGGTATCATCTATCTGGATCACAATTGCCTCCATCATCCCCTCCTCCTTTGGCAGGGGGAAACCTGTTGTGGGTATACCTCAAATTGAAAATCAACCTCATTATAGTCCTCCTTATCTTGGAATGGTTTCCAGTGTTTGGAAACCTACTTTTACCGTTCAACTTGGTTCATATTAATTGTTGAATCATAAACCTACACCATCCTCTCAGATTACTATCCATCTGTCAGCACCCCAACAAGCTCAAATACATGCGATCCAACCTTTACAGGTTGTTGTTGCATCTCAATTTTTTCCAATGGTATCTGGTACTTCTCAAGTCCCACTTACCCAGCTAGTACAAGGTACCTCACATTCTCAACCACTTGGACAAGGTACTCCTCAAGTTTCTATAGGAAAAATTATCCATAGTATGGCGCAATCCCAATTGAACGCACCTTATCAAGGGACAATAAAAAATCCCATCAGGGAAAATTATGGTCCATATCAAGCGACTTTTCAAGGCCAACAATCCAAACCCAACCATTCTAGCAACTTTATAATCACCCTCGTGTTGGGAAACAAGGTCACTTATATACTGGTTATCAGAGTCCTCCTTATCCTGGTACCCAGGTTCCTTATTATCATAACCCCCCTTATCTGTGAATGCAAGTGCCTGGTGCTCAAGATATTCCTTCATATCTAGGTCATCCTTCTCCAGACGTTAACCGACAGTTTCCTTTTGTGGCCACTCTCGATTTTCCAAACTTATCTCGGCTCACTAATGAGCCCATCGCTCATTCGCCATGGTGGTCGATTATTCCCACTAAATTTCCTTCAGATATCCCAAAATTCAATGGAATCTAGGAGAAGACCCATCGACCCACGTTATGAATTATCATCTATGGTGTTCTTCGAACTCCCTTAATGATGATTCCATTCAACTTTTTCTTTTCCAACGAACACTTACAGGTACTGACACTAAATGGTATATTGAGTTACTTAGAGCTTCATTCCATGATTTCAACACTTTATCCACCACCTTCCTCAGAAATTTCTAATTACCCATCATATATGAAACTGAAACGAAACTATTAACCAATTTCAAACAATCAGATTCCACTCAAATCTCAGATCACATTCATGAGTGGATGCATTGTCGTCGATTGGTCAATACTTATGTTCTCGATAAATTGTTAGAGAAATGGTTTAACAAATCTCTATTGTCACCCATAACAAAAGATGTGGCTAAAGATGGAGTCATGACTGAAGAGAAATTTATTACTCATGCACAATATTTGGATCTCATTTATACCCAATCAGGCATGATCTATGATAAGATACCAAACACTCTGAGACCTTCAAATATTGTTCCTCCTCTACCTGGTAAAAAATCTCATGATGTTGATGGCATGATTGGTTTTGCTAGTTCACAGTTGGTGAGTAAACCATTTGTTGTTGCTCTTACCGTATTTTCTTAAAACCCTCAATCCATCCTCCTGCAACTTCTGCTTCCGAGATAGATTTTGTTTCATGTGATAAAAGCAAGTCTCCACAACAACTTGGAAGCAAGAAGAAAGGAAAAGGTAAGAAAAATAAAGATCCTTCACTGTAGGATAAGCAAACAAATCGGTCTTCTGATGAGAAGCGAAAGCCTAATTTCCCATGCTTACTTTTCAATGAGGATCACTTTAAACGTGATTTTCCGCATCGCGCTGAAGTGAATCAGTTCCTTAAATCATCTACTTCTCCTATCGTGTTGATCGACCTGTTTCCCAATTAGGGATACCCTTCTATCAGGATGATGCTGCTCAGAAAGCGTTTGATGCCCTGAAAGATGTACTGGTTTGGGCATCTCTTCTATATCCCCCTGATTATCAGCATGACTACTTCCTATACCTAGTTGCTGCCATTTCTACTATAGCAATGGTATTGGTCCAAGAATATGATATTGGGACTAAACATCCCATTTATTATCTGAGTCGAAACCTCAATGACACTGAAATCAGATATACTCATGTACAAAAGTTTTCTTTGTGACCGTTCAAGCCGTCCAAAGGTTTTGCCATTACATTTTACTTAGGAAAACGATGGTCATTTTAGATTGCAACCCTATGACATATATATTTTTACGTCAATTGTTGGGGGGAAAGTACTCTAAGTGGATTTTTATTCTCCAAGAGTTTGACCTGGTGTTCATCAAATCCAAGTCGAAGAAATCCCTAATTTTCTTCGAGCTTATGTGTGAATTTCCTTCCCCTGATTATGAATTTACATCTAAATATTTTATCCCTGACGAGTCATCATTTCTGATTTTGTCATCTGACCCATGGTATGGAGATTTTATGATCTATCTCCAGACCCATACTTTTCATCCTAATACCTCTCGCTCCAGGCATTGACGTATTCGATACCAATCCATAAATTACATCATTATCGGTGACACCCTTAACTGTTGTGGTATTGATACGGTCTTACGGAGGTGCCTCACCCTCGAGGAAGCCAAGAAATTCCTTAACAAATTCCATTCAAGGCATGTGGTGGCCTTCCATTTGGTTACGCTACCACACAAAATATCTTACATGATGGTTACTTTTGGCCCACTATCTTTCACAACTGCATCGTCACTGTCCAGAAATGTCATGTGTTCCAGATCTAATATTGCAAGATACGTGCTCTTCCTACTCCTTTGCATCTCGTCATCGTCGTTGGTCCTTTTGCAAAATGGGCCATTGACTTTATAACATGTATCCCTCACTGGATAAATAGTTGCATACTTTTTCTTTAACCACATTATTGGTAGGTTTGGTGTACCATAAGCGATAGTTATGGATCATGGAAAGCACTTCCAAAATCATATGATGACCAAACTAGCTGCTAAGTTGGGACTTTCACGTGAAAAATCCACTCTGTACTGTCCACATGCTAATGGAAAAGTTGTGGTTGTCAAAAAATTTCTTAAAATATGCTTCAATGTATGGTAGGGGTCAATAAATCAAACTGGCACTTTATTCTTTACGCAACCTTGTGGGCATACCAAGCCTCAGTTATGACTGCTACCATATTCACACTCTTTCAATTGGTCTATGGTCTGTGAGAAATCCTCCCCATTGAATGTGACATTCCATCATTGAAACTAGTTTTCAAACTTCTTCTTGCCACTTTCGTAGAGGAGAAGCATCTTTTACATTTGACTCGTTTGGATGAAACCCGACGCGATGTTTCTTTAGCCAATGAAGCTCATAAAAGATGTTCCAAGGCACAATACGATAAAATTTTCAAGACTAAAGTATTCTCAGAAGGAGACCTAGTTCTCTTATATGACTAGGTGGCAAATAATTTAGGTCCAAGAAAGTTCCAACCTATTTGGTTGGTTCCATACATTGTCAAGCGAGTCCTTGCAAAAGGGGCCTATGAGTTAGTAGATTTCGATGGAATTCCACTGGCGCAACCTAAGAGTGGGATGTACCTCAAACTTTATCTCATGCATAGAACACTATGTACATACTATCTATAGGTGTGTTTGATTATGTTTGCAGTGTGTCTTTTCAGATTTTCCCATGGTTTCTATTGATCCTGTTTAAGTTTTGTTTACAGTTGTCGACATCTCTCAAACCGTACGTTGGCTCGAGTGATTGAGGAAGAGGTGTACATTGAGCAACTAGAATTTTTTGAGACCTTCGACAGAGATTCGCATGTGTGCAGACTCAAGAGAGCATTTTATGGACTGAAATAAGCACCTCATGTTTAGTATACCAGGATCGACAACTACTTCAATGGGTTGGGATTCACCAAGAATGAAGCAAATGCGAACCTTTACCATATTGTGGTAGAAGGTAAACTTTTGATCATTGCAATTTATGTCAATGATTTGATATTGATAGGTGATGAGCAACTCATCAAGTATTGCAAAGAGGATCTTGCAAGAGAATTTGAGATGAAGGACATGGGGCTCTTGCACTATTTCCTAGGATTGTAAATTTAACAAAGAGATGGGGAGATATTTGTATCTCAGGGAAAGTATGTCAATGAGATTTTGAGTATGTTTCACATGGAGGGAAGAAAATCCATGGAGACTCCTCTAGAAATAAATTGGAGGAAGGAGGATGCTACTTCAAGAAAAGTAGTGTTGAAATTTGCAACAAGAAATATTGAAAATGGCAACAAGAAGAGGATTCTAATTTAATTTTCCCTTAATTAAATTAGAAGGATATTGTAATTCCACATCACATGACAACTTGTACGAGTTAACTGAATTAGGAAGACTTTGTTAGCTCAGTCAATTCGAGTTGAGGGTCAAATTGGAGGTATGTAGAGTTCACTCTAAGTTTTAGAGGGGTCGAGTTGCAGTTTATTTTGAGTTGTAATTAGTTATCTCAATTATTTGAGTTAAAATCAGTTTAACTAGTTCTAACTGATGGAGGAGCTAGTGAGAGGTCCAGTGAATTAAATCTGATTTAATTCACATGCAGTGATCAATCAGATAACTGAGAATTTTCTATAAATAAATCATGCATTTCAAATATGAGGAACACCCAGTTGACATTGGAGTTAAAGGGAAGTGTACTATCAGTTGTATAATCATTTGAATTGTACAGGTGGTGTGTTAGATCCCTATAGTACTAGTGTAGCCCCTTATTATTATTAGTGTAGCCTCATTATCGTTATTGGTGTGTCCATGTAGTCCCCATATTGTTATTATTGTGCTCCATAGAAGCCCACTATTGTTATTTTTGTGCCCTTACATTGTTATTGTTATGTCAGCTAGGATTAGATTGTGACCCCTTGGACTCCTATATATATAAAGGAGGTTTTTTCATTTGAATCATCCAACAATTGTTCATTTATGTAATGTAAAGGAGGTTGCCCCATCGAAGAGGCATATTTTTAAGTCATTGATCTATCTTTTCCTCTATTTTGTGAGTTGGTTTCATAACATTTGGTATCGGAGCCTTGGATTCTAGGGCTTTGCTGATGCAAACAGACCATATTGGAATTGTTGCTATAATTTTTTTCTACGAAATTTCAGAAGTTGAAAAAAATTCATTTGAGCAGAAATATGGAGGAAATTTTTGTAAAAATTTCAGATCTTGGTTCTCTATATTTTCAGAGACATGATTTGAGGAAGTTAGGGTTTGTGCAAGCTCTCAAATTTCATCGCAAACAGGTGACTGGGGGAAAATCGTCATAAATTTCGTTTCAGACATCGGATTGGAATTATGGAAAAAGTGGCCAAAATTGCACAGACTGTAGTTTCTTTTATATCAATTTCAAAGCCAAAGGTTGAAACAGTGAAACGTGGCACACCATACAAGTTCGCTCTATTGAACTAGTCCTTAATTAGGTCATTGTGGGAGATCGAGCATAACTTTATCTTGAATAATTAAAATTAGGTCTGACCTATGGCATTGGAAATAAGACTCAGAGGGCTACTACAAGACCAAAGTTCAAATCTTGGAGATCGGAAATGACAGAGATACATCAGGTTCAATATAGAGCTCTTCAAAATAAAAGAAAAAGAATCGAATGAAACAACAGGTAGATCAACATCGTAGCGAAAGAAGTTTTTATGTAGGGGACTGGGTATTTTTACGACTGCAACCATACAAACCAATGTCCCTCAAGCAAGCCAAGAAGGATAATAAATTATCGCCAAAGTACTATGGTCCTTACAAGGTGTTGCAAAAGATTGGTACTATGGAATACAAATTGAAGCTTCCTGCATCTTCCCGAGTGCACCCAGTTTTCTATGTTTCATGCTTAAAGAAGGTTATAGGTTAAAAACTCCCAGTTCAAACAATATTTCCAGAACTTGACGAGGAAGGAAAAATCATATTGGAACCTGAAGGAGTCACGGAAACAAGAACTCAACAACTACAAAATCGATCAATTTTAGAGTATCTCAGCAAGTGGAATAACTTACCCGTTGAAGATTCCACATGGGAGGATGAGAATTTTATACAGAAGCATTGATAAATAATCAAGCGTTGAGGAAAACACTTGTTTGAATTAGAGGGGCATGTTAGATCCCTATAATACTAGTGTAGCCCCTTATTGTTATTAGTGTAGCCTCATTATTGTTATTGTTGTGCCCATGTAGTCCCCATATTGTTATTATTGTGCCCCATAGAAGCCCATTATTGTTATTTTGTGCCCTTACATTGTTATTGTTTAGATGTCGGCTAGGATTATATTATGACCCCTTGGACTCCTATATATAAAAAGGAGGTTTTGTCATTTGAATCATTCAAGAATTGTTCATTTATGTAATGTAAAGGAGGTTTCCCTCTCGAAGAGGCATATTTCTAAGTCATTGATCTAAATTTTCTTCTATTTTGTGAGTTGGTTTCATAACATGGTGCATGCAGTCATAAGAAGGCCTAAAATAAATAATTCCTTAATTAGAGAAATTACTAATTTTAACCATTCGAAATGCCTTTAAAAGGAGGATGAAGGCACACGTTTAATCATTGTTTTGGTGAGCACAAGTTGGTGAGACCAAGAAATAGGAAGCACAAGTTTGTGCGTGGAGCTTATGAGAGAAAGGTGTACCAAGAGAAGCTTGTGCACAGTTTGGTAGAGTGAGACAATCAAAGATAGTGCAGAGAGCTCTCAAGTCTGAGAGAAGTGTTGTATTGTTTCATGTTATTGACTTTATGCAATATAGATATAACAAGATTTTTAGCTAAGGATTTCCCCAGATACATCTTTGTGTTGTGCGATTGATATTCTTTCTCTTTCTTGTTCATGTGATTTTTTAATCGTAATTGGTTTCCACAATTTGTAGAATTGATTCAGTATTTTGTTTTAGTACAATACAAGAACAGTTGAATCTATTTATATATTTCTACTAGTATTAGATGCTACCATCTACAAGAAGCTTGTGGGTTCACTCATGTATTTGGTGAACACGCGACCAAACATATGCTATGTGGTTAACTAGCTTAGTCAAGCTATGGTTAAGCCTACCAAACTCTTTTTGAAAGTAGGAAATCATGTGTTGAGATACCTCAACTCAACACTAGAGAGTGTGGACTATGGTACAGGCAGAAAAAGGGAGTGAAGCTTAAAGGCTTCACAGATACAGATTGAGCAGGGAGTACATCTAACAAGAAGAGAAAAACATGGGGCATCTTCAACATTGAGGCAGTAGTAGCTTCCTGGTACAACAGGAAGGAGAGATCAATTGCACTCAGCTCAATAGAGGCAAAGTACATGGTTTCTAGTCAAGAAACATGTGAGGCCATTTGGATGAGGAAGATACTTGTTGGTTTGTTTGGTCAGTAGATGGATTCGACAATGATTTATGGTGATAACCAAAGTTGCATCAAACTCTCAATTAATCCAGTTTTTCATGACAAGTCCAAGCATATTGATATATGGTATCACCATCTCAGTTATTGTGTGCAGAGGAGGATTATTTCATTAGAGTACATTACCAAGGAGAAGAAGGATGCAGAAATATTGATGAAGGCACTATCAAGTGGCAAATTCGAGTTCCACAAAGGCAATATCGGGGTAGTAGACAATCCCTTTCTTGTTGAGAAGGAGTGTTGAAATTAGAAACAAGAAGAGGCTTCTAATTTAATTTTCCCTTAATTAAATTATAAGTAAATTCTAATTCCACAGCACATGGAAACTTGTATGAGTTAACTAAGTTAGGAATACTTAATTACATCATTCAATTCAAGTTTGGGGTCAAATTGGAGGCATGTAGAGTTCACTCTAAGTTTTAGGGGGTCTAGTTACAGTTTATTTTGAGTTGTAATTATTTGAGTTGAAGTCAGTTTAACTAGTTCTAACTGATGGAGGAGCTAGTAAGAGGTCCAGTGAATTAAATTTGATTTAATTCACATGCAGTGATCAATCAGATAACTGAATATTTGCTATAAATAGTTGTTTCATGTCAGTTCCGAGGAAGACCTAGTTGATATTGGAGTTAAAGGGAAGTATTCTATCAGTTGTATAATTAGAAAATTGTATAGATCATGCATGAGGTCAGCAAGATGCCTTGGAATTTCCTAATTAATAGGGGCTCAATTACGTTAGGGATTGCGCAAGCAAGGCTGAACATCCAAAGGCAAGAAATTGGTTAAGTATTGGAACAAAATTTCTTGGATCATAGTAAGGCAATCAAAGATAGTCCAGAGAGCTCTCAAGCCTAAGAGAAGCATTGTATTGTTTCATGTTCTTGGCTTAATGCAATATACAAACAGTGGGGTTTTTAGCTGAGGCTTTCCCTAGATAAATCTTTGTGTTGTGTGATTGAAATTACTTCTCTTTATTTTTCATGTGATTGTGAGATCATAATTAGTTTCCTCAATTTGTATAATATATTCAAGCATTTTGTTTTAGCATATTACAAGATCAGTTCAATCTATGTGGATTTTCTACAAGAACAACACTTTTCCATTATTATAATTGTTAGCTATATTCCTCAATCCACAAGCTCTTACATGGATGACGATGACAATCATACATCAGTTAAGGTATTGGGCTTGTTATGTGCAACATAAGACAAAAAAATGAAACCAATACTTCCCTTCATAGAAGAAACCTATTTACAACCAAAATAAGGGTTCATGGCTTTCTTCTTCCTCCCCAAAACTATAACAAGTCATCCAAGGTCTATAATGTTGTTTAAATTCCTCAATCCTTTGTTCTTAAGAACTTCACCTAAGTTCTACATCAACTATAAATCTCCACTTGAACCCCTTTTTGAGATATTACCAAGTTGCAATTCCATTTGGTGCAATTTCTAAAGGTGAAAATGCTCATCCCTACAATTAGAGTGCCAATGAAACTCAATGATCCCAACATAATGTTCATCTTCCAATACATTAAGGCACTTGATGTCTTCTTGTATGACCTTGTAATCATTAATTAATACCACAACAAGCACAACTAACCACATCATAGTTAGAACCATAATTATTTTGCATACACAATCAACACCTTATTCATTGAAGGAATGCACTTATAATAAATGCATAAAAAATATAAAAAATCACACCCTTGAATATAATCAATTTATAGTGGAAAACACTCACAGTGTTAAAAAATCTTTGTTCACATCAATTTTGTTCTCTTCAAATTCTAGTGTATTGATTCCATGGTACACAACCATTTTCATTCACCAAATTTGTTCTTAGCCATTACACGTCTCATAAAACTTGGTTATTACAAAATTTTCTAAGCCCTTGTTGAAGCATAATTGTATCTATCTCTTTCACTACACAACCACAAACCAGTGAAGCCATAAAAATGCTCTAAAGACATGTTTTGACTCATTTTAAGAAGAATTATTTTCCCTTATATCTCTAATCTTCTCCTTTTATAACAATAATCACTTCATCGTTTGGGTTTTCAAATTTTCTTTATTCATAATTATATAATCTTCTCCTTTTATAACAATATATCTCTAATCTTCTCCTTTTATAACAATAATCACTTCATCGTTTGGGTTTTTAAATTTTCTTTATTCATAGTTATCAAAGTTGATGTATCAACTTTATCTTTGCCTTAGCCTTAGCCTCTCCTTCCTTTAATTTTATTAAAACAAAAAGAAAAAACATTGTTAACCCTTTCCAACATAATACTCGACATATACATCTTTCACAAACTTTTTTCCATATTTACACCGAAGGTATTCCTTTTTGAAATTGACCAGGATGAACATTCAGACCACCCTTTTCAGGCTAGGCATATGAGCTTTGTGCACTTTTTGAATGTGACGAAAGTTGTAGGGCATGGAAGTAATAAGTAAGGAGGACGTGGGTTCGTTTTTACTTATGCAGCGGCAAAGCTGAAAGTTGCAATGAATTAGTCACTAAATGGCCAAGCCTGTTTTTATCTTCTCATTTTGGCTTATTGAAAGGTCATATTTCCATTCATCACTTTGATTAAAATTAAATCCTATAATGTATCATGTATAATGGTTTTAATTATTTTCCAAAATTTAATCTTATCATCTTTGATGTTTTTTTATGCTTTTAATTATTTTCCAAAATGTAATTTTACTGTTCAATCCTTGTGCATTAACTAAACATCATTACACAAAGCAATTATGCCCACTTAATACATAATAAAAATGAAGATTAACATTCATATATTTTTAAAAAAAATAACTAATAAATATAAATAATAAGGTAATTACATAAATTTTAGAATATTTTATTTGATAAAAACATAGAATTTATACACCAATTTCCAACTAAGTAACTCTATCCACTTAAAAGCCTTGATACATCATTAAAAACTATAACGGTAATAATGAAAAGAGAAATACAAGTTCAAGTCTAAAGCAAGAATAGAGTATTTTAAGAGATTCTTTGTCTCACAACTCACTTAAGAAAGGAATTTGGCACAAGAAGAGTACATAGAAGTTATGGAGAGAGCCAATAAAGTTAAAAAAAATAAAGCATACGCAAAGAGGAGAGGTGTCTTGAGGCAAGAAACTAACATGTTAAAAATATCTATGGTAATATATGCTAGGCAAGAAACTAACATGTTGAGAATCTTTATTCGCTCACGCCACTCCACCTACCATAGCATTGGAAGAAATACATTCCCCAGCCACGACAATGGGATGGAAAGATTTACCTATTGTAAATGTCTTTTCGCAATGTGATGGCATACTTGCAACTCAATTTTCCAATGCTTGAAATATAACACCAATGGCCTTGATATGCATCTCTTAAATAAAATAAAATCATTAAAAAACATCAACATTTTTTAAATTTCAAAATTTCCCACCAAACCAATCATAACATTTCAAATTGAAAAAAATAAAAAATAAAAAATAAATTAAAAATTACGGTTTTCACATGAATTTCTATATTAATATTGGTAAGCCATATGAAACTTGGAAATTCCATCACGACGATGAGCCAATCAGCAAAGTCAAGTTTCTTAATAGACTTTGAACCTTAAACAACACCAAACTTAAAAATTCGAAAACAACACACCAAACAAGGGGATGAAAATTGAAAACTTATGTTTAGGAATGGACTCTAATATTTAATCAACAAAAGCAGTTAATAATTCCACAAATTATTTATTATCGATTTTACAGTTTCAAAAAAAATCAAATACCCAAGAATTATATAGATAAGTAAAGAGCTGCAGGTTCAACCCCTTTTTAATTACACGATCAAGACTGAGATTCAAAGTAACATAAAGAGACAGGAGATAGTTGTAATGTTTATGAGCAACAAATGCAACATAAAAGGTGAGAATGTTCGATTTTTCTCAAACAAATTGTAATGCAATTCTAGTGGATATACTCCAGAAATTGAGGCAAACACATTATTTGTTCAATCTATAACCTCAAACCAGCTAAATGATTTAAAACTTAAGGCTACGAGATCAGATATAAAAGTTTCAGTTCCACCTACTCTGAGTTAAAGTACCTCTAGAAAGTATTTGTTGCTTCTCATAGTAAGTAGTGTTTGTTTATCAAAGGAAATACGCACCATTGAGAACTGCATATTTAAAGTGACATGTCTCTTTTCATGGTTTTATCTGGCTATTAATTTATGAATATATATGTAGGAGAAAGAGTAAAACTATCGCCCCTCATCCCAACAAATGCATAGAAATTAATGACACAGACGATAATATTTGTTTTTATCAATTGGAATAATATTGTGTGGTATATTTTATCTCATCAATAGTCTCGAAAATTACATAAAATAATACAAAAGACACATTAATAATTCATCACCATATTTTTTCTAGAGCTAAAACAAGATTTATAATATTATATCTTAGACTTTTGTGTTCCATAATGTTAAAGAGACGCCTTTTAGATTAATCACATCATAAGGATTTGATCGACATTTCAAACCAAATAATGTGGTTCATCTTGGTGAAAAAATATATCAATCTTACAAAATAAATAGTAAGGATGCATCAGGGTCCAGAGTCAAGAGTTAACCGTTAGGAATTAGTTAATAAGTTAGTTAAGGTCAAATTTTAATTACAAACTAGATATTCAAACCATCTGTTATTTTTTCTTAATAATCTATAACTAAATTATTAAAAGATTAAAAAGTTGTATTATTATGATATTATAAGATTAGATTAAAAGAATTTAATATTAATACAATAATATATATTAGAATATGTTATAATTGAATTGGAATTTATGTACATATTGAATGTATAATAAATTTAATAATAATAATATAATAAAGGAAAAAATTTGTATAAATACAATTATGAAAAAGGAAAGAAAGGATGCATCATGTCAAAGAGTTAGTTATTAGGTAACTAGGCTATTTAGGAATTAATAGGTATGAATTAAGTTATTAACTTAGTTAAGGTCAAATTTTAGTTACAAACTAAAATATTGAAAGTAGTTTTCTTATATCTTAATAAGACATATCTAGAATTATTAAATGATTAAATGATATTATTATGATATTATAAGATTGATTTAAAAAGAATTTAATATTAATACGATAATATATCTTAGAATGTGTTATAATTAATTGAAATTTATTAGATTTTAATGTATAATAAAAATCGATAATAATAAAATAATAAAGGAAAAATTTCTTATAAAAATAATTATAAAAGGAAACAAAAGGCAAATCGGAAGAGAGGATAGTAATCCAACGTCTACTCAATTTCTAACCATCATCTCTATTGAGGTTAATTTCATGCTTTTCAATCTCTATAGCCTCTCTAAGCTTCTTATGGTGGAAATGATCAACTCTCACAATGACTTTAGAATCCTTAAATACGGACAAGGGAAGTAGTATTCTCGCAGGATTTAGCAAGAGTTGAGGACCATGAAAGATTGTGTATGATGTCACATTGTATTCATGATAAGGTGACTAGTTTCTCCAATGTAGGGAGCCCCACATGAACAAGGTATTGAGTAGACCCCTTTCATGTTTTTGGGGTCTACATAGTCCTTTATGGATCTAAGAGAATTTCTAATGGTATGAAGGGGTTTGAACGTAATTACGTTCAAACCCCTTCATACCATTAGAAATTCTCTTAGATCCATAAAGGACTATGTAGACCCCAAAAACATGAAAGGGGTCTACTCAATACCTTGTTCATGTGGGGCTCCCTACATTGGAGAAACTAGTCGCTCCATTATCCAGAGAATCCAAGAACATGCAGCAGACATCAAGCATAATCATTCACGGTCCTCAACTCTTGTTGAACATGCAGAGAAATCCAAGCACCATGTTTGAATTGAGGATTCTAAAGTCATTGTGAGGGTTGATCATTTCCAACATGGGAAGCTTAGAGAGGCTATAGAGATTGAAAATCATGAAATTAACCTCAATAGCGATAATAGTTGGAAATTGAGTAGACGTTAGATTACGGCCCTCTCTCACTGATTTGTCTTTGTTTCCTTTTTCATAATTGTTTTTATAAGAAAATTTTCCTTTATTATTTTATTATTATTGATTTTATTATACATTAAAAATCTAATAAATTTCAATTCAATTATAACATATTCTAAGATATATTATTGTATTAATATTAAATTCTTTTAATCTAATCTTATAATATCATAATAATATCATTTAATCTTTTAATAATTTAGATATGTTTTATTAAGATAAAATAAAAACTACTTTGAATATCTAGTTTGTAACTAAAATTTGACCTTAACTAAGTTAATAACTAATTCATAATGGCTAATTCCTAACAGATGCATCCTTGCTATTTATTCTGTAAGATCTATATATATTTCACCATTGTCCTAAAGATGAACCACATTAGTTGGTTTGAAGCGTGGATCAAATCCTTATGATGTGATTAATCCGAAAGGCATCTCTTTAAGATTTATAATAATAAATATATCATTGGCCAATCACAAACAAGGTTTCTCAAAACGGAAATATGATGGAGATGTTTACCTATTGGCTTTTCTAATGCTTGAAATATAATGCCAATGGCATTGATATGCATCTCTTAAGGACTTTCGGTGAGGAGCACACCATTTTCAATGGCGTTGATATGCATCTCTTAAGGACTTTCTGTGATATGCATCTCTTAAGGACTTTCCTTGAGGGGCACACTAATTTCAAACAAACGTTGCAGTATGCATTCACACTATGTAAAATCAAACAGAGTGAAATATTAACATGTAAAAATGCGAAAATATTAATTTTTATTTTGAAATTTTATATTTAAAATTAAACAAGTGCAAGATTTAGAATTTTTTTATTACAAATTTTGTGTGCATATAAAATTTTAGTAAAAATGAATATTTGTTTATCATCCTTATGTTATATATAATTAAATTTATTTAATTATTTATATTTTATAAATAAAAATATATAATTATTTATATCATTATAAGTTTTTTTTTTAATTATATAATTAATTTTGATTTTGCTCTATTCTCCAGGAGATGGATCTTCTCAAATCTTTTATTCTTTCAGTATATCTTCTCTGGGAAGAAAATTACTGATTATTAAAAAAATTAAAATGACTCCAACTTCAAATTCATAAGATAATTCGTTAAGCGATTGACTAAGTGGAATTGATAGAAATACCTATGATAATTCATACACACGAAACCGCAATTTAACATTGAATTGACTTCCCCGCAATCCAAAAGATTGCTGGTTGAGTCACTGCCACAAGTGACTCAAACTTGATCAGTGGATAAGAAATAAATGGAAACGGAAAGGGGAGCAACCTAATGGGTTGGCACCTCTGTTTCAGGAGCAGTTAGCTCAGCAAAACTACCATGGATATCAAAATCACCAATCCAGTCAGTCTCATACAATGCAGTTTTCAGACATCCCCTTTCTCTCTTGCCGCCCATAAATATCAAACTCCATACTCAAATCTCAAGGATCTTCTAGTCGCATCTCCAAAACATCGATCCAGTCTACTCTGCCAACTACCCAAATGTCCACGTTTTGTCAATTCAGCCATTTCTATCAAGCTCTGTGCAACAGCCAAGCCGCCAATACATGGCAAACCTCAAATTTCTGCGAAAATTGCTATGGATGACAGCAAAACTGTTGAAGGATTGGATATAGAAGAGGACATTATGGAAACAGGGGTAATTGTTGTAGGAGCGGGACTTGCGGGCCTAGCTGCAGCCAGGCAGCTCACATTACAAAACATCCCATTTAAGCTCCTCGAGGCATCTGATCGAGTAGGGGGGCGTGTCAGAACAGATGAGTTTGAAGGATTTTTGCTTGACAGAGGCTTCCAGATCTTCATCACTGGTTATCCCGAAGCAAAAAAGGTATTGAATTATGAATCCCTGAATCTGAGACAGTTCTATTCAGGGGCACTGGTTTATTACGATGGAGGTTTTCACAGAGTCGCAGACCCATTCAGACACTTTGCAGACTCCCTGGGTACGTTGTTGAATCCAATAGGCACAGTATTTGACAAACTTTTGGTGGGATTAGCTAGGATTAATTCTGTCAGTATTTCTGATGAAGATATTCTTTTGAGCAAAGATGTTTCTATCATTGAAAAGCTGAAGGGTTTTGGCTTTTCTTCTTCAATGATAGATAGGTTCTTCAGGCCTTTCTTTGGTGGCATTTTTTTCGATACAGAGCTCAAAACCTCTTCCAGACTTTTTGATTTTGTATTTAAATGCTTGGCATTGGGAACGAACACACTTCCTGCAAGAGGAATCCTTGCAATCCCAGAACAGATAGCAGGTCAATTGCCTGAGAATTCAATCCAGCTGAACTCCAGAGTGAAGGAGCTTATTGTAGCAAAAGGCCCATTAGCAAGGCTAGAAAATGGTGGGACGATAATGGGCAAGTATGGATTAATTTTGGCTGTGGAAGAACCCGAAGCAGCCCGGCTGTTGGGTAAGAAACTGAGGCTTGTGGAGAAGGCTCCCAGGAGCACTGTCTGCTTGTATTTTTCCACAGATAAAGCACCAATTGAGGAGCCTATACTGATTCTCAATGGGTCTGGTCAAGGAATTGTGAATAACATGTTCTTTGCCACCAATGTTGCTTCCTCTTATGGTCCTGTTGGAAAGACATTGGTGTCTGTATCTTTGGTAGGCTGCCATGAAGACTCTTCGGATGAGGATTTGAAGTTATCTGTGCTGAAGGAGCTCTCAGGCTGGTTTGGTTCTTCTGTTGTTGATGCATGGAAGCACTTGAGGACATATAGGATTAAATTTGCACAGCCAGACCAGACTCCTCCAACAGATCTGGTGAAGGATCCTAGATTTGGTTCAGGAATCTATCTCTGTGGAGATTATAGAGATTCTGCAACATTTGATGGGGCTCTTGTCTCGGGAAGGAGAGCGGTGGAGACTCTTGTAAAAGATGTTAAGCTGTCTGGAGTGTTGTGATGCTAGGAAATTCATTACTGGTAGATGTGAACCTCCGAAGCCACATATAAGATGGGTGCCTAATAAGCATGGGTTATACTAGAGCCATGATGCCATGAGTTTCACCAGCTTAAAATCAAAATTTGTTGTAGGACACTGAACTCTTTCACAAGGTCATGGAAAGAGATTCTGCAAACAAATTATCCACACCGCAGTACTACAACACTACATTACTGGACAAATTCCCAGTCCTCTATTCATATAGTAGAAACTTGAGAAAATAAGAGCACTCACAACTTTCTTGCAGTTTTTTCAATTTAGAATTTACATTGCTGGATTGACTTGTAAGCGAACATGAAAGAGGGGTACATGCAATTCAAGCCCTTACATTTTCAAATAAAGCTCCTTGACCACTGCTTCAAAGTTTTCTATCATAAATGCTTTTATTTTGCAGAAAACTACTCTGATACGTGTAAATTTTCAGATTGACATTTTTTGAGATGAAGTCAAACAGCCCCCTGATGAAGATATTTCAGTCTCTTGATAAAAATAACCTAAGACATATATCTTGTGAGAAAGCTTATGCAAGGTTCCGATCAAGATTCTATGTTTTATTTGAAGTTCCATAGTTGCATCATCAGATATATAAGAAGGCAATTCCAAGCTCATATATTGTGATATAAAAAAAAAATAACGCCAGAACAAGCGCTGGATAACTTCAGTTCCCCAGTACTGAAGATCTGGTGTTCTGTCCAATCCCAACTTACACTGGTCTTACTCTTAGGTTTGTTACAACAATACTACCATCTCCATCAAAGATTGCCGATTCCAATGTCTTCAAACTTAATTGATAGACAGCTGTACACTGCTGCTAATCAGAATTACGAAATGTGCTAATGCTGCTGACAAGCTCCATGATACAGAATACATGTTCCTACAGCTGTTAATGAACACCACCTGCATAATTCCTTGACCGGAACTACAAAGACTTCAGCTGCTCCGAAATAAAGATCACTATGTACGAGAGTGTTGGCTTATAACTATAGCTAATGCTTTGCTGTTTCCATGGAATGGCTACTGTATAAAAGTATTTCAGCAGAGGAATTTTCTCTTGCTGATCTAGAATGTTTAAATCTGCATTCATCGATGATATTCCACAAGGAAGTTTGGCAATCAACATGATTAACACCATAAAAGGGATTCGGGTAGAAAACACAGAAAAATACGCCGGGGAAAACCCATGGCGGGAAGAACTCCAGATACATCGCAAGGGTTGTGCCTCTTTTTTTAAACATTCACAAATGCAGTGCAATTTATGGAGAATCGTACACACTATGGAGTATGAACAATTGCCTCAGAATTCAATCCTGCTGAACTCCAGAGTGTAGGAGCTTGTTGCAGCACGAAGCCCAATAGCATGGCTAGAGTGGTAGAATGATAATGGGCAAGTATGGATTACTTTTGCTTGCAGAAGAACCCGAAGCAGCATGGATTTTGTGTAAGAAACTGAAGGTTGTGGAGAAGGCTTCCAGGAGCAGTGTCTGCCACCAGTGTTGCAGCTGTTACTCCTCTTATGGTCCTGTTGGGAAGACATTAATGTCTGTATCTTTGTTAGTTGCCATGAGAACTCTTTGGATGAGAATTTGGAAGTTTCCGTGGTGAGGAGCTCTCAGGCTTGTTTGGTTCTCCTGTTGTTGATGCATGGAAGCACTTGAGGACATACCGGATTGAATATGCACAGCCAGACCAGACTCCTCCAACAGAACTTATGAATGATCCGAGGTTTGGTTTGGGAAGCTATCTCTGTTGAGTCGTTGAAGATTTTGCAACATTTGATGGAGCTCTTGTTTCTGGAAGGAGAGCAGTGGGGACTCTGTAAAAGATATTAAGCTGTCTGCAGTGCTGTGATAATAAGTGAACCTTCCAGGCCACAAGTTAGAAGGTGGGTGCCTAATAAGCATGAAATTATGTTTAAGCCATGATACCATGAGATTCGGCAGCTCAAAAGCAATATTTAAAGCCCGCTAAACTCTTTCACAAGTTCTTGCAAAGAATATTATCCAACCAAAATTTTCACACCATAACACTACAATGCTACATTTCTGAACAAATCACAAATCATATAGTAGAAACTAAAAACTATAAGAGCACTCATAACTTTCTTACAAATTTTTCAGTTGAGAATTTACATGGTTGGATTGGCTTGTAAATGAACATTAAAATAGGGGTATATATGGAATTCAAGCCCATACATTTTCAAATAAAGTTCCTTGGCACTGTTTCAAAGTTCTATATCATAAATGCTTTTATTTTGCACTAAGCTACAGTCGTACATGCAATTTTTCAGATTGACATTTTTTCAGGTCAACTCAAGTAACCCTGTGATGAAGATATTTCAGTCTCTTGATGTGTAATAAGTCAGGGCATGTATCTTCTGAGGAAGCTTATGCAAGGTTCCTATCAGATATTTTATATCTTAATTTAAGCTACAAATAAAATGAAATGCAGGCAACACTACTGATAGAAACTTCTAGCCATCCCTTTGGCTAACCTTCTGCATTATAAGGAGTGTATCTATGAATAGAATTGCATCAAGTTCCATATAACTGCAATGATTGCATCATCATATCATAAAATATGGTATTTTCAACTTCATATTTTGTGACGTAGAAATAAATAACCCCATTACAAGCCATCCGTAACTTTAGTTCCCCAATATTGAAGATACCAGGTTTCTAAAACACTGTTGATGGTGCATCACTCTTGATTGAAGGTGGATTGACTGGTTAACCACTGCAGAGAGCACTTAACTCGTGAGAAGCTTCATAGGTTCAAGACACGTGGCATTGACATGAATGGGCACCCTTTGTCCTCACAAATGCCAAAGGTTTGAGGTTTTGAAAATGTGTTATGTTGCCAGATATAAATAAATTTACCCTTTCATATTTTGAAATATTATTACAGAGTGGCCAATTATTCTCCAAAAGATTAAACAAAAGGGAACAATCTATTATTAACACAAATCAAGTAAGGATTCTTTACTGTCAACCACGAGAAACTTTTAGATTCAATTTCAAAAAGATGTATACACTGTTAATGGCTAACTAATGGTGGGGAAAACCTAGAATTCCATGAAAAAGTTGAAGTTCTATTAGAGCATGAATATTCACATATCAAAATCGAGTGGGTGGTTTAATGATAATCGACTCCTACCCAAATTTCATATAATTCAAGAAAGCCAGACGAGGTGTTTTCCTGAACAGGTTGAAAAAGATTTCCAAGTAGACACTCGCAATCATTTATTTGTCCCTTATCCTAAGCCTGATTCATCTATGGCTATGAAGAAAGACTGTGATAACATTTATCACTTGGTAAGAATAAGTCAGGTAAGCATAGTGGAGCAATTGATTGAATAGATGTGGCTAGATTAAATAAAGATGAAGAAAGATCGATGGGTGGCTACATTGGATGTAAACTGTGACAGAGAAATGACAAACATAAAGAAATCAACATCAATGCAGAAGTTGAAACTTGAGATGAACATAGAAGGCGACAAAAAGCTGAGTGGAAAAAAAGCAGGAAGAAGAGGTTAAGTGAAACTGAAAGCTACTGGAAGAGGTCAAGAGAAAAAAGGCAGCAAGTGGCCCAAAAGGAGTGGATGTTGTACTTGAGGAAACTTTTTAAGAGTGTCACAGAATAAATTAGATCTATTGACAGCAAAGAAGCAGTTGAAGGCAGGGACTTAAACCTAAAGCTGCAAAGGCATGTTCATATTAACTTGGAATGAAATCCTCAACGTGGGAGATGCCACTTTGATTTTTATTTAGCTTAGAATAAAAGTTGTCACAAAAACAACAATCACAAGGAACGGGACGCATAAATCACACAGGCACCTCTAATCAATGTTAACACGATTGAAAAGAGACTACTTGAAGGATGCCAATTGAAAAGAGGTATATCTCTCCTTGCATAGAAGATTATAGGACAAGTTTCAGAAAAAGTTAAGTTATTGAAAGACCTGTAAAATAAGTGAACGAATAAATAATTGCTTTGGGCAAGTGTTTGTACCTGGATCAAATTTTCAAAATGGATAAAGTTGTGAACCAAGGTTGAAGTTCTAATACAACGATAACTACTCTCTGATTTAAAGATCCTCCTCTATAGAGATTAATCTTCAGTTCCCATCCTGCTCATGTCGATTTCTAGAACTAATCTTGTCTATAATCAATTTAAAGTCTTCCTTCCTCAATGATATGTTCCTGCATATTCATTTATAGGGTTAGTTGAAGTCCTCTCACATTCTTAGCCTCAGCAAAATTATTTGCCGAGGCATTCCCTAATCTTCAGCAAACATGAATAATGCATCCCTTTTCTCATATCCAATTATACCTCCTATCTTTGCTCTCCCTACATTTTCTTCGTATGCCCCATTGAATTTAATCTTTATGAAGGACCACTTTCTCTGCTCCAGAGTTGGCAAATTTCCTTTCATTAATTATTTGTCATTTCCAGTGAGACATCTTCAAATTGTTTTTAACTCCACATTCCTTTAGTTTCATCTCCACATTCTATTAGTCTCATCTCTGGCTCTGGAGTTTTCTAAATGGCCTCGTGTTTCTGCTTCTTTGCATTAAGGGTTCCATCGAAGTTTCAGGCCAATCTCTGATTGATTTCTGAAAAAAGGAAGTCAGCTTCTAAAAGCTTCTTTTATTTCCTTCTTTTCAGAGAGTCCACATAACACATCTGGAGCGATTTCCCGAATTTTGTTTATATTTTGATGAAGAGTTCAAATTTATATCCGCCTTCCTTCCAAATCTTCATAATCTTCTATATTTTATTTTGTTAGATTTTATCATTGACACTCTTCAATATCTGAGGAGCCAACTTTGTCGAGAAGGCGGGC
This sequence comes from Pinus albicaulis, assembly GCA_034641835.2. Taxonomy (NCBI): domain Eukaryota; kingdom Viridiplantae; phylum Streptophyta; class Pinopsida; order Pinales; family Pinaceae; genus Pinus; species Pinus albicaulis. Next base: position 1,023,738,057 of record CM076574.1, read on the forward strand.
ATTGAAGGAAGATGTGGAACATGGTTTCCAAAGTCTCCTGCCAGAATATGCATTTGAATGGTCCTCCACATGGTTTCCAAAGTCTCCTGCCAGAATATGCATTTGAATGGTCCTTGGTGGCCTCACAGTTTGTAGAATTTTTATTACAAGATGCTCCTCTGTGTAACCTTTTCAATTCTAGGAGATTGTTGTCCTAATGTTCACACACTCAATAACTCAAATAAAATTTATTTCATATCAGAAAATCAAATTTATGAACATTGCATCATTCACACAATAGTTAATTGAACAATAGGAAAAATAAAACACAGATACAGAGATTTCTCCTTCAAACCAGCATTTCATTCCTTTGATTAAAGCTTACAAAGTGACCTTTCCACCCTGCTTTGAACCAGTAGTTTTGCAGACAATTAAATCACCTCAACCAATAGTGTATGACCTATGAAAAGAGCATATAGGTATAGTAGAACAACTTCATCTATTTCTTCCTTTCTTGGACAAAAAATCATTCTTTTTCCCTCCCAATACCCTTAATGGGCAGACTTGAATATGTATGATTTATGCATAATTTGTAAGTTGTCATGCGTATTTTATTAGACAGTTCGTCACAACAAATCTGATAAACTATATTTAATAATCCGAAATCTACACTATGAGGGTTTATTTCTTTTCAAAATTATGGATCTATTAATTATTGTTTATTGCATATGCATGCAAATTACAATTATGCAGAAAATAAAGAACAATGAAATAAAAACTCACAAACCACAATTTGACACAAGATGTAACTTAGGAAATCCCTTCGGGAGAAAACTCAGTTGGAAGGTGAGACTGCTTTGATCTCTATCGTCAACTAGAAAATAGTTGCGAGTACAAAAAATTAAAGCATGTGGCCTAAGGGATACTATAGTGCACAAATCTTCTCTATGTGCTCCCTCTGTATCCCTCTCAGCTATTCCGCTCGTTTATGGAACAAATGCACTCGAAAAATAATGGAACCCCTTTTCCTCCTAGTAGCCCAATTATAACACAGTCCTATAGCCTACAAGTAGTTAGGTTTGACTCAATCTTTTAACCAAAGTTACAATATTGACTCTTCTAGGGTCTTCTTCATGTAGTGATCTAGGTGGATATTGGTGGCCACCCACCTATTCCACTTGGGTCCCCACCATTGTCTCTTTCAGTTTTATAGTTTCGGCACAACTTACTATTTTTGACAATTTTTCGGGTCCTGAACTTCCGGAGCCGTTTTGAGGGTCTTTCTAACGAGCTATTGAGCGCGTCAAACAGAGATCGTATGCCAAAGTTACGTCCCCGGGAAGTTGAAACACCAATTTACCCAAACGGGGCCCATAGTTTTGGCGCTTTATCTCCTAGGGTTAGGGTTTTGGATGTTTAGGGTTTTCATTGCTTCTAAATAAATAATAGGCCCTCGAGCCTCATTGTAACTCAGTTCAGAGGCCTGTAGCCGCCACATCTCTTCTCAGAGATAAGCTACCAGCACCCTAGCTAGTTTATTTCTATTCTGTTTGTAAGAAAATTTCAGTTCTTTGCTATTAATGAAATGAAGTGTTATTTCTGATGCATATTTGTATTTATGGTTACATGCGTATTCTATTGCGTTCCTGCATAAATCTAGATCATGTAGATAGTCCCTTTTCCATGAGTTATCGGGGTTGATGTCACATTGTCTTGAATTATGGTGGTGAAAATAGGAAGTTCAACTTCCGAGTGGCAGAACTTTTGCGTACAGATTTTGATTGAGGTGATTCTTGTGCCATTGGAAAGGTCTCTATGTGTAGAATACGGAAGAAAGTGTGTGGTGCTAAAGTAGCAATTTTTTACCACCAAAAAATATTGTTTGATGCCTCAAAATGCTCCCGAAAGTTTTAGACCTCAATTTTCCAAACCGGGTCCCGCCGCTAAAAGTGGTCCTATGAGTTGATTCCTCCACTTTTTCCACTTTGAAAGCATCGAGATGGATGACAACAATATAATGATCCAATCTGGATCACGCCTCCCTATTTTGGGAGGCTTTCGGTCCCCAAACGCTTCTACTAAGTGAGGTGAACAAGTTTTTCCTCCACCTTTTCTCAGGTGTACCATTTAGCTTTTCCCGGAAGTTGTCCTTTCAACCAATCTATGAAAGGTCATGCTACCACTGTCTTGTAATTCTAGACCTATTTTGCATAAATGTATCTTTTGTCAACTCTCCCTAAGAATCTTAGTTTTGCTGTGTGTTTTTCCTCTTCTGCTTGTTGTCCCTTTGGCTTTTATGTTTCTGTAGTTACATTTCCAATTGTGTTGTAGCATTACTATCTTAGCTCGACTTCACCCATGCCTTTATGTTTTACACTGCCTCTACCTATTGCATATCTTATCTGTAGCATTCTATGCTCTTCTCTGCTCCTTTTCTCTATGTCGGGTTACTCACCCGAGTCTCCTTCTACCAACGTTCAGTCTTTGTTATCAAACTCCCGTAGCCGCATAACACCTCTGCAAGAGTGTCGGGTCACTTGCCCAGAGTCTTCTCTCTTGCGTTCAGCCTTTCCTTTGTAACTCACAACTGCATCTACATGACACTGTTCTGCACTTAGAGTTAGGTCTTACCTAAGTCTACTCTCGTTCAGTATTTTCTTTTAACTCACCGCCGCAACTACGTACAACACTGTTATGCACGGGGTCGGGTCCTTTTACTTACCCGAGCCTTTTCTTGCTGTGTTTAGCCTTTCCTTTGTTACCCGAGTCTTTTATTTCGCGTTCAGCATTTTTTTCGTAAACCGAGTCGTCCTCTTCTTCCAACTTTTTCTTCGTAAAACCACATAGCCCCGGATTTGAAATACATCAGATCTTGACTTCGAACCTTATCGCGTCTGGTCTCATATCGCATTTCAGCATATCAAAGGTATTTGAAGGATCGAACGGTCCATGCTTGTTTCGCTGATCAACTTTGCATCGCAGGTTAAATAACTTACCGTGCGAAATATTAACGCTATCCGCTAAATCCTGTGATGTGCGAAGTCTTCATGAGTTTGCGAGATGATCCCCATCGTTGATTTGTGCTTGATCTAATGAACCTCGCTGTTGCTTGCAAATCCGGTTGGTCTTCGATCCTTAACACATAAACACTATAATTTCTGATTTGCGATGTGCGCTTTCATTCTCCGCCTGACACACATCCACATCTCTGTCGTTTAATATTAAAACTTCAATTCTGTGATTTGATCCTCGCCGACCGATTCCTCCTTTGGAATTATTCTAAGTCTTTTCTACCTTAGTCGATTTCTCTGCTTTCTGTGACCACCGCTACTCTGCATCTCCACTATCCTTCCTGAGCTTTATTCAATTTTTAAAAGCGTTGATCTCTCTTGAGCTTGTTCTTCTGTTTGTTATTCACTCCGACTTGGGATTATCATGCTTGCTGCATACCTTACTCACTACGTTTCCCACATTCACGACTTGCCCTGCACGTTCACGACTCTGCCCAGCACGTTCACGACTCTGCCTTTTCTATTTTGCTACCTTTTCTCCTTTGCTGCCTTTGTTGCCTTTCCTCCTTTGATTCTAAAGTTTCTCCTCTCTGCTCCTTTGCCTTTGCTGATGGTCTAATGTTGCTCCTTGCTTCTCTGCTGCTCCTCTGCCTCTCTGCTGCTCCTTGTATCTCTGTTACTCCTCTGCCTTTGTTTCCTTTGCTCCTTTGATTCTAAATTTGCTCCTCTATGCTCCTTTGCCATCAATGACAATATTTCCAATAGTCCCCCCCTTTGGAATTGATGGCAACACATCCACCAATACTCCAATACTTCCTGCAAGACTTCCTCCCCCTTTCATTCTGATAAGTGTCTATCTTCCTCTGCTTGCTTTTCAGAGGATCCTTTCTTCTTCTACTTGCTTTTCCTCCCCCTTTGACATCAATGGAAAAGGGTTGCACATTTCCCAGTGTAGTTTCCATTTTTGCATTATTTCTCTCTGATTTGTGTATAGACCTTCTTCTTCTGACTTTATACCTTGCTGCTCTAGACTAGTGTACAAGAGTTGTTGGGAGAACACTTTGAGAATCATTGAACTTGTATGTATATACACAGTAAGCTGATACCATCCCTAAGCACAAACTCCTTGCACTTGTATAAAGTTGAAAGTGATGATAAGGACACTTCATAGAACAAACTGTACCAGACTTATATAATCAGAGATGCATCATTGGAATAATACTAAAATACTGAGAATGCTCCATACAACATATAAAGTCTGCTCCAAATATACTTCAGTCTATATTATGATCTTCATCTGAGATACATATCTGTTGAGGAAGGTTGTAGATGGAATCTGTATTCTTCTACAATACACATCTGTTCAAATATGATAATGCCAATATATCTTTTGTAGTTGTGGTTCACCTTTACTGCCAATTGTTGGTGATATGTGCTAGACTGCTAACAGGGATATTACACTAACATCCGAAAGGCCCTTGATACTGATGTGAACAATGATTCTCAAGAATCCTTACAACTTGTTGTAAAACTAGACCGTCTTTCAATCTAAAGGACCCAACGACTTTAATATTGTACATATTATTTTCAAAATAAACCCTTGAGGCTAGATACATTCAATTCATTGATCAGTCCCACTTATCAACTATACAATTTTATTTATGACATAAGGCGGTATGTATGTCAATGATCAACCTCTCTGCAATGGTGAAATACCAGCAATTCATTTTTGCTGAAGTAGGCTTTAGATCAAACAATAAAAGACACTTTAGCTTCAAATAGTAAGATTAACACAACTAGTCCTTCATACTTTCATACTTTAGATAAAGCTGTTCTATCATAATGATCTTCAGTGAAACATCTTCAAGTTGTTTAATTGAAATCTCAGCAGGCAGACTTCACACAGTTTTATGAATGATCTTAAGAAATAGGTCTTGAAGATATATCTATACTGACTTGAGGAAGGCATGTAGTTATATCTAGAAATAGATACTGCTTAAATGCTCAATATAATACTTCGAATGTAAATGAGATAATGATCCTTTAGCACTTTTATTGACCTTTTCATGCTTTAATAATGCAGCTCGACATTCTCCAGTATTTACAATCAGAAAATACTTTGCAATAATCAGAGCAACCAGAGCTTAATCCACATATACTATAATGCTGATAATGCTGGGAATACTACCTTGATGTACTTCTGCCATAATACTCTGATCTTGAGGACCTGTACCATACCACTTTTCTACTGATAACACTTGGTATTCTGCTGATAGGCAGGCTGCTTGTTCCAAATACCAATTGACACTAATTTGATAATCCATGCAGTAATTTCACTTCAGCTCGCACATACACCCATAGTTAGGAAAAATTTCTTAGTTTGTACTATTGAGCTCTCCACTGTTCTCAACAACAATCATCAATATACTGAATCTAATCCTGGCTTCATTAACCTTTTTCTTATTCTTTCATTCTATTTTAAAAGAATGTCACTGCATATTCCTTTCTAGGACTGCTCTAGAACCATCGTTGCTCTATATACAATTCAATTGTTCTAACATAATGATCTTCAGGAGGACATCTTCAATTTCTTTACTTGGAAGCTAAAAGGGCAGAAAACTCATAGTTTTATCACTCATTTAACTTCTTTCCTCCAAGGGGGCCTTCTATTGATGAATGATGTAATGATATAATGAAGATAAACATTTCTCTTACTTATCCTTCTTAATTTTGTTTCATTGTTAACACTTGCAGTGTGATGCATAATGTGATCATCCTCTATGGATCTTTCCAGTTCTATATCTCAAAACATATTTTTTGTGATTTTAACCATTCATCACTTAGTGTGATGTTGTCTTCTTAGCTTACATGTTCATGGCTAATGTTCCCTCTACGACCATGGTTGCTTGTTGCCTTCTCGCCTTCCATCAACCTTTTGGCTATTGAATGCTTCAGGTATTCTTATTCCTCTATAGTTATCTATCAGGGTAATTGTCCTTTCCCTTCCTAAACTTTTAGTTGTTCGTATTCCAAGGAGCTCTTCTTAGACTAATTTTATGGGGACTTTTTATGAACTTCTCTCCCCCTGGGATGTTGCTTCTTATCTATTACTGGATGGATATTTGCGTTGCTTCCTAGATCAGCTCCCCCTGAGACTATGATGGATCCTTTATGTCATTGAAGTAACAGGCCCCCCCATTCTCTTTTCCTTCCATACTTTATTGGGGTTCTTCATAATGTCTGCACTTCTTTTTTGATTCACAGTTTTGTTTGATTTGATTGGATTCCATCATCTGTCTAGAGTTCTTTAATGTATATGGTAGCTTAGAGACTTTTGCTTTGTGACCAAGCTTGTGGCATACATAACATCTTATTTTACCAAGGTACGTTTGAGCTGATGTATAATATTTTGTGCTCCCTTTTGAACATAATTTACATTTAACAAGTTTATGTCCAAAATCATTGCATACATAACAATAGCCATGGAAATGATTTGTGTACATGGTGATAGATTGTCTTATCCATTTGTTTGCTTGAGGTAGTTTTTTCATTTTCTGCATCTTTTGCTGGTTGGACTGGATTTTATTTGTCTTACAGTATGCTGCAATATGTCCAGGTTTGTGGCAGGAAAAACAAGTGATACTTCTCATAGGAGGAAAGAACCTCCTTTGACAACTTCTGAATTTATTCAATTCATATTCAGGAGTGTATGAGCCTTTTGCAGCTAACTGTTTCTTCATTTCGTTCTTTGTCATTTGAGGTTGCTACTTTTTTCTATTTGCTTCATTACCCATGAAGGTCTTTCTGGCTTCTAATTATTTGGATCTCTTTTGGGTTGCTTCATCATATTTCTCAATGTCTTTCTTCTTTGAGTTTTCCATGGAGGTAATCTCATCCCCAAGCTGCTTACACAACCTTCTCCTTTATTCTATCAGTCTTGTAGCTGCAATAATATCAGATTGCTGAGAGTTATCATTTTATTTTATTACAACTTTCACGAAAGTGATATTCTTGTTATATTCAACCTTGGACTTACTATTTTCTCCTTCATAGCCTATCCTGATATTTATAAGAGAAGATGTTTGAGCATTTAGTATTTTGTCCAACTGTTCAAAGCTTTTAATTCGTGGAGTATTCATAGATAATTCCCTTTGGGCATTTTCTAATTTCTTTCTCATGCATACTACTTCTTCTTCCAATTTCTCTTGCTCCTGATTTTTATCTTTTATTTTCTTTATCAGAATGTCTTCCACCTTCTTAGCTTCTTCAAGTTCTACTTTCAACTGAATGAGGTTTTCCGAACTTGGCTCTTCCTTTACATATTTCAAGAGAATGTCTTTCTATTTTCTGCACTTGAGTTTAAGTCTGTCTATTTCCTCCAGGGCACTAATTAGCTCCCCCTCAAGATCTACCTTACCTTCTTTCTCATCTTCCAGAAGGTCTCATAAAAGCTCTTCCTTGGCCATCAACACAAATTCAGAGGTTCATTCTTCATTTGAGGATTCATCTGAGCTTTCAAATGCACTGCTATCTTGCTGTGCATAAAATGATTTTCTATTAAATCTCTTCCCTTTCTACCAGTTATTTATTTTGTTTTTCTCTGTCTCTTATGGCTAGTTCTCTTCTCTCTTATGGGGACATTTTAAAGCATAGTGCCCCACTCTTCCACAATTAAAGCACTTAAATGGAAGTTTACCTTTGTACTTACCCGTGCCTTTATCCAACCTTATCACGAATTTGGCCTCTTCTTCATCTGAGCATGAGCATGTATCTTCCTTCTCTTTTATGCACTTGTCTGCCTTAAAGGGTGCCTCCCTCACATTTTACTTCCCCTTTGGAAGTCTCATCTCATAAGCTATCAAGTTTCCAAGTAATTGGTTCATGGTCAAGGTTTCCCAGTTTGTTGTTTCTTCTATGGAAGAAACCTTAAGGTTAAACATGGATGGTAAATATCTCAATATCTTTTGCACTATCACACATTCCTTAATGGTTTCTCCTAGAGCTATCATGCTATTCACAACTTCTGCAACCTTTAAGAAGAAAATGGCTACATCTTCATCTTCATTCATTTTTAAATTTTCAAACTGAGTTCTATAGGCTTGCAGTTTGGCCATCTTCACCTTTTTATCTCCCTTATGGATATTTTCTAAGGTATCCCATATATCTTTGGCAGTCTTACTGTGCATTACTTTGATAAATTCTGACTCACACAGACCGCTCAAGAGTGCATTCATTGCTTTTGCATTAGCTATGAAATATTGTTTGGTGTCTTTCTCTATGTCAGTATCCTTTAGTGCATATTTTACTTCTACTGCAATCCAGACTTCTAATCCAAGAGACATCAGATAGGCTTTCATTCTTATTTTCCAGAAGGTATAGTTTGTGCCAGTAAACAGTGGGGCTTTATTTGTTGAGCATCCTTCTAGGCTAGCCATTTTGGGGACCGAGGATCTCCTTCCAGTTGTTAAACTGATATAGAAGGAATTGGTTCTGATACCAATTGATGAACTCTTAGCTAAACTGAGAGGGGGGGGGAGAGTGGGGTGGGGGGGTGAATTATTTTAGTACATTCACGGACATTTAAACCTCTTTTCATTCAACTCAATTACACCTTTTGTTCATAAGCATATTAATACATAATGAATCAATAAACTTAATGTGTGTAGAGCAAGTAATTAAGAAGATTAAAACATCACATCAACACACAATCATCAAGCACATAGACAACATATATAAGTGGAAACCCATAAGGGAAAAAACCATATCTTATTATTGTTGTGATGCAAAGGCAAGCTCCAACTCCCTCTCACCACTAATTTTCTATAGGCTCCAACCTATAGGAGGCTACTACCTCAAATTCTGCAAGCTACAACTTGCAAGGAAGCTCCAACTCCCATCTATTTTCTGCAGGCTACAACCCATAGGAGGCTCCTACCTCAACCAACACCAACTGGACATCTATCAAGCTACAACGTGAAACGAAAGCACCAACTCCCATGTATTTTCTGTAGGCTACAACCCACAAGAGGCTCCTACCTCAACCAGCTCCAACTGGAAATTTATCAGGCTACTACTTGAAAGGAGACTACTGGAAATTTTATGACCACATCAGATCTTGACTTCGAACGTTATCACGTCCAGTCTCATATCACATTTCGGTGTATCAAAGGTCTTTGAAGGATCGGACGGTCCACACTTGTTTCGCTGATCAACTTTGCATCGTAGGTTAAATAACTTACCATGTGAAATATTAACGCTATCCGCTATGTGTGAAGTCTTCACGGGTTTGTGAGATGATCCCCACCATTGATCTGTGCTTGATCTAACGAACCTCACTGCTGCTTGAAAATCCAATTAGTCTTCGATCCTTAACACATAAACACTAAAATTGCTAATTTGCGATGTGCGCTTTCATTCTCCGCCCGACACGCATCCACATCTCTGTTGTTTAATATTAAAACTTCAATTTTGCGATTCAATCCTCGCCATCTGATTCCTCCTTTGGAATTATTCTAAGTATTTTTTTCCTTAGTCGATTTCTCTGATTTCTACAACCAGTGCTACCACTATCCTTCCTGAGCTTTATTCAATTTTTAAAAGCACTGATCTCTCCTGAGCTTGTTCTTCTGTTTGTTATTCACTCCCACTTGGGATTATCACACTTACTGCACACCTTACTCACTACGTTTCCCACGTTCATGACTGGCCCTGCATGTTCACGACTCTGCCTAGTACGTTCATGACTCTGCCTTTGCTATTTCGCTACCTTTTCTCCTTTTCTGCCTTAACTGCTTCTCTACTTCCTTTTCTTTTTTGTTGCCTTTGCTCCTTTTCTGCCTTTACTACCTTTGCTCCTTTGATTCTAAAGTTTCTCCTCTCTACTCCTTTTCCTTTGATGATGGTCTAATGCTGCTCCTTGCTTCTTTGCTGTTCTTTTTCCTCTCTGCTGCTCCTATGCCTTTTCTTCCTTTGCTCCTTTGATTCTAAAGTTTCTCCTCTATGCTCCTTTGCCATCAAAGACAATATTTCCAATAGTCTCCCCCTTTGGCATTGATGGAAACACATCCACCAATACTCTAATACTTCCTGTAAGACTTCCTCCCCCTTTCATTCTGAGAAGTGTCTATCTTCCTCTGCTTGCTTTTCAGAAGAGCCTTTCTTCTTCTGCTTTCTTTTCCTTCCCCTTTGACATCAATGGTAAATGATTGCACATTTCCCAGCGTAGTTTCCATCTTTGCATTATTTCTCTCTGATTTGTGTATAGAACTTGTTCTTCTGACTTTATACCTTGTTGCACCAGACATGCCTGACTCTCTACCTTCCACCCATTTGATTCCTCATTCTTCAGTCTATGATATTACATCAGAAGTAATCATTACAGTACTCATGGATTTTTTCCTATGCCTATGGAGACTTTCCTTTGCACCACAAACAATATAAAATAATAAATGAATTTACATTTACAGTTACAATAATATTTCAATTCAACCCTTTCAACTTCTTAGTTTTGTTGTGTGTTTTTCCTCTTCTACTTGTTGTCCCTTTGTCTTTTATGTTTCTGCAGTTACATTTCCAACTGTGCTGCAACATTACTCTCTTAGCTCGACTTGACCCATGCCTTTGTGTTTTACACTGCCTCTGCCTATTACGTATCTTACCTGCAACGTTCTATGCTCTTCTTTGCTCCTTTGATATGTGTCAGTTTACTTAATCGAGTCTCCTTTTGCCCACGTTTAGTATTTGTTATCAAATTTCCGCAGCCGCATAACACCTCTGCACGAGTGTTGGGTCACTTGCCCAGAGTCTTCTCTCTTGCGTTCAACCTTTCCTTTGTAACTCACAACCGCATCTACATGAAACTGTTATGCACTTAGAGTCGAGTCTTACCCGAGTCTAATCCCGTTCATTATTTTCTTTTAACTCATTGCCACAACTGTGTACAACACTATTCTGCACAGGATCGAGTCTTTTTACTTACCTGAGCCTTTTCTTGTTGTGTTCAGCCTTTCCTTTGTTACCTGAGTCTTTTCTTCCGCATTCAGAATTTTCTTTGTAAACCGAGTCGTCCTCTGCTTCCAAAATTTTCATCATCAAATCACATAGCCCCAGACTTGAAATACATAAGATCTTTACTTCGAACGTTATCGCATCTGGTCTTATATCACATTTCGGCTTATCAAAGGTTTAACATTATAATTCTCTTTTCCACCTCTGATGCTATTTAACACTAGAAAGGCTCTGCATACATGCTTAACTTTGGTTGTAGGGTCCCACAACATGGTGACTAATCATAGGTGATCGCACTTCACAACCTTTATTATTTAACTTAGTGGTTAAACCTTATTCCTTGCGATCTGCGATATTGCGCAGTGATGACATGTGCCTTCTCCAATTCGCATTGCAAACAACTTAACTTACCATGTGATTCCTTAACGCTAAACTATAAAAGGTGTGATTTGCGATATTGTGCAGTGCCAACACATGACTTCTGCACTTCACATCACAAACAACTTAAATTACCATGCGACGCCTTAACGCTAAAATCTAAAAGTTGCGATTTGCGAAATCGCTCCCAGTGCGATTTGATCTCCACCATTGGTCTTTGAAGGATCGGACGGTCCACACTTGTTTTGATGATCAATTTCGCATCGCAGGTTAAATAAATTACCCTGCGAAATCTTAACGCTATCCGCTAAATCCTACAATGTGCGAAGTCATCACGGGTTTGTGAGATGATCCCCACCATTGATCTGTGCCTGATCTAACGAACCTCACTGTTGCTTGAAAATCTAATTGGTATTCGATACTTAACACATAAACACTATAATTTCTGATTTGCGATGTGTGCTTTCATTTTCCGCCCGACACGCATCCACATCTTTACTATTTAATATTAAAACTTCAATTTTGCGATTCGATCCTCGTCGTCTGATTCCTCCTTTGGAATTATTCTAAGTCTTTTCTGCCTTAGTCGATTTCTCTTCTTTCTATGATCACCACTACTCTGCATCTCCGCTATCCTTCCTGAGATTTATTTAGTTTTTAAAAGCGCTGATATCTCCTGAGCTTGTTCTTATGTTTGTTATTCACTCCAACTTGGGATTATCACACTTGCTGCATACCTTACTCACTACTTTGACCACGTTCAAGACTTGCCCTGTATGTTCACGACTCTGCCCATCATGTTCACAACTCTGCCTTTGTTGTTTTGCTACTTTTTCTCCATTTCTTCCTTAACTGCTTCTCTGCTTCCTTTTCTCCTTTGTTGCCTTTGCTGCCTTTGCTCCTTTGATTCTAAAGTTGCTCCTCTCTACTCCTTTTTCTTTGTTGATGGTATAATGCTTCTCCTTGCCTCTCTATCGCTCCTCTGCCTCTTTGTTGCTCCTTGCATCTCTGTTTCTCCTTGCCTCTCTGCTTCTCCTCTGCCTTTGCTCCTTTGATTCTAAAGTTTCTCCTCTCTGCTCCTTTGCCATCAATGACAATATTTCCAACACCAAATCCTCCACAAAAGGTAGGACCTATTCCTCTTCCTGATTTAGAATGGAAGGCTCATAGAGTTTCAAATTCTCTACATTCACAACAGAGTAAAGCACATGTATGGGGGTAAAATGAGTCTATAGTGTTGAGATTTTGTGTATTGGGGTAGCATCGGGTGTGCTCTAGCCCTGAAACTTTGTGGAGGGTATAAGAAACGCATCACCTCCAAAACCCAAAAGGAGTTTGGAGAAATTTCATCTGGTGTTCAAGTTATTCAAATATATGTTTTTTTTAATGAGGACCCTAAGTCTAACTTAGGGAATTAGAAAAATTAAAGTGAATTAATTAAACATGCGATGAAATGTTCTAAGTGACACGGATCAAGCCGTATTTTAATCTTATCCATCGATAAGAGATTAAATCATGGTCATTGATGTATCAACGAAAAAGTATAAGAGAAAGGGTTGAGGGTCAGTTGGAGACACACACACGAAGATAGAGCTGAGAAACTGAGCTGGAATTCTAGGGCAGGGTTTGCTAAGAATTTCCGAAATAGTTTTCTGCAGTGAGGGGTAGTATTGGCTAAGGGGATGATCTAATCTTGGAGCCAAGAGTCAGCAAGAGGCATAGGAGCAGCAATCAAGGTCAACGCAGAGGAGCAAGGGAAAACAACAGCAGTGCAGTGCACAAAGCTTCAGTCGCTATGCAGGTGTTATGCAAGCCCAGGAGGGGCAGCGCTGTAGCTTCAGGATTCCACCAGGGTTACGCAGAGGCCCTCAGAGGCAGCGTAAGGACTGTGTCACCCAGTTTGGGGTTATGTAGTCCCCTTCTGATCAGCACAGGGGCACCAAGAGCCTAGTAGCATTGATGCTAGGGCTTCAGGGGTAGCGATGGGGTTTCTAGGGTTGGAAATTGGTTGAGTCTTGTAAATCCCATTTGAGGGTGTGGACCAACCAAGTTTTTTGTCTCAGAACAATAGGTATTGATACATATCTATTATTTTCTCTATCGGGTTAACTAGTTGGGTGCCCAAATTTTTTGTACTCAGATTCTACTTAATAATAATAAACCCTCATATCTCCTGCACCATTTTTCTCGCATTGGGTTTTTTCGAGGACTATTGTTCAAAAAATCTATGTGTCACTTTGGTGAATGAGTGTAATATTCAGTAAATGATTTGTATGTGTGTAGGTTGTTAGTTATGTTTACTTCGGTATTTTCTGAATATTTCCTAGAAATAACTTGTATAATTTTAATCACAAGTAGGAGAAGTAAACCAAGATACTACAGTAGGATTTATGCATTAATGTATTCAGAAAATTTCACATGGTATCAGAGCGATCGCAGATCAAGCTGAATCGCCAACAAACCAGTTGAAGAATATTTTTCTGTAGGGTAGCAACAGAGATCCATGTAGAAATTTAATACAAAATATGTATGACCTGGATTCTCCTGATCTAACAATTATATGCCATTGTTAAATACAGAATCGCTTCTACAAAATCTTTGCAGAATTTAAAACACAATCGCCAATAGCAATATCATGAAGAAAGATCAATTACACATAACACAGATAATTTTCCGGGAAAGCATAAAGCTAAAACCCCACTATCTTCTATTATGTATTATATCATGGATCATGAAACAATTACATACAAAGCTCCAATCCAAGAGCTCTCAGTACAATAGCTAAATGTCTCACAATGTCATAAAAAAATTGGCAATTTCCTTACCCAATTTACTATCTCCAGACAGTCTGCCATCATTGCGAAATCCCTACTGATAAAGAACCCTAAATGATTGATTATTGCCTGCCTTGATAGTACAATCCTCATAGGCACATCCAATGTGTGTGTGGTTGCATCTGTGAAACCGATAATGTCACAACTGATAGTCAATATGTCCCTTTCACCTACATCTCAACTGTGTCTTTACTGGATCTAACGTGCATGTAGTTAATAGTAGTAAATATGCAGTTGCATGTGAGGCCACTAACTGTGAATTAATTAATAATTAATTCACTTGATATCTCACTAGTGTATCTTCAGTTACAACTAGCACAACTGAGTTTAACTCACTTAACTGAGTTAAACTACTTTATAACTTTCATAACTATAATTCCAACTATTTTACAACTAGAATCACTCTGTTACAACTCAAGTCAACCTGCATGTCCCACCAACCAACCAATTAACTCGAAATTCCTTTAGCTAACTGATTTGCCACTTCGGTTAACTATTTCCAAGTGCTCATTGAGAATAGATTATTGTTTATTGTCCAACCAATATTAAGGGATAATAATAGTCGACATGCATCTATTAATAGACATGCAATCTATAAATAGAACTTGCACATACATTTATAAATAGACCTCATCTATAAATAGAATTTCCTCATGCATCTATAAATATACATACACCTAAAAATAGCCTGTGTGGGCCCCACCTAGTGTAGGTGCTTAATTTTCACTAGGATCAAGGATGTTATTTCCGGATGCCAATTTCATTGTTTCTTGTTGCAAACTTCAACACTCCCTCTCAACAATAAAGTAATTTCTTTGCATGTGACATGCAACTCCATGCATGCGCCCTACAACCTTTGCATGCCCCATGCAACTCTATGCATGGGCCATGCAGCCTTTGCATGAAATTTTTTTGAAACTGAATAGCCTCCAAACAACTGAATCAGTATAATGCATCTGTCATCAAAGTATTCAGACTTCTGTTGGTACCAATTGCACATGTCTTCTGGATCCACTGCTCTGTTGACCTCTGCATCCATGCACTCTGCACTTGCTATCAACTATGATTCGTGCTCCAGTATCCGACACTGTCACTTTTATTTCATGTCCTCACGACATCTGACTGCATCAATCCAACTGATCCTACTATTGCTACTCTTTGGGCTCCTTGTAGCCAGGTTCAATTCATGAGATCCACACCATCTCAATGAATCTTGCCCAAAAATTTCTTGGGATTATTCATGCATGTCACCCCACCTCTCACCTGGTGGTATAGCTGCATGCACTCCCTCTACCCATCTGGCATGAAATTTCCCTGCATAAGTGGTTGCTCCCACTCCATGATCCTCATCTTTTGGTTGCTCCAGATCCTGAGGTTCACTCTTACCTGCATGCAAATCCAACTCCCTCTCAAGGGTCAATTGCATGGATTTATCTCACTTCCCAACAATAGGAAGCTCTGTAGAAATCCCATCTACATCAAGTCTATAGAGATTCTTAACTTGAATCCCAACCTTCTTGGCTTGCCCTGTTGCTTTGTGTCGCAGGAAAAAATTTCCTTCACTAAAGACAACATCATACCCTCTATCCTCTAACATTGCAACTGAGACTAAATTTTTCTTCAAACCTGGTACATGCATTACATGATTTTAATGAGAGATTTTACTTGACGCCCTCTGAAAGGTAATGGTACCAATTCTAGTTTCATTGTATCATCCATCGTCACCCAACTCAATATGCATCTGGAGATCTTTCTCCTCCAAGTCACTGAAAAGTTTCTTATCTCCCGTCATGCGAAAGGAAGAACCACTATCCAAGTACCACCCTGATCCCAATGCACTTGAAAACATGCATGCGATCAATGAGAAGTCAAGCTCAAATTGCGAGGCAAGGACCTCACCAAATGAAGCTCCAGAAACCATCTTGTTCTTCTTCTTTTGTGGACAATTTGTGGCAATATGTCCATACTCGTGATAGTGAAAACACTTCACTTTGGACATGTTGTGCTCCTTGCCATCTTCACCAGCCTCAAATTTAGAATGGAATTTCTTCCCCTTGGAAGCCAAAGAAAAATCCTCTTCATCATCATGCTTTGATGAAGAGCCATCTCTGGTGTTCCGCCTGAACTTCTCCTGCACCAGATTCAACCACAGTCGTTCCCAATTTGGAAAATTTTCCCGTCTGTTGACAGAGTCTTCATAACTGTGCCAGCTCTTAGGAAGTGCTAGGAGAGCCAAACTCACCAAATCATCATCAACAACACTTATTCCTACATTCCCAAGTTCATCTCGACATTGGACAAACTTTGTTAAGTATACCGGAATAGTGTTGTTCTTTTCCATATTGATCTTCATGAGTTTATATTTGAGTGCCAATTTCCTATGGTCGTTGTTGCTTTGGAAGACATCCGTCAAAGCCTTCCACTTAGCATATGGTGTGGCTTTCCCATGGAGGCTTGAGACAATGTGGTCTCGTACACCTTCCAACAGAATCCTCCTCGCCTTTGCCACTTTCTTTTTCCATGCATTGAGTAATGCAACATCTATCGAAGTAGGCTTAGGAACATCACTGTCAATGATTTCCTTCAAGCCATTATCTTCGAGCATTGCCTCCATCCTATCCTTCCAAGAAATGTAGTTCAAGTTGCCCTCAAGTGCATACTGTAACCTCAAGCCATTGAAATCCATTTCAATGTTAACTCAGTTGTAGCACCAAGAAAGTCTTTCTGCAAATTCGAATTCTTTCCACCAACAAACTCAACTCCCGCTTCACAATTGAAATATCCCGTGCTTTGATACCATGTATGAAATTTAATAAAAAATATATATTGCCTGGATTCCCCTGATCTAACAGAATCTCTTCTACAAAATATTTGCGGAATTTAAAACATAATCGCCAATAGCAATATCATTAAGAAAGATCAATCACACATAACACAGATAATTTACCGAGAAAGCATAAAGCTAAAAAACCCACTATCTTCTATTATGTATTATATCATGGATCATGAAAGAATTACATACAAAGCTCCAATCCAAGAGCTCTCAGTACAATAGCTAACTGTCTCACATTGTCAGACAAAAATTGGCAAGTTCCTTAGCCAATTTACTGTCTCTAGACAACCTGCCTCCACTCCGTAATCCCTGATGGTAAAGAACCCTGAATGATTGATTATTGCCTACCTTGAATGCACAATCCTCATAGGCACATCCAATGTGTGTGTGGTTGCATGTGTGCAACCAATAATGTCACAATTGATAGTCAATCTGTCCCTTTCACCTACATCTCAACTGGGTCTCCACTGGATCTGACATGCATGTAGTTAATAGTAGTAAGTATTCAGTTGCATGTGAGGCCACTGATTGTGAATTAATTAATAATTAATTCACTTGGTCTCTCACTAATGTATCTTCAGTTACAACTAGCACAACTGAGTTTAACTCACTTAACTGAGTTAAACTACTTTACAACTTTCATAACTACACTTCCAACTCTGTTACAACTAGAATCACTCTGTTACAACTCAATTCAACCTGCATGTCCCACCAACCAACCAATTAACTCGAAATTACTTTAGCTAACTGATTTTCCACTTCAATTAACTATTTCCAAGTGCTCATTGAGAATATATTATTGTTTATTGTCCAACTAATATTAAGGGATAATAATAGTTGACATGCATCTATAAATAGACATGCAATATATAAATAGAACTTTCACATAAATCTATAAATAAATCTAATCTATAAATAGAATTTTATCATGCATATATAATAGAAATCCACCTAAAAATATCTCGTGTGGGCCCCACCTAGTGTAAGTGCTTAATTTTCACTAGGATCAAGGATGTTGTTTCTAGATGCCAATTTCACTGTTTCTTGTTGCAAACTTCAACAATCCAAAGAGGGAAGCTCAATAGCAGGAGGACGTAGACCCAGAGAGGGGTAGCGTTGCAGCTTCAGAAGGTCGTCAGGATTATGCAGAGGTTATCCATGCCAGCGTAAGGACAACGTCATCCAGTCTGGTGTTACGCAGTCCACTTCTGAGCATTGCAAAGACTATGTTGGGCTAGTATGCTCACGCAGAGGCCAGCCAGAGGGACATAGTCCAATATTCTTGTTTGTTTTCCAATATCTGGAAGAATTTCTTCAGTTCTTCAATAGTTCTAGTGTGGTGGAGATTATGCCGATGCAAAATTTTTCCTAGATAAGTCAACAAAGAGTGAGAGGAAGACAATCACTCAGCAGATCTGAGCCAAATAGATCTGAGATTCAATCAGAAGGATCGGAGAGAACTGTCCGATTGTTTTTGGCTGAAGATTTCCAGGAGGGAAATTAGTTTCCAGAAGGAGCAGTTACTAGAGGATTTCTAGTCACCAAGAAACCGAGATCCAACGTTTCTGTGTTGCCATAGAAAGAGGGATAGGAGTATTGTTTCCATCAAATTTGAGCTAGATGGCTTCTCATGGGCTAAGAGATCATGACAGGTTGGACGGTGTGTCCAACTTTGTCATCTGGAGAGCCAGGATCCCATTAGTCCTGGATGAGTACAACATCAAGAACCATGCGAATAATGTCCTAGTTGAGCCTGTAGATCCTATTCCTCTGAATAAATTTTATGAAAATCAAGCGCGGGCTAAGCATTTGATCATGGACGAAGTAAAGGATCATGTCGTGCCACACATTGCCAGAAAGAAGACGACAAATGAGATGTGGACCTCATTGGAGGCAATGTATCAGGGAAGCTCTGTTCAATGTAAAATGCTTCTAGAGAATCAAATGAGGCTATTCCAAATGCAGAAGGGTGAGGAGGTAGATCCCTTCCTTTTCCAACTTCATACTATCTGAGATCAACTGATTGCCATGGGTGCACATTCATACGAAGGGCTCTTGGTAAGGACTGCCCTGAATGCAGTCACCAAGGAATGGGAAACGTTTGTACAAAGCATATTGGGCAGGGAAGTGTTACCATCCTGGGTGAACATGTGGGCAATCCTTCGCCAAGAGGAGATCAGGAGAATCACCAAGAAGCAGAAAAGCAGCAGCGGAACTGTCAAGGAGAAGACAAAAGAGGAAGATGATGTAGTCCTTGCATCAAAGGAACGAAGGCAACAAGGGAAGAAGAAGAGGGACCTATCCAAGGTATAATGCTTTAACTATGGCGAACTCGGACACTTCACCAGCGCTTGTCCTAAGAAGAAGGAAAAATGAGCTTTTGATTCCAAGACTGCAGAAACAAAGGACGATGGGAGTGATGATGACATAGCCATGAGTGCTCATGAGCCATGTAAGTGGAGTGACATGGATATGTAAAGAAGCTATAAATCAATAAGCAGTATCCTTGAGTCGGCCCTACTCTTGGATCACATACGAGCTACAAGAGCCTGAAGATGGTAGCAGGACCAAAAGGAGTTGCATGCAGAAGTTCATAACGAAGCAGAGGGCAGTGTCGAGATGTTGTAGAGGGAGCAACATAGTTCAAAGGGAGAAATAGTGTAGAGGCAGCAACGCAGAGGCTGATGGGACTTCATCAACGCAAAGAGGCAATTCTCACGCAGTACAGAACCGTGGTAGCGCAACGGCTTCATGAGGACAGCGTAAAGCAGCAGCTAAGGAATTTTTAGTGATGGGATGCAGCTTGACTTGTCTGTCAACGATTGGGAAGGAATCTTTCAGTTTCTTACTTCTCGGCGATTGAGTTGCAGTGCAGCAGTTAGCAGTGGCAGTGCTATGGGCAGAATGATGCAAAAATTTGAGAGGGAGTTGTAGTACATATGTGGCAGTGACATGGGCAACAATATAAAGAGCATCAGCGTAGTGGATGGAGGGAAGAAGGCCAAGCATCAACAACGCAGAGACCAATGCTAAGATATTGTGATACATGGTGTGGATGTATTGCTAGAGCACACTCCATGCTAAGAGGGAGTGTTGAGATTTTTTGTATTGGGGTAGCATCGGGTGTGCTCTAGCCCTGAAAATTTGCAGAAGGGCTAAGAAACACATCACCTCCAAAAATCAGAAAGCGTTTGGAGAAATTTCATCTAGTGTTGAAGTTATTCAAACAATTTTTTTTTTTTAATGAGAAATCTAAGTTTAACTTAGGGAATTAGAAAAATTAAAGTAAATTAATTAAACACATGTGATGAAATTTTCTAGGTGACGCGGATCGAGTAGTATTTTAATATTAGCCGTCAATAAGAGATTATATCACAGTCATTTATGTCTCAACAAAAAATTATAAGAGAAAGGCTTGAGAGTCAGTGGGAGAGACACACACGGAGGCATAATTGAGAAATTGAGCTGGAATTCTAGGGTAGGGTTTGCTAAGAATTTACGGAAGAATTTTCTGCAGCGAGGGGTAGTATTAGCTAAGGGGATGATCTGATCCTGGAGCCAAGATTCAGTAAGATGTAGAGGAGAAATGGCAGAAACAACAGCTGCACAGCGCAAAGAGCTTCAGCTGCTGTTATGCAGAATTATGATCTACGAATAAATCAAATTCCATAAATGTGATGCTATGCATTTAGAACAATAGATTAAATACTTTGCTATCACTTTCTCTAAGAGTAAATATACACATAGAAATATAGAAGAACCTAATTTTGATCCAAGCGCTTCCTATTCTCCTTTTGTCACTTTTTTTGTAGCTTCGAATCCAGCTTAGATCGCCAGATTGGTTCTTGCAAGTATAAAAAAAGAATAACAAAGATATTGCAATATACATATGCCTATTTATCTTAATTAGTTAAATCGATTAAGCATGAAACATATATATCATTCAATAATCCATTGCATGAGAAATAGAAACATAAACATATACATATATGGGAAAATGAACATCAATATTTATTAAAGAGTAGAAGGGGGAGGTTACAACCAATGATCGATTTGATGTCACTAGCTCAAACTTCATCCCAGCCTCATCACAATTAACATCTCACCAACAACATATCACTTCTATCACTCTCTCAATTGAGAATCCAACAACATTTCTTTACCAAAGTTCTTCCCTTTCTAGCATTAGGATCTGTGCTCAATTTATAGGGCAACTAAAGGTAGTTTCTCAATTAATGAATTTCTAATAATAGGCAAGAAATGTTTCCAAGTTCAGAGGTGTTAGATGGACACTTGGATTCGAAGTTTGACACATATTGACTCTTCTAGGAGGCACTATCCATGTGGAGATTCCAAAACAATGAGAATTCCACTCCATTTGACCAACACACTCTTGAATGTCGGGAAGTGCATTGCATTGCAATACACCCTTGAATGGAGGGAGCTGCATATGAAACACATTTAGTCTTTTGACTGGCAACGTTGGTGAGCTCATAAGTGATATAACATATACTTCAAACCTTGGAAATCTCACAATACAAGCCATGAATGATTTTTTCTTTTCTTAGGGCATGTAGCAACTAAAATGATAGGGGGTGATAGACCCTATTTCATTGGTCCTGGGGATGATGTCTAGTTTGACCAGGTCATGGGGGATGATGCCCAAATTGACCTATAACATCTACCCCCTAAAGCATGAAGTCATAATAATAACAATATTTTTTGAATGAGATGCATTACGACGTGATGGGCTGGAAATGGAGCGGAGTGGCGACCTACATCAATCTTAAAATACATTACATCAAGATGGAAAATCATGATATTTTCATCTTGATCACGAATTGCTAAGGGAGGCATTTCCATGCTCAACACATAAACTATCTAATAAGATGTAAATAGTGCAGAAAGTCATCTATATTGGAATGTTTCCCAATATAGACATGCTTACAGATATAGGCCCATGTTCGGATGACAATCTGTATTTAAGGTCACCGTACAGATGATGCGTAAAAAAATCCTGAAATCACAGCCCAGATGGCTGAAACTAGATCCGGGGTCTTCTTATCTCATTCAATCGATTGTTCAGGTACAAGTCTAGCCATGTGAATATAATATTTGTAGTTGAACATGGTAAGACATCGTTTGATTACTAGCCAATGATCTGATTTGTTAACAAATGCGAGAGAAACACCATTGATGTTAATGTATCTCAAGGTACTGCAGTACATTTCGTAAGGCGTGAATAGATGATTTGATTTCGAACACCAAACAAAATATTTCGGTCAAAAGTATGAAAGTGAGGATCTTGTCGATGCTGTAACAAGCCTCATGGTACTGGAAGATTATGTTTTTAAGTAAATTCTTGGATGATGATTCGACGTCGACAGGAAGCCACTTCATCATGAAACAAGAGTTACTGATTTCGGAGACAAAATGTGACTTGATATAGCATTGTTCAAGGATGACTGTCACGAGAATGAAGTTTTATGGGTATTGCAGAAGGATGAGTATTCACTGGATGAATTCTCTTGAACATATCGACGATACTGAGATGAGTTGGCAGCATTGACCCAAAACCAAAGTGAAGGTATGATGAACCATAGGTATGAATGAATCGTCAAGAAGATTACCCAACCCAAACTGTCATGATGATGGAGTGAAGTGTCATGTTCAAGAGCGACTTGCTACCATAAAAGTTATGTTCACTTTCCCAAAATTTTCCCGGTCATTTATCGACCAGTACCTCTTTATTTTTTAACAATCTTGAGGAGGATAACATATTCTTGATCTATAATTAAACCCTTCGGGCAAAAAATTATCGCTATTTAATAATTTAACGAGTCTAGTGATGAATGAAACTAAATTCTTTCCATGATCGACAAGCTCGTCGATATTTTATGTTTTAACAAGCCTAACGACAGTGACAACCTGGTCCTTTTTCATATTTAGAGAGTTTTAAAAAGAGGACAAAAGAAAACTCCATAAGCACTTTTTCGTAAAGTTGTCGCTCAGATCCGAAAAAGTGTAAAATAATATTTGAGAGAACCTCCTAGCCATGTTCGACTAAGGTTTTCCTTTTTTGTAAATAATCTATCTCAGTACGGAAAAGGGTTAAACTGATACTGAGTATATATCAATTTATTTACTTTTACGAGCTCAAAAAGACAAGTGCTCGACAATATTTTCACATTATCAGAGTTTGAAAAGAGCTAAAAGAAGACTCCAGTGGTTCCTTTTTCATTGTCATCAAAGCTCGAAAAAGAGATAAAAGTGCGCTTCAAGTCCTTTTTCGTTTTTAGCAAAGCTCGAAAAATAAGGATAAAAGTATGCTTTGTGGTCAAATCATTCTTGGAATAAATTTGCACGACTAATCTGCTAAATCAGTTGCATACCTGTTCATAACAACATCAAATGGATTAAAAATACATATTTCATGATAAAAATTTAATAAAACCATTGTCACAACAATAAATATGATTTGCAAATAATCAAATGAGTAATTTAAAAGTGTTTTACTATTCATTTTTACCATTTGAAAGTTACCATTTTCATTTTGGAGCTCTGAACCTATTTTTGCCCCCGAACTTCAGTTGTTGATTGCGATCAATTCTGTGGACATTTTTCCTTGTCGTTTGATCCAGATTGGTACCATAAACCTCCTCTTCCTTTCAGTAGTCTTTTTATTTCATTTCATTGCAATTTTTTAGGGATTTGGGTCCCTTAGGGTAACTTCGTTTTCAAAAGAGGGAAACGCACCCTTGGGCATCAAAAAATGCATTGGAATGCACTTGAAAGGAAGCTCAGGTGGATATGAAACACACTGTCTATGGTCCAAGACCCCATTGGGCGCAATTCACATTTTTTATTCTTGCATTGTACCCAAATTTTGTCTAATTTTTTGCATGAAAAGGGTCCTAATGAGTCTTATGGTTATGTTTCAGGGATTAATTGGACTAAAATGACAATTACTTGGAGGGAAAGAGAGCATGAAGAAAAAAACATGACTGCCCTTAATGATCCAGGTACTGTAAGAGCCCTCAGGGATTGTGGGTTATTAAAGTACTTCCGTCTATCAGTTATGATGCAACAAATGGAACTATTGGAGTTCCTTGTTCATGCATGGGATCCAACAATTGAGGCGTTTCAAACTGGGAACAAAGTGGTCCCAATTTCAGAGGAGGACATCTATTTTATGACAGGCTTATCAAGGAGAGGCCTACCCATTTATTTTTCAGGGTATGCTCTCGGAGGAGAGACTGTGAGAGACTGTATTTTGCAACATTGCTATCCAGGGGCAGAGCCTAGCAAGGATGGGAAAAACATCCATGAAGTTTGTAATTTTCCATTGAGAACCATCTTATTCACGATTGAAAATCTTGCTGGTATCGCGACACTACATGTAGTGAACAGATCTTATATGCAGTATGCACTAGAGTGCATGGAACCAACAGTTTTCAACTGGCTTGAAGCTATAATATATCAAATGAAAGAACATCTGAGCAAGGCAAAGGGAGGAAGGAAGAAAATTTTCAACTATGGTTCGATCCTCATTCCTTTTGCCTTAGATCAAATTCCACTGATGCAGCCTCATAATGCAACGCTGGGTGTATCTAACCCTAGAGATCCAAGGATGCAGATATGGGTAGAACTGATGGCTAGACATGCAGGCCAATTTTCCATCGTTTTATCGACTGCATTCTTCGCCTGGTTCAGGCGATAGATTATCGCCATTGATGACTATGCATATGCAGGCATCGACTTTCGAGGAGATCCAAACTTAGCTTTATCAGAAGGCGTTCAGTGGGGTGCAATCGGTAATAATGTTTTGACCATGTTTTTTTATTTTTCTAAGGTTTATACATGTTTGTGTATTTTAATGTTTTCCCAAGACTAAACTAAATTTTTAATGTGATGCAGATTTGGGTTGAGTTCAACCAGTGGGAGAGCTAGAGCATGGGGTAGATGAGCCAACAGAGAGGGTTGTCGGGAGAGCAGTCCTTTAGGATTTAGATATGGTTGAGACTCTTGCTGAGCTTCGACAACATATAGAGGGGTTGACCTTTGGGATTCTGGATTTCCAGATTGAAGAGTTACCCATGTGACTGCATTGACACACTATTGGCATTCCTAACCACTGAATGCGATTACTGCGTAGGATAACTAGATCAGTAGTATGTTACCATGAGCATCACTAGTTTACTTTTGACATGTTGCATACATTTTGAGGTCACAAATTTTGTAAAAACATATAACTATCTATCTATTTTATTTCAATGTTTTCCTATGTTTATTGCGCAATCCTATTCAATTATGTGAATGTATATTTACATGTCTTGCAAATGTTTGTTTATAACATAATTCGCTAAAGAATAAGTTTCAAGTTTCTAGAAATATGTTGATATTGAATAAAATCAAAATTTCTTTCCAAAATTCGAACCCTTAGGAACATACGATGTAGTGTTTGATTTATAACAGTATAAACACTAGTAAGTTGTAATACCACATGTTGTGAGTCTAACCTTATGATGATACAATTAATACCAAATGAAATGGCATCATAGAGAAGTTCTATCAATGTGCTATACTCAGCGATATTGTTTGTATATCGACCGATACAAATCCCTTGAAAACTCACTAAATCGTCGTTCAGAGCGAAAATGGCCCACGCTGTAGAGGATAGATTCCGCGTACTACGACTAACACCATCAACATACCCAACAAATGGTTCCAAAGATGCAGACATCTGCGATGAAGTGTAAAGCGGATTACTAACATCAAGAAAAATCTAAAAAACAAATGAAGACAGTAAATGAAAATCAACAACATATATATAATACACAAAATTACTACGTTCATGATTAAGCATAGTAATGTTTCAAATACAACCCATTTCGGGGTTGCGCCAATAGAATTCCATTGTAATCTACCAACTCGTAGGCACCCTTAGCAAGAACTCTTTTGACAATATAGGGGTCATGCCATAATGCTTAAATTTCCCTGTACCTATTGCATCAGCTTCCTGATCATAAAGAAGGACCAGGTCACCCTCTGAGAAAATGCGAGGCTGGACATACTTGTCATATTGCGCCTTTATACGTCTCTTATGCGCTTCGTTGGCCGATTGGGCTTCACGACACGTTTCATCAATATGGATGAGGTTAAAAAGACGTGCTTCGTTAGCAGAGGTGTCAGGTAACAAGTCGATTGCGAGTTTTAACGATGGTATTTCACATTGGATTGGCAAGATAGCTTCCAAACCATACACCAATTGAAAGGGGGTAAATCCGGTCGCGTTTCTCGCCGAGGTTCGCTACTCCCACAAGGTCGAGTACAAGATTAAATGTAAATTTTGTTTATGAACTCCTATCATTCGTTTAAGAATTTTGTTAATAGCCTCAACTTGTCCATTTGATTGTGGATAATAAGGAGTAGAACTATCATGTGACAGTCCTAATTTGGCAGTCAATTCATTCATCATATGGTTCCAAAAATGCGAACCATGATTTGTGACTATAGCCTGTGGGACCCCAAACTGTGAAATGAAATGATTAAAGAAAAATAATGCAGTTGTTTGTCTTGTGTTGTTGAATGTAGGGATCGCTTCAACCCACTTGGTGAAGTAGTCTACTGTGACAATAATATACCCATGCCCCCTAGACGAACGAGGATTACAGGTCATGAAGTCAATGCCCCATTTTGAAAATGGTCACATAGAGACAACATGATGCATTGGTCCTGGCGGTTTGTAGATTTTACGATCAAATATCTAGCATGCATGACAACTTCTACCCGCGAGGATGCAATCGCGAAATATGGTAGGCCAAAAGTAACTAGCACGGAGTATCTTTGGCGTGATAGCATATCTAGAAAAATGTCCACCACAAGCCCCAACATGATAATCATTTAAAACATTTTCGGCCTCCTCATGAGTGAGGCACCTTCTTAAAATTGTATCGACACCACGACGATAAAGTGTATCTCTGACGATCAAATAATCTTTGTCTTGGCATCAAATACGTCGCTAGTCAAAGTGAGAGGTATCAGGCCGAAAATTCTGGGTCTGGAGATAAATGATAAAATCCCCATACCAAGGATCAAATGATCCGATCAGAAATAGAGACTCATCAGGAATATATGGTTCTGACGTAGTGGCATTACTATCAGAGGGAAGGTCACAGAGAAGCTCAACCAAAACTAAAGACTTATTTTACTTGGATTTTATGAATTCCAAATAAAATTCCTACAAAATGACAATCCATTTTGAATACTTCCCCCCCAGCAATTGACGTGATAAAATATAAGTCATGGGGTTGCAATTCGAAATGAAAATGGTCTTCTAGAATAGGATATAGTGGTGAAATCTTCGGACAGCTTGAACAGCTGCCAAGGCAAGATTTTCTACGTACAAATACTTTACATCCATATCATTGAGATTACGAATCAAATAATAGATCGGATGTTCTATCCCATTTTCTACTTGTACCAATACCATATCAATTGTCATATTAGCCGCGGCTATATATATGAAATAATCACTCTGATAATTGGGGGGATACATTAATGACGCCCGGACAAGAGTATCCTTGACAACATCAAAAGAATCTTGTGAAACTTGGTCCCAATGGAAGGGAATCCCCTTTTTCAAGGGCTGAGTAAATCCTTTAGCCAATTCGGCGTAGTTGGGTATGAACCTCCTTATGAAGTTAGCATTTTTCTGAAGGTTCTGGAACTGAAGAAAATTTGATGAAGCAGGAAAATCAAGAAAATCCTGGACCTTCATTGGGTTTATTCGAATTCCTTCTTTTGAGACAATGAATCCTAGCAAACGACCAGAACCAACAAAAAACACAAATTTATGTGGATTGAGGCTTATTTTATAGTGTCGACAGCGTAAAAAGATAGCTCTCAAATGCATCGGGTGATCAGTCTGATTTCATGAATGCATGGGTAAATCATCTAGATAGGGTTGAAAAATGTGCCTGATCTCATTGAAAGCATAATCCATTGCTATCTAAAAAGTTGTCCCAGTGTTCTTTAAACCAAACAAGAATTTCCAATAAGCGAATGTGCCCCAGGGATACATGAATGCTGTCTTATATTGGTCCTCTGGGCAGATATTGATTTGATTGTAGTTAGAAAATCCATCCATGAACGAAAATATTTCGCATCTAACACATTAGTCAATAATTTGGTTGATAAAGGGAGTAGGATAGTTTTCTTTTGGACAAACAAGATTGAAATCCCAATAATAGACGCACACTCTGATGGTTCCTTATTTTTTCATAACAGGAATGATGTTAAAAACCCACTCAGTTAGCAGAACATGGTAAATGAAACCAGCATGCAAAAGTTTTTCAACTTCTGCTTTAATGGCAGTGGCCTTCTTCGGATGAACATGACAAAGGCGTTGACGTACCAACTTGATATCAAGGTACATATTAATCGTGTGTTCAACGATACTAGTATCTATGCCTAGAATTTCCTCGTAAGACCAAGAAAATACATCATGGAATTCACGAAAGAGAGAGCGACACATTTCGAGTTCTGATGGAGAAAAAAGACCCGCCGACATGAATGTTTTCTATAATGCCGGGTTTGGTTGAAATATTGATAGAAATGGTTTCTTCAATATTTTATAAATTTTTCTTGGAATCGATCGCATTAATAGGAATAGAATTCAAAAAGAATGTTTTGATCGATGGGTGATATAGTTCGCTAAGATTATCTTCTTCATAATCTGGAAGATGGGAACGATGATGATTACTTTCCCATGGTTCTCTTGCCGACATCATGGTTTCCATAATATTCTCATCTATCAAGAAAGTTGAGGAAAAAGGATCAAATGGAGTACCAAAATATAATGAAGATTTACCCAAATGACCGACGATGATGATTTCGGATTCACCGCCCAAGCCAGATAGATTGATTGCTATGCCAGCTCAATTGGGCTAGGCAGCAGAAGCTCATCCAACGTAACAACTTCGAAATCACACGTACACTTCCTTAAGCCAGATGGAGTTGAAGAGATCATATAGGAGGTCTCTATGCTTGCAATTTTTTCCGAAGTCGCAGGTGACGGTAATGCAAAGGTTCCCATGAGAGTGGAATCCTTTAAGAGTCCTACATCAATGTTCTGAAGTGCGATTTGGGGTGCGTGAACTAACAGAACACTTCCAGTTACCTGGGAACTGGAGGCAAGGAGGGATAGTTGATTGATGACTGTGATAACACCTTTATGTGGAAAGGTGATCATCCTAAAATATGTAGAGACGATCGCATTGATAACATATACCCATGGCCTTCCGAGTAAAATATTGTAGTTAAGGGGTCCGTCAACGACCTCAACTTCAACATTCACTGTTTTTCCCCCTAGTTCAACATGTAGGTTATTGATAATACCACAAGTCTTATATGTACGTTCGTCAAAAGTTTTCAACGTCGTTGGCAATTGAGATAGGCGCGGTGAGCCAAGTGACTTCCAACAGTTTAGAGACATAATGTACATAGATTCTCCCTCATCAATAATAGTACGATGAACAAGGTGATTGAGAACATTTACCTGGATGGAGAATGCCAATTCTGCTGGTAATTGTGGCACATAGCCCGTATGATTAAAGACTACGAGATTGGAATCTGTCAGATCAATTCCACCAATTGTCGACAACAAAGCCTGTTTCTAGGAGGGAAAATTTTGGAGCACCTCAAGCGCTGACATAGCTGAAGGGGATTGAGCCAAATATTAAACTAAATATAATTTTGAGAAGCTCTTGCTCAAGATTTAAATTTTGATTTATGAACGACTCCCTTCAGTGGTGGTGAGCCCTGGTATTGCACCAAGAGTGCTGCAAGTCGCAGGGGCTGCCCTACTTTAATTTATTAACCCAGGTTTCGTACAAACTTTGAGGTGACAATGATATACACACAACAGATGCATTCTGTTCATGTCATCCTCTTTTGCTTTACGAAAGGGTTCTATTTCTAAGGGTTATTAGTGAAGTCTGTCACATTTCAATGAAACTAAACTAAATTGGAGAAAGGAAATGATAGAAAGGAAGCTAAACTAAATTGTTGAAAATAAATGACAAGAATGAAACTAATTTATTTTGCAGAAAAGAAATGGCAGAAGGGGAACTAATTTAACTTGCTGAAAATAAATGGCAGAAATGAAACTAATTTAAATTGCATTTAACTCGGCCAATCAGCTAAAAACACCCTGCTCTACCTATCATGATCCTATCTATGAAACTATTTATGACCTAATTCTAATTTTAAGAGGTTTTGCTCACAGTTTGGAGGAAAAAGGGCTAAAGAGGCTAATGGAGGACTTAAACACATGAAACGAGGCTTAGGAGTGGAAAGAGTGGGTTTAAAGCCTTATAAACCTTTATTATAGCACGAGAAATGAATTTGGAGTGGGAAGAACTCAAAAGTGAGATGGAAGAGTGTGATGGAGAACAAAATTTGCGATATGCAATGTCGCAATTGCAATATCACAAGTTTAAATGGATAGCATTAAAGATTAACATGAGCAAACTAAAATGTGCAAAGTGCGATTTGTGATGCGGTAAAAGTTGCGAGTTGCGATCTGCAATGTGGTAAGTTTCGTGAAGTGCGAAGTGAAGCGAGTGACATGGTGGAGTTATTGCATCAGCGGAATGAGTGGTAAGCATTATGCGAAAAAGGTAAACAGTGTGATTTGTGATTTGCGATTTTGAAATTTCGCAATTGGCAGTTGGAGCGGTAAGTGCAAACGGAACAAGCTAAATGATGCGAAGTGAGATTTGCGATGGGCGACATTGCAGTGGGACCGACGGTGGAGCGCGATAGAAATATCACAATCGGCAAGAACAAGCAGTAAGTGTTAAGGGAAAAAGGGAAAAGTTGTGATTTGCGAAGTGTAATGTATGGTGGTGGGAGACTCGAGGAGGAAAGGTGGAGGTCATGTTCTAATGGGTTTAAATGGTTTTTCTCGTGTTTTTCATAAAAATGGTAAGGAAACCGTGAATGGAGAAAAACAAATAAATAAGGCTTGAAGGGCCTAAGTGTGTTAGGAAAAACGGTAAGTAGATTGCTAAAATGAGAAGAAAAGGAGGGGAATGGAGGCATAAGAGCAATGTTCAGCCGTGAATACAGAGACGGAAATTGAAGTGGAAAGGCGCCATGGAGCTGCTCTGGCGTGTTAACATTAATTCCTGCAAACAAACTTGCAGATTCATGCACAGGAAAATAGAAAAAAATGCGTGATGAAATAGTGAACAGAAAGAAGTTTTTTTTTGGCCTGTGGAGAGGTTAGCCCGGCTCGAGCTCTATTGACAGAGATGAGAGGGGAAGGCTTGACCACAACTTTTGAATTTTTCCTCTACTCTCTTACTCTCGTAAGAAAATAAATAACTACAACAACAAATTGAAAGAAAAGAATAAACAACAATTAAACTATCAGAAGCTAGCTAATTGTTTGAGAATAAAACTAAATAAATGGCAGAAACAAAACTAGCTAAATGACAAAAAGGAAAGAATGCAAACAACAGAGAAGCTGAGGCACATGGGTTGGGCCCTAACCCATGAGCCTAGCTCTCTGGAACTAGATCAATAGAAAGTCATCTGAATACTCATTGAATTAAGAATATAGTCTTATTACATCCCGAAGGTCTTAACAACAAAACCCTAATAGCTTGCAATCAAAGTTCTGAATGGAATTGAAGAATAAAATGGAAACGTCTAGAATCAACCCACTGGCTAACTAACTAACTCATTCCTAGCTCTAGCTCTACTCTATTTATTCTACAGGGCACCTACCAACATCTCCCTTGAAATGGTGATTGAGACCAATTTGACTCCAAGTAAACATAGATTGAGTTCCCTTCGTCTTCAGTTTCTTGGCTGCCTCTTAGAATTCAATTTGTTGGAGACTCCAAGTGAAGTATGGCTTGAGTGCACTTGGTCTTGAGTTTCTTAGCTACCTCTTGGAATTTGAACTGCTGGAGGGGGATCTCATGAGGATTATTTGGCTACCTTTGAGAGTTAAGGAGGGTGGACAATCCCCTTGAATCTCTCTAAGATTTCTCCCTAATTTCCTGATGTTGTGCTCATTTATTATCTAATCCCGATCTTCCAGTGGCAGGGAGAAAGTCTCTAAATCATCTCCTTCTCCAAATCTATATAATCTGCCAAATATTCTCACAATATTCTACAAAAATAACCAATATTAGGAAAAAATATGCAACTACCTTTAATCCTTCCTAAGAACATATTAAAGCATAAGAAAACATTATTAAGTGCAGAAGGAGAGATTTAATATATCCTTTTATGTGCATAAGGAAGGTAGATGGGCCTAAGAAAGGTTAGATAGGCCTTATTTTATGTCTAATTCAGAGGCCCATCATCACCCCCCTACTAAAGTTGTTTCTCATCCTTTGAGCAACCTATTCATCCTCCTTGCCTTATGGTTCTTCCTGCATGCTGGCTTATTTCATTTTCTGTTTCTTGGGCCATGCGCTACTCCCCCTGCTAATATTCTTGCTAATCTTCTTGCTATTCTACTTGCATTTCTTTTTGTAGGTTCTGCATGGAGGTCCTTAGGTGCCTTAAAAAAATATATTTTGCATGCCAAGAGGTGGTGGGTCCACCTTTTATTCTATTTTTATTCTTTTTATTTTTATCTTATTTTTTTTTTCTTCTTCTTTTCCTTTGTTTTTCTAACATTTTTTATTGCATGCAAAATAAGCTGAGAGTTCTTTTTTTTTCTGTTAACTGAGTTCACCCTTGGTTACCCCTTTCGCACTCCTTGTCTTTTATTACAATGAAATACTTACTGCCCACTTTCTCAAGTCCTTTTTATTAGGATATTTTGACATAGGAAATATTTAAGAATAACGTAGTGTAGTGTAGAGTTTGGTAAAGTGTATTTATTTACTATGTACATTTGTAACTTATAATCCGACGGTCACAATTTGTAGTGATCCAATGGTTCACTCTCTCTTCGGTATTAACGACACTTGATCCATGGCTTAACACCTTATTGGTCCATGATCTCTATTTAAAGAGCATGGAGGGTCATTTATCCGGTAACCATTTATGAGAGAAACATATGTAATCTTTCTTTTATATTAATAAATTTCCTAAAGTGGCCACGTTGGCTCAGGCTATAGACTATTTCTCTCTTCGAGGGTTTTAACCACATGATAATACTGGTGTACTATTTTGTGATCTGTTTGTGAGCAGTGACCTTTGGTTTTTGATCTTAGGAACTTACCCTGTAAATTCCTACATGGTATCAGAGCTATTTTGAGGGCAGCATCCATTGTTGATCCAAATCCGAAGCCAGTTTGAATGCATGCGACTGTCGTTTTCTAGATCTATTATTTATGAAAATTTTCGGGCCTAAATAAATGATCTGTTGTGTCTAGAGTGTCTGTCACAGTGAAGAACCCCTTTCGTTTCATGTGAAATGGTTTCCGGTTGCCCAAGTTATGTCAGTTTCGATCTGGAGGTATAAAGTATATGTTTTGCAGTTACATTTGTTAATAGTTTTGGTTATTTCGATTCCCTCTGTTTATTTCGGTTTTTAGGATTTATTTATTTTCCAGATATATACCCTCTTCTCTGTGTATGCTCTTTTATTTGTGCTATGTGCGATCTCAGCAAATCAGAATAAGGAAAAAGATAATTTTTTTTGCTATGTATGCCCTTTCCCCGCGTCTTTGTGCGATCTCGAGAAATAAAAAATAGTGAAAAAATAGATAGTTGCTAGTAAGGCTAACCAGAAATATAACGTTATGTCATAAGGCTTGCATTTCATTTTTTTTTTTTGCTTGGATTTTGTGTTTTTTGTGCAGGAAAAAGGCATGCATACTGAAGACTAAAAAAAAAAACCCGTCCTCCTTTCAAACAATTATAGAATCCTTTTACTATCTCACTTGGTGAGAAGTTAGTTTATGAGAATAGAGATCTTGGGTTCAAGTCTCTTTCTCAAGATTCTTTTGTAAAAAGTTTTTTGTTAAAGGGGTGGGATTTTTTTAAAAATTTGAACTTCATCATCAAATTTCAAACCGTTCCCGTAACTATTTGGCATCTACATCTCGTTTTTTTCAAAAAGGCATAACTTCTTTACTGGAAGCTGTTTTTCAAGCCATTTTTTTTTAATTGGCCTAATTTTCCAAGATATTTCCATTGGAGTAGTTAGTTTCAACTCTTTTTAGCTTCAGTTTTTTTAAAGTGGAAAGTGCATGCCTGGTTATTCTTAACAACACCAATTATTTCCAATGGCTACCTCACGTCGCATATTTAATTAGAAGTAAAGGGATTTATAGAATAGCCACAGGACAAGAAACTAAACCTTCCAATGATGATAAAGTTGCTAAATGGGAAAATAAACAAGATCAAGCACGAGGGTTGACACAAATGTCCATTGATCAAGATCTTCGATTTCATATCCTTGAAATTGACACCCCTGATGAAGTACTGAAAAATCCGAATATTGTTTTTGGCATTCAAAATCAAATCAGGGCCCACCAGCTTGAAAATGAGTTGATTACTTTGGACCCCAATAATTTCTCCTCTATTGAAGATTTTTTGTCCAAATTCAAGACCCTTAGACTTCTTTTAGAAGGTTGTAAGGTAAAAAAGGATGATGGTAGCCTCATCTATTGCATTCTTGCTAAGCTTGGCCCTGCATACTTTGTATTTGTTTCCACCTTCCATTCCACTAGAGAAGCCATCATTTCTTCAGGAACCGCCTACAAGAACCTCTCTTTTTATGCCTTTTGTGATTCTTTAATAAGAGAACAAGAAAAACTCTTACACCTTGGTCTTATCACTTCTGGAAATTCTTCTAAGAAAACCTTAGCAGCCCAACAACAAACATATCAAAAGGATCCCAAGAAGAAGTATCCTAAAAAGTATGGTCCTAAATAAAACAAGGGTCCTAAGCAATTTCAGCCACAAACTGAAAAATCAACTCACCAAAATGATAAGGCAAATAAAAAAAAAGGGAAGAAGACAGATAGACATTGCAACTTTTGTAATCGTGATGGCCATATAGAGTCCAAATGTTTTAAGAAGATGGAAGCCTTAGAAGTAGCAATGAAGAAGCACAACATCAATTTGGAGCACTCTTCACCTTCATCTTCAGGAATGTCACTCTCTGCTTGTGGTTGTCAAGCATCAAGACCTGGTTATGTATTAAATTTATCTTCTTCCTCTCATTCTCGTGAGTGGCTCATTTATTCTGGAGCTTCTTACTACATGGCCAAAAATAAAGCCATGTTTTCTTCTTTAAATGATTGTAACACCAAACATATTTATGTTGGTGATGATAGATCTCTTAGTGTTGTAGGATATGGAACCATTAATCTAGGTAATGGTCACTTTAATGATGTACTATGTGTTCCTACCTTGTCATGCAACCTTCTATATGTTTATCAGATAAATCATTCAGGTGAAGGGAAAATAGTAGAATTCTCACCTCATGATGTTGTAATAAAGGACCTAAAATATCCTAGACATATTTTAGCTACTGGCATTGCTGATGATTCCACATGGTTGTATAAGTTTGACAACTTTGGGACATCATGTCTTCCCTCCGTTTTTGTTGCTCATAATGATTAAGTGAACAAACTTTAGCATGAGCGATTTGGTCACTTAAACTATTGCTCTCTTCAAACTCTATGTAAAGAAAAAATGGTGACAAGTGTTCCTATGGTATCTTACCGAGATTGTGTTTGCTCCGGATGTGTACTCAGAAAACATCATCAGGATAGTTTTGACAGACGTGCCTCTTGGCGCGCTTCATCCCCTTTGCGGCTTGTGCACAATGATTTATGTGGTCCACTTCCTATTGTTTCTTTCTCTGGTTGCAAGTAATTCTTAACTTTCATTGATGATTTTCCCA
Organism: Pinus albicaulis; assembly: GCA_034641835.2. Classification (NCBI taxonomy): domain Eukaryota; kingdom Viridiplantae; phylum Streptophyta; class Pinopsida; order Pinales; family Pinaceae; genus Pinus; species Pinus albicaulis. The sequence goes on from CM076574.1 coordinate 1,023,773,988, forward strand.
GACGCACTTGGGTATACTTCTTAAAACTCAAGAGTGAAGTTTTTAACATGTTCTTGGCCTTTAAGGCCTTTGTTGAGAAACAATCTGGACATCAAATTCTTAGGTTAAGATCAGACAATGGAGGAGAATATGTTAACAACAAATTTATCAACTTTTGCAATGAGCATGGAATTCAATTACAACATATTGTTCCATATACTCCATAAAAAAATGGCGTCGCTGAATGGAAGAATCACACCTTAAAAGAAATGGATAATTGTATGCTTCAATCTAAAGGACTTGGTCTCAATTTTTGGGCAGAAGCAATTAACTGTGCAAACTACATAGTAAATCGCACTCCTAATAAGGTTTTAAAGAATATAAATCTAGAATAATATTGAAGCTCAATCAAACTAGATGTAAGTCCCTTTCGTGTTTTTGGAAGTTATTCTTGGGTCCATATTCCAGATGCGAAACATAAAGCCTTAGAACCTAAGAGTGAAAAGTGCATTTTTGTTGGATATTCTAAAGATGTCAAAGGATATAGACTTCTTCAACCAAAATCCAAAAATATAATCATTAGAAGAGATGTAAAATTTGATGAAAATATATCAGCCTGCGAGCCTAGTTCGGTGGGTGTGCCACCTTTTGCCTGCGAGCCTGATTTGGCATATGTGCCACCTCTCTCTATCTCTTCTATTTTTGACAGCATTCCTTTTAGTTTAGATGATGACAGTGAGGATGACAATCCTCCTCCACCTCTTGAAGATATTCCTTCTGCTCCACAACTTCCAAGATGGGTTTGCTCTACTCGGGATGCAGCAGGTTCTCTTGCAGGTGACCCTGCAGATCAATGATGTACACATTCTCAGTTCGAAAGAGCCTCTTCCTTATTGGCTCAAGTTCCTGAAAATCCTGATCCAAACACCTTTGAAGAAGCTTCCAGTCATCTAGATTGGGATGAAGCTATGAATGAAAAATATTGTTCCTTATTGGCGAACGATACTTGGGATCTTGTTCCTCTTCCAAAAGTAAGAAAAATTGTTAGGTGCAGATGGGTTTAAAAAACAATGTTTGGACCAGATGGAAAAGTGGATAGACATAAATCTCGTCTTGTTGCTAAAGGATTTTCATAAGTTGAAGGCATTGAATATACTGAAACCTTCTCCCCTGTTGCCAAAATGAATTCTATCTGCCTTGTTCTTTCCCTTGCTGCCTCCTTTAAATGGGAAGTCCATCAGATGAATGTTAAATCCGCCTTCTTACATGGAGATTTGCATGAAGAAATCTACATGGAACAACCCCCTGGATTTTTCCAAAACGACTCTAGCCTTGTTTGTCGCCTTAGGAAGTCTCTCTATGGTCTCAAACAAGCTCGTCAGGCTTGGTATGCCAAAATGGATAGATTTCTATTAGATAATGGATTTTCTAGGTGTCATTCTCACAACACTGTCTACACCAAGAAAGTGGGTAAGTCCTTCACCATCCTTGTTATTTATGTTGATGATATTATCCTTACTGGTAGTGATCCCAACCATATAAACCATGTGAAGTCTAGCCTCAAAAAGAATTTTGAAATGACAGACTTAGGAAACTTGCATTATTTCCTTGGTCTTCAAGTCTTGCAATCTAAAGAAGGTATTACTCTCTCTCAGTCCAAGTATGCCAGTGATATTCTACACCACTTTCACATGGAAGAATGTAAGCCTACTCGTTCTCGCTTTTAGTCTGGCGTCAATATTTCAGTCACTTGTACTACCCTTGAAGTTGATGCTACCTTATACCGTCAACTTGTTGGTAAAATTCTATATCTAACCCATACTTGTCTTGACTTCTCTTTTGTCATTGGTCTTGTTTCTCGGTTTATGCACCAATCTCATGAAAGTCGCTAGAAAGTAGCTAAAAGAATACTTCGATATATTCAAGGTACAATTCATTTCGAGATTCATTACAATGCAGGAGCATCTCCATTGTTGATTTGTTTCATTGATTCTGATTGGGCTGGTGACCCTGATGATTGAAAGTCTACTGTAGGATATGTATTCACTCTTGGTTCAGGACCTATTACATGGTCTTGTAAGAAACAAATTTCCATCTCTCTTTCTTCAGCAAAAGCAGAGTATCGTGGTGCAGTTGAAGCTAGCAAGGAATCCACGTGGCTTCATCAGATCCTGTCTGAATTTGGTCTTCATCAACAACATCCAACTACACTTTGGTGTGATAATCATAGTGACATTCAGCTATGTAAAGATCCAGTTCAACATCAGCATATGAAACACATTGATCTCGACATACACTTCATCATAAAGATCATTCATGATTGTGTTCTTGAAGTGCAGTGTTTTCCAACCAATGATCAAGTAGCCAATATATTTACAAAAGCTCTCACAGAAGCCAAGTTTACCAAACTTCGATCCATGCTTGGAGTTCAAGAAAGTTATCATTAAGGGGGGATAGGCTCTAATGCCTCCTTCCTTCTCCTATTGTGTCACCTTTTTAAATCCTTCAATCCTATCCCAATTTGTTCTTAAGGGGGGATGTTAGGATATTTCGACACATAAGAAATAGGCTCCTTTTGTGTCATCTTTGTAAATCCTTCAATCCTATCCCAAGTTGTTCTTAAGGGGGGATCTTAGGATATTTCGACACATAGGAAATAGTTAAGAATAATTTAGTCTAGTGTAGAGTTAGGTAAATTGTGTTTCTTTACTATGTACATTTGTAACTTATAATCCGATGGTCACGATTTGTAGTGATCCGACGGTTCACTCTCTCCTTGGTATTAATGAAACTTGATCCGTCGCTTAACACCTGATTGGTCTATGATCTCTATTTAAAGAGCATGGAGGGTCATGTGTCTGGTAACCGTTTATGAGAGAAACATATGTAATCTTTCTTTTATATTAATAAATTTCCTGAAGTGGCCGCATTGGCTCAGGCCGTGGACTGTTTCCCTCTTCGAGGGTTTTAACCACGTGATAATACTAGTGTATTGTTTTGTGATATGTTTGTGAGCGATGACCTTTGGTTTTTGATCTAAGGAACTTACCCTGTAAATTACTACAGTTTTTAATTTTGTCTTGTTTCTTTTCTTGGTGGAAAAAGTGAGGCTAGTTGCTACTTGCTAGATAAGGTTGAGGTTTCTCTGCTACTGATTTTGGTTATAAAAAAACTTTCCTTCTCAAACTTGTTAATGTTTTATTAAGCTAAAATAGATTCGAAGAAAGGGTTAGATGATTGGATACCTAAGCGTTACCATCGATTTGATTTTGCATGTGATATCGAAGTTGTTGCTGAAGTTGCTTGTGGCGATCTTCTTGAGGTCCTTTAGAGCTTCTAAGCACATGAAGAGGAAGTCCAAGTTTGACTACATTTGACTAAAGTGTTTACCAAATTTTATTTTTGTGCCAAATTGTTGTTTTCTGCTTGCAAATGTTGGGGAACATCTGCATTCATTAGAGAGAGATGCATGGAGAAATGCAATTTTTTTTTTTTAAGGCCTACAGCTACCTCATTGAGGTTTTCAACTAGTAGGTCTGCCTAGGCGCCTCAAAGGAGGCGCCTCAAAGGAGGTTTTCACCTAGGATATTTTATTTTTTATTTTATTTTATTTCAACCCAATGACCGCCTCGTGGAGGTTTTCAATCAGTGAGCCAATCTCAAACACCTCAAAGAGGTTTTCATATGAGATTTATTCTTTCCTTTTTTTTCTTTTTTTCACTTTCCTACTCTACTTGGAAAAAACAAAACCTTTTTCAAGTATAGAAATACTTCCAATAGAGCCATGTACACATCAAGATGAAAAATAAAATCATGCGCACACTTAGAATACATGCTTTAACATGTACCTGAATATGAGAGATGAATTTCTTTGACTGGGATTGTATCAAGTACTGTTGGAGAAGAGTGTGATGTTGCAACTTAATGGATGTTTGGAACCATCTGTAAATATAGTTTTGATGACCCTGGTCCACTTGATGGGTTGGATCACCTTGGATGTCCTCTTCTATTATGACTTTCAAATCTTCCTCTTTTTGCTGATTATTCTCTTGAAAACATGGAGGAAATGCTGCTAAACATGAGGAAACATTCTCAACATCTGATTTTGATGTCGACTCTTCATCAAGTGCAGCCCTTGATCTTTTGATCTCCTCATTTGGATTTTCTTCTTCTTGATGTTGTCCTTCAATGACATTGAGAAAATCTCTTCTTTGCAATACCTTTCTTGAACTAAGATGCAAACCATTTAGATCAAGAGGTTATGTTTGGTAGTGTTGTACCTTAGCACTGTAAGTGGGCTAAGATACTTCATGGTTTGGGTTTGGAAATGGTGGTACAGGTAGTTGAGTGGAGGTGGATATATGAGATGGATGTGGTTGAGGCTGTGGTTGTGGTGGAGGTGGATGGTGTTAGTGCTTGAATCTGCCTTAGGCTGAAGAAAAGCAGGATTCAAGGTAACATCAAACTAAGCTCAGCCTCGTAGCTAGCCCTACGAGGACAGGAGAGGGCTCTCTCCGGGTCAACTCAATAAACGATGTTCAATAGGGCCTGAGATGACCTATAATGAATACTGATTTTAGGCTAGTAAATAAATAGGAAAGAAGTAATTTAATGAATGGATGAATTTTCTGGGCTGTATGGGACCAAGGAACAGTATGAGCAGAGAGATTAAATCAAAGACACAGATTATTTCTTGAGGCAAGACAGGCAAGAAGTTTAACAATCAAATTGAAATAATATGGAGTGGAAAGAATGTTAAGAAGCTGAAAAGGGCATGACGAATGAATCCTTTTCAGACAGAAGAAGAAACACAAAAGCATGAATGCCTTCCCAAGGCAGAGCAGTAAACTGGATTCTACCTTTCTTACTTAAAAGCTTTCAATTAGAAATTATTATGAATGAACTGTAAAACATAACGAGATACATATGAGACAGAAAGAAAAAACATTTGCTAAACTCACACCACAGGAATCTCATGAACCAGAGCTGCATCCTTTCATTAATTCTCTGTTAAGACTGTACAATGAAGCTTTTCCTCCACGCTTCTCCCAAAAATCTCCCCCTTTAAAAATGTTTTACAATATAATAAATAGGACCAATTTGTCAGAATATGGATCGACAGACAGAGGAGTTGTTACAACAGCATCAAGAACTGAAAACTAAAGATAGAGAACAAAAGCCAAATAATCTTCAAAATATGCGCTACACTTGAAATTTGTTTGATAACCCACGAGGAGGCAACACCTGTAGTGTAGATCTCGTAACTGAAGACAAACATAGGCAATCCCACCTATCTTCCTTTTGTTGTAGATATTCTGCGTTTAATTTGGCTTTGACTTTTCACCTTCCCTTTGCCATTTGAATAAAAACTAATTTTTAATAAAAACAATGTTTAATGTAGAGTTCGCCTTTAATAAAGGGAAAAACGCATTGAAAATGGGAAAGGGGAAAGGATATGGCCCAAACTATAGGCAGCAAGCTAACGACATGTATGCCAGCCTATTATGAAGGCATCGAAATTGAAATGGTGAAAAGAGAGTCTGAATGCTTTTACAATCAGTGTCTTCGCTCAGCTAACAAAAATTTGTTCGTTGCCGTGACTGTGTGGTACGCACAAGTAGCTGATGTGTTTGTTGAGGAGAAATATTTGTCCCAGCTTTCAAACACTCCATCAATGTCCCAAGATTACTATACCCAATAGTTTGTAGAAACATTCTTAATAGTTCCATTTGAGAATACTGTTTCTTAAAACTATCTGCCAACAACCTCAAAATTCGACCCAATTTGCACAGGAATAGCGCTATTTGGCACGCAATTAGATGGAAACGTTGTCTCTGAAAAGGATATGTTTTCATCAATTGAACAATCAGTTCCTGCAATCAAATCAGCTTTGACCATCTGATCCATTTTCTATAAATGAATCCGTAGGACGTGACCCTTTATTTAGTTCAATAACTTGACGTTTATTTTTGTGTTTTAGTGAGAAGCTCAAATATGCAGACATTCCTTCAGGTGTTCTTTTGTAAGTTTCCTGCTCGCCAAATGGAAGAATTTGTTGAGCCAAACGCCATGATAGCCACCGCATTCTATCTAGAAAATGGTTCTCGTGCCATTGGCTATACCAAATCTCCGATATTTCACTATCAGCCTCAGAAAATTTGGATCCAACAAAGGAAGTTCCATGAACAGCCTTCTTTTGGAGAGATTTCAATGTTAAAGTACCATTTTCTTCGAGTCGATTCCAATCATTCGCATTCTTCCTCCAAAGAGTAATAAATGTCCTCAGCATGTAATTGTAGATCTGTACAGCTGCAGTTTCATCCACGATCCCAGCGGAAATTTTTCTTTTCATCAATAAACTCAACAAAATTCACAACACTCTCCATCGACTTTGACCACAAAACAACTGGTATCTACCTGCATTTTTTCTCCATCATCTGAAGTAATTAGTCACTAATACGAGAAATTCAATGCATTCTTCTAATCACCAAACCGGAGTTTACAACAGTGGAAAACGCATTCACACATTCACTTGGAGTGAAAAAGTTGAAGTCATTTGAAAAATTGAGAAGCAGTGATAAAATTTTGGGCTGGGGGTTCTGTACGCCGTGCTCCATCCCAACACGCCGCACAGGCTGGATGCGCCGCGCCAGTGCAATTTTGCACTATGAAAAAACACTCTACGCGACGCGCTCCTTCAGTGCGCCGCGCCTTCTCCCAGTGCGCCGCGCTCAAACTAACACAGACAAACTGCCTCCAAATTTACAATTTCGCTCTCTCAAACATCAATTTAGACTTTGCTCTTATCTTTAACATGAAAATGATATTTAAATGGTGAAAAATATCTTGTAATGTGTAATGGCATGGGTTTGATTTTTGCTTCTCAAAAACCCATCTTTGTAATGCTTTGGCTTCGACGCCTTTCACACTATACAAACAAACTTTGTTTCTTTGTTTCTTGAACTTGAATAATGACACCGTTTGTCAAATTTTGCAGGGATGATTGGCGGTGGGCTTCGGAAAAGGATCAGGAGAGGCTGCATGTGAACATCTTCAACCTAAAAAATTTGAATAATTACATATTTGAAAACAAATTTAATGATTTCTTCGTAAAAAAAGAGTTTTGAAGAAGAATCGTCTTCAGGTATTATTGACAATGGGATTTTGCAATGGAAACTGATTCTGATCCTCCCTCTAACCTGCTGACATTAAACCCTAGACCTAGAAACCGAAAGATTCTTTTTGACCAAAACACCATCTATAACATGTCAATGACGTGAAATCCACTTTGATGAACTTTAATGGTCGGACACACACCAGCAGATACATGACATGAGGAAAATAAACAACAAGGCCTTTCCGTCAGATAATCTATGCTCCCTAGCGAAATGCAATTGAGTGAATCGAGCGAGACACATAAAAATGAAATGCAAAAAGAGTTTTGATCTCTGATGGAGGACTGACAAGACCGACTCCAACATTGGCTCCAATGGGGATGGTAGCTCCCTGGAGGTGCCAAGAACAACAGATATTTGGGAGAGCAGACCAGTACCTTATCCATTGGGCTATGGAGTCCATTATTTTGACAAATCGACAAAAGAATGATGACTCAATTTATTGACTGGAAATTCCGACTCAAACTGACTGACTTTCGAAACTGAAATGACTGAAAAAACTTGACTCTAACAAACTAACTCAAAATGACTAAGATCTGAACTTAAAACTTAAAGCTTGATGGCAGTACATGACCACCTATGTTTCTTTCAAGACAATATACCATCAAACTATATCAAAATGCCAATGGAACCAATCAAGCCGATGCCTTCTTGATTGATCCTCTTGATCAGATCTCCTGGTCAACAATAGATACTTGTAACTGGGCATCCAAAAATATAATCGACCATGATCTCCTTCATCACTGAATACTGCAATAATCACCTTCACTGCTGACTGCAACAGATTTGCCAGCTGATCCTGAAAAACATGAAGATTTACCTCCTGCTGAAAGAACAAGGTATCTTTTTCTCCTGCTTCTGATCTTTCTTCAATAAAAGTCTGTTCCTGGTCCTCAAAGAATTCTGAACAAGTGGATGAGCAGATCTCCTCTTGGAAAAACATTTCAAAACATGAGAGATATGAAGAAAAGTCTGAAAGGCAGTCCTAAATGTTCTGATCTTCTATAGTCTGAATGTATTGTATGTCATCTTCATATGATATAACAGCCAGATTCTCATTACATTCATCAATCATAAGAAAAGAAACTTCAGCTGATTCTTGAAACCCAACATTATCATTTCTATCATCTACCATAAATTCATCAAGAGAAACTTTTTCATTTACTTGAACAAAGATCTGGTCTTGTTTTTCATGAACTGACTGGATGACCTCCTCATGAAGGCTGTGTTCTAATGAACTGAGAACGTTTGGATCCATACCTCTATCTTCTTCATCCCAGATGATGTCAACAGCAGAGTTCTCCTTTATGGGATTCAGCACAAGGTATTCTTGGACATCACAATCTGAATGTAGATCTGAAAAAGCTGACTGGACATTATCACATTCTGAAATTGAAACTTGAATTCCCTGCATGCTGTCTTCTTCGATGGACAGATCTAAAACAAAACATTCTCTTTCATCATTTTCAGCCATCTGGCAATCTTCAACCTACTGATCTTCATAAGTATCCTCTAAGTTTGCTGTGTGCTGCTGAAATGGGTTTTCATACAATGCTTCCAAGATTTCTTCGTCCATCAATTCATTATCCCCATAACAATTCTCAAGATCTTTAATGAAACTATGAACATGGCTACAACAATTCTGAACTAAAGTCAAGGATGGATAAGATTCTTTAAATCCTTTAGACAATAAATAGAAGCAGGTGGTAAAATTTCATACCAAGATCAGGCTTCATCCTCCAGAGTAGCCATAAACATCTTCATCAAACAGTCTTCAGGAAAATCGATCTTTAATTTATGCACATGAATGTGAAATCTCACCAAATGAAAAGCAACGTCATTACCTTCCTCATTTCTGAACATAGGCAAATTCTGAAGCCAATCTACTTTGGGCATCTTATTTGGAAAACCTGGGATGTGACCTCGGCTCATGGGAGCATATCTTCTTGCAACTCGATCCATCTGGACAATATTAAAGCTACTGATCTCCCTGCAGTGAAGTCACCAGGAAACATCGATTTTTGAATTTTTCAGTGAATGAAGTCACTGGGTGAATGATTTCAGCCTTCTGATGTCTGATCATTGTTCACCATCAACAATCGGATTTGAACTTGATTAGTACTGGGGCAAAGGCACAAGTTAAGTGTTACGTTTACCAGCTAGACAATTTTCTCCCCAGTATGGTCGCCACTATGTTAGTGCTCGAATCTGCCTTAGGCTGAAGGAAAGTAGGATTCAAGGTAACATCAAACCAAGCTCAGCCTCGTAGCTAGCCCTACAAGGACAGGAGAGGGCTCTCTCCGAGTCAACTCAGTAAACAATGTTCAATAGGGCCTGAGATGACCTATAATCAATACTGATTTTAGGCTAGTAAATAAATAGGAAAGAAGTAATTTAATGAATGGATGAATTTTCTGGGCTGTATGGGACCAAGGAACAGTATGAGCAGAGAGATTAAATCAAAGACAGATTATTTCGTGAGGCAAGACAGGCAAGAAGTTTAGCAATCAAATTGAAATAATATGGAGTGGAAAGAATGTTAAGAAGCTGAAAAGGGCATGACGAATGAATCCTTTTCAGACAGAAGAAGAAACACAAAAGCATGAATGCCTTCCCAAGGCAGAGCATTAAACTGGATTCTACCTTTCTTACTTAAAAGCTTTCAATTAGAAATGATTATGAATGAACTGTAAAACATAATGAGATACATATGAGACAGAAAGAAAAAACATTTGCTAAACTCACACCATAGGAATCTCATGAACCAGAGCTGCATCCTTTCATTAATTCTCTGTTAAGACTGTACAATGAAGCTTTTCCTCCACGCTTCTCCCAGAACTCTCCCCCTTTACAAATGTTTTACAATACAATAAATAGGACCAATTTGTCAGAATATGGATCGACAGACAGAGGAGCTGTTACAACAGCATCAAGAACTAAAAACTAAAGATAAAGAACAAAAGCCAAATAATCTTCAAAAGCTACGTTACACTTGAAATCTGTTTGATAACCCACGAGGAGGCAACACCTGTAGCGTAGATCTCGTAACCGAAGACAAACATAGGCAGTCCCACCTATCTTCCTTCTGTTGTAGATATTCTGCGTTTAATTTGGATTTGACTTTTCACCTTCCCTTTGCCATTTGAATAAAAACTAATTTTTAATAAAAACAGTGTTGAATGTAGAGTTTGCCTTTAATAAAGGGAAAAACGCATTACAAATGGGAAAGGGGAAAGGATATGGCCCAAACTATAGGCAACAAGCTAACGACATGTATGCCAACCTATTATGAAGGCATCGAAATTGAAATAGTGAAAAGAGAGTCTGAATGCTTTTACAATCAGTGTCTTCGCTCAGCTAACAAAAATTTGTTCGTTGCCGTGACTGTGTGGTATGCACAAGTAGCTGATGTGTGTGTTGAGGAGAAAGCTTTGTCCCAGCTTTCAAACACTCCATCAATGTCCCAAGATTACTATACCCAATAGTTTGTAGAAACATTCTTAATAGTTCCATTTGAGAATACTGTTTCTTAAAACTATCTGCCAACAGCCTCAAAATTCGACCCAATTTGCACAGGAATAGCGCTATCTGGCACGCAATTAGATGGAAACAGTGTTTCTGAAAAGGATATGTTTTCATCAATTGAACAATCAGTTCCTGCAGTAAAATCATCTTTGACCATCTGATCCATTTTCTATAAATGAATCCGTAGGACGTGACCCTTTATTTAGTTCAATAACTTGACGTTTATTTTTGTGTTTTAGTGAGAAGCTCAAATATGCAGACATTCCTTCAGGTGTTCTTTTGTAAGTTTCCTGCTCGCCAAATGGAAGAAGTTGTTGAGCCAAACGCCATGATAGCCGTCGCATTCTATCTAGAAAATGGTTCTCGTGCCATTGGCTATACCAAATCTCCGGTATTTCACTATCAGCCTCAGAAAATTTGGATCCAACAAAGGAAGTTCCATGAACAACCTTCTTTTGGAGAGATTTCAATGTTAAAGTACCATTTGCTTCGAGTTGATTCCAATCATTCGCATTCTTCCTCCAAAGAGTAATAAATGTCCTCAGCATGTAATTGTAGATCTGTACAGCTGCAGTTTCATCCACGATCCCAGTGGCAATTTTTCTTTTCATCAATAAACTCAACAAAATTCACAACACTCTCCATCGACTTTGACCACAAAACAACTGGTATCTACCTGCATTTTTTCTCCATCATCTGAAGTAATTAGTCACTAATACGAGAAATTCAATGCATTCTTCTAATGACCAAACCGGAGTTAACAGCAGTGGCAAACGCATTCACACATTCACTTGGAGCGAAAAAGTTGAAGTCGTTTGAAAAATTGAGAAGCAATGATAAAATTTTGGGCTGGGGGTTCTGTGCACCGCGCTCCAGCCCAACGCACCGTGCAGGTTGGATGCGCCGCGCCAGTGCAATTTTGCACTGTGCAAAAACACTCTACGCGCCACGCTCCTTCAGTGTGCAGCGCCTTCTCCCAGTGCGCCGCGCTCAAACTAACACAGACAAACTGCCTCCAAATTTACAATTTCGCTCTCTCAAACTTCAATTTAGACTTTGCTCTTATCTTTAACATGCAAATGATATTTAAATGGTGAAAAATATCTTGTAATGTGTAATGGCATGGGTTTGATTTTTGCTTCTCAAAAACCCATCTTTGTAATGCTTTGGCTTCGACGCCTTTCACACTATACAAACAAACTTTGTTTCTTTGTTTCTTGAACTTGAATAATGAAACCTTTTGTCAAATTTTGCAGGGATGATTGGTGGTGGGCTTCAGCAAAGGATCAGGAGAGGCTGCATGTGAACATCTTCAACCTAAAAACTTTGAATAATTACATATTTGAAAACAAATTTAATGATTTCTTCTTCAAAACAGAGTTTTGAAGAAGAATCGTCTTCAGGTATTATTGACAATGGGATTTTGCAATGGAAACTGATTCTGATCCTCCCTCTGACCTGCTGACATTAAACCCTAGACCTAGAAACCGAAAAATTCTTTTTGACCAAAACACCATCTATAACATGTCAATGACGTGAAATCCACTTTGATGAACTTTAATGGTCGGACACACGCCAGCAGATACATGACATGAGGAAAATAAACAACAAGGCCTTTCCGTCAGATAATCTATGCTCCCTAGAGAAATGCAATTGAGTGAATCGAGCGAGACACATAAAAATGAAATGCAAAAAGAGTTTTTGATCTTTGACGGAGGACTGACCAGACCGACTCTAACATTGGCTCCAATGGGGATGGTAGCTCCTTGGAGGTGCCAAGAACAACAGATATTTGGGAGAGCAGAGAGTGCCTACATCCATTGGGCTATGGAGTCCATTATTTTGACAAATCGACAAAAGACTGATGACTCAATTTATTGACTGGAAATTCCGACTCAAATTGACTCACTTTCGAAACTGAAATGACTGAAAAAACTTGACTCTAACAAACTAACTCAAAATGACTAAGATCTGAACTTAAAACTTAAAGCTTGATGGCATTACATGACCACCTATGTTTCTTTCAAAACAATATACCATCAAACTATATCAAACTGCCAATGTAAAGAATCAAGCAGATGCCTTCTTGATTGATCCTCCTGATCAGATCTCCTGGTCAACAATAGATACTTGTAACTGGGCATCCAAAAATATAATCGACCATGATCTCCTTCATCACTGAATACTGCAATAATCACCTTCACTGCTGACTGCAACAGATTTGCCAGCGGATCCTGAAAAACATGAAGATTTACCTCCTGCTGAAAGAACAAGGTATCTTTTTCTCCTACTTCTGATCTTTCTTCAGTAAAAGTCTGTTCCTGGTCCTCAAAGAATTATGAATAAGTGGATGAGCAGATCTCCTCTTGGAAAAACATTTCAAAACATGAGAGATATGAAGAAAAGTCTGAAAGGTAGTCCTGAATGTTCTGATCTTCTACAGTCTAAATGTATTGTAGGTCATCTTCATATGATATAACAGCCAGATTCTCATTACATTCATCAATCATAAGAAAAGAAACTTCAGCTGATTCTTGAAACCCAACACTATCATTTCTATCATCTACCATAAATTCATCAAGAGAAACTTTTTCACTTACTTGAACAAAGATCTGGTCTTGTTTTTCATGAACTAACTGGATGACCTCCTCATGAAGGCTGTGTTCTAATGAACTGAGAACGTTTGGATCCATACCTATACCCATGTTCTTCATCCCCAGGATGATCTCAGCAATGAGCTCGAAGTGGCGAAGATTCGCTGGTATTCTTGGACATCACAATACGAATGTAGATCGGAAAAAGGTAAAATTTGGACATTATCACATTCTAAAATTGAAACTTGACTTACCTTTGTGTTGTCTTCTTCGATGGACGGGATCTAAAACCAGAAACATTCCTCTTTCTTGTTTTCAGCCATGTGGCAATCTTCAGGTGGCAATCTTCAACACTGCTTGAGACACATAAGTATCCTCTAAGTTTGTTGTGTGTCTTGTGAAATGGGTTTTCATATTCTTCAGAAGTTTTAACCAGTCCATCAATTCATTACCCCCATAACAATTCTCAAGATCTTCAATGAAATTACTAATATGTTCACAACAATTCTGCACTAACATTAAAGACGGACAAGATTCTCTGTACCTTTCAAAGAATATTGAATGAAAATCCTTTAAACAGTAAATAGAAGCGGTGGTATTCTTTCATACCAAGATCGAGAGCACCATCCTCGAGTAGCCATAAACATCTTCATCAAACGAGTCTTAAGGAAAATCAATATTTTAATTGCTGCACATGAATGTGAAATCTCTGCAAATAAAAGTAAGCCATTACCTTCCTCATTTAAGACATAGGAAAATTCACAAGCCAATCTACTTTGGGCATCTTATTTGGAAAACACAGGATGTGACCTCGGCTCCTTGGGACATATCTTCTTGCAACTCGATCCATCTGGACAATCTTAAAGCTAGTCTCCCACTGCAGGTGAAGTCACCCAGAAGCTCATCGATTTTGAATTTTTAGGTGAATGAAGTCGCCCGGTGGAATGATTTCAGCCTTTCGATGTCGATCGTTGTTCACCATCAACAATCCGTCCCCAGACTTGATTGAAATACTTTGGGCAAAGGCTGGATTTTTGGTGTTACGTTTGCAACTTTTTGTTCTCCTGTTAGCACTCAAATCTACCTCAAGCTGAAATGAAGTAAAACTCAAGGCTACATCAAACCACGCTCAGCCTCGTAGCTAGCCCTACGAGGACAGGAGAGGGCTCTCTCCTTCAATCTCGAGAAAATAAGCAATAGGATGCGAGATGACTTACAATAAGAACTGATTTTAGGCTAGTAAAGAGATAGGTATGTTTGGTTTTTGGTTTTTTGGGTTTTCGCTGGAGTAATGGGAATACAAAATTTTGGGTCCGGGGATAAGGTCAGACCTTTGCAGAGTTCAAGCTGGGGCGAGGTAGGTGATGATCTTGATGCTTCGAATTGGATTTATGGATAGATTAGACTGACGAGGAGCTGAAGAGGGCAAAGAAGAACTTGGATCCTCTCCAAACAGCTGAAAACATATAGAACTAACTGAATTCAAAGGCTAAGCACTGTAAACAATGGATTCAACCTTAATCACTCATTCAACTTGGTTCAGAAGCATAATGAAACGATGGCATACATTAAACATGAAGAAACTTACAGTAAACAAAGGAGAAACATCATCAAGAACAGAACACCACAAGGATCCCAACAAGTGCCGCAAAACCCCTGATCTTTCCTTAGCCAAAATGTCAAAAGTATGTACAATAGTATCAAAAGTATCCCAAGAGTCCAACCTCTCCAACCCCTGAAAATGATTGAGAAATTACAATATATAGATCACTCTAACACCTTTCCCCACCTCTAGGGGTAGAATTCCCTCTTCAGGGATCAGTTTCAACCAATTCTAATCATGGAACTACAATCTAGGCAGCTAACCACTTGCCTCTAAAAGAGTGGAAACTGATCCATTACATGATTTTTTACTCATTTGAGAGTGAATCTTCTAGAAGAGATAAAGATAAGCCAAAGTTACATATCAAACATGAATTTACATCATAAAAACCCAAGAATTATATCCATAGGCAAAACTTGTCCAAAATAGGCGAAACACTGAGCTGGCAGCTGAAAACTCAAAAAATTCTCTAGGTGGGTCGCTCCTGAACTGCGTGGGTCGCTCATGTTGCAGGCTGATTTTGAGGTAGCTCCCGACATCCAAATTGAGCTCATGATAGCTCGTTGGAAAGCCCTGGATGTCTACTTTCCAACCCAAGTGGAATTTCGGAATTTGGAGTTGATTTGACCCCTCAAAACTTCATTCTCCCAGAGGTACTTCCTGCTGGTGCAAAAGGTGGCAGCAAGGTGTTTTTTATGGTGTTTTTGAGCTGTTTGACCATCCAGATTTTGTTGAAATGCTAAGTTGACTTCAGAGGATGCATATTTAACCATGAAAAATCCAAAAATCTAAAAATCTCCTCCAGCAAGTGCCTCAAAAAAATGCGAGCGCAAGAGCGCGCGACCCACCTAGCCACAAAACCTGTTTTTTAGACCAAAAATTTGGAAATGACAAAATTTTCTCCGAATTTGCCCAAATTCGGAGCGGAGGTCCTCCATCATGTGTCTTGCTCTGCCAACTGATGTGACACCAAGATTTTGATCAAAGCGAAATGATATATACTCCTGTACTGCTGCACTGGGCTCGTCTTCTTCTGCACAAATGTAACCATCTTCTCTATGTTGCGGTATATGAAATAAGGAATATTCATCATACGCACCCTTGTGAAGTGCATCAGCAAAAGAACATGATATGAGAAAAGACGAGCATACCTGCCCTCACAACTAAAATACTGAATGATGAGCCTCATGAGTGGTGCATACTCATCTCTCAAGAATCTGAATGGAAAAACTCTGCTCAAGTAAGCCACATATCCAGTTTTAACATATAGCTCATAGTGAAATTTCTCTAACTGCTTACCCTTGCCCCATTCCTCGCCTATGTTAGGTATGCCAGTGGCTTGAGCAATAGTCAAAGGCGAAACAATGAAATCAACCCCAGCAAGGTTTACCCGATTACCCCGTAAATGAAGAACAAACAAACGTGCTAATTCACGATGAGGTCGGGTTTGCACAACCATCTCACAAAATATGAAACATGACAAGAATCGAAAACAATCCATAGCTAATGGACATGCCTGCAACCGAGCCAAAGAGGTAGGCTCCTCTCTGCGATGATCACCACTTCTGTTGTCTCTGCGGGAACTCCGTGGCACATTACCTTCAGCCACCGAATCACTGCCTGACCCTGGCTCATATTCTGACTCTGTCTCTGACATATCTCTGATCAAACCTTTGGCAATGTGTATGCTGATATGAATGCAGTGAAAGAAAGATTAGGACGTATGTTTAACATTCAATCAATATCCCACCGCCAAAACACCATCAAGGAATCAAATTATGGATAAAATCTCTGCTTCAAATGGGCTGAAAGGCAGCATCTCTGTTTTGAATGCAAATGAAATTTTGACAAAATAGGAGTAGGCAACCTTCAAAAGTTTGGACACATCTAGTCAAAGGAGAGCATGGTATAATCATTGATAGGTTTGCCTACGAGTTTATGACCATAAAGGTTTCAATAGGTCATTTGAAACAATGCTAACATTGGGCAAACAAAAACATGAGCAAATGCTAACATTGGGCAATGTGACTCATTACACACATGAGAAATGTGACTCAAAGGGTTTAATCATGGGATAACAATAACAATGGTAATAGTGGTATTATGGGTATGAGAGCAGAGTGATTTTCATGTTTTATGAAAGGCTGACCATATCACTGTTTCAGACATCAAACCCATTTTTTACACCATTGATTTTCATTTTAACCCTGAAAACAATAATCTCATAACAGTGGGGTTTTAAATCCTTCATTTGCATATTAGAATCATGTATGATGACACAAATACATTTGCAAACCCCAAGTGATTGAAGAAAACCTGCTTTGAAGGCAACTGGAGTCAATTCCGAGCCAATCTGGGCGCTCAAGCACAATTCCAGAATGTTGTCTCTGCGTGGGTCGCGCAGGCTCAGTTTGGGTCGCGCAGCCCAGGTGGGTCGCGCAGGTGCAAACCCACTGTGCTAAACCAACTCTGTTTGGGTCGCGCAGCCCAGGTGGGTCGCTCGGCCTCAACTTAGGTCGCGCAGCCCTGAAACCCTGTCTACGCCCTCCAAAAGTCTGAAATCGACTTTCAATTTTGCAAATACGTTTTGGGAGAAAATGAAATCGGTTCAAATGAACTTGTTTGGCCTTTATACACTTCACAAATATCTTCACCATCATACTTTATTCCAAATCTAACTTCAAACCCACATTACAAATGTTCTTGTAATTTTCACTTTGGCTTTTTTCAAATACAAACTTGCTTTGGTTTCTCTGAGGTCGATACTGATGATTTTATTGTCTTTTTGCAGGGATATGGATGTCTTGGCTAGAGAAAAGACCAGGGGTCTGCTTTTACAATGTCTTCATGGTGGAATAATTAAAATTTATTACAAAATGATAATGACAAATTTCTAGTTCCAAAACAGAGTTTTGGACTAGAAATGTATTTTTTTTTTTAAAAAGCTGGTGATAATAAAAATAGAAATCCAAGTACTGGACTCTCCTCACCTTGCAGGCTTTATGACTGGTGTATAAATGACTCAAAAAACCCTAAACACCAAGACCTAGGACACTTATTGACATTTTAATGACCTCATACATAATGACAATGACTATAAATAATTTTTTGAGAAAATATTTTTAAAATAGCGCGGCAGGTATAACATGAGGAAACACAAAATGACACAACCCTTCGTCAGTTCATGGCATGATCCTAGTGATATGCAAAGAAGTGAAACAAGTGAGACACCTAATAATGAAAATGCAAAAGACGAAATGATCACTGACGGAAGGCAGCAAGGGCTGACTCTAACACTCCCCAGTATGGTTGCAACTATGTTAGTGCTCGAATCTACCTTAGGCTGAAGGAAAGCAGGATTCAAGGTAACATCAAACCAAGCTCAGCCTCGTAGCTAGCCCTACGAGGACAGGAGAGGGCTCTCTCCGAGTCAACTCAGTAAATGATGTTCAATAGGGCCTGAGATGACCTATAATGAATACTGATTTTAGGCTAGTAAATAAATAGGAAAGAAGTAATTTAATGAATGGATGAATTTTCTGGGCTGTATGGGACCAAGGAACAGTATGAGCAGAGAGATTAAATCAAAGACAAATTATTTCGTGAGGCAATACAGGCAAGAATTTTAGCAATCAAATTGAAATAATATGGAGTGGAAAGAATGTTAAGAAGCTGAAAAGGGCATGACGAATGAATCCTTTTCAGACAGAAGAAGAAACACAAAAGCATGAATGCCTTCCCAAGGCAGAGCAGTAAACTCGATTCTACCTTTCTTACTTAAAATATTTCAATTAGAAATGATTATGAATGAACTGTAAAACATAACGAGATACATATGAGACAGAAAGAAAAAACATTTGCTAAACTCACACCACAGGAATCTCATGAACCAGAGCTGCATCCTTTCATTAATTCTCTGTTAAGACTGTACAATGAAGCTTTTCCTCCACGCTTCTCCCAGAACTCTCCCCCTTTACAAATGTTTTACAATACAATAAATAGGACCAATTTGTCAGAATATGGATCGACAGACAGAGGAGCTGTTACAACAGCATCAAGAACTGAAAACTAAAGATAGAGAACAAAAGCCAAATAATCTTCAAAATTTGAGTTACACTTGAAATCTGTTTGATAACCCACGAGGAGGCAACACCTGTAGTGTAGATCTCGTAACCGAAGACAAACATAGGCAGTCCCACCTATCTTCCTTCTGTCGTAGATATTCTGCGTTTAATTTGGCTTTGACTTTTCACCTTCCCTTTGCCATTTGAATAAAAACTAATTTTTAATAAAAACAATGCTGAATTTAGAGTTCGCATTTAATAAAGGGAAAAACGCATTGCAAATGGGAAAGGGGAAAGGATATGGCCCAAAATATAGGCAGCAAGCTAACGACATGTATGCCAGCCTATTATGAAGGCATCGAAATTGAAATGGTGAAAAGAGAGTCTGAATGCTTTTACAATCAGTGTCTTCGCTTAGCTAACAAAAATTTGTTCGTTGCCGTGACTGTGTGGTACGCACAAGTAGCTGATGTGTTTGTTGAGGAGAAAGCTTTGTCCCAGCTTTCAAACACTCCATCAATGTCCCAAGATTACTATACCCAATAGTTTGTAGAAACATTCTTAATAGTTCCATTTGAGAATACTGTTTCTTAAAACTATCTGCCAACAGCCTCAAAATTCGACCCAATTTGCATAGGAATAGCGCTATCTGGCACGCAATTAGATGGAAACATTGTCTCTGAAAAGGAAATGTTTTCATCAATTGAACAATCAGTTCCTGCAATCAAATCAGCTTTGACCATCTGATCCATTTTCTATAAATGAATCCGTAGGACGTGACCCTTTATTTAGTTCAATAACTTGACGTTTATTTTTGTGTTTTAGTGAGAAGCTCAAATATGCAGACATTCCTTCAGGTGTTCTTTTGTAAGTTTCCTGCTCGCCAAATGGAAGAAGTTGTTGAGCCAAACGCCATGATATCCGGTGCATTCTATCTAGAAAATGGTTCTCGTGCCATTGGCTATACCAAATCTCTGGTATTTCACTATCAGCCTTAGAAAATTTGGATCCAACAAAGGAAGTTCCATGAACAACCTTATTTTGGAGAGATTTCAATGTTAAAGTACCATTTGCTTCGAGTCGATTCCAATCATTCACATTCTTCCTCCAAAGAGTAATAAATGTCCTCAGCATGTAATTGTAGATCTGTACAGCTGCAGTTTCATCCACGATCCCAGCGGCAATTTTGCTTTTCATCAATAAACTCAACAAAATTCATAACACTCTCCACCGACTTTGACCACAAAAAAACTGGTATCTACCTGCATTTTTTCTCCATCATCTGAAGTAATTAGTCACTAATACGAGAAATTCAATGCATTCTTCTAATCACCAAACCGGAGTTAACAACAGTGGCAAACACATTCACACATTCACTTGGAGCGAAAAAGTTGAAGTCGTTTGAAAAATTGAGAAGCAGTGATAAAATTTTGGGTTGGGGGTTCTGTGCACCGCGCTCTAGCCCAACGCGCCGCGCAGGCTGGATGCGCCACGCCAGTGAAATTTTGCACTGTGCAAAAACACTCTACGCGCCGCGCTCCTTCAGTGCGCCGCGCCTTCTCCCAGTGCACCGTGCTCAAACTAACACAGACAAACTGCCTCCAAATTTACAATTTCGCTCTCTCAAACTTCAATTTAGACTTTGCTCTTATCTTTAACATGCAAATGATATTTAAATGGTGAAAAATATCTTGTAATGTGTAATGGCATGGGTTTGATTTTTTCTTCTCAAAAACCCATCTTTGTAATGCTTTGGCTTCGGCGCCTTTCACACTATGCAAACAAACTTTGTTTCTTTGTTTCTTGAACTTGAATAATGAAACCTTTTGTCAAATTTTGCAGGGATGATTGGCGGTGGGCTTCGGAAAAGGATAAGGAGAGGCTGCATGTGAACATATTCAACCTAAAAACTTTGAATAATTACATATTTGAAAACAAATTTAATGATTTCTTCTTCAAAACAGAGTTTTGAAGAAGAATCGTCTTAAGGTATTATTGACAATGGGATTTTGCAATGGAAACTGATTCTGATCCTCCCTCTGACCTGCTGACATTAAACCCTAGACCTAGAAACCGAAAGATTATTTTTGACCAAAACACCATCTATAACATGTCAATGACGTGAAATCCACTTTGATGAACTTTAATGGTCGGACACACACCAGCAGATACATGACATGAGGAAAATAAACAACAAGGCCTTTCCGTCAGATAATCTATTCTCCCTAGCGAAATGCAATTGAGTGAATCGAGCGAGACACATAAAAATGAAATGCAAAAAGAGTTTTGATCTCTGACGGAGGACTGACAAGACCGACTCCAACATTGGCTCCAATGGGGATGGTAGCTCCCTGGAGGTGCCAAGAACAACAGATCTTTGGGAGAGCAGACCAGTACCTTATCCATTGGGCTATGGAGTCCATTATTTTGACAAATTGATAAAAGACTGATGACTCAATTTATTGACTGGAAATTTCGACTCAAACTGACTTACTTTCGAAACTGAAATGACTGAAAAAACTTGACTCTAACAAACTAACTCAAAATGACTAATATCTGAACTTAAAACTTAAAGCTTGATGGAAGTACATGACCACCTATGTTTCTTTCAAAACAATATACCATCAAACTATATCAAACTGCCAATGTAAAGAATCAAGCAGATGCCTTCTTGATTGATCCTCCTGATCAGATCTCCTGGTCAACAATAGATACTTGTAACTGGGCATCCAAAAATATAATCGACCATGATCTCCTTCATCACTGAATACTGCAATAATCACCTTCACTGCTGACTGCAACAGATTTTCCAGCGGATCCTGAAAAACATGAAGATTTACCTCCTGCTGAAAGAACAAGGTATCTTTTTCTCCTGCTTCTGATCTTTCTTCAGTAAAAGTCTGTTCCTGGTCCTTAAAGAATTTTGAACAAGTGGATGAGCAGATCTCCTCTTGGAAAAACATTTCAAAACATGAGAGATATGAAGAAAAGTCTGAAAGGTAGTCCTGAATGTTCTGATCTTCTACAGTCTAAATGTATTGTAGGTCATCTTCATATGATATAACAGCCAGATTCTCATTACATTCATCAATCATAAGAAAAGAAACTTCAGCTGATTCTTGAAACCCAACACTATCATTTCTATCATCTACCATAAATTCATCAAGAGAAACTTTTTCACTTACTTGAACAAAGATCTGGTCTTGTTTTTCATGAACTGACTGGATGACCTCCTCATGAAGGCTGTGTTCTAATGAACTGAGAACGTTTGGATCCATACCTCTGTCTTCTTCATCCCAGATGATCTCAACAGCAGAGTTCTCCTTTATGGGATTCAGCACAAGGTATTCTTGGACATCACAATCTGAATGTAGATCTGAAAAAGCTGACTGGACATTATCACATTCTGAAATTGAAACTTGACTTCCCTGCATGCTGTCTTCTTCGATGGACAGATCTAAAAAAAAACATTCTCTTTCATCATTTTCAGCCATATTGTAATCTTCAACCTACTGATCTTCATAAGTATCCTCTAAGTTTGCTGTGTGCTGCTGAAATGGGTTTTCATACAATGCTTCCAGGATTTCTTCGTCCATCAATTCATTATCCCCATAACAATTCTCAAGATCTTTAATGAAACTATGAACATGGCTACAACAGTTCTGAACTAAAGTCAAGGATGGATAAGATTCTTTATACTTTTCAAAGAATATTGAATGAAAATCCTTTAGACAATAAATAGAAGCAGGTGGTAAACTTTCATACCAAGATCGGGCTTCATCCTCCAGAGTAGCCATAAACATCTTCATCAAACAGTCTTCAGGAAAATCGATCTTTAATTTATGCACATGAATGTGAAATCTCACCAAATGAAAAGCAGCGTCATTACCTTCCTCATTTCTGAACATAGGCAAATTCTGAAGCCAATCTACTTTGGGCATCTTATTTGGAAAACCTAGGATGTGACCTCGGCTCATGGGAGCATATCTTCTTGCAACTCGATCCATCTGGACAATCTTAAAGCTACTGATCTCCCTGCAGTGAAGTCACCAGGAAACATCGATTTTTGAATTTTTCAGTGAATGAAGTCGCCCGGTGAATGATTTCAGCCTTCTGATGTCTGATCATTGTTCACCATCAACAATCGGATCTGAACTTGATTAGTACTGGGGCAAAGGCACAAGTTAAGTGTTACGTTTACCAGCTAGAACATTTTCTCCCCAGTATGGTTGCCACTATGTTAGTGCTCGAATCTGCCTTAGGCTGAAGGAAAGCAGGATTCAAGGTAACATCAAACCAAGCTCAGCCTCGTAGCTAGCCCTACGAGGACAGGAGAGGGCTCTCTCTGGGTCAACTCAGTAAACGATGTTCAATAGGGCCTGAGATGACCTATAATGAATACTGATTTTAGGCTAGTAAATAAATAGGAAAGAAGTAATTTAATGAATGGATTAATTTTCTGGGCTGTATGGGACCAAGGAACAATATGAGCAGAGAGATTAAATCAAAGATAGATTATTTCGTGAGGCAAGACAGGCAAGAAGTTTAGCAATCAAATTGAAATAATATGGAGTGGAAAGAATGTTAAGACGCTGAAAAGGGCATGACGAATGAATCCTTTTCAGACAGAAGAAGAAACACAAAAGCATGAATGCCTTCCCAAGGCAGAGCAGTAAACTGGATTCTACCTTTCTTACTTAAAATCTTTCAATTAGAAATGATTATGAATGAACTGTAAAACATAACGAGATACTTATGAGACAGAAAGAAAAAACATTTGCTAAACTCACACCACAGGAATCTCATGAACCAGAGCTGCATCCTTTCATTAATTCTCTATTAAGACTGTACAATGAAGCTTTTCCTCCACGCTTCTCCCAGAACTCTCCCCCTTTACAAATTTTTTACAATACAATAAATAGGACCAATTTGTCAGAATATGGAACGACAGACAGAGGAGCTATTACAACAGCATCAAGAACTGAAAACTAAAGATAGAAAACAAAAGCCAAATAATCTTCAAAAGCTGTGTTACACTTGAAATCTGTTTGATAACCCACGAGGAGGCAACACCTGTAGCGTAGATCTCGTAACCGAAGACAAAAATAGGCTGTCCCACCTATCTTCCTTCTGTTGTAGATATTCTGCATTTAATTTAGCTTTGACTTTTCACCTTCCCTTTGCCATTTGAATAAAAACTAATTTTTAATAAAAACAGTGTTGAATGTAGAGTTCTCCTTTTATAAAGGGAAAAACGCATTGCAAATGGGAAAGGGGAAAGGATATGGCCCAAAATATAGGCAACAAGCTAACGACATGTATGCCAGCCTATTATGAAGGCATCGAAATTGAAATGGTGAAAAGAGAGTCTGAATGCTTTTACAATCAGTGTCTTCGCTCAGCTAACAAAAATTTGTTCGTTGCCGTGACTGTGTGGTATGCACAAGTAGCTGATGTGTTTGTTGAGGAGAAAGCTTTGTCCCATCTTTCAAACACTCCATCAATGTCCCAAGATTACTATACCCAATAGTTTGTAGAAACATTCTTAATAGTTCCATTTGAGAATACTTTTTCTTAAAACTATCTGCCAACAGCCTCAAAATTCGACCCAATTTGCACAGGAATAGCGCTATCTGGCACACAATTAGATGGAAACATTGTCTCTGAAAAGGATATGCTTTCATCAATTGAACAATCAGTTCCTGCAGTCAAATCAGCTTTGACCATCTGATCCATTTTCTATAAATGAATCCGTAGGACGTGACCCTTTATTTAGTTCAATAACTTGACGTTTATTTTTGTGTTTTAGTGAGAAGCTCAAATATGCAGACATTCCTTCAGGTGTTCTTTTGTAAGTTTCCTGCTCGCCAAATGGAAGAATTTGTTGAGCCAAACGCCATGATAGCCGCTGCATTCTATCTAGCAAATGGTTCTCGTGCCATTGGCTATACCAAATCTCCGGTATTTCACTATCAGCCTCAGAAAATTTGGATCCAACAAAGGAAGTTCCATGAACAACATTCTTTCGGAGAGATTTCAATGTTAAAGTACCATTTGCTTCGAGTCGATTCCAATCATTCGCATTCTTCCTCCAAAGAGTAATAAATGTCCTCAGCATGTAATTGTAGATCTGTACAGCTGCAGTTTCATCCACGATCCCAGTGGCAATTTTGCTTTTCATCAATAAACTCAACAAAATTCACAACACTCTCCATCGACTTTGACCACAAAACAACTGGTATCTACCTGCATTTTTTCTCCATCATCTGAAGTAATTAGTCACTAAGATGAGAAATTCAATGCATTCTTCTAATCACCAAACCGGAGTTAACAACAGTGGCAAACACATTCACACATTCACTTGGAGTGAAAAAGTTGAAGTCGTTTGAAAAATTGAGAAGCAGTGATAAAATTTTGGGCTGGGGGTTCTGTGCGCCGCGCTCCAGCCCAAATTGCCGCGCAGGCTGGATGCGCCGCACCAGTGCAATTTTTCACTGTGAAAAAACACTCTACGCGCCGCGCTCCTTCAGTGCACCGCGCGTTCTCCCAGTGCGCCACGCCTTCTCCCAGTGCGCCGCGCTCAAACTAACACAGACAAACGGCCTCCAAATTTACAATTTCGCTCTCTCAAACTTCAATTTAGACTTTGCTCTTATCTTTAACATGAAAATGATATTTAAATGGTGAAAAATATCTTGTAATGTGTAATGGCATCGGTTTGATTTTTTCTTCTCAAAAACCCATCTTTGTAATGCTTTGGCTTCGGCGCCTTTCACACTATACAAACAAACTTTGTTTCTTTGTTTCTTGAACTTGAATAATGAAACCTTTTGTCAAATTTTGTAGGGATGATTGGCGGTGGGCTTCGGCAAAGGATCAGGAGAGGCTGCATGTGAACATCTTCAACCTAAAAAATTTGAATAATTACATATTTGAAAACAAATTTAATGATTTCTTCTTCAAAACAGAGTTTTGAAGAAGAATCGTCTTCAAGTATTATTGACAATGGGATTTTGCAATGGAAACTAATTCTGATCCTCCCTCTGACCTACTGACATTAAACCCTAGACTTAGAAACCGAAAGATTCTTTTTGACCAAAACACCATCTATAACATGTCAATGACGTGAAATCCAGTTTGATGAACTTTAATGGTCAGACACACACCAACAGATACATGACATGAGGAAAATAAACAACAAGGCCTTTCTGTCAGATAATCTATGCTCCCTAGCAAAATGCAATTGAGTGAATCGAGCGAGACACATAAAAATGAAATGCAAAAAGAGTTTTGATCTCTGACGGAGGACTGACAAGACCGACTCTAACAGATGGTAGGGATAGCATGGAGTTAGGTCTGGAGGATATTGAGGGAAATATTGAGGATGTTGAGAATTTTCCCAATAAAGTCCTTGCCAATCATGTTTCCAAGATTGGGTTTGAGGTTGAGATGGCCAAGGTTTCCAAGGAGGGAGTGTGTCCCAATTAGTTTGAGATGGATGTGAATAAGCTTGACATTGTGAAGTAGGTCCTTGCATCATATCAAGTTGACTAGGCTGCCAGGGTCTCCTTGGAGCTACATAACATAGCTTATTTGGTGATTGCCTTGCTCCATTGTCTTCTTGGTAAACTTCTTTAAACCTAGGGAATGATGAACAACATTTAGTAGCATATGATTCAGCATGGATAACAAAAATATCAACATCTTCTTTTTTCTCATTTTGCATTCTTAACATTTCTACTTGTTCACTTAGATTGCTAAGAATTTCTATTTTAAAGTTATGAAGCAAATTTCCAAGTTCATCTTGCCTTACCAATGTTGATGTTGATTTACTTACTCTTTCCCTTCCTCTTGATATGCGCTTGCATGTTTTACAAATTTCTTCAAATGACAATTGGTATACATCTCCTCTACTCATGAGATTAAGGAGATCAATCCAATCATCCCTAATTGTTCTAAGTAAGAGGGTTTTCGGTGTGTCAAATCATAGATGATGCAATTTTTCCCTCTTAACATTATACATGAACCTCTCTATTAGATCCTCAAGGCTCTCATCTTCTTCTTGGTTCATTCTAAAAATTACTTCTCTAAGATCACGATCTTTATATTTTTCTAGAAACATCTTTTGCATATCATTCCATGATCTTATTGAATTAGTACCTAGACTCATGAACCATTTAAGAGCTCTAACCTTCAATGTTGCAGGAAACAATCTCATTTTTTGAGTGTAATAAGTAGCCATAAGACCTACAAAGTATCTCAAATTCAAAGAGAAATGTTTTCGGACCCTCTATCCTCATACCATGGAAGTTGGGAAGGAAATATGGAGGGATGTTCTTCATAGGTACACTGATGTCCATATCTTGAATGGGAAACCCAATAAGATCTTCTTCATTGTCATCATATCCATCATCTCTTCTTACTTCAAAAGTGTATGGTGATGTGGTTCTTACTGCACCACATGGTCAAGTGGGGGGGGGGGCGGTTGGTATTGGAGAAGTATTTTAAAAAAAAAGATTTTGAGTATCCCTACTCTTATGAGGCATGAAAATCAGTTTTTATTTTTTATTTTTCAATATTTCGGAAACAACATGAAAATGAAAGCAGAAAATAATGCTAAAATAGAATCAAAGCATCTACTAGACACCTCCCCGGCAATGACGCCAAAAAGTGGTGAGACTTGGTATTGCACCAAGAGTGCTGCAACTCCCTGGGGCTGCCCTACTTTACTTTATCAACCTGAGTTTCGTACAAAATTTCAAGTGACAGTGCTATATACACAACAGATGCATTCTATTCATGTCATCCTATTCTTCTTTACGAAAGGGTGCTATTTCTAAGGGTTCTTAGTGAAGTTTGTCCCACTTTAATGAAACTAAACTAAATTGCAGAAAGGAAATGATAGAAAGGAAGCTAAACTAAATTGATGAAAATAAATGACAACAATGAAACTAATTTATTTTGTAGAAAAGAAATGGAAAAAGGGGAACTAATTTAACTTGCTGAAAATAAATGGCAGAATTGAAACTAATTTAAATTGCATTTAACTCGGCCAATCGGCTAAACACACCCTGCTCTACCTATCATGCTCCTATATATGCAGCTATTTATGACCTAATTCTAATTTGAAGAGGTGTTGTTCACAGTTTGGAGGAAAAAGGGATAAAGAGGCTAATGGAGGGCTTAAAAACATGAAACGAGGCTTAGGAGTGGAAAGAGCAGGGTTAAAGCCTTATAAACCTTTCTTATAGCGCGAGAAATGACTTTGGAGTGGGAAGAACTCAAAAGTGCGAGGGCGGAGTGTGATGAAGGAAAAAAGTTGCGATATGCGATGTCGCAATCACAATATCACAAGTTTAAAGGGATAGCGGTAAAGATTAACATGAGCGAACTAAAATGTGCGAAGTGAGATTTGCGATGTGGTAAAAGTTGTGGTTTTTGATTTGCGATGTGGTAAGTTCTGCGAAGTGTGAAGTGTGATAAGTGATGTGGCAGAGTTATCGCATCGGCGGAATGAACAGTAAGTGTTATGCAAAAAATGTAAATAGTGTGATTTGCGATTTCGCAATATCGCAATCAGCAGTTGGAGCAGTAAGTGCGAACGGAACACGATAAATGATGCGAAGTGCGATTTGCGATGGGCGACGTGGTCGTGGGACCAATGGTGGAGCGCAATTGCAATATCGCAATTGGAAAGAACAAGCGGAAAGTGTTAAGGGAAAAATTGCGATTTGCGAAGTGCGATGTACGGTTGCGGGAGACTCGAGGAGCAAAGGCGGAGGTCACGTTCTAATGGGTTTGAATGGTTTTTCACGTGTTTGGCATAAAAAGGGTAAGGCAACTGTGAAAGGAGAAAAACAAAGAAATAAGGCTTGAAGGGCTTAAGTGTGTTAGGAAAAAGGGTAAGTACAATGTTAAAATGAGAAGAAAAGGAGGGGAATGGAAGCATAAGAGCAGTGTTTAGCCGTGAAGAAAGAGATGGAAATTGAAGTGGAAAGGCACCACAGAGCTACTCTGGGGTGTTATAATTAATTCCAACAAACAAACCTGCAGATTCATGCATGGGAAAACAAAAAATAATGCATGATAAAACAGTGAACAGAAAGCAGTTTTTTTGGCCTGTGGGGAGGTCAACCTGGCTTGAGCTCTATTGACAGAGATGAGAGGGGAAGGATTGACCACAAATTTTGAATTTTTCCTCTACTCGCTTAATCTCGTAAGAAAATGAAGAACTACAACAACAAACTGAAAGAAAAGGCTAAACATCAATTAAACTATTAGAAGCTAGCTAACTGTTCAAGAATAAAACTAAATAAATGGCAAAAAAAAACTAGCGAAATGACAAAAAGGAAAGAATGACAACAGCAAAGAAGCTGAGGCACATGGGTTGGGCCCTAACCCACGAGCCCAGCTCTCTGGAACTAGATCCATACAAAGTCATCTGAATACTCATTGCATTAAGAATACAATCTTATTACATCCTGAAGGTCTTAACAGCAAAATCCTAATAGATTGCAGAAA
Organism: Pinus albicaulis; assembly: GCA_034641835.2. NCBI lineage: Eukaryota > Viridiplantae > Streptophyta > Pinopsida > Pinales > Pinaceae > Pinus > Pinus albicaulis. The sequence goes on from CM076574.1 coordinate 1,023,803,449, forward strand.
AAGTTCTGAATGGAATCGAAGAATAAATGGAATCGGCTAGAATCAACCCATTGGATAACTAACTAACTCCTTCCTAGCTCTAGCTCTACTCTATTTATTCTACATGGCAGCTACCAACATCACCCTTGAAAATGGTGATTGAGTCCACTTTGAATCCAAGTAAACATAGATTGAGTGCCCTTCGTCTTCAGTTGCTTGGCTGCCTCTTGGAATTTGATTTGCTGGAGACTCCAAGTGAAGTATGGCTTGAGTGTACTTGGTCTTGATTTGCTTGGATGCCTCTTGGAATTCGAATTGCTGGAGGGGGATCTCATGAGGATCCTTTGGCTGCCTTTGAGATTTAAGGAGGGTGGACAATCCCCTTGAATCTCTCCAAGATTTCTCCCTAATTTCCTGATGTTGTGCTCATTTATTCTCCAATCCCGATCTTCCAGTGGTAGGGAGAAAGTCTCTAAATCATCTCCTTCTCCAAATCTGTATAATATACCAAATATTATCACAATATTTTACAAAAATAACCAATAGTAGGCAAAAATATCCAACTGCCTTTAATCCTTCCTAAGAACATATTAAAGCATAAGAAAACATTATTAAGTGCAAAAGGAGAGATTTAATATATCCTTTTATGTGCATAAGGAAGGTATATGGGCCTAAGAAAGGTTAGATGCACCTTATTTTATTTCTAATTCAGAGGCCCATCATCACCCCCTACTGAAACTGTTGCTCATCCTCTAAGCATTAACCTATTCATCCTTCCTGCCTTATGGTTCTTCCTGCATGCTGGCTTATTTAATTTTCTGTTTCTTGGGCCATGCAATGCTCCCCCTGCTAATATTCTTGCTATTCTGCTTGCATTTATTTCTGTAGGTACTACATGGAGGTCCTTAGGTGCCTTAAGAAAATCTATTTTCATGCCAATAGGTGGTGGGTCCAGCTTTTATTCTATTTTTCTTTTTCTATTTTTTTTCTATTTTTTCCCTTCTTCTTTTCCTTCTTTTTTCCAACTTTTTTTATTGCATGCAAAATAAAATTAGAGTATTTTTTTTTGTTAACTGAGTTCACCCTTGGTTACCCCTTTGACACTCCTTGTCTTTTATTACAATGAACTGCTTACTGCCCACTTTCTCAAGTCCTTTTTACTTTTGTCTTGTTTCCTTTCTTGGTGGAAAAAGTGAGGCTAGTTGCTGGATAAGGCTAAGGTTGCTCTCCTACTGATTTTGGTTATAAAAAAACTTTCCTTCTCACACTTTTTAATGTTTTATTAAGCTAAAATAGATTCGAAAAAAGGGTTATATGATTTCATACCTGAGCCTTACCATCGATTTTTTTTTGCATGTGATATCGAAGCTGCTACTGAAGTTGCTTGTGGCGATCTGCTTGAGGTCCTTTGGAGCTTCTGAGAACATGAAGAGTTATGTGGACGAGTGTTATAGCATCATTTATCACCATCATATACTTGATGACTTATGCATTTTCCTTGGGCAACCCTTCCCTTAAAACCCATACGCGACTCTTCCCAGACTTTTCCGCGTATACATGCAAGTCCATACATAGAGAACCATGTATCCCTTTTTAAACATTAAAAAATATATAATTTCCCTATTTTAGAGGCGGGGTTTACGGTTTTTCCAGTAACTTAACCACCCCATCCCGTGGCCTAAATCTTCCCAACTACAAAAAATAGTTTGAGGGAGTATAAAAGCCCCTCAAGGGAATGGCCTAAGGGAGGAAGAGAGAGAGAAATATAGATATTATACGATGTTGGAGCCCGATCCAAGTCTGATATATTCCTGTGCCTCCTACAATTCCCAGATATTTTTAGGAAACCCTTGTTTCCTTGAGATGTTCACTCACCCTATGTGACATCCATTGTGCACAATTCTTGGAAGAAATCTTGAGAGGCTGGGGATGGACGGATCTAGAGGATGGTATGCTCGAAGGTTGTGGTAGATTTTAGGTGATATCTCCACGATTGTTTGCTGTACATGTCATTAATAACAGAAGTACCATCTTGTTCCTGATGTTTACATGTCAATCATATTTTATACATGTGTAATGATCATAAATTTTTCATTTAATATTGTTTTTATGAGATTGTGCATGCTTTTCACTAACATCTGGAACATATATATGTTGTACAACTAGGATTTTTTGTTCGTTCTTTGTTTATTTACAGTTTACAGAGCATAAAGAGTTGTAGGGGGTTTTCACCCCGCGGGATCTACTACAACCAAAGGATATCCGGGTAAGTCCTGCAACCTGTTGATTCTATTTTAATGCATAGGAGTTGGTTAAGTGAGTCCTTCTTGTAATGACATGCCCCTGATCTGTGAAGATTCATCAACCCAAGACCTTTAGGGTAAAGTTTCCTGAAATAGAAATGGCAACTCCACTGGGGATCAAATTCTTGTGATTTCTCGTTTGGGTTGTTTTATCTGTCTTGTAGGTTCTTGACAGGTTTTATAACTTTTTATAGTCTAGTAAGTCTTTTTTCAATCAGACAGAAGACTTGGTCCCTTGATCAGGCTTGACTTTTTTCTTTTTCCTTATCTTTATTTCCATACGCAACTTAGTCTCTGCACAGTCGCGTATACCTCCTGTGTTTTCCAAAGGGACCCGCATATACATGAGTTTCCTTTGTTACAGTCGCGTATACACGCTAGCTGCACACTGCAAAATTGCATATGCCTGGAAAAATTTGAAAATTTGAGTTTCCAGCCTCTGTAGTCTTTTTATGTCTGTGGTGAACCATTTCTGTGGTATCTTTAAGGTTTCTGGACTGTGTTTATGGTGATTGCATATATTTTTCTCTCTTGTTTTTGTGAAAACCTAGCCATTTGGTAAATTGCCTATTTTGTGTGTTTACAATTGCGGCTAAAGTACCAAGATCTTTTCCTGAAGTTCTTGGCTATTCTGACCATTCAGAAAAGTGAGCCTCTGCTTATTTTCTCTTCTTGGCCCTATGCATTTCTTCACTTATGGTTTTTTCTCTCTTGGCCTATCTTGGTTTTCTTTATTTCTTGGACTTGTCTTGTTGCGAATCTTGAAGAATCTCCTTTTGGTTTTTTGAGTTGTTGTTCGTTGCAAGATTGTGCTAATGTACTAAATAAATTATTTGAGTTTTGTGTTTCTTTTTGCTCATTTGAGTCCCGCTACGAAAGTATCACAGTTGGCTTGAGCACTTTGAAGCCTTGTTGAGACTCATTTTTCTTGATTCTGGTTCTTGGGTAGTTTATGCTACTCTTCTTGAAATCTTTTTCTCCCATTATAAGTAAAAAGCCCAAAAACATTTTGTGTTTTCCGTAGCTTTTGCTTTGAATTTGTTTTTATGATTTGATCATATCTTTTGAAGATTTTTGTTGGTTTCTAGTCTTTGGTTCTTGGCTTGATTTTGAAGGAAGTCGTTTCTTGATTTCTCTCTTTTATGTCAAGTTCATTCTGGCGTTTTTATGCATAGGAGTTCTGTTTGGAACTAGCCTTGTTTTTCTGTAAAAAATTGATCGAACCATTGTCTTTCTAGAGACATTTTTTTGCTTCTTTAGAGATAACATCTTAGGATTTGCATATCATTGGTAGTTTGAATTAAGTGCATTTGATCATTTTTAGTATTTTTCATAGTTTTCTGGAGCGTGTGAAGCGTGAGTGTCTGAAAATAAAAAACAAAGTTTTTTCTTTATTAGTTTCGTAGAACCCATGTAGAGATCACTTTTCATCGAAAGGAAATTGTTGTATTTGCATGTAACTAGGTTTTCATTGATTTCTTTTGCGTCATAAAACACCATCAGTTTCATTTCCGTGTACCCTTGAATTAAGTAACAGCCAATTTTAAACAAGCGATATAATTAAAAGAAACTAGAAGTTTTTGTATCATTTTCATTAATCATACACCATCTAGCTAGGTTGTAGGACCTTGGATTAGGTTAGTGGAGAGTTAACTCTCCAAGGCCGCTCAAATTGTTAAGCATAGAAATTTTGTTAAAGAGCGAAATCCAACATTGTTAAGTGGACCGGGAAAGCTCTCCTCTAGAGAGTCAAGCGTGAGGGATAGGGCAGGAAAAGAAGAGAGACACCCCCTCTCCTATTTGTTGAATCTTGACCTACGACCATTCCACCCAACTGCCGATACAGATTGGTGCCCTTAGTTGCCTATCCTAGGGACCACATAGGTGACTGCGGGGGGGAATACCCATGGTACCTGAGATAGACGTTGCATCACTTCCATCAGTACTTCTAGAGGGTGCCCTTGCGAAGCTTGGGGACTTGCACTGGAAAAGGTTGTTGTTAGGAGGTCAACATAACTGTTTCTGTTACCTTCGCTAGTAGGCCTGGGGCATAATTACCCCAGACTATTTTCGAAAGGTCCTATTATTTTTCTTTCTTGTATTTTGGTGTCCGGTCCTCATCACCTGGAGTGGAAATACCTTAGAGCTTCTTGTCTGGCTGTATCTTAGGAACTTTTTAGAGTGTGATCTTTGCTCCTAGATTGCTTAGCTTCTTACATTTTTTGAGTCTAAAATTAATCTCTTAAAGTGGTTGATCGATCGCCTCGTCGATCGAGGAGGTTTCGTGGGTTATCTCCCGCGAGTGGCGAGCCTTATTCAAGAAGGCGTAGGAGTAATTCGGTGGGTGATTTTCACTCGGTGGTTTCGAACCAGCAGAGAGTGAACCTCCGTTAGTGCTTGTTGTTTCTGTGGGTGGTTCTAGTGTCAGTGTCAGTGTAGAGAGGAGTGCTCCACTCATCTCTAGAGTTTTATTTCCAGCAGAAGAAGTTGAAGTAGAGGGAGTTCCTCAGCCTGTTGAGTCTCTTCCATCTCCTCTTCCTGCTAGTTGTCCTAACGTTATTCGATACATTGGGCCTGAGTCTCAGAGACCGGCTAGTCCCTTTCTGTCATATCCCTTTCTTTTGATGGCCACGACTGGGAACACAATTTTGGCTGTGAACACTGCAAGTGTTCAGACTCCTCTTTCAGTCGAAGGAGGGGGCACTATTGCTATATCGACAAACACTTCTAGTGTTGTTGTGTTTGGCTCTAGAAACACCCAAGCACATGCTTCTCAATCTGGTCTCTTTTCTTATGGAATACCCACTAGTGGAATTCCTTCTTTCTCCTTTTCTGTTGCTTCATCTATCTCCACGCCCATACCTTCTATGGCTAGTGGATCAGCTTCATTTCAAGGGTTCCCCTTTGGAAGTGGGCATATCCCTCATTCAACCCATTCCTTAGGATCTTTACCTTTTAACTCTCAAATTCAAGGTTTCAATCCTTTTTCTGGAGGTCAAAGTTCTAATGTATTTTCGGGATGGATTCCTGTTTTTACAGCATTAGGAGGGGGGAGTCAGTTCCTCGCTGGTCAGCAAGGGAATGTTCCTTTCCCTTCATCGAGTACTTCTCGGGATTTTTCTCCATTTTCAAATGGTTGGAACCCTTACCAAGGGGTCTCTTCTCCATTCAATACCTCGGTTGGAGGGAATGCTCCTGGGTATAGTAACTTTATGTTGGGAGGGGGTCCTTCTCCGAATGTTGGATCACAAGGATTTTATTATGGCCCGACATTTTCTATGAACAACATCTGGAAACCTGGTGCCTCAACAAATCCAGGTTATTCTTTTTAGAATGTGGGGAATCCTTCCTATGGGGGATGGAATTCCCAGGCTCCTCCACGCTTACCATTTCTAGAAACGTTAAACTTGCCAGATCTATTGAAATTGACTAACGATCCTATTTGGTATAATCTGGGCTAGCCTCCGGTCCCCAAAAAGCTCCCCTCAGAAATTACAAATTTTTAAGGGAAGACTGGTGAGGATCCGACAGATCAAATCACCACTTTCCATTTATGGTGTTCATCAAACTCCCTGATCGATGACTCGATTAGTTTGAGATTATTTCAAATAAATTTAACTGGAAATGACGCCAAATGGTACATAGAGTTAACTGGGGGCAGTTTTGCTACTTTTGGAGAGTTGGCTACCATGTTCTTAAATCATTTTCAATTACCTGTCTGTTATGACACTAGGACTGATCTCCTGGCCAAATTTCAGTAGGACAAGGCAACTCACATTTCTAACCATATTCAGGAATGGCGAAGAAGGAAGAGGCTCATTAAAGCCCAAATATCGATTGAATTCCTTATTGAATGGTTTTTTAAATCTTTACAGCCATAAATTTCTAAGGATGTATCCCTTTCAAGGGTATTTTCTGAAGAGAAGGCTATTTTTAGGGCTTAGCAGCTAGAACTGATTTAGTCTCAGTCTGGAGTCCTTAGTAAAATTTTGTCGTATTATCCTCACTCCAAATTGGACCTAGCCAAAACTAAACCTGGTCCTCATGGTGACAAGCTTATCGGTTTGATTGATAGCGGTACGACTAACCTACTAAGTCAATTGCAATAGTTTTGTATACAATATGCTTCTTCTGGTCAGGTTGTGCCTTCAGTGTCAACACCTTCCCAGTCCTTGGCAATTAATGTTGTTCAAACTTATAACCCCAAAGGAAATAAAAAATATGATGGGAAGAAGAAAGGACGAAATAACAAGAAAAAGGACAAGGATGGGAAGGGGAATGCGAACAAATCAAATGATTATGTTGGAGAGGGTAAAAAGGATAATAAAAAGAAAGTGAAGTATTGTGCACTGGAGATCATCTTATGCACCTTTGCCCTAAAATTAAAGATGTGTAGTGCTTGTTAGCTCAACAAGGTTCTTCTATTTCTCATGCTTGCTAACAAACCCTTTTCCCCAAGGGAAACAATTACTTGCTAGCGCGAATCCAAATATTGGGGCTTCCTCTGGGGGCAGTCGAGAAGGGGAAAATACATCAAACATATACATGATGAGTGCTCACACAGATATCGCTACGAGATCTCGTGATTATGGCAAAGCTGAGTCTTCGAAAGCTAAGGGTGCTCCTAATAGTACTGAGCCACTTCATATTATGAGGTCGACTGTTGAGCCTATACCTCGGATGCCGAAAGGGTCTTCGAAGCATACGACGATCAATCCTAATGCCAAGGCTACCCATAAATACTCGATTGTAGAAGATATGGCTCAAAGTCCTTGTGTCATGTATGCATTAGTGGTGCTCCTGTCTTGTCCTGCTCAGCGGAGTGCTTTTCTCACTGCTATTGGGGCTATCGATCCAAAGAATTATTTGATGATCACATTTGACATGTCAAATTTTAAAAAGATACTTCCTCATCATATGGATTTACATATTAGGTCGACTTATCATAAATTCAATATCTTTCGAACGGTCGTTGATGAGGGCACTTCCACATGTGTAATGTCTCTTGCATGTTGGAAGGGTATTGGATCTCCCGCAACTGTTCCTTCAGCCACTCTTCTGACTGCGTTTGATGGTCATTCTCATAGACCGCATGGTATTGTTCCAGCTTTGCCCATCTGTGTTGGGGGAAAAAATGTTAATATCAAAGTTGAGATAGTCGATGTAAGCTTAGACTATAACCTTCTGTTGGGGCGAAACTAGATCTATGCGATGGATGCTATTGCATCCTCATTATTTCGTATTGTTTATTTCCCTCACAAAGGGATAATTGTCACAGTTGACCAACTGGATTGTTCTCCTATAGATCTGAATGCATCTTCTAACTCAACCATTCCTTTGGTGAAGGATACCAAGCCACCTATTGAGAATCTGGGGGTTGGAATGTACACTTCCTTGATGGGTACTTTTGATCTTCCGCCTCCTTCGGTTCATATCAATGTTATCTCATCCTCCAAGGTTCCTATTCGAATAGAGTTCTTCAGAACCCATTATTTCTCAGACCCTTGGACCATACCTTCTCCTACCTCCACATTAGAAGAAGGTAAAGTGGGTGGAATGGAATTTCCTATGTCTGCAGCTGAGATTGCTTATAGCTCTATAGTTTACTATGTAGATTTCATTCCAATTTCTCTTTCACCAGAGGAATTAGATGGAGATGTGGCTCCAGCTTGGACTCTCATTTCATCTTCGCCATAGGATTGCCTTGATACCACTCTTCCATCTGAAGAGGCCATCCTTGAAGCAATGGCTGGTGTGGAGAGACTGTGGGATGATTTGCATCATCGGTCTTACTTTTTACCATACTTTCATGAAGTTGAATCAAGTTTCCCTAGCCCTCAGTCTTCTGGTCCTGTTCACCCGGTCCTTAACCCTTTAGCACCAGCACAGGTTTTTGCTGAAGGGAACATGGTTGTTATTTCTCCTACTATCCCGGTGAACACATCCAGAGATCCCAACATCATAGAGAATGTCTTCATTGGAGCCGAGTGTTCCCCTGAAGAGATTCAGACTTACACCGATCTCTTTCGAGCGTTTCGAGATGTGTTTGATTGGTCTTATGAGGAAATGTCAGGTATAGATCCATCTATTTTCTAGCATGAGATCAAGGTATATGAAAATTCTAAGCCTATCAGGAAAAAAAATTGTCCGGTCAACCCTAGGAAGGCAGCAGTTATCAAAGCTGAGGTCGAGAAGCTGCTTAAGGCTGTGTTCATTTACCCCGTTCCTTTAACTGAGTGGGTTTCAAATCTAGTTCCTGTGGACAAGAAACAAGGAACAATTCGAGTTTGCATCAATTTCCGGGACCTAAATAAAGCATGTCCTAAAGATAACTACCCCACACCATTTATAGATCAAATTATTGATGAGTGTGCAGGGAATGAGATTTTATCCTTCATGGACGATTTCTCTGGATATAATCAAATTACTATCCGTCCTTAAGATTAGCATAAGACTGCATTTATTTTTCCCTGGGGTACCTTTGCTTACAAGAAAATGCATTTTGGCCTAAAAAATGTTGGAGCTAATTTTCAGTGGGCCATGTCTTATGCCTTCCACGACATCAAACATATTATCGAGGCATATTTGGATGATCTAGCTGCTCGTTCTCACAAGAGAATTAATCATCCTTCTCACCTCCGTCAAGTTTTTGAACGATGTTGGTATTACAAAATCTGGTTGAACCTGAACAAGTGTGTTTTCACTGTCACATCGGGTCAGTTGTTGGGATTCATTGTGTCTACAGAAGAGATTCGGGTAGATCCCTTCAGGGTTGAGGCAATACTTCAGTTGTCTCCCCCGTCTTCAATTCGTCAACTTCAAAGTCTGCAAGGAAAAGCTAATTTCCTGCAGAGATTCATCGTAAATTATGCCGAGATTACAAAAGGATTTATGAGATTATTAAAGAAAGGAGTTTCATTCTTTTGGGATGAATTTTCTCAACGCTCATTCGATGCTTTGAAAAAATCATTGACCTCTGCCCCTTTACTGAGTCCACCCAATTATTGCAGGGATTTCCTCTTGTATCTCGCGACAATAGAATCTACAATTGGTATGGCTTTGGTTCAAGAAGACGATGCTCTTTCCGAGCATGTTATATACTACCTTAGTCGAGGCTTGGTAGGTCCTGAACTCCAATATTCTCCTATAGAGAAACTTGCTTTAGCAGCTGTCAATGTTGTGCAGTGACTCAGAAATTACATTCTCCTTCGCAAAACTTATGTTTTGACAACAGTCAATCCATTTCAGTTTGTTCTCAGTATGCGAGTGATTGGGGGCAAATAAAATCGATGGATTGTGATTTTTCAAGAATTTGATCTTGAGTTTATGTCTGCCAAGTCCAAGAAATCATTAGTTTTTGCGGAATTGATTTCTGAGTTGCCCTGTGGAGAAGATATTGTTTATGACGAATAATTTCTTGATGAACATCTTTTTCTCATTTCTTCACATGATCCTTGGTATGGATATCTCATAGTTTATCTCCAGATTGCAAAGTTTCCCTCAACTTTTTCGAAAGATGAGCGCCGAAAGTTACGTCACTTAGCCAAAATTTATTTGATTATTGGTGACAATTTATATCGTCGTGGGGTCGATTTGATCCTTAGACACTGCTTAACTCTCAAAGAAGCTGAGGTTGTACTGAATGATTTCCATAGTGGAGCTTGTGGTGGTCATTTATCTGGTCTTGATACATCCCAAAAAATCTTGCGTGAAGGATACTTTTGGCCTTCGATTTTCAAAGATTGTATGGAATCGGTAAAAAAGTGTCATCCGTGTCAGGTTTATACTCGAAATATGCATGCTCATCCGGCTCCTCTCTTTCCTGTTGTTACTATCGAACCCTTTACAAAGTTGGGTACTGGTTATACTACTTGTAACCCGCCTTCGGCTAAAGTTCACAAGTACATTATTGTAGCTGTAGAATACTTCACGAAGTGGGTTGAGGCTATGCCTACTTTTGGGAATGACAGTGAGATAGCAGCTCTCTTCCTCTTCAATCAAGTCATTTCTTGTTTTGGTATCCCCAAAGAGATTGTCACTGACCATGGCAGTCACTTTCAGAACATCATGATGGCTGAATTGGCTATGAAATTAGGTTTTCGGCAGGAGCATTCATCTCCTTATTATCTTCAAGCCAATGGGAAAGTTGAAGCCGTGAACAAATCCTTGAAGACAATTCTTCAACTGACGATTGAAAAAGCCAGATCCAATTTTCATATTATGTTGTATCCTACACTTTGGGCATACCAGATGTTAGTCAAAACTACAACCGGTTTTACTCCGTTTCAATTGGCTTATGGGTTGGAATCTCTATTTCCTATTGAATGCGAAATTCCTTCTCTTAAGTTAGTTGTTCAACTTCTTCTTGACACTTCTAGTCTCGAAGAACGCCTTCTTCATCTGGAACATCTCGATGAGCTGCATCGAGATGCAGCTACGATGAATGAGGCACATAAGAAATGGGTAAAGGTTTAGTACGATAAGGCAGTCAAACCTATGGTTTTCTCTGAAGGTGGCCTTGTCTTGGTTTATGCCCAAGAGAAGGATGCCTTGGGGGTAGGCAAGTTCAAATCTATGTGGTATGGCCCCTTTATCATTAAAAAGGTCCTGAAGAAAGGAGCTTATGCCTTGATTGACTTTGATGGAAATGATTTGGTGGAGCCCGGAAATGGGCTTTATTTGAAAAAGTATTATGCCTAGGCTTAGGCTTAGCATATTTCTTTGTTGTATATATATATATATATTTTGTACATAACTGGGTTTCGATTTTTGGTGTGATTTTGATGAATTTGATCTGCTTTGGCAGGTAATATTAGATGACATGAGTCACTTTGGTTTCACTGATGGTGCTACTAGACATACCTGGAACTTGGCTTCTGTGGCTTGGGTACTCCATTATCCATCCGGCCAGTTTTTAGTTTCAAGAGGTATCTGCATTGGTCCTACTTCGAACAACGTAGCAGAATACACTGCAGTGGTCAATCTACTCTCGAAGGCAATATCTTTGGGTGTTGATTCGTTATTATTTTTCTTGGATTCACATCTGGTGGTTTTGCAGTTGAACAACACATATCGGGTCCAAGACCCAATTTTACATCGATTGTTTTTGAGGGTATGTTTGTTACAACAATCATTTCAATTTATAACATTCATTCATATTCCTCGAGTTGACAATTGGATGGCAGACTTATTGGCTTATCAAGGAATTGATTGGCATATTAATCATTCAATACGTTAAAAATATACCAAATACATCATTCATTTATCATACATTCGAGTCATCACATCATATAAATCGATGTATATGTATATATATAGATCAGAGTGTTCAAATATACAAAATATAGACCATCATGTCCTACAAAATTAGGGCTTATGCCTAATCATGTCTATCATCAAAAAATATTACATTCATCCGACCATATCTATAAATCTACTCCTGAGGTCCCTGCCCAACATTTTTGTTCCGATAGAACACAATGGAAGTCGCTACACGGTGGAATAACCGCACCCAGTCTCATGGTACTCCGACCAACCGTCTCTGGATAGCCTCCAGTAGTTCCTCAATAGCAGCCATAGGCACCTGGTGAGTCAAACTCTCCAAGTTCCTCTGTACTGCATGGAGTGTCCTGCCAGGGTCTTCAGCATTTGCCTCACCTCTGCGGCGCTTGTGCCTTGGGTACCCCTCCGGTTTAACTGGTCCCATGTCTACATCATGATCATCATAATTTTTAAGTCATTTAGTCCAATAAAAAACAAATTTTCATTTTCATACTTCGAAAAAATCATAAAAATCATATAATAAAAAATAAAAAATGCAATCTCACCGATTGCACCCCATGCTGCACCGGGTGGCAGGACTAGATCTAGATATGCACAAAAGTCCATCCCAGCATAGGGATAATCTTCCACTGCAATGACTTGTTCTTCCCACCATTGGAATAACTCATCATCCCAAGTGGTCTAGGGAACTTCACTTCCCCCTAATCTCTTCATCAGATCTGCCCATCGGGCTATTCTTGGATCTCTCGGGCTGCTGATAGTTGAGATGACCTTGGGCCGAAGCCCTGGGACCCTATCGAAGAAGAATGTCAGCAAGATTGTACCATACCCAAAATTTTTAGTCTTTTCTTTCCGGATTGAAGTCAATTGTTTTTTCATATTGCTCAACAAGGCTATGCACCAATCAAAGAGATGAATTAGGCATTCCACTGCTATGCTCATTTGTGTCCATGAAGCCTGATGCAGAGAAGCAGATCCTGCTACTTTGCCAATGGTAAAGAGAAGGATATTCATGTATAAATCCTACCTTTTGTGCATCCTCTACACAATAGACATGAACATAATATTCCATGGTAAGCCCTCCCACAGGCTTTCCATGCAAGTCTACTGGGTCTCCCCTTTAAGAAAGTCCAGTAATGAAATATATTTCTTCCACTTCTATGCGTAGTGGCATCTGATCAATTATGAAACAATCTTCTTCCGGCTCCCAATGTTCAACCAACATTTGAAGCAAACGAACATTGATTTTCATATTGGGCATTTTGAAAAATTTGAGCAATCTTCAATTCCAAAGAATATCTAAGGAAGTTTGATCTTGCATCACTTCATTGTCAATTGCATTATGCTCACACTCTCTCCAGTTGATGGAAATCCTGGGCAAAATCATTAAATGATTGATTAGATTCAAGTTTTAATTTTTTTTCTCTGTGCATACGTGACCTCACTTGTACACAATAGCGTATGATACGCAGGTCCGTCCACACGAACCCCCGTATGCGCAGAGGGTTTCAACAAAAAATATCTTTTCTACAGTCAAATTTCCAAAAATTTTCCTTAAACAGGAACAAAATTGATGAAAAAGACAAGTTTAGAGCTTACTTGATTGATTTGACGTGATGTGATGGCTGATTGCTCTGCATTTGAGAAGAGGAATTTTTGCCTCAAAGCTCCTCCACTTTTGCAATGTGAAAATGATCAAAATGTGAGTCAAATTTGTATTTATGCCCAAAATTTGAAATTTTTTTGCAAATTTCTTTTGTGCTTATTTTCTAAATTTGACTAAGGCTATATAACCCTTTGGCTTGTAAGCATTGGGCAAGGTATTTTCAGGTACATTTTGCTGAATTCGAGATTTTCCTAGTTTTCCTTCGGATCCATGGCCGCTGACCTATCATGGCAGGTATTTGATTTGAAACTGGCATATAGGTTAGGGAGTTCACTTTCCGTTGCATATTTGCATACTAGACTCCATGCTGATCAATTTCCATAGGGTCGATCCCATCATGTCATGAGTACTTAACCCATTTCACTCGCCGATTTTTTAATCATGACTTGGTGGTAGAGCCTTCCTTTATATGGGATTCCTAGTTAGTCCCTCACTAGCATTTTTTTCCCATGCTACAATTTATGTAGGCTCGGGAGTCCTCTTTAGTCTCTCCATGTCCTATACGTTGAAGCTTCATTCTTATCCTTCTTCGTTATCATTTTTCTGGCCATTACCCTAGAGGCTCCCTTATGTGTCGAGTCATATTACTGCATTGCATAATGACTACTTGTTTATCTTGGCCTTTAGCCAGCTTCATTTGGACTCATGTTTAAGCCATCTTTTGACCAGGTATTTCTGTACAAGTTAACCATGCAATCACTTAGCTTCTACAACTTGACACCTTTACCCATGGATGGAACATTCCTCTGAGTGTCACTTACCATTTTTCGCCACCTTGCATTGAGCATAGGATTGTTCCTATCCCAGGAACTAGTGCATCTGTTTCATGACACTCATTCTATCCATTGTACTATAGCATTCTTTTATTCCTTTTCAAGCTTTGAATATGAAAAAGACAAAAAAAAATTAAATATTTTGAAAAAGAGCAGGAACAGGATATTACTTCCATATTTGATGGAAGCTATAGTGTCAGTTGTGTCACCCTTGAAAAAAGCACAAAAAAAGCTAAGTATTTTCTCCATTTGTGATGGTTTTAGTTTTTGACTTAGGAGAAGCCATAACCTTGTTTCATGAGTCAGTACTCCCCTGGTTGGTTATCTCTTCCAATCATATGGAGGGTTTGTTTATGCCTCCTGCATGACAAACTTATAAAAAGTTATCATTTGTTGCCATAGTCAACATGAGTCGTGCTTTTGTTCAAGGGAAGTTAACCTGAGTCGGCCTTTTTGTAGTGTCTCTTGACTCATTTTTTAGTCGGCCTTCCACGGTCTTGTCAGTATCTTGTTCTATCACATCAGATATTTGGTCCTTTGCTCGTGCTAGTTTGAGAAGGTCTCCATTGACTTATTGCTGGTGGGTTTGTCTCTTATCAACTACGACATATTGTTCCGAGAGTAAACCTAGAGCCGCACCCTGGCCCTATTTACATCATTGATAGGTGACCTTGTGCTCAACATTTGATCATCATCATGGGTCTTTGACTGACTGGTTTCCCTTGTGTTCGACTTCAGCTTACATTATCACACCTGGGATTTGTGCAGTACCTTGATTTCCATTTGACCCTATCGATGGATACCTCACCTCTTTGTCAGCTTTCATTATTGGTTGGTTCAGAGGGTTTCTGCCATGCACTTTCTTCATCTTGTGCATGTCGGAAACGTACTTTGGGTTGGTTACTTCACTTTACTTCGTCTGATTCCTTCCAAATCTTGGCCCGCGGGTTACACTTGCGCTGGACTGATGTGGGATGCCTTAATGCCTTCCTTCCAGCAGATCTTTTCCCATCAACTCTGACTCATTGCTCTGGGAATAAGGTCTAGAGTCCTTTTGTCAGTACCTTAGGTTTTGCAGTCATCAGTGGCTATCGACAGTGAGGATACATCATTTCCTCCTGATTGATAGATTATTTCAAGTATTCAACTTCAACTCATTAATTTTCACTTGCTAGATTGTACTGGGGCTCCTTGACACTCATTATCATTATCGGTGGGTTGTCTCGCGTTTGTTAATGGTATACATTAATGACCGGTAATCAAACAATTTCTCACATGGTTGACTTCAGCTCATTTATTCCCATTGTGTAGAATTGTGCCATGGTGATCGGTGAAGACCTCAGGTTTGCATCAACATGCTTTGGTTCACTTTGGCAGCTTCTTCAGATTTCTTCCAGTGACACCATCCACACTTATATGTTGCAGTTTCGTCACAATAGCATCTTATATGTTGGCTCCCGAGTTGCGTGTTGTACCATTTGTTCCACCACTTATGATTTGGTACTTGGAGATTCAGTTGTGACTTTTATGATCAGATATCTGTTACAACATCATTGATCAGTTTTTTTTTATATATATGTGATACTTGGACCTGATTTTGACTTGTACTTCTGGGCAGTGATCAGATGATTCACTATGTACTTTACATTTCATCTATACCTGTATACATATTGGATCCACTCTATACTTCATATGCGGAAATTATTTTCTTTCACTGAGCATGGGTATGCCTGCCTCAGACATGAGCTGTCTTTCTGATCTCTCTCACTGGTTTTTTGGCAGGATGAAATCTGGTGAAGTCCTCTCTATTCCTCGCAAGGTTCTTTCTATGCACATAATACATTTCGGCCATCATGTACCCCTTATGACCTCATATATTAGGGGGAATTTGTTATAGAATCATTTATCACCATCATATACTTTATGACTTATGCATTGGCCTTGGGCAACCCTTCCCTTCATAATTGGACATATTTCTCAAAAAAAAGTTTCTTAAAACCCATATGCAACTCTGCCCAGACTTTTTCGCATATACACATGAGTCCATACATATAGACCCACATATGCCTTTTTAAACATTAAAAAATATATAATTTCCCTATTTTAGAGGTGGGGTTTACGGTTGTTCCAGTAACTTAACCACCCCATCCCGTGGCCTAACTGTTCCCAACTGCAAAAACTAATTTGAGGGAGTATAAAATCCCCTCAAGGGAATGGCCTAAGGGAGGAAGAGAGAGAGATAAATATAGATATTATACGTTGTTGGAGCCCGATCCAAGTCTGATATATTCCCATGCCTCCCGCACTTCCCAGATATTTTCAGGAAACCCTTGCTTCCTTGAGATGTTCACTCACCCTATGTGACATCCATTGTGCACGATTCTTGGAAGAAATCTTAAGAGGTTGGGGCTGGATGGATCCAAAGGACAGTATGCTCGAAGGCTGTGGCAGATTTTAGGTGATCTCTCCACGTTTGTTCGTTGTACGTGTCATTAATAACATAAGTACCATCTTGTTCCTGATGTTTACGTGTCAATAATCTTTTATACATGTGTAATGATCATAAATTATTAATTTAATATTGTTTTTATGAGATTATGCATGATTTTCACTAACATCTAGAACATATATATGTTGTACAACTAGGATTTTGTGTTCGTTCTTTGTTGATTTATAGATTACGGAGCACAAAGAGTTGCAGGGGGTTTGCACCCCGCGAGATCTACTACAACCTAAGGATATCTGGGTAAGTCCTGCAACCTGTAGACTCTAGTTTAATGCATAAGATTTGGTTAAGTGAGTCCTTCTTTTAATGACATGCCCCTAATCTATGAAGGTTCATCAACCCAAGACCTTTAGGGTAACATCTCTGGAAAAAATGAGCTCTGATATACTTACGTACGTGGAGTGAGGTATCACATTCGGAATGTATCGCAGACAATTAATGAAAACTTCTATGTTTAACGACGTCAGAACACGTCTCTAGCCTAGACCTTCTAAATGTTATCGTTATGGTTCCAATGCTTTTTTAGGTAAATTAATGTAGATTTTAAGTTGATCTTGTTTATCAATTTTCCTTTCAAGTTTCACCGCATGATGTGATGGAAATTCATAAAATGAAAACTAAAATGATAAGCAAAATTTTTAATTTTAGCTTTTTCAATGAAAATCCTAGCTACTAAGGGAAAAGAGCAATCAATTTTGAGAGAAAACAATCAAAGAGCACAAAATAATATGAAACTTTCCTAACTTTTTCCTATGCAGAACACACAATTCACTATATGAAAATGCAGGTTTTTCTTTTTAGTCTCCTTAATGTGAATGAAAAAAAGGAAACTATATGCATCAAATAAAAAAAAACAAATGCTTTCTTCTCTGAGAAACGATGAATTTAACAACAATTTCTCTTTTAGGAAAAATGAAGGATGGAACTACAATTTTTCCTACAGGAAATGAAGAATTTAACGACAATTTCCTTTATGAAAACAAATGGATCTAATGCAGAAATAATATACTTTGAATTTTTTTTTGTCAATGCTAAAGAAAAACACTTAAAGAGACATTGAACAAACTTACTTTTCAAAGGAGGAAGAAAACACAACAAACAAATGGTTGAGAATGATGGCAATGGAAAATTCAAATGGAATTTGGTTGGCTAAGGGGGAAATGAAGTCTCTAAAGGGAGTCAGTGCATTGCAATACACCCCTGAGTGGGAGACAATGCACTGTGTGTTGACCAACAGTGCATTGGGCACAACAGAGATTGAAAATTCAAGCTACAGAACGCACTTCTAATGCAATTTTTTGATTCAAAAGTCTACTAATTGAAAGTAGATGCTACTGGGTGGATAAGCAGAGGAAAAAACACCAGGAATGAAAGGAAAAATCCCCAGTGGAGTCGCCAATTTGTTATGCAAAATTATGATCTATGGATAGAGAAAATTCCCTAAATGTGGTGCTATGCATTTAGAACAACAGATTAAAGACTTTGCTATCACTTTCTCTAAGAGTAAATAGACACACAAAAAGATAGAAGAACCTACTTGTGATCCAAGCGCTTCCTATTCTCCTTCTGTTGCTTTATTTGTAGCTTCCAATCCAACTTAGATCACCAAATTGATTCCTTCAAGTATAAACAAAGAACAACAAAGAGATTGCAAAATATAGATGCATATTTATCTTAATCAGTTAAATCGATTAAACATGAAACGTATGTATCATTTAAGAGTCCATTGCATGATAAA
This sequence comes from Pinus albicaulis, assembly GCA_034641835.2. Taxonomy (NCBI): domain Eukaryota; kingdom Viridiplantae; phylum Streptophyta; class Pinopsida; order Pinales; family Pinaceae; genus Pinus; species Pinus albicaulis. Next base: position 1,023,821,696 of record CM076574.1, read on the forward strand.
TAGAAACATAAACAGATACATATATGGGAAAATGAACAACAATATTTATTAAAGAGTAGAAGGGGGAGGTTACAACCAATGATCGATTTGATGTCACCAGCTCCAGCTTCATCCTAGCCTCATCACAATCAACATCTCACCAACAACATATCACTTCTATCACTCTCTCAATTGAGAATCCACCAACATTTCCTTACCAAAATTCTTCCCTTTATAGCACTAGGATCTGTGCTCAATTTATAGGGAAATTGAAGGTATTTTCTCAATCAATGACTTTCTAATAATAGGCAAGACATGTTTCCAAGTTCAGAGGTGTTATATGGACACTTGGATTCAAATTTTGACGCATATGGACTCTTCTAGAAGGCACTGGCCATGTGGAGATTCCGAAACAATTTCACTCCCATTTTACCAATGCACTCTTGAATGTCGGGAAGTGCATTGAAATGCACCCTTGAATGGAGGGAGCTGCATATGAAACACAGTTAGTCCTTTGAGAGACAATGTTGGTGAGTTCATAAGTGATATAACATATACTTCAAACCTTGGAAATCTCACAATAGAAGCCATGAATGATTTGTTCTTCTCTTAGGGCATGTAGCAACTAAAATGATAGGGGATGATGGACCCTATTTCATTGGTCCTGGGGATGATGTCCAGTTTGACCAGGTCATGGGGGATGATGCCAAAATTGACCTATAACAGGCACTACGCGGGCCCAGGAGAGGCAGTGCTGCAGATTCGGGAGGCCACCAAGGTTACACAAAGGCCCTCAGAGGTAGCGTAAGGACTGTGTCACCCAGTCTGGGGTTACACAGTCCCCTTCTGAGTAGCGCAGGGGCACACAAAGCCTAGCAAGGCAGACGTTGGGGCTTCAGGGGAAGCGCTAGGATTTCTAGGGCCGGTAATTGGCTTAGTATTGTAAATCCTATTTGAGGGTGTGGATCAGTCAATTTTTTGGTCTCAGAACAACAAGTGTTGTTGCAACTATATTATTTTCTTTTCCAGGTTAACTAGTTGGGTGCCCAGATTTGTTGTACTCAGATTCTACTTAATAATAATAAACCCTCATATATGTTGCACCAGTTTTCCCACATTGGGTTTTTTCGGGGAATATTGTCCGAATAATATGTGTGTCACATTGGTGAATGAGCATAATATTCAGTAAAAGATATGTATGTGTGTAGTTTGTTAGTTGTGTTTACTTCGGTATTTTTAGAATATTTTCTGGAAATAACTTGTATAATATTAATCACAAGTAGGAGAAGTAAACCAAGATATTACAGTAGGATTTCTACATTAATGTATTCAGAAATTTTCACATATAGGCATTATCTCCCACCTTTTCTAGTATCTCAAAAGGATCATACTGCAGAGCCTTGATTTTAAAATTTAACCATACTGATGCAGGAGGATCTAAAAATCAAAATCACCATTGACCTCCTTAGGTGAAAACCTCATTTACCAAGGGAGTTGGTTCCCTAATTTATTTTCGAAGAGAAGATAGGTTCCCTAAGTTATTTGATCTTGTAATATTTAATATAGTCTGGAAGGAATGAATTTATTAGAAAGTTAGACATATGTCATTTAGTTCCTATGTAAAAGGGGAATCTAAATATAATTGGGATTTTATTAGAAAATATAGGAATCGGATTTAGTTTGTTAGAATAATTGAATGATAACTCTATTAGCAAAGATTCTCATACGTAATTAAATAGAAGAATAGAGAAAGGATATAGAGTTAGAGATTTCCAATAATTTAATACAAGAGATATGTTTATGTGTGAAGGGATTGTGTTGTTGTGTGAGAATTTATTGTCTCTCATTTTCTTTCTTTGATTGGTATACAAATTATAGCTTCATTAAATCCCTTTGTGAGCATTGTATTCTGTGCATGTAATAGAGTTATCTATGGTCACAAACTTTTTAATCATGTTTGCAAGCCACATAACCAAGAAAGCATGAAGATTAGTGTTCTGAGTGTTTAGCTTCACGTAGATCTAGATTCGATTTCATGTGGGATCAAAAGGAAAAAACCAACACCCCCAAGATCCCCAAAGGAACATATCAAACACTGCATAAACTCATTTTGTTTCTAACCTACAACCAAATAGGTAATATTTAGTGAAGGCACAACTGGAGCAGGTCGTACCAAGTGGAGGTTCTTCTTACAAATACAAGTTCGGGTTCAGAGAAATTTGACTCTTCATAGAAATATTTTATTGTTAAGTCTTCCAAATTCCAGATCACCCAGATTCATACACTCTGTTGTGTGTAACACGCTCCTCCCACATCTACCCAAGTAACAGTCCAACCCAGTAAACATGTGATGAAGAGTTACTATGATCTGATTCAACCTCCCAGGTCACCTTAAGGAAGTGCAACCGACACCACCCATCAAAACAGACCTTATGCACATGCTACATGACACCCAAGATCCATCCCAACCTTCCAAGAGGCTAGCCCTTGATCCAACCTGACCTTTTCATGCTTAAATCCCCCAGACACTCCCTTTACATGGGCAAGAGTGCTACTAGAAACCATCAGTCACATGCACAACATGGGTGCCATGTAGTTGGCCTCGGTAGTCTGAGCACCTTGATTTTTATTGCCACTTATTCGAGCCAGAATCTGGGAGTCCTTGCCCAATTTTCCATGACACTTTCATAACTGAAAGATAACATCGGAATAGTCATTTAAAAGAAAACACTTGAACAAGGACTTGATTGGACCCCTACTAGCCATGACAAACATTTTTTCAAACATGTCACAAATATGTAATTTACAGGTTTAAATAAAAGATCTAAACATAAGGGTATCATATTTATTTAATAATCGCTAAGAAGCATTGTTTCCTAATCACATTAACTGCATTATCATATATTTGGTCATAGATGCATTTTTCATTCATTTACAAATCAAACATGATGAGAGTTATACATCATCACTGTCATAAAACACATTCATAACCAGCATATAAACAACATAAATGGCATGCATATAACACCCTTATAAGCCACATAATAACAAGCATATTTACCCATCAATACAAGTGGATAGATCTCTTATTTCCATAAGAAAAATGAAACCTTGTCTGGGACTTCCATGTTCCACCCGACCATAGACATGGATGAGCCAAATCTCTATTCAACCATATACCAAGCATGAATTTAGGATCTCATAAAAAAAATCCATCAAAACCGAAATAGGGCTTCTAGAGGCCAAACCACCTCAACCCTCAACCAATGATTCCACCTCACAGTCGTACATCACAAACCATCACCAAATTGGCCTCTACACAAATTTTCGAGGGCTCTAGAGCATTTGTTCCAACCAGGGCTTCCAAGACTGGTAACTCAACCCATAACTATTACTTGGCTTCTAGAAAATTTTTCCAACCAGGGCCTCCAGGACTAATAACTCCACCCACCAAGGGCTTCCAGAGAATTTTTCCAACCAAGGCTTCTAGGACTAGTAACTCAACCCAAGTTTTTATCAAGTTTCCAGAGTGTTTGTCCAACCAAGGCTTCCAGGAAATAACAACTCAACCCACAACCAATGGCACATGAGAACCAACCAAAAAATAAAACAATGAAATGAATCCACAACACCATGGCTATCCAGGAAATGGCAGGGATAGGAAAAATCACTGTCACTCTAGGAAATAATCCATGCCAATAAAATATCATAACCAAGAAACCATATGCGCATGTCATGCATGCCAAAACTAGTGAGGAAAACATACATGCAACTCGGTACCTACAAAAAAAATCCGTTGTATTTTTTGATCCCGATGTCCTCTCGCACTTTCATGCTCTTACTTTTCCTTCTTGATCCAAACCTCCAAGTATGCCACACTCTCCAAGAGTGCTCCAAGAAAAATCTAAGTGTCCAAGAGTATGAGAGAGAGAGAATAGAATGAGAGCTCCAAAACTGAATTGTCAAAAGGTTACCAACTGATCCTAAGAAGCCTTTTTATTAATGAGGCCTCTATTTTCTTCAATTTTTCATTATTTTCCTTCATTTTCCTCCTCACATGCAACCTGTGACCTTTCACCTCCCTTTTATCCTATTTTCCATTATTTTCATAAATAAATTTCAATAAATGCCACTTTGTCTTTCCAAAGCCTTAGCCATTGGCTTTTCCAATTTCCATAGCCATCATAAACCATATGAATTAGAGGAAATTTCAGACTAAAAGTGGCCTCCTAAGGAAAAATAATAAAATAAGAGTTATGAATTTTGGAGGGAGAAGAAGAAAAATATTTTTTAAACTGTATTTTTGGCTTATCTCCTCATAGGTTTACTCAAATTTCAAGTGTATACACTCGTTGGGTATGGAATTAAATTATGCATCCAACGAACACCCATCATGCATACTTTTGAGAAGACCCACATTGATAAAAAATGAAGATACATTAAAAAAACGTGTTCAACACGTTTTATTAATGTGGCTCTTCTCAAAAGTATTCATGATGGGTACTCGATGGATGCAAAATTTGATTCCTCATCCAACGAGTGTTAATACTTGAAATTTGAGTAAACCTATAAGGAAATAAGCCAAAAATACAATTAAAAAATTAGTTTTACCTGTCTTCCCTCCAAAATATTGACATGTACCTCTTTATAAATTTAAAGGATTTTTATTGGTTTACATATTATGACATGGACATCATGTGAAAATTTCATGGGCACTTTTAGGCTAAAATTTCCTCTAATGAACACCCACACAAGGATGTTTTTCCCAACATTAAACTTGGAATACATTTTACTTGAGCTTGGTTATTATTTTTCTTTTATTAACTTTTATTACACGGAATTTTAACCAAGGTTGTTACAGAACCCTCCCCCTTGGGGGAACACCATCCTCGGTGTTTAACGACACTTACAACCAACAAGAATGTTTTAAGCACAACATACTACCCATGGAGCTTTATAACTGAGCTCGTTGCAGTATTTACAATGATCAACCTATTGAGAATCAAACCAACATGAAAACATGACAACCATAACATCATAATGACATTACACCTATACCGCTTTTTGGAGCTTTATAACATAGTTTATGGTGGTATTTACATCCATATACATATGTACATATACCAAAACAAAAAAATACCAAAACATATACCAAAACACATGCCAAACACATTCTCTCAACTAGCGAATCAGGAAGGAAACTTATCCCACATCTGATCTTCCATCTCCCATGTAGCTTCATTGGGCCCAAAGTGATACCATTGCACTTTAACCTGCTTTATTACTTTATTCTGGAGCATGAGTGTCTTTCTCTGCAAAATTAACTGAGGTTTCAGCTGGAATTCTCCTTCTGGCTCCATCTGCAATACAAACCAGTCAATCACATGATCAACATCTTTAACATACTTCTTAAGTAATGAAACATGGAAAACATCATGGACTTTCACTTTCGGAGGCAGTGCAAGTTGAAAGGCTACTGGTCCAATCCTCTCAAGAATATTGAAAGGTCCAAAAAACTGAGGTATCATCTTAGCACATGATCCAATCTGTAAGGATCTCTTCTTCGGTTTGATGCACAAGTACACCTGTTCCCCAACCTGAAACTCCTTAAGCAACCTATTTAGATCTACATAACTCTTATGTCTTTCCTGTTTTTCCTTTAGATTATTCTTTATTACTTGCATTTCTTATTCCATCTCTGCCAGCATATCTGGTCCAATCAACACCTTGTTAATTGGATCACTCCAACTGATGGGAGTATTGAAACTCTACCTATACAATGCCTCAAATAGACTCATCCTCAAATGTTTATGATACCCATTATTGTAAGCGAACTCTACTAGTGGAATATACTCTTCCCAATTTCATTGTTGATGCATAACATACATCCTCAACATGTCCTCCAATATCTTGTTGACCCTCTCTGTCTGTCCATCTGTTTGCGGATGATACCCTAGAATTCAAAGCTCTGATACCAAATATTATGAAACCAACTCCAAAAATAGAAGAAAAGAGATATCAACGCCTTAGAAATAAGCCACTTCGAGGGAGAAACCTCCTTCACATTACATAAATGAACAATTCTTGGATGATACAAATGAAAAAACCTCCTTCTATATATAGGAGTCCATGGGGTCACAATATAATCCTAGCCAACCTAACAATAATAATGTAAGGGCACAATAATAACAATACTGGGGTTACAGAGGGACAACAATAACAATAAGGGGGTTACACTAACAACAATAAGGGACTACACTAGTAATATAGGGACCTAACATGCCCCTCTCCTTCAAAAAAGTGTTTTCCTCAATGCTTGAGTAGCTTTGGATGTTTCTGTATAAAATTCTCATCCTCCCATGTAGAATATTCAGTGGGTATGTTTTTCCACTTGATGAGATACTCTGAAATTCATCGATTTTGTAGCTGTCAAGTTCTTGTTTTCGTGACTGCTTCAGGTTCCAATATGATTTTTCCTTCCTCACCAAGTTCTAGAAATATTGTTTGAATTGGAATTTTGTCACCTATAATCTTCTTTAAGCATGAAACATGGAAAATTGGATGCACTCGCGAAGAAGAAGGAAGATCCAATTTGTATGCCATGGTACCAATATTTTGCAACACCTTGTAAGGACCATAGTACTTTGGTGATAATTTATTATCCTTCTTAGCTTGCTTGAGGGACATTTATTTGTATGGTTGTAGTCGTAAAAATACCCAATCTCCTATGTCAAAACTTATCTCACTATGATGTTGATTTGCCTATTGTTTCATTCAATTTTGTGCCAAATTTAGGTTATCCTTTAAGAGTTGGAGAACTTCTTGTTGATGCTCGATGTGATCTTCCACTGCTTGAACCTTATAATTTTATCTTAAAGATGATGTGATGGACGGTGGATGATATCCATAATTTTCCATAAATGGGGTCATTTTTGCTGTAGTATGGAAGGAAGTGTTATACCGCCATTCAACGAGAGGTAACCACTTGACCCATTGTGTTTTCTTATCAGATAAAAAACAACGAAGATATCCTTCCAAATATTTATTCACTATCTCAGTTTGACCATCGAATTGAGGATGATAAGATGAGTTATGAGCTAGTTGATTACCCAAACAAGAAAATAATTCCGTCCAAAAAATTCTAGTAAAAATGGGATCTATGTCACTTACAATAATATTTGGGTTTCCATGTAGAAGTTTTGAATTGTTTCCATAAATGCAGTAGCAACTGTACTTGCTTTAAATGGATGAGATAATGCACAAAAGTGTGCATACTTGGTAAGTCTATCAACTACCACCATGATGACACTCTTTCCTTTGAACTTAGGTAAACATGTGATAAAATCCATTGAAATCTCCTCCCAACGTTGACTTGGAATGGATAAAGGATGTAGAAGACCCAGGGTCTTAATTGCCTCAACTTTATTTTGTTGGAAAACTAAACATTCCGCCAAATTTTTTTGAATATCATATTTAAGGCCATCCCCAAAAAATTATTTCTTCACCCTGTGGTAAGTTTTTAAAAATCCTGAGTGTCCTTCTAAAGGAGAAGTGTGCAATTCGAAAAGAATATTTTGTTTTAGTTTGGAATTCTTACAAATATATAAGCGATCTTTGCACCATAAGGAATCATTTTTCCAACTAAATGTATCATACATATTAGGATCTTGCTGCAAATTTTGAATGAGTTTCCACACTTCTTCGTCCTTCTTCCATTCATCCCTTGCTTCAATTATCCAATATGGTTGGATAATAGAAATGGCACAAAGCAATGCTTCCAGCTCTTCATCCTTTATTGAGATTGCATCTACAACAACATTTAGCTTCCATTTTTTGTAGATGATTTCAAATTCATAATCCAACATCTTTGTGACCCATTTTTGTTGCTCTTCTGAAGATAGTATTTGTTCCAAAATGTGTTTAAGACTATCATGATCATTTTTTACCTTGAAGTGTCTTTCCATTAGGTAAGGTCTCCATTTATTTAGTGCATGTAGTATTGCCAACATTTCCTTCTCATAAATAGCTTTCTGTAAATACTTTCCTTTGATTGGACAACTTTCAAAAGTAATGGGTCTTCCTTCTTGCATTAAAATAGCATGAATTCCATTTCCTGAGGCATCACATTCCACAATAAAGGTTTTTGTGAAGTCTGGCATAGCTAAGACCGGTGCTAGGCACATTGCCTCTTTAACATGTTCAAAGGCCTTAGCTACTTCATGAGTCCATGGAAATGCATCTTTATTCAATAATGTTGTTATAGGTGCTGCTATTCTCCCATAATTCTTAATGCGATAATGCCATGTTAACCCGAGAAATCCTCACAACTTATTTATGGTTGTGGGAACTTTCCATTCCTTAATGGCTTTAATTTTGATAGGGTCTACCTTAACACCATCTTGAGATACAATATGACCCAGATATTCCACCTCTTGTACTCCAAAGAAACATTTGGATGTTTTTGCATATAATTATTTATCCTCCAATAGTTTGAGCACCCTGTCAACATGTTGAACATGATTCTTCCAAGACCTGTTGTATATTAGTATATCATCAAAAAATACTAGCACAAATTTTCGAAGGAAGGGTTTGAAAATGGAATTCATCAACCCTTGAAATGTAGAAGGGGCATTGGTAAGGCCAAAAGGCATGACCAAAAATTCATAATTACCCTCATGAGTTCGAAATGATGTTTTCGGAATATCTTCAGTCTTTATTCTAATTTGATGACATCATGAACTAAGATCCAACTTGGTAAAATAAATTGCTCCATGTCATTCATCCAACAATTCATCAATCAGAGGAATGGGAATTTTATCTTTAATAGTGAGATTATTGAGCTCCCTATAATACAGACACATGCTCGATGATACATCCTTCTTGTGCACCAATACTACTGGAGTAGAGAAAAAACTTTGACTAGACTGAATTATACCAACCTCTAACATTTCTGCAATCATATGTTCAAATTCAGTCTTTTAGACATAAGGATATCTATAAGGCCTGATGTTCGGAGGAGCATTTCCTGGAATCAAATGAATAGCATGATCATGATCACGAATAGGTGGGATTTCTTTGGGAGTTTCAAACACATTGGAATGATTGTCCAAGACTTTTTGGAGATATGGAGAAATAGATGATTTTGATGTTGGAACATCTAGTGAGCATAATTGTGCAATTACGCATCATTGTTCCTTCTTCAGAAGCTTTTTCATGACATTACAACTTATTATATTTCCTGGCTTCCTTGCGATACCCCGTAATTCGACTTCCTTTCCTTCTGAAAAAAATCTCAAGAAAATTTCTTGAAAATTAAAAGCTACTGTCCCCAAAGATTGTAACCATTGTACTCCTAGTACAACATCATCACCTCCCATTGGAATGGAAAGCATTGGACTATTAAATACATATTCCCCAATGGTTAGCTTGATATTATGGCATTTTCTAGAGAAACTTATAGTTCCTCCATTTGCAACAATCACTTGACATTCTGGTGCTGGGTATAGGAAACAATTCAACTCCTTGGCTACCTTACAATGAATAAAATTATGGGTACTACCCGAATCAATCAACACTATTACCTTTTTCTTCTTGATATGTCCTTCTATCTTGAGATTTTGAGGAGTGGTAATTCCTACCAATGCATTACATGATATGGTCATACTAATTTCTTCTTCTTCTAGGGTTGGTTCCTGGTGTATATCCTCTTCTTTTGAAGTTTCTTGTTCATTTTCTTCCTCCTCTTCACAATCTATGTAAAATCATTTATTCTTAGCACACTTATGACCTTTAGTGTATTTTCTATCACAACTATAGCAAAGCCCTTTTGCTCTTTTTTATTCCAATTGTTGTGGTGTCAACCTTGTAGGTTGTGGAAGTCTAGGAGTAGCAACGCTTACATCTTTATAGTTGTGAGTGGTAGCATTAGGGGAATTTTGAGTTCTAAAATCGGCCTCCTAAGAAAAATGTACAGAAAAAGTAAAATTTATAAGAACCAATAGGATTCCAGATGATGATGTCAACCATGGGGGATGATTCACCATTTTTTTAAGTAAAAGGGTAAAAATATTAAAAAATAATAAAATAATAAAACTACTTTTTCAACTCATATTTTCAATTTATCTACTAGAGTTTTTACTCAAATTTCGAGCGTGAGTACTCGTTAGCTGAAAAATTTAATTCCTCATCCAAGGAGTACCCATGTTGCATAATTTCGATGGACCCTTCTACACAAAAAATGATAAATACATCTTGTGATGGATCCTGCTACTCACAAAATGAGAAATACCTGAAAAAACATGATTGCAATCATGTTTTTCATGTATTTATGATTTTTCATGTAGTAGGTTCCACCAAAACTTTGCAACATGGGTACTCCTTGGATGAGGAATTAAATATTTCATCCAATGAGTACTCCTGCTTGAAATTTGAGTGAAAAATTTGGGAGATAAGTTCAAAATACAAGTTGAAAAAGTAATTTTTTATTTTTTCCCTCTAAAATTTGATGATTTAATCAAATATTAGTTTATTATTTCCACTATTATTTAATAATTTTCTTAGGAGACCCATTTAAGACCTCAAAATTCCCCTAATGGCTTCCTTGTCGCCATAATTTTACATTCAATTTTTCTTGCCAACCTGAATGCCTTCTCCAATGAATCAGGTTCCCAAAGGCGAACCTCATGTTGGATGTTATCCTTTAAAGTCCCTATGAAGGCATCAATCCTATGTTCATATGGAATATCAGTTACCCTTATATTCAATTTTTGGAAGTCCTCAATTTTCTCCACCACTAAACCCTTTTTTTTATATTTATCAATTGGCTAAAGAAGGTGTTGCTCTTTGTATCCTCATAATGTGTTATCATTTCCTCCATAAAAATTGACAAAGTGACAATTTTTTTACGGGAGAAAAGCCATCGATATCATAAAAATGTATTTGGTTCTAAATGTAAATTTGCAATGCACACCTTTTGTGTGTTTTTCACATTATTGAGATCAAAATATTGCTCCATCCGTAGTATACATGTTACGGGATCCTTACCATCAAACTTCCTCATATCCATATTTGGAATATGGTGGTTCTTCCATCCAACATTAGAGTTTATGAAATCACGATTAACATTTATTTTGTTCTCATCATGAGTTTCCTCTACTATCTTTTCGCCATTAGGAAACATTTCTTGTATCAACTTTGACAAACCTTCCATGTTTGCCTTTAGATCATTCTTCATGTTTTCCATGTTGTCTTTCATTTTCTCATCGATCTTAGCTTCCATGTCATCCATATTAGCTTCCATGCCATCCATATTAGCTTCCATGCCTTTCTTCAAACCATCCATCTTAGCTTCCACACCTTTCTTCAAATCTTCCATTTCATTTTTTGTTGCTCTTTGCGAGAGCGAAATTTGGTGCACTTTCTCTTGTAATTTTGATATGTCATGTTGCACTTATTTGTCTTCATGAGTCATAGTAGAGCCTTCTAAAGGCTTAATGGGTGTTGAATTATTTTTAGGGGGCAATGTAGAACCCAATATTGATATCTATTCTATAATATTCCCTTGGAATCAATTCAAACTGATTTTTCAAACAAGACTTATGCAATTCGAAAAAAAATACACACATTTTTCTTGCTTTTGAGGAGCTCGATATTGAAAATGAATTATATATGTGATTTTGGATCTTCAATATCTGGAATTTGGTCCTATAGTATCCCTCTGAATCTTCTTTTGAATGCCACAAGTCTGAACTGATTTGGATTCTTCAAGACAAAGTTATACCCTATCTCCCACAATGACCTAATTATGGACTAGTTTAATAGAACGAACTTGTACGACGTACCACATGTCATTGTTTCCTCCTACGTCTTTGAAATTGATACACAGGAAACTAAAGTTCATGTACTTGTGACCACTTTTACATAATTACAATCTGATGCTCTAAGCGAGAGTTATGACGAATTTCCCACGATCACCTCTTTGAGATGAAATTCGGGAGCCTGAAAAAACCGTAACTTTCACAAATCATATCTCTGAAAATATTGTGAACCAAGATATGAAATTTTTACACAAAGTTCCTCAATATTTCAGCTTTACATGATAAAAATTTCAGCTTTTGAACCTTCTTAGAAATAATTTTATAGCGAAAAATTCCACGATGACCTGTTTGGAGTAGTGAGACCCTAGAATCCAAAGCTTTGATACCAAATGTTATGAAACTAGCTCCAAAAATAGAAGTAAAGAGAGATCAACGGCTTAGAAATAAGCCACTTCGAGGGGGAAACCTCCTTTACATTACATAAATGAACAATTCTTGGATGATACAAATGAAAAAACCTCCTTCTATATATAGGAGTCCATGGGGTCACAATATAATCCTAGCCAACCTAACAATAATAATGTAAGGGCACAATAATAAAAATATTGGGGTTACAGGGGTACAACAATAACAATAAGGGGGTTACACTAACAAAAATAAGGGACTACACTAGTAATATAGGGACCTAAAATATACCTGATCTCAAAGTTGAAATCACAGATCGTGGCCAACCATCTAGCTTTCCTGGCGTTCATATTCAGTTGGTCAAATAAATACCGCAATCCACTGTGATCACTCATCAATAAAAATCATCTGCCTAGAAGATAATGCCTCCACATTTTCAATGCATGAATGATCATTGCCAACTCAAGATCATGTGTTGGATATTTTTGTGACACATAACATACTACTTGTCCTTACTGCATAAGGACTCCACCAAGCACTCTCTTGCAAGCATCTTTACATACCACAAACTCTTTATCCAAATCTGCAATATTTTACACTGGAGCATGTCACAACAACTTCTTTAACTACTCAAAATTGGTTGCACATTCCTATTTCCATTCGAACTTGTTACCTTTCCTTTGAAAATATGTGATAGGATAAAACATTTATGAGAAATTCCTAATGAACCTCCTATAATAAACCTCTAACTCCATAAATGATCTTACCTCATCCACATTCCTATAAGCTTCCCACTCCATGATAGCTCTTATATTTTCTGGATCCACTGCTATGCCTTCCTGGGAAACAACCTGTCCCAAGTAATGTACCTCTGTCTAAAAGAAATTGCACTTGTTGAGATTAGCATAAAATTGATGCTCCCTCAACAATCTCAATACTGCTTCTAAGTAATTGACATGTTCTTCTTCATTTTTAGAATATACCAATATATCATCAATGAACAAAATAACAAACTTGTCTAGATAAGGATGCAACACACTATTCATCAAGCACATAAAAGTAGTTGGAGCATTGGTCAAACAAAATGGAATTACAACTAACTCATCATGTTTGTACCTGATCCAGAAAGTTGTCTTGTGAAGTATTTCTCAAAGCTACTACTTATCATTCAGAAATACTTCAGTTGTGAAGGGAGGTATCGTAAGGTTTATTCTTACCACTTCAAGCTTCTGCTACATTTTGTTGGTAAGAAATCTCTTGATCTACCTTTTTATTTATACAGAAACTTAGGAAAAATGGAAGATAAAGTTCAAGCTAAATCTGAAGGAACTGAAACCTCACTTTTTCATCTTGGTTTAATAAAGTTGCTGGTTTTAGATGAGTTAAAAAGACTAGGTAGAGTCTGGTCTTCTTTTCTGTTTGTCAGTGGTTTTGAAGTGGATGCCATCACCCCTAAAATAAATCCTAAACCTAGAGGTATAACATCACCTTCAGTGGCAGAACAAAGTGAACTAGTAGTTGCAGAGAAAAATGAACCAATAATCATGGAAATCGAGCAATTGCAGAAACTTGGTACACCTGTTGTTTCACCTACAAAACAAGAGCCAACTGTGAGTAAACATGGCAGCTAAAGGATTACAAGAAGCTAAACAGTGGCTAAGGGAAATTTAGAAGACATTATGCATGCTATTGATATTGAAGGGACTCCCATAGTCCAAGTTGAGGATATAGATGAGGGAGGAAATAAGCTCAAGAAAGCTAAATCAACAAAGAAGTTAGAGTTTGAAGGTGAGGATGTAGGTTTTATGTTTCAGGCTAGGAAGCCCATGAAAAGGCATGCTAGAAAACTCTTGGAAAGCAGTAAAGAAGTGCAGAAGGTTACTAAAACTACTCATCCATTACCAAGCATTATTGACCTTTCATCACCTGCAAAAGAACAATAAGTCATCAAGCAAAAGAAAGGAAAGGAGAAAATTATTGAAAAAACAGAGTTTGAGGTTCTTGAGGAGCAGTTGAAGTTATAAAATCATGAAATAGCAGTCTTCAAGAAAGATTCAAGGAAACATAATGTCCAAAAAGTCCAGTTTGAGAAAATGAAAGAGATTTGGGAAGAGCAGGTTGATAGTGTGTCAAAGACCTTAGATTATACACAACAATTAATCAAATGGACTATGCCATTGAGGAAAGAGGTGAAGCATGTTAGAAGAATGAACCTGCACTTGAAATCTATCAAGAGAAAATTGAAGGACCAAGTCAAAGACCTCCAAGAGTAGTTAGAATCGATCCATGAGGAGATGGACAAGAAGGGTTTAAAGATGACTGTAGTTGAGGAACCCATCCCTCAACTCATCATTAATGAAGAGGAAACACCTCAAGGCTCTTAAGTTGAGTTTGATTATGTTTTAAGAGGTTAATGGCATGTTTAAAACCAAGTTTATACAACTATAAGGTACCTTTTTGAAACAAGGTCAAAATATGGAAATTACACAGTTTTCCACAGTTTCGTAGCGTTTCCTAGGCTTGAAGCCAAGAAAACGCTATGAAAATTTCTGTAGCTGTATTTTTCCTTTAAAACCACTTTTTGTAGTTTTCAAGAGGGGAGAATGGTGATGATGAAGTTTCATGTCATGATGGACACCATGCAAGAGCAAAGAAGCATAATTTTTGAGTGAAGAAGTCTTTTTTCGGACGCTACAAAACTGCCCTGTTTTTGTAGCGAGCTGTCTTTGAAGGTTTCTGAGCATTTTAAAAGAAGTTTTGGACAGGTGGACACATCTAACAGGTCAAGGGACCTTTCCAGCAAATATTTATGACTTGAAGAGCATGAAATGGAGGCATCTCATCAGTTGAAGCCTTCGTTGAAGATAGGGTCATGTTTTCCTGAAAAATAGGGTTTGTTTCCATATGATGAGGAGAATATTTAAGATGTCAAGTAGTGATGAGCTATGTCATAGCTTATTCGAACATGTGAAGCATTAGTTTTCAGATATGTAACTTTTTTAAGAGATAAGGTAGTTTGATGTAATAAATAGGAGTTTGAGTCCTATTAGGAAAATGACTGTTTTAGAGTATAATTGTCATTTTCTGATTAAAAGACATGTTTTTTTGTTATGTAATTTGTCATTAGAAGAATTCCATGAATATGTCCAAGAGGAAAATCATCTCTAATGTAAGAAGGTCTATTTAAAAGCAGATTATCAAAATTGTAAAGGGTTGGAGATTTTTTGCACTATTGTTGCTTTATGTAATTTGACTTATATCAGTTATACAGAGGACTTCTTCTTGACAGACCTGAAATTCTCATGGAGTTTTTAATGCCTTTGTAATATATATTTTTATGTGTACCACTTGCAGCATATTTCATCTTTATTACTCATAATTCATATGTTTATGTTCTGACTTCCTTTATTGATGAAATGGTTGTGTTCCCCTATGTTCTATGTGTGATTTGCCTTTGTTAAAAACTCTTATCTGCCTCAGCTTCCATGTCAAGAAACCTTGCCACTGAATCTACTGATTTGTTGAATCCATAAGCCCAATGGTTGTAGACCTGTATTCTTTTCAACCTACACACATCAAAATCAAGTTATTTTTCAAATAGAGTTAGCCATCTAGTTTCATCATTATCTAATATAATAAACCCCTTTAAGAAAGCCCTCTCAGACCGAAGAGGCTAAGATTCAGTCACAAGCTGGTTTGAAACAGTTACATAGAGTTTTTTTATTAGCAGAAAATCAAGTACAATTTTGTGATAACATTTTGGTGCGTCTGCTAGGAGCCTGAAGATATACTTTTCCCAAAATTTTGAAGCTGAACTTTTGAAGGTAGCAAGAGCTCAGAAATCTGTTCGAGGTTTCATCTACCTTGGTGAATCCATTCAAAATTCATATGATAAAAGGTCGCTTCGAAAAGGAGATACACGAGGGGTAATCCTGACCCAGATCCACCTATAATTGTGGAAAATCCAAACACCATCTCCATTGGCATTCAAGGCATTTCTACAATATTAGGTACTCCATTACATACAAAATCCTCGTCCTATGAAATTTTAAGAAGTCCTGAAGATAAAAATTTTGATGATAAAATTCGGGAAGTATTGTTTAGGTCTGAAAGTGAAAAAGAATTGACTGAAATTGTCTTAGACCTACATAGAAGAGGTATTGATACCTCAGAATTAGTGACACAAAAAGATAAAGAAGAGTTTTGGGAAGCAATCACTTCAGAGTTGTTGTTAGAGAGAGAATATTTGGATAGATTGAAGGAACTAGACCCATTTGAAATTTTGTTAAGAAGTAAAACTGGTGTCCCTCTACCTGATTGGAGTTCAATTGTTACTGGACAACAAAGACCAACCAACCCTCCTGCTAACAGTTCCTCTTCCTCTACTAATGTTGTTCGTAAAACTACCACAGTTCCAGACATCATGGAAGGAAATGTGCCACCTCCACCTGCTGCTACACCTGTTAGGTATGCTACCCTTGTTCTTCCAGCTGTCCTAAATTCCCTTCCTAGAAAATATTATGCTAGAATAAAAACTTGGGGAAGTAATGAAGAGATTACAGTTGAACAACATGTATACCAGTTTAATGACTTCATAGACAGGGAGGAGGTTGACCATGAGGATGTCAAGATGATATTGTTTGCTCAGAGCTTTACTGGTGAAGTTAGGAAGTGGTTCAAACCCCTTGATGCAGGAATCATACATAATTGGAATGAATTTGAAGACAACTTCTTGAGGAAGTGGGGAAATAGAACCAACCCTATACAAGCCCTCACTGAGTATAATGGTTTGAAGAGAGATGTTGATGAAACTGTTCAAAACTTTTCAAAGAGATTTAATAAAGTTAATGACTCCATCCCTACCCATCTAAAGCCTCCTCCAGTAGCAGCTCAACTAAGATATGTTGAGGCCTTTGATTATGACTTTTCTATCCTGCTGAGAGAAAGAGAATCCCCTTCACTTGCTGAAATTAAAAATGATGCAGTGAAGGTGGAGGTCAATATGATAGCAGCAAAAAATTCAAAGATGGGAAAGAATAAATTGAAAGAAGAAGATAAGCCTTCCACCTCAGAGGATAAATTTGACTCCATGCTGAAGACAATGGAAAAAATGATGGATAGGCCTGCCCTTGGGAATGTCTCTGCTCCTCCTGCACAAAATGAACCTCATTTTATAAATCCTCAGTTCAGAAGACCTCAAAACCAGCAGAGACAAAAGGAAAACAGAAATCAACCGCCTGACCCTCAAGTAAGGCCTCATTTTCAGCAAAACTTAGTTGACGAAGAAAATCAGCCTGGAATACAAGAAGACTCAATTCATTGCTTAGATGAAAACATGTCAGGAATGTTTTTGACTAAGGAGGAACATGATGTGTCAGATCATGAAGTAAACAAGGGTGAGGATCCATCTTATTATCGTAAAGGATATCAACATGCAATATTTGAGATGCAAAAACAATACAACCTCAGAAACAAAATGTTCCAATTAATGCAAACAAAACACAACCCAAGAAAGATGCCCCTAAAGCTGCCGAGGTTAGGAAATATACACAACCTCCTCCTCCTGTCAAAGAGACTGAAAATTTTTCTTCTATTTTTTAGTTTGGAGAGTGATATATCTAAGATCAAAATCCCAGTACCTTTTTAAGAAATTATTAAGGTGAATGAATACAGAAGTAAGATTGTAAAATTTATAAATTCCCAACCAGGAGCTGCTGATATCCTAAATGTTCAAGAATATCATCCAACCATATACTTGGGTCCAAGCTTAGAGGATGAGCAAAATGAAGAGGTGCCTCCTTTTTATGTTAGCCTTAGTATTCATGACATGACATTGCATAATGCCATGTTGGATTCTAGGGCCTCTCACAATCTTATGCCCAAAGTGATCATGGAAAGGAGGGGGTTGGAAATTACTAGACCATATAAGGATTTGTTTTCCTTTGATTCAAAAAGAGTTCAGTGCATTGGTTTAATAAAAGATGTTGTTGTTGGTCTCACAGAAGTCCCTGCCAAGACAATGGTCATGGAAATTGTGGTAGCAGACATTCCACCTAAGTTTGGTATGCTATTATCAAGGTCATGGGCAGCAAAGATCAAGGGTACAATGCAGATGGACCTAACTTATACCACCATTCATGTTTTTGGTGAGAAAAGGAGACTATACAGAGAAACAAGGAAGGCTTACATGGTAAGTAGTAAAGATAAACCTCAAAATTTTCCAATATATGTTGTTGATACTGAATTAGGATCTGTTATTCTCTTCAATGAACTGATTGATGAAGCAGAAGATGAAAAGAAAGCAGAAAATCAACAAATCAGTGAGGAGAAGGCAAAAATTTGGTGGTTTTTACACTTTGATGGATCAGCAGGAAGAGAGGGTGTTGGAGAAATAATTTGGATCACAACTCCAGAGGATGAAAGTAAGTTATTTTCTTACAAACTGAATTTTGATTGCACAAATAACATGGCTGAGTATGAATCTTTATTTTTGGGCTTAGAAATTTTAAAAAGAATGGGTGCCCAAAATATTTCTTCTTGTGGAGATTCTGAATTAGTTATTAAGCAATTTGAGGATGTATATCAAACTAAATATGTGACAATGAGGGCATACAAAAATTTGATCATGGAGATGTTAGAGAATTTCCAAGAATATTCATTTATTGTGAAGACTATGGATCAAAACTCAGTATTTGACTCCCTAGCTGTCTCTACAAGTCTATTTATCATTCCAGTACATTCCACTGAAATATATGAGGTTGAAGTTCACCATAGAACTGCTATCCCTGACAATGTTATCCATTGGCAAGTTTTTGAGGATGACTAGCAAGTCAAAAAATTTATAGAACTGAAAGAGGAGTTTGAAAGTACACAAGTATATCAAAAAAACATGCTTGCTGAAACAAAGGGATATTCAAAAGTGTTACAACTAAAGAATAACTCTATACCCAAAGGTCTCATACCTCTTGAGAAGCTTTTTGATCATAATGATGTGTTCAAGTCTCCTATGATATAATCTGATGATGAAGAAGTAGAGAGTTGTAACCTTGTTACAGTGACAATGCCAAAAATGATTAAGCTTTCAAAGTTTCTTTCACTTGACATGAAACATAAATATATTGAGTTGATGAAAAGTTTTATAGATGTATTTGCATAGAGTTATGCTGATTTGAAGAAGTATGAACCTACTATCATTCAGCATACCATTCCTATTAAAGAAAATGAAAAGCCTTCAAGCAGAAGTTGAGGAGGATTAATTCACTTCTTATGCCTCTGAGTGAGAAGGAAATCAAGAAACTCTTTCATGCCAAAATCATTATTCCATTTAGATTCTCAAAGTGGCTTGAAAACTTGGTTCTAGTAAGAAAGAAGAGTGGAGAAATCAGAATTTGCATTGACTTTAGAAACTTAAACAAGGCCTCTCTGAAGGATAACTACCCTCTCCCAAAGATGGACCAAATTTTGTAGAATATTGTTGGTTCCCAAAGGATGTCTATGCTTGATGGTTTTTCAGGGTGATTTCAGATACTTGTACATCCAAAAGATCAGGAGAAAATAGCCTTTACCACACCATGGGGCACATTCATGTATGCCAAGATGCCTTTTGGTCTGATGAATGCAGGAGCTACCTTTCAAAGAGAAATGGACATTAATTTTTCTGAGGAGGAGGACAAGATGGTGGTTGTCTATTTGGATGACATAACAGTTTTCTGAAGGAGAGAAGAAGATCACTTAAAACACCTAGAAAATATTCCGCTGAAGTGTAGAAGGTTTGGAATTTCTCTCAATCCCACTAAATCATTTTTTATCTGACTTCAAGTAAGTTACTTGGGCATATTATTTCTAAATATGGGATTAAGATTGATCCAAACAGGGTCAATGCAATTCAGAAAGTGGATCTGCCTAGAAGCAGAAAAGAAATTCAGTCTTTCCTTGGAAGGGTAAATTTTGTGAGGAAGTTTATTCCTAATTTTGTTGAGATTGTAAAAGAAATAACTAAGATGCTGAAAAAGGGAGCTGACATCAAGTGGACAATAAAAGAAAAGCACTCATTTGAGGAGATCAAGAAGGCACTCACTCAAGCACCAGTGTTGATAAGCCCGGGTTTTTCAAAAGAATTTTTGGTTTTTACATTTGCATCAGAAAATAAAATTGCTGGAGTTTTGTTGTAGAAAGGACAACAAGGTACTGAGCAGCCCATTTCATTTTTAGCAGGACATTAGCTAATTCAGAGCTGAAGTACAACATCTTAGAAAAGAAATCCTATGCCTTGGTTAAAGCCATCAAATATTTCATAATTTACATTCTGCATTCTCATGTCATAGCTTTTGTTCCTAATGATGTTGTGAAGGAAATCCTAACTCAAGCTGATCCTGATGGTAAGAGAGGGAAGTGGATAGCTAACTTGGTCAAAGTTCAATGCCTAGGAAAGCTAATAAAACAGTCAAATTTTGGTTGTCTTGATATGAATTTAATTGCAGAAGTTTCAGAATTATCAGATGAAGTTGAAGAGCTGATTCCCATTGAAGAGAAGTACATCCTTTCTGACTGGTACAAAGACATTTTTTTGTCTTACATCATCATAGAGCGCCTGCTAAGTTGACAAGGTCCAAGGCAAGGTTTGTGAAGTTAAAGTCTTTGAGGTACTGCATCATTGATAAAAATCTGTATTGGAAAGATACCGATGGTATTCCTTTGAATTGTTTGCTGGAAGAGGAGGTGGAAAAAGTGATTGAAAAGTTTCACAAAGGAGATTATGGAGGTCATCATTATTGGAAGGCTACAACAAATAATATTCTCAGAGCAGGGTATTATTGGCCTACTATGTTTAAAGATGTCTACAAAAATATTTCTTCTTGCCATGAATGCTAGATTTTTGATGGTAAGAAGAAGCTTGTTCCTTTACCCTTGATGCCTATCTATGTTGAGGCACCATTTCAGTAGTGGGGGCTAGATTTTATTAGTGAGATTCATCCATCATATTCAGTTCAACACCGCTGGATTCTAACAACAACTGATTATTTCACCAAGTGGATTGAAACAATACCAACTAGGCAAGCAAATGATTCAGTTATCATTTCATTTTTGGAAAATAATATATTGTCTAGGTTTGGTTTCCTTATGAAGATCATCACTGATAATGCACAGGCATTCAAATCTAAGAAGCTGATCAGTTTTTGTCATCAATATCACATTACACTTGGGCATTCTACTGCATATTATACACAAGGTAATGGTCTTGTTGAATCTTCTAACAAGAGCATTATGAGGATTATTAAGGTGTTGTGGGAAAAAAAGAAGTCATGGCATTTGAAGCTGAAATATGCTCTCTGAGCTGATAGAGTGTGCACAAAGAGATCAATTGGAACTTCACCTTATGAGTTGGTATATGGAGATGAAGCCATTTTTCCTACATCCTTGGGAGTGCCTGTCATGAAGCTGCTGCAAGGATTGGAGGAGGAGCCAAATGAAATTCAGAGGAGAATAAATCAGTTGATAGCCTTACAGGATAAAAGGGAGGAAGTCTATAACAGTAATCAACAATCTCAAAACAGAATCAAGAAGACATTTGACAGGAAGATCAAGGAGAAAAACTTTCAAATCCAAGATGTGGTTTTGAAATGGGAGCCCAGGATTGAAGAAAAGGGGAAACATGGTAAGTTTGAGAATATTTGGAAAGGTCCATTCAGAGTAGCTCCATTCAATGGAAGCAACACTTACATTCTGCATGAGATGGATGGACAACCTTGTGCTGGAGGGCCTGTCAATGGAAGGTTTTTGAAGCACTATTCCTCTTAAGTCATGCTGATCTTTAATTACATTGTATATATTCCATTTTTATATGTTTTTATGCTAATAAATACAAGTTGATCATAAAGCTTGAGCCCGAGGTGAAGGCCATTAGATTTTGAAGGAAATATTGGAAAATTTCAGAGTTTTTGTTTTCAAGAAGATGGATAGCACTGGAACTACAGGTTCTTTGGTGTACCACAGTGGCACACCATACCAAGTGGAGCCATGTGAAGTATATCTGAATGATAAGCTGTATCTTTGAGAAATTATCTTTCATGTAGCTCCTTGGAATGGAATTTGTAAGGTCAACCTCACTATGTCTGGCTTGATAAATTATTTACATTCCTGCATGTTGAATTTGAAACCTTTGAACCATTGTTCTTCTCCTCTTGGAATTCCTATTGTTGCTGCAATAGTCTCTGGATTTATGTTGAGGTTCAACATTCCCACTTTTGCAGCTGTCCCATTGAAATTTAGGGCAAAATTTTTAGAAACATGTACATGGCATCCTTGCAATCTTTGGCAAAACTGCAAACACCTTGTTCTTTTGAAAACTTCTGAAGCTGTTGGGTCTTCATTTATCAGGTTCATGTCTAATGGTTCATATCTAATATAGTGGCCACCTTTTTTGGTCTTCCTCTTTATAGCCATGGAACTTTTACGTCTTCTCTGCCTCACTTGATCAGTGATACCTGCAAACCTTTGAAAATGCCAGTCATATCTTGGGCTTAGTGAAATAGATCTCTAGATCTCAATAACATGCAAAGAGGGAGTGGAGAATGAAAAATGACTCAATTGGGAAATATTTTAAAGTTTGATGACAACTCATGACATAATTATGACTCATACATACCTAAAATGGTAATAATGACTTCAACCATGACCATTGTACCTTGATTTAACCCTAATTGACTCAAATGACATATATCCTAACCCTTTAAATCATTGACTGACACCTAGCAGCTTTTTTGAAAAGACATACATAAATACCTCCTTTCATAGCGTACTTAGTGTATTTCTGGGCAGTTTCGCCTACGAAAGTATTAGCAGTTTCGTAGCGAAAAGTGTGTTTTTCAGTGTAACTCACTACCAAAGTAGGGATTCTTGGCTAAAATGACCTTTTCAGAGTTGTATGCATGGGAAATTAAATATGTCAGGAAATAATGACTTTCAAATGATGTTTCATTTTTTTCTGAGTGATAACACCTGCGATGATCTTTTCCACAAGTCCAAAATTATATAGGCTTCCAACCTTCATTCTTGTTCTTCTCCTCATATCAAAGTCTCTGTCCTCTTCCAAATGTATTGAACTTCTTAGGTGGTGCAACATTCTCTTTGTTACCTGTATTCTGAGGTCTTTCTCGCTTCTTGTCCCATTTTCCATTTTTCTTATCATTACCCTTCCAATATTTCTTAGTCTCAGATTTGCACTTTGATTTCTCATAACAATGCTTTAGATTCTGAATGGCCTCCTCCAATGATCTAGGCTGATCAAACTAAATCATGTCTTTGAATTTTATCTGAAACCCACTGATGAATCTTTTAATCTTGGCATTCTCCTCCTTAGGGTAAGGCACATATTGTAACAACTCCAGAAATCTACTAGTGTACTCCTCATCGGTCATAAATCATATCTTCAACTCATAAATTTCCTTTGCCCTGTCATCATAGTATCTCTCTGATAGGTACTTATTCCAGAATATTCTCTTGAATTCACTCAATTCAATTCCTCCTCATAAATATCCCTGACATTCTTCACATCTTCCCACCAAATATATGATTTACCTTTGAGGCTGAATGTAGCTATTTTGGCTTTCATGTTTTCTAAGTAATCATTCAACCTGAAGAACTTCCTCATACCAAGAAACCATGCTTCTACATCTTGTGATTTCTTCATATCTCTATCAAATGTAGGTGTTTTTTCTTTCTTAAACTCATTGAGAAAATATCCCCTATCAATCCTCTTGCAAGGATGATAATGATGATGACCATAGTGCCTGTTAGAACTAGAACTAGAATAGTACTTGTGTCTATCACCTCTCCTATCTGGAGTGTCCAAAAATATATCATCTCTAATTGTGCCATATCTATATTAGTTCTAACCACCATGAGACCTATTGCCATATGCCCCATTAGTCCCATTCTCCTATCCATAGTTGATCCAAAGTGGCCCCTGTCGCTACAGCTCTGGAAATATCTGAAGGATTAATGCATTAACTTCTGCTTGCTTTTCCTATGCCTATATGATTCTATCATTATATGCTTTACAACTCCTTATTTCTTCCTTAAAACATCTCAATGTGTCTACTAAGTCAGAAGAGTGCCCAACACCATGTTGCTTATCTGATTCATAGGGAGAATCTCAGTAGTCTACCATCTTGCTAGTGATATTTGATTTCTTTCCTGTAAGGCATCTCATGTCAGCTAAACCAAATCACAATAATCCAACATACCTTAGCCTAATTTGGGGAAGATATCTCCTACAAGATCAACCAATCAACGTAATACATGTATAGACATAATCACAACAACATATAGACATATAACATATAGCTATATCAACACATAAAAATAATTCTAGCTAGAGTTCAGTCATCAATGCATGGTCATATCAACCACATACCATGACCTCATGCATGACAACAACAACCATACCCATGTACATTGAAAATAAATGAGCACTTGACATGTATAAATAGCACATAACTTGTCATACACTCATGAAAACACATTCCAAAAAAACGCCATCAACTCTCCCATAACGACATCACTGCCACCATGACCAATACAATGCAGATGCAACAAGTACATAAACCACAAGTATGAGAAACACATATGCAACCAACATAAATGCATGACCAACACACCACCAATCCAATATAAGGGGTCAACCATGCTCTGATACCACTCTGTAACACCCTCCTCCCACATCTACCCAAGTAACTAGCCAATTGGGGTAAAGATGTGACAAAGAGTTACTATGATCTGATTCAACCTCCCATGTCACCTTAAGAAAGTGGATTCAACAACACACAACAACACAGACCTTTTACAGATGCTACAAGACACCCAGGATCCATCGCAACCTTTTAAGAGGCTAGCACCAGATCCAACCTGACCTTCCATGCTTCAATCCCCCAGTCACTCCTTTGACATGGGAAAGAGTGTGGTTGGAAACCTCTAATCGCATGCACAACATGGTTATGCATGCAACGGGGGAATTTTCCCAATATTAATAAGCCTGCAACCCTAATTTCTATGGAACTTATTCAGGTCCAGAGCTCAAGTCACTGCCCAAAACTCCATGACACTTTCAGAACTAAAATATAATAGCAGAATATTGATGTAAAAGAAAACACTTGAACAAGGACTTGACTGGACCCCTACTAGCCATGAGACACATTTTTTCAAGCATGTCACAAATATGTAATCTATAGGTTTACATAACATATCTGGGCATGGGGGTCTCATACTTATTTGAGAATCGCTAAGAAGCGTTGTTTCCTCATCACATTATCGCTAAGAAGCATTGTTTCCTCATCACATTAAATTCAATATCAACTATTTGGTCATAGATACATTGTTCATTCCTTTACAAATCAAAACATGATGAGAGCCATACATCATCACTGTCATAAAACACATTCATAACCAGCATATTGTTGGGTGTGGAGCTTGATTATCTTGTTTATTTTGTACCACAACGTTGCATCCTTGTCGTTTCCTCCCGTAATTAAATGCTGCCTGGGGGGTCCAAGGGGGGTGTGGCTGCAACTTTATGGAGCCCCCCCCCTGGCGGGGGGTTTCGGGGGCAACGCCCCTGAAGCTAAAAACAAATGTAAAATTTCCTTGTAAAAGTATAGTAATTTCTAGTCAATCTAGACCGTTCATTAGGCAAATGATCTGACGGTAGAAGTTATGTTTAGTTTACGGTTTTTTGCCCTAGAAAGAAACCCCTCACTTATATGAGGGTATTGTATTGCAGCTATGTATTGTATGTGTATTCTGAGAGCAAGAAATAGATAGGGAGACTGTGAGAGAGAACAGAGGATATTACATCAGATTTGTTGTAGGTTGTGTCTCTTCATTTTGCTGGATAATAGAAAGGAAGAACTAGATGTTCGGGGTGGACTTAGCCCAAACTGGGTGAACCACGTATATCTGTGTCTCTCTGGTTTTATGTGTTTTGTGTGCTTGTGTTTTCCGCATATTTTATGTGTTGCATTGCTCTGTAATATATAATAATATAACAACTAGTATCAGATTCGAAGGTCTACTTGGCTGATAAACTCACAGGAAATAAGGGTTCCTGGTTCGAATGGGAGAAATAGCGGAAGATGGTAAGTTTAGGGTCGAGAAATTTAACGGCCAAAACTTTCTGTTGTGGAAGATGCAGATGGAAGATTATCTGTATCAGAAAGATCTGTACCTACCATTGAGTGGAAAAACAAAGAAGTCGATGACTATGACAGACGCAGAATGGGAGATTGTTGATAGAAAGGCACTCAGAACAATACGCTTGTGCCTTGCGGCATCGGTAGCCTTAAATATTTCGAAGGAAACAACAATAGAGGGTTTTATTAAGGCGTTGGCGAAATTATATGAAAAACCCTCAGCCTCAAACAATGTATTTCTTATGAAATGTTTATTTAATATGAAGATGTTGGAAGGTGGATCTGTTGTAGACCATTTAAATGATTTTAATACAGTTAACAGTCAGTTAAGTTCTATAGGGGTAAAATTTGATGATGAAGTTAGAGCTATGTTATTTTTGTGCTCATTTCCAGAAAGTTGGAATGGTTTAGTTATGGCCATTAGTAACTCTGTCTCTAGATCTAGTACTTTAAAGTTTGATGATGTTTTCGGGGCTATCCTTAGCAAGGAAATGCAACGGAAAAGCTCTGATGAGACATCGGGTAATGCTTTGAGTGCAGAGTCTAGGGGAAGAATAATGGAAAGAGGAAAGAGCTCAGGATATCGCAGTAAATCAAGGAAAGGAAAATCCAAGTCCAGATCGGGGATAGTGTGTTGGAAATGTGGAAAGAAAGGACACCTGAAGAAAGATTGTAGATCTCGGAAGGAAAAAGAAGGAGAAGCACAACAAGAAAAAAATCATGAAGCAAATGTGACAAGTGATGTGTTACAAGATTCTTTGATTCTTTCTTTAGAAATGTTACTGGTTCCTGGGTGGTAGATTAAGGGGCCTTATTCTATGCCACACCTGATAAGAAATATTTTCATGACTATGTTCAAGGAGATTTTGGACAAGTTCGTTTGGGTGATGATAAACCCTGTAAAATTGTTGGAATGGGTAAAGTTCTTGTAAAAAAAAAGAATGGAAACCAATGGCTATTAAAGGAGGTAAGGCATGTTCCAGATCTGAAGAAAAAATTGATTTCAACAGGGAAGTTAGGCGGTGAAGGTTGTGTGACAACTTTCACAGATAAAACTTGGAAGGTCACCAAAGGAGCCTTGGTAATAGCAAAAGGAAAAAAGGTTGGTACATTGTATTTATGCAATGATATTTCTAACTCTGTTAATGCTTTAACTTCCAAAGGAGTAGATGCAACATTATGGCATCATAGGCTCGGACACATGAGTGAGAAAGGGATGAAGATTCTTCACTCAAGAAATTTGTTGCCGGGTTTGAAGAATATTGATTTGGATTTCTGTGAGAATTGCATTTATGGAAAACAGAAGAGAGTCAGATTTCTCAGAGTTGGGAAAGAAAAGAAGAGGGAAAAATTAGAGCTTGTGCATACAGATGTATGGGGACTTGCTCAGGTATCATCTCTCGGTGGCTCTCGTTATTATGTTACTTTTATTAATGATGCAACTAGAAAAACTTGGATTTATTGTATTCAGAATAAATCTGATGTATTTGAGATTGAGACAAGAAATAAGTTGAAGTGTCTGAGATCAGACAATGGAGGTGAATATTGCATCAAAGATTTTGATAGGTACTGTTCAGAGCATGGAATCCGCGAAGAGAAGACAGTTCCAAGAACACCACAAGAAAATGGTGTATCAGAAAGGATGAACAAAACAATCATGGAGCGTGCAAGGTGCATGAGATTGCATGCAGGATTGCCTTTACAATTTTGGGCAGATGCTGTAGATACTAATGTTTATATAATAAAAAGAGGGCCTTCAAGTTCCTTGGATGGTGGTATTCCAGAGGAAGCATGGACAGGTAAAAAGGTAAACTACTCTTTTTTAAAGCCTTTTGGCTGTGAGGCCTTTGTCCATATTAATAAAGAAAATAGAACAAAGTTTGAGGCAAAATCAAAGAAATGTACCTTTATTGGATATGGTGTTAATGATTTTTGTTATCTCTTATATGATTATAAAAATCACAAAATCATTAGGAGCAGAGATGTAATATTCAATGAAAAGGTTTTGTATAAGAATCAATTGCAGGAAAAGAAACAGGAAAAAAAAAATAATGCACAGTTCTTGATGAGAGCATAGAAAAAGTAAATGTGTCTAAAAATAATAATAATCAACAGCCACAACAACAACAACCACCACAACAACAACAGGCACCTCAAACACCTGAAAGTGGTGTCAGAAGATCTACCAGGATAAGTAGACCCCCTAAACGATACTCTCCTTCATTATATTATTTATTGCTGACTGATTCTGGTGAACTTGAATGTTATGAAGAAGCAATGCAGGTTGAAACCAGGAAGAAGTGGGAGCTAGCCATGAAAGAAGAGATGGACTCCTTAATGCATAACTAGACTTGGGACTTAGTTAGGTTGCCTGCAGGTAAAACTACTTTGCAAAATAAATGGGTTTACAGGCTGAAGGAAGAAGATGGAGAAAAACAAAGGTACAAAGCTAGACTTGTGGTGAAGGGGTTTTCACAAAAGAAAGGTATTGATTTTGATGAAATATTTTCTCCTGTTGTTAAGATGACTTCAATCAGAACTATTTTAAGTCTTGTAGCAACGGAAGATTTACATCTCCAACAGTTAGATGTAAAGACAATGTTTCTCCATGGAGATTCGGAGGAAGAGATCTACATGGAGAAACTAGAAGGATATGAGGTCAAAGAGAAAGAAAAATTAGTATGCGGTTTAAAGAAGAGCTTGTATGGCTTAAAACAGGCTCCAAGGCAGTGGTATCTAAAATTTTACAGGTTTATGTCTAAACAAGGTTATAATAGATGTCACTCTGATCATTGTGTTTATCTGAAAAATAAAAATGATGGCAGCTATATTATATTGTTATTGTATGTAGATGACATGCTTGTTGCAGGGTCTAACATGAAGGAAATAAATGTGCTCAAAAGAAAATTGGAAAATTCATTTGCAATGAAGGATTTGGGAGCTGCAAAACAAATCCTTGGTATGAGAATAACTAGAGACAGGAAAAATCGCAAATTAACATTGTCTCAGAATGAGTACATACAAAAGTTGTTGAAAATATTTAATATGCAGAATGAAAAACTAGTTAGTACACCTTTTCCTAGCCATTTCAAACTTATTAAGAAGATGTGCCCCAAGACCCAAGAAGAAATGGACTATATGTCTAAAGTTCCATATGCATCAGCAGTTGGAAACTTAATGTATGCAATGGTCTGCACAAGGTCTGATATTGCACATGCAGTGGGAGTTCTAAGCAGGTACATGAATAATCCAGGAAAATAACATTGGATGGAAATGAAATGGATTCTCAGATATTTGAGAGGTACCACAAATCAAGCATTATGCTTTGGTGGTTCAAGAATTGCTCTACAGTGATATGTTGATGCAGATATGGCAGGTGATAGAGATAACAGGAGGAGCACTGCAGGATATGTATTTAATGTGGGTGGAACAATTGTCAGTTGGTTTTCAAAAATCCAAAGTGTTGTTTCACTTTCAACAACAGAAGCAGAGTATGTTGCTGCTACAGAGGCTAGTAAAGAAATGATTTGGTTGCAAAGGTTTATGGATGAATTGGGTAAGAAGCATGAAATGAGAACGTTATACAATGATAGCCAAAGTGCCATTCATCTTGCAAAGAAATCAACATTTCATTCTAGGACTAAACAAATACAGCTCAAGTACCATTTCATACGGTCAATATTGGAAGATGGACAGTTGAAGCTGGAAAAGATACACACTAGCCAGAATCCTGCAGATATGCTAACAAAATTTGTAACCACAGATAAACTGACATTATGCTCAGTTTCAATTGGTCTTCAAGGATGATGATGAAGATGAGAAATAGCCAGGTCCAAAGAGGAGTCATTTTCCAGGAAATGAAGCAGCGGTGGAGTTGCTACAATCAGTCTCCAAGTGGGAGATTGTTGGGTATGGAGCCTGATTATCTTGTTGATTTTGTATCACAGTGTTGGACCCCTGTACCTTAATGGGGCGGCAACACCGCCCGTAATTAAATGTTGCCTAGGGGGTCCAAGGGGGGCCGGTTGTGACTTTATGGAGCCCCCTAGAGGGGGGTTTCGGGGGCAACGCCCCCGAAGCTAAAAACAGATGTAAAATTTCCTTGTAAAAGTATAGTAATTTCTAGTCAATCTGGACCATTCATTAGACAGACGATCTGACGGTAGAAGTTATGTGTAGTTTAGGGTTTTTTGCCCTAGAAGGCAACCCCTCGCTTATATGAGGGTATTGTATTGCGGTTGTGTATTATATGTGTATTATGAGAGCGATAAATAGATAGGGAGACTATGAGAGAGAACAAAGGATATTACAGTGGATTTGTTGTAGGTTGTGTCTCTTCATTTTGCTGGATAATAGAAAGGAAGTACTGGTTGTTCGGGGTGGACGTAGCCCAAACTGGGTGAACCACGTATATCTATGTCTCTCTGGTTTTATGTGTTTTGTGTGCTTGTGCTTTCTGCATATTTTATGTGTTGCATTTTCCTGTCATATATAATAATCTAACACATATAAACAACAAAAATGACAAGCACATAACAACCATATAAGCCACATAATAACAAGCATATTTATCCATCAATACAAGAGGAAAGAGCTTGTATTTCCATAAGAAAAATGTAACCTAGTCTGGGACTTCCACATTCCACCTGACCATAGACATAGTTGAGCCAAATATCTCTTCAGCCAATCACCCTCGTGCCATATTCCAAGCATGAATGTGGGATATCATAAAAAAAATCCATCAAAACCGAACCAAGCCTTTGAAAGGCCAAATTACCTCAAACCTCAACCAATTATTTTGTTATAACTTAGAGAAAACCTTGGTTGTGAAGGAAAAACTTTAAGGTAACCTCAAACATCTTTGAGGTTAAAAGTTGGCCCTTCAACCCAGAGATGGATCTCTCCTTAAACTCAACTACTCTAGGTCACTGTAGTAGTTGTTAGAGAACTTTGAGGTCTAAAATGGGCCTCCTAAGAAAAATGTACAACCAGAATAAACTTTATAATAACTAATAGGATTCAAGATGATGATTTCAACCAAGGGGGATGATTCACCATATTTGGGGTAAGAAAGTAAAAAGATTAAAAATAATAAAATAATAAAACTACTTTTTCAACTTGTATTTTCAACTTATCTCCCTAAGATTTTACTCAAATATCGAGCAAGAATACTCGTTGGATTCAAAATTTAATTCCTCATCCAAGGAGTACCCATGTTGCATACTTTAGATGGACCTTGCTATACGAAAAATGAGAAATACATGAAAAAACATGATTGCAAACAAATTTTCATGTATTTCTCATTTTTCATATAGCAAGGTCCATCTAAAGTATGCAATATGGGTACTCCTTTGATGAGAAATCCAATTCTGCATGCAATGACCATTCCCGCTCGAAATTTGTGTAAACCATTACGAGATAAGTTGAAAATACGAGTTGAAAAGGTAGTTTTTTCCTTTTTTCCCTCTAAATTTTGATGACGTAATCTAATCTTATTTTATTATTTCCACTATTATTTTATAATTTTCTTAGGAGGCCCATTTTAGACCTCAAAATTCCCCTAATGAGGTTTACACATTTAAGTTCTATGACCATATTTATCTGAGAAATTATAAAATTTGGTTGGGCTGTGTGGAAAATACACCATTGGGCATGGAGTCTAACCCTATTAGGGGATGTTACATATTTGATGAGAAAAACACAAAAGCAAAGTAGCAAATATTCCTTTCACAGTTTAAGGATTTGAGAGAAAAAATGAAAGAAATTGGTATTAAAGTTAAATGAAACAACAATTACTAATGTCGGAGAAGTAAAGAAACATGAGCATAAATGAATCCCAATCTCACACACTCATCTTTCCATACATGAAGAGAGTTTTAAAACAAAGAATACAGACAAAGAACTATGGCACAAGAACTTCTGCACATGTTCATGAAACACTGTATATATTTAAGATCTGCTCAAATATTACACAAGGATTCTATGTTTCAAATAAAGACCAACCAATTTTCCTTCTACATTTCTTTCTTATATAAACAATACAACAAATAATCACATGTTTATAGTTCAAACTTTAATTACAGTAATCCAAAATAATAATGAAAATATTCAAAGTACATGCATCTGAAAAATATATTTTAAATACATCATTTTTTCCAAAATTAAAAACTACTTTCTAAAAATGAGGTTGAGAAAGACATATCATCATAATGTCTCTCTCGCTGGTAAAATAGACCCCTTGCTGCAAAAAAAGTCTAGTCACCCGCCTGCAAAATAGGTCTAGCCACCCCCAAAAAATGTTGTTTTGTTTGAGTTACTTCTTTCTCAAGTTTTATGTTGTAATCATTGATACTGTCATTGTCAATCCTTAGTTGCCTGAGTTGATAGTTTTGCTGACAGAAAGACTGTCATTTCTTTTCATAATCCTTTCTTTTTAAAAATGCACTGACAATGGAAATGTCAACACCTTTCTGCAAAATTTTATGACAACCGGAATGTCAACTATCCTGTGCACTTCTCTGTATAAAATGTTTACAGACACATTATCAACGATATGTCAATATTCACTTTTTATGAGTGGATAATCAAAAATAAAAATGTCGCTTAGCTTCTTAGATGAGGGTGTTAGCCACCTTTAGGAGAACATCTACCTTTTCCATTCTTTGCCTCGAACTTTGCCTAGTTTCAATTGGGCCTTTTTCTTTGGTTTCTTTAGCTTTTGATTTCTTAGGACCTGCAATTTCTCCTATGTTTATTATGAGGTCCTTCATTGGAACATTGCCCATGTCAATCACCTCTTTGGAAAGGTTTGGATTGCTTTTTAGTTTTATCTTAAAGCTTGTTGGTAGGCATGGTATGTGATCTCTTTCCTCCCTAAAAGATTTCAAAAAGTGTAGGTGTAGAAATTTATTAATACTGATAGTATTACCGTATCCTCCTAATCTAACAAATTAATCTTATGTTAAATATAGAATCCTTCCACTTAATTCTTTGCGGAAATTAAATCGCCAATTGCAAAACACATGAAGAAAATCAATCACACATAAACACAGTTGTTTAACAGGATAGCTTAAAGCTAAAAAACACAACTATCATATATTATGTATATCAATGGAATCATGTAATAATCTCATACAAAGCTTAGTACATCAATTTCTTAGTACAATCAACAATAATTACACACTGTCATGCAGAAATTTGTATATCCATGCACCAATTTCTTGCCTCCTGATAGCCTGCCTCCACCGCGCAATCCCTGCAGAAGAAGACCCCAGAATGAGTTCAAATTGGCCTTGCCTTGACTACGCAATCCTCATTGGCATATCCAATGTGTGTAAGATGCATTGAATGCATCACTATAGTCACAACAAACATTCCATCTCATCCTTTCACCTATCTCTCCACTGGGTCTCCACTGGAATTGGCATGCAAGTAGTTAACTGTTGTATTTGTTCAGTTGCAAGTGAGTTATTAGTTGTGAATTAGTTAACTAATTAATTCACTAAACTCTCACTAGTATATCTTTCAGTTAGACTTAGATACAACTAGCTCAACTGAGTTTAACTCACTTAACTGAGTTAAACTAAATAACAACTCCCATAACTACTCTTCCAACTCTATCACAACTTTTCCACTTCAGTTCTAACTAATTCCTCCATGCATGAGTCACCAACCACCCTAGGAATTGTGTAATTCCTTCAGCCCACTAATTTTCCAAATCTGTTCACTAAAATAAAGTGCTCCAAGAGAATAAGTTGATATTTATTATCGGATTATTATTAAGGGCTAATAATAATCGACATGCGACATGCATCTATTTTTAGATTGACGATCTATAAATAGACTTTGTCCAATAATCTAAAAATAGAATTTCATCTATTTTTCACATTTGACCAACCATATACAAATAGCATCCTGCAACTTATAGAATATGCTTACCATGTCTAAAATAGACATACACCTAAAAATAGCCCACGAGACCCACTTAGTGAAGGTGATTACTTTTCACTAAGCTCATCATCTTGTTGAATCTCAACACTCCCTCTCACCAAGATAGGGATTATCCTTCACCCCGATCTTTCCTCTATGTTATTCTAAATTTCTCCTGCTGAGCACCTTCATCAGAATATCTACATCCTGATCTTCCGTAGGAATGTACTGAAGCAACATGATCTTCCGCTGCACACAATCTTTGATATGATGATATCAAATATCAATATGTTTAGATCTATCATGAAACATAGGATTAATCGAGAGTTTAATGCAACTATGATTATGCAAATGTATCATTGTAGGATCTAAATGAGAACCGAACAAACCAATCAGGATCTTCCTCATCCAGATAGCCTCACATGCAGCTTGACTTGCTGCCATGTATTCTGCTTCCGCTAAACTGAGTTCCACGGATCTTTGTTTCCTAATGTACCAAGAAATTGTTGTAGATCCGATACTGAAAACCCCTCTTGATGTGCTCTTTCTATCCGTTGGGCTTCCTGCCCAATCTGCATCCGTGAATCCATGCAACTTCACCTCATCCATCTGCCTGTACCATAAGCCATACTCAGATGCACCCCTAAGATACCTCAGGACATGCTTGCCTCCCTTCTAAAAGAGCTTGGAAGGCTTAACCATCGCCTGACTAAGCTGGTTCACCGCATAGCATACTTCCAGTCTTGTATTAACTAAATACATCAGCGAACCCACCAACTGTTGATAAACAGTGGCATCCACAACCTCTACCAATGTAGCATCCTCTTTCCTACAATTTCCTGGAAGAGGAGTATCCATGGGCTTGCAGTCCTCCATGTGAAACTTACCAAGTATCTCCCAAGCATACTTGCCTTGAGACACAAACAGTTTACCTTCTCACTGCTATATTTCCAATCCAAGGAAATAATGAAGGAGGCCCAAATCCTTCATCTCAAAGTCCTTTGCAGGTTCTGCCTTGCATGAGTGTATCAACTGCTCATCACCCGTTAGTATTAAATCATAATCATAAAGAACAATGCTTAAAAGCTTACCCTCCACCACAATTTGGTATAGGTTTTCATCTGCCTCACTCTTGGTGAAGCCAAGTCTAGTGAAATAGCTGTCCATCCATGTGTACCAAGCACGTGGTGCTTGCTTCAGCCCATACAACGCTCTTTTGAGTCTACACACATGCGACTCACTGCTGAAGATATCAAATCCTTCAGGCTGCTCAATGTACACCTCTTTTTCAATGATCCCATTAAGGAATGCAGTCTTCACATCCATCTGATGAATGTGCCAACCCATCTGCGCTGAGAGAGCAAGGATTGTCCTTATGGAAGAATACCGTGCGACAGGTGCAAAGGTTTCTTCATAATCAATCCCCTCGATCTATGAGAAGCCCCAGGCAACAAATCTTGCCTTATACTTCTCGATGCTCCCATCAGCAACTTGATTTACCTTGTAGATCCATCTTGAACCTACCACTGATTTACCCACCGGCCTTGAAACAATCTCCCAAGCATTGTTTCTGACAATGGAGTCATACTCCTCCACCATGGCATCTACCCATGTGGGCTCCTGCGCTACTTCTTCAAAAGAAGATGGCTCTATCACGACACACTTTCTCATAAGAGCCATGTATCTAGTAAATCGATCAGGTGACTGTCTCTATATGTGTTGTGATGTAGGGACTCCTACATTTTGTGCCGCATCAAGCTTCAGTCTCTCAGCTTCTGTGGTACACTTTCTGCCTGTTATGATGTTTGGTTCTGCATGAGTGGACTCCTCCACTCCGTGAATCTACTCCTGTGGCTGATCCACATCTAGAGGCTCATCTTTGGGAACAAGAAGTTCCTCCTCTGCATGCAAGTGTAGCTCCCTCTCAAGTGACAACTTCATGGCCTTCACCTCATTGAATTTTTTATTCCGTTGTACCACAGCCATTCGACTGTTTGGAAAATACACATGATAATTATGGGGTGTTTCTGTGTACCCCACAAATATCCCAACTTCTGAAGTCAGCTCCAGCTTCTTCCCGGCATCCTTTGTCACATGAATTTAAACAGATGAACCAAAAATATTCAAATGAGAAATATCAAGCTTCTTACCATTAAAATATTCTTCAGGTGTACTCATGCCAAGTACTCTATGAGGACAACAGTTTTGCACCTAAACCGCAGTGTTGCATGCTTCCACCCACAAGTGCATCGGTAGGCCCTGGTCATGCAACATAGCTCGTGCAGCACCCACGATCGTTCTGTTATTCCTCTCAGCGACCCCATTCTGTTGTGGGTTATGAGGCACTATGATTTCTCTTCGAATTCCTTCTTTGCTCCAGAAGTCTTTGAATTCATTCGATATATATTCACCACCATTATCACTCCGCAGAGCCTTCACTTTCTTCCCTGACTCCTCCTCCACCAATGATTTAAACTCACAGAAATTTGAGAATGTTTCACTCTTCTTCTGCCTGAATAAGATCCAACATCTACGAGAATAGTCATAAAAAAAAATAACATAATACCTGTGTTTTGCTCTTGAAGCAACC
The DNA here is from genome assembly GCA_034641835.2 of Pinus albicaulis. Taxonomy (NCBI): domain Eukaryota; kingdom Viridiplantae; phylum Streptophyta; class Pinopsida; order Pinales; family Pinaceae; genus Pinus; species Pinus albicaulis. The sequence goes on from CM076574.1 coordinate 1,023,858,601, forward strand.
GATAAAGGTCCACACACGTCTGTGTGAATTGTCTCCAGGATCACCAAAGCACGGTTCTCCTTCTCATGAAAGGTGGTCTTCACAAACTTACCCATAGTACATCCCTTGCACTGATCTGACTGCGCAAGAGTACCCTTGGGAACTCCAATAGAAATCTACTGCAAAATATTCAAGGCGCCATGGTGAATATGGCCCAATCTCCTATGCCATAATTCACCCTCATCCCGTCTCACCACTTCTTCTGCTTTGTTCATAATTGCAGCGCATCCATATACCTCTAGCTTGTATAGATTGTTAACTTGAATCCCTATCCTCTTGGTTTGACCCATTTTTTTATGTCGCGGGAAAGCTTTTCCCTCGTTGAAAACAACGTCATAACCTCTGTCCTCCAACATAGCGACCAAGACCAAGTTCTTCTTCAGACCTAGAACATGCATAACATATTTCAATAGAAATGGTTTACCTGAATCCCTCTCAAAGGTAATGGTTCCAATACCGGTCTCACTCTATCTACCATCATCGCCCATCTCTATATGCAGTTGGAGATCCTTCTCCTCCAAGTCACTAAACAACTCCTTCTCTCCCGTCATATGGAAGGAAGCACCACTATCAAGATACCACACCGATCCCAGTGCGCTCGAAACAAAGCATGCGATCAAAGAGAAATAAAGTTCAAATTGTGAGGCTAAGGCCTCTCCAGCTGTAGCTCCAGCAGCCTTCTTATTCTTCTTTTTTGTGGGCAGTTAGTGGTGAGATGCCCATGTTCGTGACAGTGAAAAAACTTCACCTTGAACAAATCCAGCTTCTTGCCTTTAGCCTCAAATTTTGGATGGAATTTATTCCCCTTCCCTTTCCTTGCTTTGGCAGCCAAAGCACAATTCTCTTCATCATCATTCTTCGATGAAGAGCCATCCCTGGTATTCCACCTTATCTCCTCTTGCACAAGATCCGACCAAAGTCGCTCCCAATCCAGCAGTCTCTCCCGTCCATTGACAGAGTCTTCGTAGCTATGCCAAATGTTCGGAAGCCTAAGGAGAGCCAAGCTCACCAAGGCATCATCCGCAACTGTAATTCCCACACTCCCCAGCTCATCCCTACATTGGAAAAACTTTGTGAGATATTTTGGAATATTGTCGCCCTTCTCCATTTTGATTTTTCTGAGCTTATCTTTCAGCGCCAACTTCCTATGGTCGTTGATGCTTTGGAAAATATCTGTCAAAGTCTTCCACATTAAAAATGGATTGGCTTTCCCATGAAGGCTTGACACAATATGGTCTTTCACACTTTCCAATAGAATTATTCTTGTCTTTGCTACCTTCTTTTTCCATGCATCAATTAATGCAGCATCGCTAGAAGTAGGCTTAGGAACATCGCTATCGATGAACTCCTTCAGTGCATTATCTTCAAGCACCACCTCCATCCTGTCCTTCCAGGCTATGTAGTTCAAGCTACCCTCAAGGGCATACTCCAACCGCAACTCATTGAAAGACATTTCAATGAATACTCAACTATCGCACCAAGAAATTTTTGCAGCAAATTCAAATTGTCCACCAGCACAAAACTTAGCACCGCTTCACTATTGCAATCTCCAGTGACTAACACTACTCCGATACCATGTAGAAATTTATCAATACTGATAGTATTACCAGATCCTCCTGATCTAAAAAATTAATCGTATGTTAAATATAGAATCCTTCCACTTAATTCTTTGCGGAAATTAAATTTCCAATTGAAAAACACATGAAGAAAATCAATCGCACATAAACATAGTTGTTTAACGGGAAAGTTTAAAGCTAAAATCCCCAACTATCATATATTATGTATATCAATGGAATCATGTAATAATATCATACAAAGCTTAGTACATCAAGCTCTCAGTACAATCAACAATCATTACACACTGTCATGCAGAAATTTGCATATACATGCACCAATTTCTTTCCTCCTGACAGCCTGCCTCCACTGCGCAATCCTTGTTGAAGAAGACCCCAAAATGAATTCGAATTGGCCTTTCCTTGACTGTGAAATCCTCATTGGCATCTCCAATGTGTGTCAGATGCATTGAATGCATCAATATAGTCACAACAGGTATTCCATCTCACCTTTTCACCTATCTCTCCACTGGGTCTCCACTAGAACTGACATGCAAGTAGTTAACTGTTGTATTTGTTCAGTTGCAAGTGAGTTATTAGTTGTGAATTAATTCACTAAACTCTCACTAGTGTATATTTCATTTAGACTTAGATACAACTAGCTCAACTGAGTTTAACTCACTAAACTGAGTTAAAATAAATAACAACTCCCATAACTACTCTTCCAACTCTGTCACAAATTTTCTACTTCAGTTCGAACTGAGTCCTCCATGCATGAGTCACCAACCACCCTAGGAATTGCGTAATTCCTTCAACCCACTAATTTTCCAAATCTGTTCACTGAAATAAAGTGCTCCAAGAGAATAAGTTGATATTTATTGTTGGATTATTATTAAGGGCTAATAATAATCGACATGCATCATTTTTAGATTGACGATCTATAAATAGACTTCGCCCAATATTATAAAAACAGAATTTCATCTATTTTTCACATTTGACCAACCATCTACAAATAGCATCCTGCAACTTATAGAATATGCTCACCATGTCTAAAAATAGACATACACCTAAAAATAGCCTACGGACCCCATTTAGTGAAGTTGCTTACTTTTCACTAAGCTCATCATCTTGTTGAATCTCAAAAATCCCTCTCACCAAGATAGGGATTATCCTTCACCCCGATCTTACCTATATGGTATTCGAATTTTCTCCTGCTGAGTGCCTTCATCAGAATATCTGCATCCTGATCTTCCATAGGAATGTACTGAAGCAACATGATATTTCGCTACACATAGTCTCTGATATGATGATACCGGATATCAATATGTTTAGATCTATCATGAAAAACAGGATTATTCCAGAGTTTAATGCAACTCTTATTATCACAATGTATCATTGTAGGATCTAAATGAGAACCGAATAAACCGACCAGGATCTTCCTCATCCAGATAGCCTCACTTGTAGCTTGACTTGCTGCCATGTATTCTACTTCCGCTGAACTGAGTGCCATAGATCTTTGTTTCCTGTTGTACCAAGAAACTGTTGTAGATCCGATACTGAAAACCCCTCCTGATGTGATCTTTCTATCCTTTGGGCTTCCTGCCCAATCTGCATCCATGAAGCAATGAAACTTCACCTCATCCGTCTATTTGTACCATAAGCCATACTCAGATGTGCCCCTGAGATACCTCAGGACATGCTTTCCTGCCTTCCAAAAGAGCTTGGTACGCTTAACCATTTCTTGACTAAGTTGGTTCACCGCATAGCATATGTCCGGTCTTGTATTAACTAAATACATGAGCAAACCCACCAACTGACGATAAACAGTGGCATCCACTACCTCTGCCGATGTAGCATCCTCTTTCCTCCAATTTCCTGGAAGAGGAGTATCCATGGGCTTGCATTCCTCCATATAAAACTTACCAAGTATCTCCCGAGCATACTTTCCTTGAGACACAAATAATTCACCTTCTCGCTACCATATTTCCAATACAAGGAAATAATGAAGGAGGCCTAAATCCTTCATCTCAAACTCCTTTGCAAGATCTTCCTTGCATGAGTGTATTAACTTCTCATCACCCGTTAGTATTAAATCATCAATATAAAAAACAATGATTAAAATCTTACCCTCCACCACAATTTGGTACAGGTTTGGATCCGCCTCACTCTTGGTGAAGCCAAGTTCGGTGAAATAGTTGTCCATCCATGTGTACCAATCACATGGTGCTTGCTTTCGCCCCTACAATGTTCTTTTGAGTCTTAACACATGCGACTCGTTGCTGAATATCCCAAATCCTTCAGGTTGCTCAATGTACACCTCTTCCTCAATGATCCCATTAAGGAACACACTCTTCACATTCATCTAATGAATGTTCCAACCCATTTTCGCTTAAAGAGCAAGGATGGTCCTTATGAAAGAATAATGTGCGACAAGTGTAAAGGTTTCTTCATAGTCGATCTGCTTGATCTGTGAGAAGCCCCAGGCAAAAAATCTTGCCTTATACTTCTCAAAGCTCCCATCAGCAGCTTGCTTTACCTTGTAGATCCATCTTGAACCTACCACTGATTTACCCACCAGCCTTGGAACAATCTCCCAAGCACTGTTTCTGACAATGGACTCATACTCCTCCACCATGGCATCTACCCATGTGGGCTCCTACGCTGCTTCTTCAAAAGAAAATGGATTTGTCACGACACACTTTCTCATAAGAGCCATGTATCCAGTAAATCGTTCAGGTGACCATCTCTGTCTGCGCTATGATGTAGGGACTCCTACATTCTGTGTCGCATTAAGCTTCAGTCTCTCAACTTCTATGGTACGCTTTCTGCATGTTCTGATGTTTGGTTCTGCACGAGTGGACTCCTCCACTCCGTGAAACTCCTCCTGTGGCTGATCCACATCTAGAGGCTCGTCTTTGGGAACACGAAGTTCCTCCTCTGCATGCAAGTGTAGTTGCCTCTCAAGCGACAACTTCATGGCCTTCACCTCATTGAATTTTATATCCTGTCGCACCACAATAATTTCACTGTTTGGAAAATACACACGATAATTATGGGGTGCTTCTCTGTACCCCACAAATATCCCAACTTCCGCAATTTGATCCAGCTTCTTCCTGGCGTCCTTTGTCACATGAATGTAAACAGATGAGCCAAAAATCTTCAAATGAGAAATATTAGGCTTCTTACTAGTAAAAGCTTCTTCAAGTGTACTCATGCCAAGTACTCTATGAGGACAACGGTTTTGCACATAAACCGCAGTGTTGAATGCTTCTGTCCATAAGTGCATCGGTAGGCCCTTGTCATGCAGCATAGCTCGTGCAACACCCATGATCGTTCTGTTCTTCCTCTCAGCGACCCCATTCTATTTTGGGTTATTAGGTGCTATGATTTCTCTTCGAATTCCTTCTTTGCTACAGAATTATTTGAATTCGTTCAAGATATATTCACCACCATTATCGCTCCGTAGAGCCTTCACTTGCTTCCTCGACTCCTTCTTCACCAATGCTTTAAACTCACATAACTTTGAGAATTTTTCACTCTTCTTCTGAATGAAGAAGATCCAGCATCTACGAGAATAGTCATAAGAAAAAATAACATAATACCTGTGTTTTGATGTTGAAGAAACTGAGAAAGGTCCACACAGAAATTCTCTCCAGGATCACCGAAGCATGGTTTTCCTTCTCATGAAAGATGGTCTTCATAAACTTACCCATAGTGCATCCCTTGCACTGATTTGATTGCACAAGAGTACCCTTGGGAAGTCCAGTAGAAATATGTTGCAAAATATTCAAGGCGCCATGGTGAAGATGACCCAATCTCCTGTGCCATAATTCACCCTCATCCCGACTCACCACTTCTTCTGCTTTGCCCATCATTGTAGCGCAGCCATCTACCTCGAGCTTGTAGAGATTATTAACTCGAATCCCTATCCTCTTGGTTTGACCTGTTGTTTTAAGTCGCAGGAAATATTTTCCCTCGCTGAAAACAACGTCATAACCTTTGTCCTCCAAAATAGCGACAGAGACCAAGTTCTTCTTCAGAACTAGAACATGCATAACATCTTTCAATAGAAATGGTTTACCTAAATCCCTCTCAAAGGTAATGGTTCCAATGTCGGTCGCACTGTATCTACCATCGTCACCCATCTCTATATGCATTTGGATATCCTTCTCCTCCAAGTCACTAAATGACTCCTTCTCTCCCGTAATATGGAAGGAAGCACCACTATCAAGATACCACACCGATCCCATTGCTCTTGAAACCAAGCATGTGATAAAAGAGAAATCAAGTTCAAATTGTGAGGCTAAGGCCTCTCTAGCTGCAGCTCCAACAACCTTCTTGTTCTTCTTTTTCTGTGGGCAGTTAGTGGCGATATTCCCATGTTCGTGACAATGAAAACACTTCACCTTGGACAAATCTAGCTTCTTGCCTTTAGCCTCAGATTTTGGATGGAATTTATTCCCCTTCCCTTTCCTTGCTTTGGCAGCCAAAGCGCAATTCTCTTCATCATCATTCTTCGATGAAGAGCCATCCTTGGTATTCTGCTTATTCTCCTCCTGCACAAGATCCGATCAAAGTCACTCCCAATCTAGCAGTTTCTCCCGTCCATTGACAGAGTCTTCGTAGATATGCCAACTCTTCAGAATCCCAAGGAGAGCCAAGCTCACCAATTCATCATCCGCAACTGTGATTCCCACACTCCCTAGCTCATCCCTACATTGGAAAAACTTCGTGAGATATTTTGAAATATTGTCGCCCTTCTCCATTTTGATTTTTCTGAGCTTATCTTTCAACGCCAACTTCCTATGGTCGTTGTTGCTTTGGAAAAGATATGTCAAAGCCTTCCACATTGCAAATGGAGTGGCTTTCCTATGAAGGCTTGACACAATATGGTCTTTCACAACTTCCAACAGAATTCTTCTTGTCTTCGCTACCTTCTTTTTCCATGCGTCAAGTAATTCCGCATCGCTAGAAGTAGGCATAGGAACATCGCTATCGATGAACTCCTTCAGTCCATTATCTTCAAGCATTGCCTCCATCATGTCCTTCCAGGCTATGTAGTTCGAACTACCCTCAAGGGCATACTCCAAATGCAGCCCCTTGAAATACATTTCAATGAATACTCAATTGTCACACCAAGAAATTTTTGCAGCAATTTCGAATTGTCCACCAGCACAAAACTCAGCACTGCTTCACTATTTTAGTCTCCAGTGATTAACATTGCTTCGATACCATGTAGAAAATTATTAATACTGATAGTATTACCGGATCTTCCTGATCTAATAAATTAATCTTATGTTAAACACATAATCCTTCCACTTAATTCTTTGTGGAAATTAAATCGTCAATTGGAAAACACATGAAGAAAATCAATCGCACATAAACATAGTTGTTTAACGGGAAAGCTTAAAGATAAAAAACCCAACTATAATATATTATTTATATCAATGGAATCATGTAATAATCTCATATAAATCTTAGTACATCAAGCTCTCAGTACAATCAACAATCATTACACACTTTCATGCAGAAATTTTCATATCCATGCACCAATTTCTTGCCTCCTGATAGCATGCCTCCACTGCGCAATCCATGTTGAAGAATACCCCATAATGAATTCGAATTTCCCTTGCCTTTACTGCGCAATCCTCATTGGAATTTCCAATGCGTGTCAGATGCATTGAACGCATCACTATAGTCACAACAGATAGTCCATCTCACCCTTTCACCTATCTCTCCACTGGGTCTCCATTGGAACTGACATGCAAGTAGTTAAATTTTGTATTTGTTTAGTTGCAAGTGAGTTATTAGTTGTGAATTAATTAACTAATTAATTCACTAAACTCTCACTATTGTATCTTTCAATTATAATTAGATACAACTAGCTCAACTGAGTTTAACTCACGGAACCGAGTTAAACTAAATAACAATTCCCATAATTACTCTTCCAACTCTGTTACAACTTTTCCACTTCAGTTCTAACTGAGTCTTCCATGCATGAGTCACCAACCACCCTAGGAATTGTGTAATTTCTTTAGCCCACTGATTTTCCAAATCTGTTCACTGAAATAAAGTGCTCCAAAAGAATAAGTTGATATTTATTGTCGGATTATTATTAAGGGCTAATAATAATCGACATGCATCTATTTTTAGATTGACGATCTATAAATAGACTTCGCCCAATATTCTAAAAATATAATTTCATATATTTTTCACATTTGACCAACCATGTACAAATAACATCCTGCAACTTATAGAATAAGCTCACCCTGTCTAAAAATAGATATACACCTAAAAATAGCCTGTGGGCCCCACTTAGTGAAGGTGCTTAATTTTCACTAAGCTCATCATCTTGTTGAATCTCAACAGTAGGTTCTTCTTCTACTGGGGGTTAAACTTGGGTTTCCACTTCAAGATCTTTTTCTTTAATGATTTCTGGTGAATGGGTTTCAGCAGGGGATTTTTCCATGGGTTATTTCCCAGCGTGAGGGTAACTGATTGCAGAGAGAAGGTTTTCAGTGGAATCAGGGTCTGTCTTTTTTATCCTAGCGCTTCTCCTAGCATAAAATTTAGGGATTTGAAGGAAAAAATATGATGAAGGAATGTTTGTCTCTTTTCTGCTAGGGGTTGGCTCAATGGAGTCTCCTGCATGAATTTTCCTACCATGTTTAGTGCCTTTCTTCCTCCCTCTTCTAGCTTTTGGAGGTTGAGGTTGAAAACGTCTCCAAAAAAACAAATGGCTCCAAATTCTTCCTGGCTTGGAAAATTGATTTTCAAGTAAAATTTTTACTAGGAATTTATGATAAAAAAAAGTGAGGAGAAGGGTTTTCCCTGGCTAAAAAATGAGCGACTATGTGTTTCAAACTCTCCAGCAAATAAAAACAAACATTCATTCAAACTTGACAAACTAAATGAGCTAAGAAGTGAAAATGGTTAAGTTTTACCCAGTTTAAATGGCTTTCATAGGTGAGATAGGACTAGGTTATCCTCAGCAACCAATTCCACTAATCCTCCAACCAATTTCGTTGAACCCTTGTCTTCCAATTTTGACCTTTTAACTCTTTCTTTAGGAAAAATGGGACATTGATCCCTGCTAGAACATGACTCTTGAACACCCTTTCTTCGTCTGAAGGAAAAGATGTGGCCTCTATAATCAACTCCTCTGTGACTAGAAAATTAAGTCCACTGATATCCACCCAGTGACCATTGAGCCCTAGGGTGAATGCCTGAGCAAAAAAATCATGGTAATCGATGCATCGGTGGAAACATTCCTACCACCCTACTTGCTGAAATTGTTGTTGGATGTCAGGATAGATCTCTAGGAGGTCAAGCGCTTTGGGATTGGCTCAATTGGCTTTGTTTCTTTTCCCCATTTGATGTAAAATATAGTGGAAATACACAAAGTTTCTACTGGGATTTGATCATGGATTCCTTTCAAAAAAATCACACAAACAGGATTTTCCAGGAGTTACCAAAGTCACAAGCGATAACATGAAACTAACTATACAGGTAAATGTTTTGATAGTCAGGTAAATGATTTAAGAATCATACGGATCTTAGCTTTGAATGATTAATTGAAAACCACATTCCTAGTGGTACCGGAAACATTCACTCAACACGTACCTCCCACCTTGGAACTGAACGTGGCACGTTTAGTACGCATCATTGTTGCTATTGATGTGGTCAGTGCATTTCAAAAAATTAAAATTTGAAATCCATTTCGGCACTGACAATCTATTTATCAACTATACCCGAAATGCTAAAAACCCCATTGTCATCGCATTGTTTATAAAATATTATTGGACCATAAAAACACTGATAATCCCACTATCAGTTGTTTCCTTGTTTATTATAAATAAAATGATGACACTAAAACTGTCAGCATTTTCTAAAAAAACATTCAAAAACAAAGTAAAATGTGATAACATCTAGCTCCACGAGGATGTTGTCAATCACTGATGGCAAAAAAAACCCCATACACCAGTATATTATTTATTACAAAAAAATTTGTTCGAAACAAAACTTTACTGACTCAAAAATAAAGAAACTCATTTTTCAAAAGATGTTCTTTTTACAAACTCTGAACTTTTAAAAACATAATTTATTGTACAAAAAATTTATTCTTTGATAAACATCATTAGAACCTCAGGGCCTTCTCTTCGAGCTTCAATTCCCCCATAATGCTCATCGACACCTGCAAATTTTTCAAAAAATATATGGATATGTACAATGAAATCTGAAAATCATTCTTTGTTTTAGGAGATGTAATGTTTAAGGAAAAGTCCATTGGCCGAACCTCTAGGCAACAATACTCCTTGTAGATATTCTAGAATGAAAATTTTCTTACCACGGAAAGCTGCAATTATGTATGGTCCTTTCCAGATGTTGATAAAATTCCCATGCTTACCCTTGTCCTCAATACGAGCATCCCATTTCAAAACTACGTCTTGGAATTTAAAGTCATCTTCCTTCATTTTTTTGTCAAAATCTTTCTTGATCTGATTTTGAAATTCCTAAGACTTTTCATACACTTTCTCTTTGTTCTCTTGTGCCTATATTAACTGATTTATCCTCCTCTACAAATGAATTGGTTCTTCTCTTAATTCCTGTAAATATCTCATAACAGGGATTCCAATTGAAACAAGAAATGTTGAATCAACACCATATACTAACTGGAAAGGAGTAGTATCAATTTACCTTTTAGTACTAATCATGTTTGCCCATAAGGAAAACTTGAGTTTTGTATGCCAAGCCTTCTTGTTATCTTCTAACAATTTCTTGATAATTCTGATCAGGCTCTTATTTGAGGACATGGCCAGTCCATTACCTTGCGGGTAATAGGCTATGAAATGGATAAGTTTGATATGGTAGTCATCACATAACTTTGTTAGCCTCTTAGATTTGAAACACTATGCATTATCAATAATAATCCTTTTTGGAAAACTAAATCTAAAAATAATGTTTTCTAAGAATTGAATAACCACGATATCAGTAGCTTTCCTTCTTGGGAGTGCTTCAATCCATTTGATAAAGTAAGATGTTCCTGTTAAAACCCATATGTGTTTTGTTGAAGATGTCAGATGAATTTCACCTATGAAGTCAAGGCCCCATTGCTGAAAAGGTGCCTCCACAGAAATATGTTTCAAAGGTAAAGACATTAATTTTGACTTACCTTCAAACCAATGAAATTTATGGCAGTCTGCAACTTCTTTTCTAACATTAGAAAAAATGGTAGGCCAGTAGAATCTAGCTTTCAAAATTTTATCTGCAGTGGCCTTCCAGTAATTATGTCCTCCATAAGCTCCTTCATGAAAACATTTACTCATTTCTTTGGCTTCATGTTATAATTGGAAGTTTAATAACATACCTTGAGGATCTTTCCAATATAAATAATTGTCCAAAAGATAGTATTTAACAAATTTGATTCTTAAAAATCTAGCCCGAGTCTTATATTTCCTTGGTGGTACATGTATATTCTACATGATGTAAAAAATATCATAATACCACAAACATTCCTTGAGACAGTCCTCTACTTTAAGCATTGATTCTTCATTTGGAAAATCTAAAGATTCCAAAATTGAATTCACCCCAAAAGTTTCAAGATTTGTTTCAGTCATTAGTCTAGCCAGACCCTGTCCTTTGATTATTTTGGTAGGCTTGATTTCCAAGTCAAATTCTAACATCTTAGCAGTCCCTCTTCTACCATAACTATCTAGCTGTACTAAAATACATTTTATTGCAACATCTGGCACATAGGAAATCATGTGAGAATGCAGTATAAATACCCTAAAATATTTGAGTGACTTGATCAATGCATATTCCTTTTTGTGTTAGGATATTCTAACACATAGAAAATAGTTAAGAAAAACTTAGTCTAGTGTAGAGTTAGGTAAAGTGTGTTTCTTTACCATGTACATTTGTAACTTATAATCCGATGGTCCCAATTTGTAGTGATCCGACGATTATCTCTCACCTCGGTATTAACGACACTTGATCCGTGGCTTAACACTCAATTGGTCCATGATCTCTATTTAAAGAGCATGGAGGGTCATTTCTCCAGTAACCGTTTATGAGAGAAACATATGTAGCTTTTATTTTTATATTAATAAATTTCCTGAAGTGGCCGCGTTGGCTCAGGCTGTGGACTATTTCCCTCTTTGAGGGTGTTAACCACGTGATTATACTGGTGTACTAATTTGTGATGTGTTTGTGAGTGGTGACCTTTGGTTCTTGATATACGGAACTTACCCTGTAAATTTGTACATGGTATCAAAGCTATTTTGAGGACCGCGTCTGTTGTTGATCAAAATCCGAAGCCAGTTTAACTGCATGCGAATGTTGTTTTGTAGATCTACTATTTCGGAAAAATTTTGGGCTTGGAGAAATGCTCAGTTGTATCCAGAGCGTCTATTATAGTGAGGAATGCCTTTCGTTTCATGCGAAAAGGTTTTTGGCTGCCCAAGTTATGACAGTTTAGATCTGGAGGTATAAAGCATTTGTTTTGCAGTTATATTTGTTAATAGTTCTTCTTATTTCGGTTTCCTCTTTTTATTTTCGGTTTTTAGGTTTTATTTATTTGCCGGATCTATACCCTCTTCTCTGTGTATGCTCTTTGTTGTGCGTTGTGTGCGATCTCGGCAAATCAGAAACAGGAAAAAGGGATTTTTTTTTGCTACATATGCTCTTTCCCCGCGTCTTTGTGCGATCTCGGGAAATCAGAAATAGTGAAAAAATTGGTAGTTTCCGGTAAAGGTAACCGTGAATCTAACATTCTTCCATAAGGCTCTGCATTTTATTTCCTTTTTTGCTCGGTTTTTTTGTTTATTTGTGTAGGAAAAGGCACGCACACCGAAGAGTAAAAAAATATTAAAAAAATATTTAAAAAACCCCTCTTCCTCCTTTCATACAATAACGTGATCCTTTTACTATCTCACTTGGTGAAGGGTTAGTTTATGAGAATAGAGGTCTTGGGTTCAAGTCTCCTTCTCAAACTTATTTTGTAAAAAAAAATTGTTCAAAGGGGCAGAATTGTTTTTTAAAAAGCCGCACTTCATCCCGTTCCCGTAACTATTCGGCATCTACAACTCAGATTTTTCAAAAGGCATAAATTCTTCATCCGAAAGCCGTTTTTTGAGCTGTTTTTTTTAAACAGCCTGATTTTTCAAGATATTTCCATTGGAGTAGTTAGTTTCAGCTATTCTCAGCTTTAATTTTTTTTTAAATGGAAATTTCATGCCCATTTATTCTTAATAGCACCAATTATTTCCAATGGCTACCTCACGTGGTAGATATACTTAGAAGTAAAGGGCTTTATAGAATAGCCGCAGGACAAGAAACTAAACCTTCACATGATGATAAAGCTGCTAAATGGGAAAATAAACAATATCAAGCACGAGCGTTGATAGGAATGTCCATTGCTTAAGATCTTTGATTTCATATCCTTGACATTGATACCCCTGATGAAGCCCTGGAAAAGCTAAAAAATATTTTTGGCATTAAAAATCAAATTAGGGCCCACCAACTTGAAAATTAGTTGCTTACTTTGGACCCCAATAATTTCTCCTCCATTGAAGATTTTTTGTCCAAATTTAAGACCCTCAGAATTCTTTTAGAAGGTTGTAAGATCCAAAAGGACGATGATAGCCTCATCTATTTCATTCTTGCTAATCTTGGCCCTGCATACTTTTTTTTTGTTTCCTCCTTCCATTCCACCAGAGAAGCCATAATTTCTTCAAGAACCACCTACAAGAATCCCTCTTTTGATGCCTTTTGTGATTCTTTGATAAGAGAACAAGAAAAACATTTACACCTTGGTCTTATCACTACTGGAAACACTTCTAAGAAAGCCTTAGCAGCCCAACAACAACCATATCAAAAGAATCCCAAGAAGAAGTATCCTAAAAAATATGGTCCTAAACCAAACAAGGGCCATAAGCAATTTCAGCCACAAACTGAAAAATCAAATCACCAAAATAATAAGGCAAATCAAAACAAAGGGAAGAAGACAGATAGACATTGCAACTTTTGCAATCGGGATGGCCATATAGAGTCCAAATGTTTTAAGAAGATGGAAGCCTTAGAAGCAGCAAAGAAGAAGCACAACATAAAATTGGAGCACTCTTCACCTTCATATTTAGGCATGGCACTTTCTGCTTGTGGTTGTCAAGCATCAAGATCTGGTTATGCATTAAATGTATCTTCTTCTTCTCCTTCTCATGAGTGGCTCATTGATTCTGGAGCTTCTTACCACATGGCTAAAAATAAATCCATGTTTTCTTCTTTAAATGATTGTAACACCAAACCTATTTATGTTGGTAATGATATATCTCTTAGTGTTGTAGGATATGGAACCATTCATCCAGATAATGTTCAGTTTAATGATGTACTATGTGTTCATACCTTGTCATGCAACCTTCTATCTGTTTATCAGATAACTCATTCAGGTGAAGGGAAAATATTAGAATTCTCACCTCATGATGTTGTAATCAAGGACCTCAAAAATCCTAAACATATTTTAGCTATTGGCATTGCTGATGATTCCAAAAGGTTGTATAAGTTTGACAACTTTGGGTCATCCTCTCTTCCCTCCGTTTTTGTTGCTCATAATAATGATGTGAGCAAAATTTGGCATGAGCGATTTGGTCACTTAAACTATCTCTCTCTTCAAACTCTATGTAAGGAAAATATGGTGATAGGTCTTCCTATGGTATATTTCCAAGATGGTGTTTGCTCCGGATGTGTACTCGGAAAACATCATCGAGATAGTTTTGACAAACATGCCTCTTGGCACGCTTCAGCCCCTTTGCAGCTTGTGCACAATGATTTATGTGGTCCACTTCCTGTTGTTTCTTTCTCTGGTTGAAAGTACTTCTTAACTTTCATTGATGATTTTTCGAGACACACTTGAGTATACTTCTTAAAACTCAAGAGTGAAGTTTTTAACATTTTCTTGGCCTTTAAGGCCTTTGTTGAGAAACAATCTGGACATCAAATTCTTAAGTTAAGATCATACAATGGAGGAGAATATGTTAACAACAAATTTATCAACTTCTGCACTGAGCATGGCATTCAATTGCAACATACTGTTCCATATACTCCACAACAAAATGGTGTAGTTGAAAGGAAGAATCACACCTTAAAAGAAATGGCTAATTGTATGCTTCAATCTAAAGGACTTGGTCTCAATTTTTGGGCAGAAGCCATTAACTGTGCAAATTACATAGTTAATCGCACTCCTACTAAGGTTTTAAAGAATATAAGTCCAGAAGAAGCTTGGAGCTCAATAAAACCAGATGTAAGTCACTTTCGTGTTTTTGGAAGTGATGCTTGGGCCCATATTCCAGATGCGAAACATAAAGCCTTAGAACCTAAGAGTGAAAACTATATTTTTGTTGGATATTCTGAAGATGTCAAAGGATATAGACTTCTTCAACCAAAATCCAAAAATATAATAATTACAAGAGATGTAAAATTTGATGAAAATATATTGGCATGCGAGCCTAGTTCGGTGGGTGTGCCACCTTTGGCCTGCGAGCCTGATTCGACATATGTGCCACCTCTCTCTCTCTCTTCTATTTTTAATAGCATTCCTTCTAGTTCAGATGATGAAAGTGAGGATGAAAATCCTTCTCCACCTCTTGAAATTGTTCCTTATACTCCACCGCTTCCAAGATGGGTCCGCTCTACTCGGGATGCTGCAGGTTCTCTTGCAGGTGACCCTGCCGATCGACGACGTACACGTTCTCAGTTCGAAAGAGCCTCTTCCTTATTGGCTCAAGTTTTGAAAAAACTTGATCTAGAAACCTTTGAAGAAGCCTCCGGTCATCCAGATTGGGATGAAGCTATGAATGAATAGTATCATTCCTTATTGGAAAATGATACTTGGGATCTTGTTCCTCTCCCAAAAGGAAGAAAACTTGTTAGATGCAGATGGGTTTACAAAACCAAGTTTGGACCAGATGGAAAAGTCGATAGACATAAAGCTCGTCTTGTTGCTAAAGGATTTTCATAAGTTGAAGGCATTGACTATACTGAAACCTTCTCCCCTATTGCCCAAATGAATTCTTTCCGCCTTGTTCTTTCCCTTACTGCCTCCTTTAAATGGGAAGTCCATCAAATGGATGTTAAATCCGCCTTCTTGCATGGAGATTTACATGAAGAAATATACATGGAAAAACCCCTTGGCTTTATCCAAAATGACTCTAGCCTTTTTTGTCGCCTTAGGAAGTCTCTCTATGGTCTCAAACAAGCTCCTCGGGCTTGGTATGCCAAAATGGATAGATTTCTCTGAGATAATAGCTTTTCTAGGTGTCATTCTGACAACACTGTCTACACCAAGAAAGTGGGTAATTCCTTCACCATCCTTGCTATTTATGTTGATGATCTTATCCTTACTGTTAGTGATCCAAACCAAATAAACCATGTGAAGTATAGCCTCAAAAAGAAGTTTGAAATGACAGACTTAGGACACTTGCATTATTTCCTTGGTCTTCAAGTCTTGCAATCTAAGGAAGGCATTACCCTCTCTCAGTCCAAGTATGCTTGTGATCTTATACACCAATTTCACATGGAATACTGTAAGCCAGCCCCTTCTCCCTTTTAGTCTGGATTCAAGATTTCAGTCAACTGTACTACCCCTAAAGTTGATGCTACCTTATATCGTCAACTTGTTGGTAAACTTATGTATCTAACCCATACCTGTCTTGACCTCTCCTTTGTCGTTGGTATTGTCGCTCGGTTTATGCACCAACCTCATGAAAGTCACTGGAAATTAGCCAAAATAATACTTTGATATATTTAAGGTACAGTTCAGTTCGGGATTCATTACAGTGCAGAAGCATCTCCATTGTTGATTGGTTTCACTGATTCTGATTAGGCTGGTGACCTTGATGATCGAAATTCTACTACAGGATATGTGTTCACTCTTGGTTCATGACCTATTACATGGTCTTGTAAGAAAAAAAGTGCCATCTCTCTTTCTTCAGTATAAGTAGAGTATCGTGGTGTAGTTGAAGCCAGCAAGGAAGACATGTGGCTTCGTCAGATCCTGTCTAAATTTGGTCTTCATCAGCAACATCCAACTACACTTTGGTGTGATAATCAGAGTGCCATTCAACTATGTAAAGATCTAGTTCAGCATCAGTGTATGAAACACATTGAAATCCACATACACTTTATCAGAAAGCTCATTCATGAACGTGTTCTTGAAGTGCAGTACTGTCCAACCAATGATCAAGTAGCCAATATCTTTATGAAGGCTCTCACAGAAGCGAAGTTTATTAAACTCTGATCCATGCTTGGAGTTCAGGAAAGTTGTCATTAAAGGGGGATAGGCTCTAATGCCTCCTTCCTTCTCCTATTGTGTCACTTTTGTAAATCCTTCAATCCTATCCCAATTTTTTCTTAAGGGGGGATGTTAGGATATTTCGACACATAGGAAATAGGTTCCTTTTGTGTCACCTTTGTAAATCCTTCAATCCTATCTCAAGTTGTTCTTAAGGGGGGATGTTAGGATATTCCGACACATAGGAAATAGTTATGAATAACTTAGTCTAGTGTAGAGTTAGGTAAAGTGTGTTTCTTTACCATGTACATTTGTAACTTATAATATGACGGTCACGATTTGTAGTGATCCGACGGTTATCTATCACCTC
Source organism: Pinus albicaulis (assembly GCA_034641835.2). Taxonomy (NCBI): domain Eukaryota; kingdom Viridiplantae; phylum Streptophyta; class Pinopsida; order Pinales; family Pinaceae; genus Pinus; species Pinus albicaulis. The sequence goes on from CM076574.1 coordinate 1,023,875,846, forward strand.
GGTATTAACGACACTTGATCTGTGGCTTAACACTCAATTGGTCCATGATCTCTATTTAAAGAGCATGGAGGGTCATTTGTCCGGAAACCGTTTATGAGAGAAACATATGTAACTTTTCTTTTTATATTAATAAATTTCCTGAAGTGGCCACGTTGGCTCAGGCTGTGAATTGTTTCCCTCTTTGAGGATTTTAACCACGTGATTATACTGGTGTACTGATTTGTGATCTGTTTGTGAGCGGTGACCTTTGGTTCTTGATCTACGAAACTTACCCTGTAAATTCATACATTTTTTCCAGTATATTGTTTTTCAGTTCAACATATCTCAATGCCCTGCTAAAAAAGGAAATGGGTTGTTCTTGACTTGCCCCATTCTTCTGAAGTGAAACACCATAAATGGTGTGCTCGGAAGCAAATGAAAAAAATATAAAGTCTCTAGAAAAATCTGGACTAATGAGTAAAGGTGCTTGACCTAAAGCATTTTTTGTATCATTAAAGGATCCCTTTTCTTGTTTAGTCCACTTAATCTCACTTCCTTTCTTAAGCATATTTGACATTACCTTTAAAATTTCTGCAAAATTTGGGATAAAATGTCACATAAAATTTACTTTACCTAAGAAAGACTCCACCTCTTTCTTGTTTCTTGGTTGTTCAATCTTTTGAATTGATGTCACTCTGTTGGGGTTTATCTGAATTCCCTCCTTTGATACTATGTGTCCCAACAGATTTCCTTCCTCCATAGCGAAATGGGATTTTTTTGGATTTAAAGAAACATTGAATTTCTTGCACTTGGTAAAGACTGTCCTTAAATGTTTCAAATGGGCGGATTCTAATTTTGACAAAACATTGATGTCATATAGATAAATTAAAATGAATTTATCTCTTTAGCTAACGAAAGTTATATCCATTTCACACTTGAAATTAGCTTCAACATTCATGAGTCTAAATGGAATCTTAGAATACATAAATGTACCCAATAGCATGGTGAAAGCAGTCTTATTTCGATCTTTTAGATTAATCAAAATTTTATTATATCTTGAAAACCCATCCAACATGGAAATCATTTCAATGCTAACCACCTTTTGCAGAATGTGGTCCATTTTTGGTAAAGGATAACTATCCTTCAATGAGACTTTATTCAAATTTATGAAATCTACATATAGGTGAATCTCCTAGCTCTTTTTTTTCACGGGAACCAAGTTTTCTATCCAATTTGAAAATTTGAGTGGAATGATTACTTTTGCAACTAAAAGTCTCTTTAGCTCCTTCTCAATCAGCGGCATCAACGTTTGATTGATCCTTCTTAACTTTTGTTTGAAAGGTTTCTCGTTTTCCTTGAGTGGTATATATAGTGTGATGGATGATAGTCTGAACATAAACTTTTAAATATTTGTATCTCCAAGAAAATATATCATAAACCTCCTTCAATGAGTCTTCATGTTTTTTTTTTTGCTCCTCTTTCATAGTATTAGAAACTTTGACCATATTTGGATCAGTTCCGGTTCCCAAATTGTAGTCTTCCATCTCCCCATCACTTGGCAGGATCCTTGGCTTAACTGCTACATCATTCAAATTGAATAATATCTCTAAAGGAACCAAGCCTCTAGGGATTGTGTTATTACTTAATTGAATAATATCCTTTCTACAAACAATATTAAAAAATAATGTTATTTCAAAATATTTATCTGTGGTTTCCTTCATCTTTGTCAATTAGAGTGCTGATAAATTCATATGTTCTTTCCAGAAACCTTTTAATTAGTTGTTCATCTTCAAACACCTGCTAGTGTTTAGTCTTATCCAGAATAGAAGGCCTATGTTTGAAATTGATCTCATACTTCTCATTAGGATAAATAGGAATTCTGAATACACTAGCAGTTGTTGCTAAAGAGTCTTCAGTTCCATTTTCTTCTCTAGGTACCAGTGAGATTTCATGTTCAAAGAAAAAGTTAGAATAAATCTCATACCTCATTCCTGTAGGCTCTCATTCTTGGATGTTTGGTTTGATAGGTACCTTTGACTTGATTCACAATCATATCTTAATCTCAAAATATGTGAATTTTCTTCACTTTTTTCTCTCTTAACATATTTAGCCCAATAATCAAGGCTTCATATTCTGCCACGTTATTTGTACAGTCAAAATATAATTTACATGAATGTAATTGCCTAGTACAATCTGGCGGAACAATCCAAATTCATGCCCCAAAACCCTTCTCACAAGTGGATCCATCAAAATAAAAATTCCATATTTCATCAGAAAAATTTTGAACTTGTTGTTTTTGAACACTAATCCCATCTTTTTCTAATATTTCTCCCTCAATACAGTAATAATTAAATAAAATTTGTGATCCCAACTTCACATCTACTACATAATGTTGATTTCTAGTAGCATCGGATGTGCTCTAAGTCTCAAACTTTGCAGGGAGTCTTAGACACATGTATTCCAAAGAACCTAGAAAGTGTTTTTGGAAATTCCACTTGGATTGTGTTTGATTAAAATAATTAATTATTTTTAATGGGAGCCTAATTCTAAACTTAGGGAATTAAAATAATTAAAATGCATTAATAAAACATGTTGTGAATATTCTAGAAAATACAGAGATCAAGTCAATTTAATCTTAGCCTTAGATTAGCGATTTAATCTCAGCCACTGAATTCTCAACGAGAAGATTATAAAAAGGACTTGATGGGCATTTGGAAAAGTACACCGAGAGAGTCTAGATATCAATTTTCTCAAGTGAGCAGTGCTCAGCAATGGAGAAGATCATCAAGTTGATTCGATTGTAGTGAGGGGCAGTGATAGTTCTGGTTGGAAATTATTTTCCTGAGTCGGGAATACATAGCAGAGAAGGGAAAGAAGAGGACGAAAAAGAGGTAGCGTAGCAACTACGTAGAGGCAGCATAGAGCCATGCAGAGGCAACACTGCAGCCTTGAGGAGATCAGTGATTTTTTTAAGATCATTCAGATCCAGTGCCAGAGTTCCAGGGTGTGGGACCAAAGGGGCCAAAATATCATATCCAGCCAGCATAAGATCTGACAAAAGGAGCTAGCACAGTTCCTAGCTAGGGTGACACAGATTTGCACAGAGGCCGCGTGGGGTTTTCCAGTTCAACATGGGGTCAGTGTCGGATCTCTATTGTTAGTGTGAGGAAATTTTTCTCACTAATTCACTTTCATTAATTTTCTTTTTATGGATGGCCAGTAAGGAATCCTAGTTGTATTCAGAAATTTTGCTTAATAATATCAAATGCTCAGATGTTGCACAGGTTTTCCTGCATTGGTTTTTTCTGGAGACATTAGTCCAATAATAACGATGTCATATGTGTTATTTTATTTTGCTTTGATCTTGTTTCTGAATTTAATTTTTGTAGTTTATTTAAGTGAAGGTTTGAGTGTGATGTATTGGTTTTTGCCGTAGATAACTGCAAATAAATTGTTAAGTAAAAGTTAACAATTAGGTGAATATTTTCCAGTTATTGCAATAGGATTTTGGTGTAGGAATTTTCACATGGTATCAGAGGTTGTATAGTCGTGCAAGAGAAGCAATAGAGAATATCAGAGGAACTAAGAGTTGAAGAGAAAGAGGGAGATAGAATAACTACATAGGCAGCAGATCGAATCCCAAAGCGATTGTGAAATCCAAGCTAGGAGGGAAATATTTTCTAGGAATCATCCCCCTAAGTGAGTTGACATAGAGGTGAGGCTTTCCATTTCGTGATTTTTCAATGGCATAGGGAGAAGTGCAGTAGAAGCTTCAACACAAAGAAATTATCTATGGGATGCAGTTTTTCTACCACATTTTTGTTGGGCAGGAAAGCCCCAAAAAGAATAAGAAGATATATTTGAGGGAATTTTCTTCCTCAGTGAATTCCTAATAGGGATTATAGTGCTTATCAATTGTTAGAGCAATAAATGTTGAGGAGCATATCTACTAACTGCTCCAACGAGTGAGCCATCCTAGCGAGCATGGCCCAGGACCATGGGGAGCGATTCAACATTTTTTGGTCGACGAGATGGTATCAAATGAGCTAAGAGATCAAAATAGTTTGGAAGGAGCACTCTAACTATGTGATCTTGTGGGAAAGGATCATATTCCTATTAGATGATCATGATCTCAAATATTTCATTGATGGCGTGGTAACTTTCCCCGTGGATGCAAATCTGTTGAAATAATACAAGAAATATATGGAAAAGGTGAAGTGTTTGATCCTCAATGGAGTGAGGGATCATGTCGTATGCCACATTGCAAAAAAAGGGACCACAAAGGAGATGTGGGATGCCTTAGCAATGTTATATCAAGGATCTTCCGAGCAACGAAAGATGTTCTTGCAAGAGAATATGTGATCAACACGAATGTAGAAGGGAGAGTGCATTGATACATTCTTGTATAAGCTTTAGGAAGTCTGAGATCAGATGGAATCTATGGGAGTTGTGCCTCAGGCCACCGAGATGGTTAGATTAGCCCTGAACTTAGTTTTAGATGAATGGCAGGTATTCATCTAGAGAATCCAGTGCAGCGAAATATTTCCTGATTGGGAGACGATCTGGGCTTCTCTTTAGAAAGAAGAGATGAGGCGAGACATGATCAAGTTTATTCTGTGGGATGAAGCCCAAGGAGGAGGAAGAGAATGCAGCACTTGCATCAAAGGGACAACATAAGCAACTAATATGGAAAAAGGATGTTTTGAAAGATCAAGTGCCTCCAGTGCGGGGAGTATGGTTATTATGCCAATAAGAAGGACAAATATGAGAAGCATGATCAGCAGATTGCAACCGCAAGGATCAAGGACGAGGAGTTTTCCATGATTTCCCACATATCTCCTAGGGAGAATTGGCGTGATCTATAATTGTATTTCAACAAAGTTGTAGTTGGAAAGGATGCTTGAGGAGTCCACCTCATGGATGATTACCTTGATATGGGAACCCAAATTAGAAGTAGCAAGATGGAAAAGTGTCATTTGGTGCAGAGGAGTGCAGAAGTGACTACGTAGTGGCCAGAGAGCACCAGAGTCTGAGCAACGCAAAGAAGAGTTAGCAGCATTGTAGCAAGGGCACACAACGCAGAGTCAGAAGTAGCGCAACAACTTCAGAGGGTCGATGCCAAAGTCTAGTAGCAGTGAGATCTTCAGCATCATATGCATCATGCTGAACACTTAGATAATAACTTGTATGTTTTTTTGTTGCATCAGGTAGCAAATTTATAGTGCGGTAGCGGTTGGCAGCAGTATGCAGGGTCAGTAGTAGCATAGATGCAATAGTACAGTGTTGGTGGGCAATAGTGTCATACATCAACAACGTGGAGAAGAGATGTTGCATAATCAGTGTAGTGCTTCAACAAGATGCATTACTAGAGCACATTCCTTGATAAGAGGGAGTGTTGATTTATGGTAGCATCGGATGTGCTCTAAGTCTCAAACTTTGCAGGGAGCCTTAGACACATGTATTCCAAATAACCCAGAAAGAGTTTTGGGAAATTCCACCCAGATTGTGTTTTATTAAAATAATTAATTATTTTTAATGGGAGCTTAAGTCTAAACTTAGGGAATTAAAATAATTAAAGGGTTTTAATAAAACAGGGTGTGAATCTTTTAGAAAAACATGGAGATCAAGTCAAGTTAATCTTAGCTTTTGATTAGCGATTTAATCTTGGTCGTTGAAGTCTCAATGAGAATTTTATAAGATGGAATTGATGGGCATTTGGAAAAGTACACCGAGTGAGTCTAGAGATCGATTTTCTCTAGTGAGCAGTGCTCAACAATGAAAAAGATCATCGAATTGATTCGATTGCAGTGAGGGGTAGTGATTGTTTTGGTTGGAAAGTCTTTTCCTGAGCTGGGAATACATAGCATAGAAGAGGATGCATAAGAGGCAGTGTAGTAGCTAAGTAGAGGTAGTGCAGAGCCACGCAAAGGAAGTGTTGCAACATTTAGGAGATCAATGATTTTGCAGAGGATCAATCAAATCCAATGCCAAAGTGCTGGGGTGTGAGACCGAAGGGGCCATAATATCAAATCTATCCAGTAGAAGATCCAAGGGAGGATCTGACACAGTTCCCAGCCAGGGTGACATAGATCTGTGTAGAGGTTGCACAAAGACAACGTGGGGCTTTCCAGTTTAGCGTGGGGTCAGTGTCAGATCTCTAGTGTTAGTGCGAGGACATTTTTCTCACTAATGCTCTGTCAGTAATTTTCTCTGTATGGGTGGCCAATAAGGCATCCTATTTGTATTCAAAATTTATGCTTAATAATATCAAACCCTCAGTTGCTGCACCAGTTTCTCCCCATTGGGTTTTCCAAGGACCTTAATCCAAAAATAACGATGTTGTATGTGTTATTTTTATTTTGCTCAGATCTTGTTTCCACATTTAATTTCTATAATTTATTTAAGTGAAGTTTGTAGTGTGATTTATTCATTGTTTGTCTTAGATAACTGCAAATAAATTATTAAATAAAAGTTAACAATTAAGTGAATATTTTCCAATTGCTACAATAGGATTCTGGTGTAGAAAATTTCACATATAAGTGGGGCGATTATCTTGTTCTATTGCTTACCATATAGGCCATTTGGACCTCTCTGTATAATCTTTTAAACTCACCAAACAACGAGATTGAAGCATAAGACATGTCCATATGCAATGTCCCTCTGAATCTTGTTGCCCAAGACCAAGATAACAACATGCCAAATCTGGCTGAAATGTCTGCTACCACTATATCCAACATTACACTCTTAACAAGAACTTGTGTTAAGGTGATAACTAGGTCCTTGTTGAGTCCCAATTTTTCTCAATTTTGGCAGCCTTCTTAGACCTTTCTTCTCCCATTTTGAACTTTCCTTGACCCCTAATTACACGTATTTCGATTATATTACCTAAGTTTTTTCCAAAAGGGTGGTATGTGCTTAAGGTATGCAAATTAACTTTTAAAAATGTCATTTTAACTTGTTCTTAAGTATTCCTTAAGCTAACTATTTCCTTAATGAATTATCAAGTCAATTGATTAAAAGCCTTATGTAGATTTGTCTTGATTCAAAGCAGCTCTGTAATTTCTTGTAGGTAGCTCGCAGTCACCTATTTCTTGCAGACGCTCCTTGAATTCCTATAGATGCGCATTTCCTAAAACCGCCCAGATTTCCTGCAGTAGAATCAACGGTTGGCTATGTTCCACTTAATCTCAAAACAATCAGGAACATGGGTTTTGTGGGGAAATCCACCTACATGGGCGTTGTCCTATTATTTGTTTCAGATTCATCATCGAAACCACCTAGATCTTCAAACTTCTTCTCATTGGTCGTGTAAGGGAAATCTCTATCCATGTAATGAAATTAGTTTGATCCATGCTTTTAGTCATGGATCAGACTCAACAGAGATATTTTTGACATTTTTTTCCAATATTGATAGCTAATAGTTCAATATAGTAGTTTTTCCTTATTCGGGAAAAGCATGGGCCTTCAAACTTGTACAAATTCCACTATGTTTCATTTTGTAAGGGGTTGGGTTGGTTTTTTTTATCAGATATATCAGATTTGTACTTGATTGTAACATTTTCCATATTAATATAATGTTATATGTTCTGTCCATTCTACCGAGTAAACCCTTTTAATATTGAAGGGGTTGTGAGTAAGGGAGGGCTCCCTTTTCTCACAACTCCATTAGTTGCAGTAGCGTGTTCTTTTAATTATTTTTATGCAGTAATAATTTATTTGCATAGTTAGTGTTCTTTTTCCTGAAGTTTTAGCAACATATGTCAAATGATTAAATGATTAAGTTTCTGTGTTAATGTGTTAAATTCATTTAATCAGATTTTAATTTCAAAATGTCAGATTGATTCTTTTATGGTTGTGAGTTTGATCTTTTATCTTTTCTGATCAACATAAGCAATACTAAGAGCTACAGAGGGATTTTTGAATCCACTCCATAGCCTTTGCTTCCAAGTGTTGATACAAAAAAGAGACATTAGTTCTGTGTATGCATGACTAATTTAATTATTAATCACTTGAGGTATTAAGAATGCATATACTTTGCACAACATCTCACAATCTTACCTGCCCTGGGTTGATAATTTAAGTTGGAAAATTATAAGTCTATAACTTAACTCCACATTTTGGTGTCGTTGCCGGGGAGGTGCTAAGGGATAATACTGAAAGTGTTTTAGTATGATTTTTTTTTTTTGGAGCTTTTTTAGGACTGGGGGAGTCGAAGTGGTAAGACGTAGGGTAAGGCCTATGCACATGCAGAGATTAGAATTCACCAAAGCCATGTCCTGATTGTTTGGTAACTAGAAGTTTTTGAATTTGTTTTCATAATAGATGATTAGGGTCCAATATTTTCAACTTTTTTTGTGGTGGTGTGAGCACCACTTCATTTACTAATAAACTGGAAAGAACAAGGAAGTTTGCAAGAAACAAGGCAACAAAGGAAGAAAAGTCTGAATAGGAGTTATGCAGTCCTGAAAAGATCTTGCTTGTTGAACTCAAGTAGATCATTAATTCTACAGCAGAATCTTCTATTGGGAAATCCTCTATTGTTTCCCATTTAGAACCTCCTCTTGCAAGGAAGTCAACATCTCTGCTCAGTGGTCAGCCTAAAAAGGAGTTCCTCATTAACCCTATTTAAAAACCATAGTTCAAAACCATTGACTCTGAAGAATATTTAGTTTACAAAGGTCCTACTCTCTCTTGGTCTGATATGGCCCATCTAGAAGGTACTGGTAACACAGATGGGGACTATAATGAGAAGGAAGAGGAACTAGTCACATTTGAATTTCCTATCAGGGAGACTAGTGGAGCTACTCAAATGAAAAACATTCCTCCTTCTGCCTTGCCTAATTTTCGTGGTGTCTCTAGTGAAGATCTTGATGCCTTCCTATTTGAATTCGATGTGTTATGCATTAGCTATGACTATTCTTCCAATTCTCATAAGCTGATATTATTTCCTACTACATTGAAGGATGAAACTCTCAGGTGGTTTATGGGTCTGCGTTCAAACTCCATTTCCACTTGGGATGAAATGAAGAAGGTATTCCTAAAGAAGTATCAAGATTATTGTAATACTAGATACCTCAAAGAAGAAATTTTTGGCATGAATCATAAGGAAGGGGAGAGTCTTGAGGACTTGGTGGAGAGATTTCAATACAATCTGCAGAGATCCAATATGAATCAACTGAGCAAAGAAACCAAGAGTACAATTTTGCTCAGGGAAATTAGACCGGAATTTCTGGAGATTCTAAACTTAATGGAAGCATGTGATGTATCAAATTTGAGTTATGATGATGTGTGTGAGTTGTGTCGAAGATATTCAAGGGGAAATTCCAAATTTGGAGGAGGATTAAGAGACAATTCTTCCAGGCTTGTCAAATCAGTTGTCGGAGGTAGAGTAACCAGAGCTGAAATGGGTAATTTATTTGAAAATTTTAAAACTGATATTCTTAGTACTTTATCTTCAAAATTGGATGGTTTACAGGCTAAGAAGAAACAGGAGGAATTGGGGAAAGCCCTGGCCGTGTTATGCTTCAAATGTAGGAAGAAACATGCTCTAAGGGAATGCCTTGCAGACAACATAGAGGTTTGTTGAATTTGTGAAGTTGAGCATTCTACTGATCAATGTCCTTATCTTCCTGAGATTAAAGAGACATATATAGCATATCAGGGAGATTTCAATGCACTCTATGCAATGGCACCTGAAAGACCATGGAAACCACGTCCTACAGGTATCTCACAATCAAAATTTCAAATTACTTATGCTCAGAATTAGATGTGGAATATTCCAATGCTCTGGCAACCCTGACCTCCAAAAAAATCTTGGCAGGGGAACCTTTCTTACCCTCCTGCACAGAATTTCCCACCTCATAATTTTTATCCACCACATCCCATACCACAACAAATGGTACAGCCACAACAACAACAACTTCAATTTCCTGCCCCACCAAATAAACCTCATCCCACAAAAATTCTTGCTCAGCTAGTATCTAAACCCCAACAATAAAACCATCCAATCTGCTCACAAAATTGGAGTGGTCACTTATCCCACTTTTCCTACTCACTGTATTACACTGCAACCTCTGCAGGAAATTTTTGTTCCTGCGCTGCAGGAAATAAACTCAGATCAGGAAAAGTGGTGACTCAACCCGAAAGGATTGAAGAGATTGTAGAGGATGAAACTTTGGAAATACCTGAAGTTGAAAACACACCATAACAAGCAGAAAAAACCACTTAAAGATCATAAGAACCTTCCTCATCCCATATTGTGCAACCTCCTTTTCCAGAAAGGTTGGAAATGAAAATAAAACAACCCAAGTTTGATCTTGTCTCTGAATTGAGAAATGTGTGCATTAAGATCCCGTTGCTACAAGAAATTAAGGATATCTCTATCTATGGAAAAATAGTGAGGGAGCTATGTACCAAGAAACTAGGAAGACATAAGAAAGAACCCTCCACAATTCAAGTAGGTGCAAAACTTGCAAGTCTTATGTCCACCAGAATTTTTACTGAGAAATATGTAGACCCTGGAATCCCTATGGTTACCACCTTTATCAATGGTTATCCCATAAAGAACACTTTAATTGATTTAGGTGCATCCATAAATGTTATGACTATGGAGACTTTATCTCATATAGGATCCTTTGACTTACTTCCTACTCCTACCATGCTAGAATTAGCAGATAGGTCTAAGGTAAAGCCATAGGGGGTATTAGAAGACATTATCATCTCATTGGATTTTTGGGAGTACCCTGGATAATTTTATGTTCTTCAACCTAAAAATAACTTGGGAGGGAATTATTTGATCTTGGGGAGGCCTTGGTTAGCCACGAAAAATTCTTATATAGGGTTTAGGTCTGAAAACATGACCATCACTCATGGAGCTGAAACAAAGCATATCAATTTGTATCCCCCTGCTAAACCCCTCTTAAGATTAGAAAATACTCATTGGGTTGAAGAAAAGCAGCATGATTTAGAATATATCTAACCAATTTTAACAATTTCCCAATACATGAGCCTTAAGGAAAACTCAGAAGAAAATTTGATAAAATTTCGTATTCCTAATTCTGATTTTCCACAACATTTAAAAGGGCAGTCTAGTCATAATTTAGATATCATTACTAATCTGCAAGATTTTTATGAACATATTACAGTATATGAACTACATTCAACCCTCTTATATGCATTCCCTGCATATTAAATGACTGAATGGGGGGGTAATGTAGTTGAATTTTTCCTGGAAAAACTTTAAACATCAATTTTGCCTTAACTCATGAACAAGAGAAACAATTAGTTCAAGCATGGAAAAACTTTTCAGACACATTTTCTTGGGAATATATAGGCACAAGGGGCATTCACCCAGATACATGCATTCATAATATCTATATAGAAGAAAATTCTAGGCCTGTGAGAGAGCCACAAAGGAGGATGGAACCCACTTTAAGAGAAATTGTGAAAGATGAATTGCAGAAAGTGTTAAATGTAGGGTTCATTTATCCTATCTCAGATAGCCAGTGGCTATCTCCACTTGTTATTGTCCCTAAAAATAATGGTAAATGGTGACTGTGTGTATAATACACGGAATTAAACAAAGATACATTAAAAGATCACTTTCCCTTGCCTTTTATAGACCAAGTACTGGACACTCTAGCAGGGAAAAAGTGTTTTTCCTTCCTAGATGGGTTCAGCAGGTACAATAAAATTAAGATAGCTCTAGAGGACCAAGAGAAGACAACATTCATGTACCTGGGGTACCTATGCATACAAAGTACTACCATTTGGTCTATGCAATGCACCATCCACATTTCAATGAGCGGTCCTTGGTATTTTCTCTGACCTTTTGCATGATTGCGTAGAGGTCTATATGGATGAATTTACAGTAATGGGTGATAATTTTTAAGAAGATTTAAATAATCTTAAGAAATGTTTTCAGAGATGTAGAAAAACTAATATTTCATTAAGTAATGAAAAATATTTTATGATTATGACTGAGGGTATTGTTTTGGGTCATCATGTTTATGCTACATGAATTAAAGTTGATCTGGTAAAGATTGAATTTATTATAAATATGCCCCCACCAACCAATCAAAAAGGAGTTCGAAGTTTTCTTTGACATCCAGGCTACTATAGAAGGTTTGTTGAAAATTTTACAAAGGTAGCCTCTCCATTGTTTAAATTATTGACTAAAGAATTTGAATTTCATTGGAATGATGATTCATTTGATACACTCAAGGAAAAGCTTTCTTTAGCACCTGTCTTGATAGGCCCAGATTGAAAATTTCCCTTTCACATTTCCACTGATGCCTCTGATTCAACCATAGGAGCAGTATTGGGTCAAAAGGAAAATCTTGTAACCCATGTTATTTATTTTGTTAGTAAAAATTTAACTCCTGCAGAACTGAATTACACGGCAACTAAAAAAAGAATTCCTTGTTGTGATTTATGCTATTAACAAGTTTAGACATTACATCACTAGCTATGAAGTTTTTTAGCACACTGATCATTCTGCCATCTGATATCTCATAAACAAACTAGCCACCAATGGCAGGATCACTAGGTTGATTTTGCTGCTATAGGAATTTGACATCATAGTATTGGACAGGCCGGGAAAAGAAAATCAGGTAGTTGATTTCCTATCTAGGCTCAATCACACAAGTGAGGATGTTCCTGTTAATGATAAATTTCCTGATAAGAATATTTTTTCCTTTTCTATCAAAACACCTTGTTTTGCAGAGATGGCCAACTACCTTGCTACAGAAAAATTTCCACCCTACTTTTCATCCAATCAGAAAAAAGAGAATTGTTAGGAAAAGTGTTGATTACTCTTGGATTAGGAGAGAACTCTTTTTCACTGGACCTGATTTGATTATTCGCAGGTGTGTCAGAGAGGATGAGATATATGATCTTGAGAGCTTGTCATAATGAACCTTATTGAGGACACTTTTTAGATAAGTGGACATCCTACAAGATCCTCCACCTAGGTTACTATTGGCCAAGTCTTTTCAAATATGCAAAGGAGTATGTCCGGAAATGTGATAGTTTCCAGAGAATAGGGTGGCCTGTTCAATCAGATGAAATGATTTTTTAGCCACAAGTTATCATAGAACCATTCGAGAGGTGGGCTCTTGATTTTGTAGGCCCCATCAATCCTATGTCCAAAGGTAATAAGTATATTTTAGTTTTCACTGATTATGTTACAAAGTGGGTGGAAGTAAGAGCGCTACCTATAGCAATGGAGAAAGCAGTGGTAGATTTGTTTTTATTTTTATTTTTTCTAAGATTTGGGGTAACAAGGGAGATAGTTATTGATCAGGGTACCCATTTTGTGTCAAATCTTGTGTAGTGAATTGTATAGAAAAATCGAGTTACTCATCGGAATTCTAGCCCTTACCATCCACAGGCCAATGGGCAGGTGGAATCAAAAAATAAGGTATTGGAGAAAATCCTTACAAAGACAGTGAAACTACATAAAAAGGATTGGTCTGATCGACTTCCAGAGGCATTGTGGGCTTATAGGATCACATGGAGAAACACAACTGGCTTCTCCCCATATGCATTAATGTATGGAAAACAAGTTTTATTGCCTATTGAATTTCAGATCAGAACTTTCAAGATGGCAGCAGATTTGGGTACAGACCTTGATGAGGCACAAAAATAGAGAATCTTGCAGATCAATGATTTGGATGAGATTAGGTAGGAAGCTTTTCAACATACTGATCTAATCCAACAATAACGGGCTAAATGGCACAACAGAAACATTAATAAGAAGTAGTTCAAAGAGGGAGAATGGGCATTGTTGTATGGTTCAAAAGTTAAGAACTTTAAAGGGAAATTTAACACACATTGGCTGGGTCCCTATGAAATTGACAAAGTTTTTGATAATGGATATGTTCAGGTTAAAACTATTGATTATGGGAGTGTTACCTTCTTGGTGAATGGGAACAGACTCAAGCTATATCGAAACCCCAATCTAAGGAGGAATTTGTGGAAGAAATTGCGAAGAAAAAGGAGTTGGAAATGGTGGGATAGGGAATCATTCCTCTCACTATCTCTTCTTGATTTTTTTTTGATAAGTGAGCTCACTTTGTTCCTCCTCGTGCTCAGTAAACCATGAGAGGAATGTCTATTGGGTAAAATTTTATTCCTTTTTCCGGGCCCAATGGACTAGTTACAAAAAAGGAGCCCCCTTGGAGTCTTCTTTTTTAGTATTTGAGACTCTAAAATTGAAATTGGCGAGCATGGAATGCCTTGGGCTCGCTAAAAAAATAGGCCAGTAGATCCTTTGCGATCCTCTCAATAAATTTTTTTTTTCAACTAATATTTTGATTGCTCATGTTGGACTAATGTGGGATTTCTTAAGAACCTCCTTCCAACAATATTGGCCCATTGAAATCAGCAAATTATTTGGGTCCAATATTAGAGCCTTCTGATGCCTTGAAGCTTGCATGCCTCAATGACAGGCTATCTCACCAGCAGCAATGGGGAATCATTATGGCTCCTTGACTACTAGATCCTACAAGGGGTTTGACAATAACTTATAAATTCACACCTGATAGGATGCATCAGAATACCTTGGTCCTCACTCTCATTAATGGTGATGGGCCTCACATTGGTTAAAAGTTTACCTCAATGGCTGGTAATCCAATGAGATCATTTCACATTCGACATCAGCACCTTCATTCATGTGCAATGAACTGTACAAATAAGGGAAGAAATGGTTTTTCTTGTAGAAGGATTTCCTATAGAACATTCAGAAATTGTAGTTCCATTTCCTGCAGCAACGCCACTTGTTTCCTAAAGAAAAAAATTGTAGACAGAACATTATCTTAAATTAATCTGATAAAGCACTGAAATTTTTATTATTGGTCGAGATCATGAACTATACAATTATGCATCTGATGTAATTTCAAAGTGGGTTATTATTTCAAGACAAAGGCAGTCGTCATCCAAGGACTGGACCGTTGGAAGGTAAGATCGATAAGGTACGGTTGGTGGCAGGACTCTTAAGGTGAAAGGTAATGATGCTTTAAGTTTTTTTAATTTTCATGAATGTAAGTCATGGTAACCCTTGCAGGAAAATGCGACTGTGAGTCATTACGTCATAAACCGAGTTCCATGCCTGACCATCATAAATCTGACACCTCCTTTGGTTATATTTCCAATATCCATTCTATAGGTTGGATCATAATGATAATCATGATAACGACCTGCATTTTCGAAACATTCCATATTATCTAATATTTCCAATTTAAAATCTCGCTGTCGATTTTTTTTGCAAAGTCCTGGAAGCATCTCTGTGAGCTGAATTAACTTTGTCTCTCCCACTCCTAGCCATGTCGAGAATGTGTTCCCATGGTTTATTTTAACCGAAAGGTTCCATGCTCTTAGACGTGACCCTCGCAGTAAGGAAAGACTAGAAAAATCAGGGTCGCTACCGTTGTTTCATAAATTTAGTGGGAATAATTCGGAGGTAGTTAAGTCCTTCGCTCTGAATCTAAATGGTGAAAAAGCACAAGTGGGGAATTCCTAATTTCGATTAACAGAAGATATAGTGGCTTGAGCATGCGAAATCCAACAAGACGGGGAGCGTTGGTTCAAGAATCAATGGTTTGACAAGGGAATTTGTGCATCCTACCTCCGAAAAGAACATGAAAACCCTGATTGGAGTAAATGGATCTCACATGATTACCTGTGAAGTAAGCATCAACACCTATTGTTTTTCCCGCAAAAATACATAACATGCGAAGCCTGTTTTGGGCTTGCATTTTTATTTCATATTCGCCTTCTTGATCACTTTCGAGACAGACGTTTGAATTTTCCTTACTATTTGAGAATGTCCCTGATGAAAATTTCCACTTCCGCTAAGGAAATGGAAGCCCACCTAGAGGAGCACCTCTATCACCATGGGTTGATAAAAATCATCAAGACAGAGGTTCTATGGGAGAAGAAGAAAACATGGGAAGATTTCCTCTCAGAGAACTATTTCATGGAAGATGAGAAGGACTCTGGTCCTTTAGAAGCTAAGGAGGAAAAACCAGTAGAAAAATCGGTGAAGAAGCCATGAACCTGTGGTCCACTAGCAAAGGAGGACAGAAAAGATGAAGAGGTGGTGGTGACTGGGGAAACCATAGGGAAAAATCCCAAATTGAAGGGCACTTCCACACCTGCTAAGAGATTTACAAGGAGTCGGGCTGCAACGCTGGAAACAAAGCAAATTGTAGAAATGGGGGTACCACCAAGAAGACTTGATAAAAAGAAATAAAATCCCTAAGACATATCCAAAGGAAAAGGGAAGATGGAGATAACTGAATTCATTGGTAGAGAAACTATGTCCATCTAAGATCCAATGCTACAGGAAAGTGGGAATAAGACAACAGAAGGCTAGCAAGGGTAGGGACTATTTTTCCCCAGTCATCCCAAGGACAACATGAGGGTGAAGGAAATCCCCAGAAAAAGCGGTCTCGACAGGAATTGGAGGAAATCATCACCGAACTTACCGTTTCAGAGCGGGCTCTACGAACGGAGAATGAAACCCCGAGAGAAAATGATTTACGCATGAAAAAAGAGCATGATGAATGGCATCATAAGGAAGCCTGAATTATGAAGAAGAAACAGACCCAAATTGATCATCTAAAGAAAATGAATGAAGCATATATGAGTCAGGTTTAGGAAGAGTCCAACAGGACCCAATTAGACAATTTGGTTGCAGTAGGTGCAGCTCAGGGCAACACTTTTTCTTGTATAATATACATGAAAGAAGCTAAGAGTGGGGGAGATGTTGAGTCCCAATTTTGCTCAATTTTGACAGCCTTCTAAGGGTGCAACATTTTTTCTTTCATAAGGGACATGCAAGAAGCTAGGAGTGGAGGAGATGTTGAGTCCCAATTTTGCTCAATTTTGACAGCCTTCTTAGACCTTGCTTCTCCCATTTTTAACTCTCCTTGACCCCTAATTACACTTATTTCGATTATATTACCTAATTTTTGGCCAAAAAGGTGCTATGTGCTTACGGTATGAAAACTAACTTAAAAAGTGTCATTTTACCTTGTTCTTAAGTATTCCTTAAGCTAACTATTTCCTTATTAAATTATCAAGTCAAATTATTAAATGTCTTATGCAGATTTTTCTTGATTTGAAGCAGCTCTATAATTTCACGTAGACAGCTCGCGGTCACAAATTTCCTGCAGATGCTCCATGAATTCCTGTAGATGTGGATTTCTTGCTACCGCCCGGATTTCCTGCAGTAGAATTGATGGTTGGCTATGTTCCACTTAATCTCAAAACAAATGGGAACATGGGTTTTGTGGTAAAATAAACCTACATGGACGATGTCCTAATAGTTGTTTCAAATTCATCATAGAAACCACCCAGATCTTCAAACTTCTTCTCGTTGGTCGTATGAGGGAAATCTCTAGCCATGTAATGAAATTAGTCTGATCCATGCTTTCAGTCATGGATCAGACTTAGCAGAGTTATTTTTTACATTACGTTCCAGTATTGACAGCTAATAGTTCAGTATAGTAGTTTTTCCTTATTCAGGCAAAGCATGAGTCTTCAAACTTGTATAAATTACACTACGTTTCATTTTGTAAGGGGTTGGGTTGGTTTTGTTGATAGGATATATCAAATTTTTACTTGACTATAACATTTTCCAAATTAATATAAGATTATATGTTATGTCCAATCTACTGAGTAAACCCTTTTAACTTTGAAGGGGTTGTAAGGGAGGGCCCCCTTTGCTCACAACTCCATTAGTTGCAGCAGTGTGTGCTTTTAATTATTTTTATGAAGTAATAATTTATTTGCACAACTAGTGTTCTCTTTTCTAAATTTTTAGCAGCATATGTCAAATTATTAAATGATTAAGTTTTTGTGTTAATGTGTTAAATTCATTTAATTGGATTTTAATTTTGAAATGTCATATTGATTCTTTTATGGCTGTGAGTTTGATCTTTTATCTTTTCTTCTCAACATCAACAATACTAAGAGCTGCAGAGGGATGTTTGAATCCACTCCATAGCCTTTGCTGCCAAGTGTTGATGCAGAAAAGAGACATTAGTTATGTGTATGCATGACTAATTTAATTAGGAAGCACTTGAGGTATTAAGCCCGCATATACTTTGCACAACATCTCACAAGCTTACCTGCCCTGGGTTCATAATTTATGTTGGCAAATTATAAGTCTATAATTTAACTCAACAATCCCTTATCAACAATAAACATTCTAATTTTATGGAATCAAATTAGAAAAAATCGCTGTAGGGTCTAGTATTATGAAGTCTTAGATGGTCCATGACTAACTTAGGAAAGAGGTTATGTGAATATTTTGAGTCTAACATGGAATTATGACGGATTATATTGTGTATGTTCAAACTTACATAACATCGAGGAATATCATTGTTTATACTAGTGACATGTGGTCCAAAAACAAATTCAGGAACATCATCATCTAGGTTTAAGGAATCCTGTGAATTTATGTTGACTTGATAACTTTCTGAACTTTTAACCATAGTAAAAATTATTTTTCTATATTGTTCATTTCTTAAAATTTCAACAAAAGAATGGATACTTTGAACTTACTGATTTCACTTTCTAGATTAGAGTTTGACTATGCTTTTTCTAAATCCTTAATCTCCTTTTTTGTTTCTTCTACTTTTCTTAGATTTTCCTTCTTATGCTCCTCCGGTTTCTTCAATATTTACTTTTTACATTCAGCATGTTTCTCAACCACTATTTTTTTAGTGGAGTCTTGATAGGATCAATCTAGTTTCTGAGGTTTTACTGCCTTTGAAAATATACTACTGGATTATTGTAACCCTATTGATAAAAAACTGAATCACAAAGATGAATGCTATCATTTCTCCTAATCATCCAGCAAACATATCATGCTCTTCTTCGGTAGAAAAATACTTTTGTCTATTTATCATCAAGGCATCCAATTCGATGATCTTCTTTGTTAGTGGTATCCTCATCAACAAGACCCTCTAGAAAAGGAGGTTAAACAATACCTTGTTGATCTTCATGACCTTTCTTCTCTCTTGGATGACTTTGAGCACCTTGAGGTCTGCTGAAATTTGGATTCCTCACATGAGGTTGATTTTCATCCATGGAAGGAGTTAGTTTATCCACCAATTTATCCATTAATTTCAACATCACATGAAACTTCACATCAGGTGACAAAGATGATTCTTATTTGAAACCTACTCTCCTCTCGATTTTCATTTTTCCTTCTTAACCAACAAATTGGCCTCTACTCCAATTGCATTACTCTACATTTCCTCTAAAGTAGCAGTATTTCTCTCACGAAGCTATTAAGCCATTTCAACTTCAAAACCATCAGGATATTGGAATAAACCCAATCTAGGGGGAGGTTTTATCTTAGTTGGAATTGAATTGTAAAAATTTTAAAATCTGGATGTGAATTCCTAAACTGACTCCCCTAGATTCCTTTTCAAACTTTCATTCTCAGCCAAAATCTGCAATGGATTTTTCTTCACCTCCCACCTGGAAATAAATACCCTTTCGAACTACTGAAATTCATTTATACTAGTTTCTGGTAAAGATATGAAAAATCTCTTTACCTCTCCTCGTAGACTTTGTGCAAAAAGTCTCAGTTTTACGTCTTCGTGGTCAACTTCTTCTAAATAAATAAAATCATTGAGCTTATCCACATGTTGTTGAGCTATGAAAAACCTAATGCCATCAAACTGGATCAAGCGTTGTCCATAATTTGCAGGGAGTTCATTTAATGGGCCTTGAAGGTTTAAAGGTGCATTCCTAGCAACCATGATGTTAGGAGATGCAGTTAAAGTAGAATTTTGGACAACAAATGTCAAGGGAAATAAAATTGTTGTAGAAGAGGTTGATGGACTAGGACTGTGAGATCTTGTAGAATATGAATGAGTAGTTGTAACAGAAAAGGATGGAATGGAGAAAGGAAAAGTTGCAGATTTAGCTGCAGCTACCTAGAGTTCCTAGATTTTGTTCTAAGTTTTGAAAATGAGACCAAATCTCCTGGTCTTGTGGCAGTAACTCTATTTATGGGATGGAAAAATCATAAACAAAGGGTTTTAAAATTGTTAAGTCAATAACAGTGTCTGAAAGATGAATTTCAGACTTGGATCTAAACAAGTTATTTTCAAATTTATATCATACTATAAGTCTTCAAGAGCTTCAATCTTTTCAGGTAATGAAAAATACCTTTCTAAAAAATTTCTTGATTTATTTGAATTTTTCTTCTTGAACAACTTTTCTAGGCTTGACAGAAACAACAATGGATTTGGATAAGGATTCCTCTAAATATTTACGCCTCTATGAGCTAGGACTTCATAAAAAAAAAACACTTCAGAATACAGAGTGGAGTTGTCAGAGCACACACCTTGTAGCTAAACTGATATCCAAATCTTTGTTTGCCCTCATAGATCAAATCTTAAACAATAAAATCATTCAAGGAAAAATATGCCTTTCGTTCCCCGGCAACGGTGCCAAAATGTTATCACTTAGAGGAAACACTTGTTGTTAGGGAAAAACTATAAGGTAACCTCAAACCTCTTTGAGGTTTAAATATGGCCCTTCAACCTGGAGAGGGACCTCTCCTTAAAATCAACTAATCTAGGTCACTGTAGTAGTAGGTTTACACATTTAAGTTCTATGACCAGATTTGTCTGAGAAATGATGAAATTTGGTTGGTCTATGTGGAAAATACACCATTGGGCATGGAGTCTAACCCTATTAGGTGATGTTATAGATTTGATGAGCAAAAAAAAAAAACAGGGTAGCAATAATTCCTTTGACAGTTTAAGGAATTGAGAGGGGAAATGAAACAAATCAGTATTAAATTTAAATGAAACAATAATTACTAATGTCAGATAAGTAAAGAAACACGATCATAAATGAATCCCAATCTCAATCACTCATCCTTCCAGAGATGAAGAAAGTTTAAAAACAGAGAATACATACAGGGAACTACAACACAACAATTTCTACAAGTGCTCATGAAAAATTGTATATATTTAAGATCTGCTCAAATATTACACAAGGATGCTATGTTTCAAATAAAAACCAACCCTTTTTCCTTCTACATTTCTTTCTTATATAAAAATTACAACAACTAATCCTAAGATTATAGTTCAAACTTTAATTACAATATCCAAAATAATAATTAAAATATTCTAAGTGCATGCATCTGAAAAAATATATTTTAAATTCATCAAGTCTTTCCAAAAATAAAAAATACCTGCTGAAAATTTGAATTGTGGTTTATTGGTAAGCCTTTGAATTTGTAAAAGAGAGATCATGAGTTCAATTCCAATAAAAACCTAAAATTTGTTAACTATTCTATAATTTTGTCCATAGGGTCTTGGATAGACGGTGATCGGGTGCTATGTTAAGGCACTCCTTGATGTGAAGTCACCAGTTCAATTCCCCTCTCCGATTGGGGTGATACGTATTGGACATGATGATGAAGATGTATTCCTATCCAGCTTACAAAAAAAAAAAAAACTATTTGCTGAAAATCATGCTAAAAACGAGGTTGAGAAATATGTATCATCATAATGTCTCCCTCACTGGTAAAACAGGTCCCTCGTTGCAAAATATGTCTAGTCACCCCCCAAAATTGTTGTTATGTTTTAGTTCCTTCTTTCTCAGGTTTTCCGATGTAATCGTTGATAACGTTGTTGCCAATCCTTAGCTAAGTTGATAGTTTTCTTGACAGACAAATTGTCATCACTTTTCATAATCTATTTTTTTTCAAAAATGTTATGACAATGGAAATGTCAGCGCCTTTCTACAAAATTTGTTGACAACCATAATGTCAACTCTCTTGTTCACTTCTCTGTATAAAACGTTGACATGCACATTATTAGTGATATGTCAAAATTCACTTTTTATCAGTGATTAATCAAAACTAAAAAATTTCCCATAGCTTCTTAGCTAAGGGTGTTGGCTGCCATTAGGAGAACATCTTTCTTTTCCATTTTTTCCCTCTTACTTTACCCGGTTTCCATTGGGAATTTTTCTTTGGTTTCTTTAGCTTTTGATATCTTAGGACCTGCAATTTTTCCTATGTTTATTGTGAGGTCCTTCAATGGCATGTTTTCCACATAAATCACCTCTTTGGAAAGGTTTGGATTGATTTTCAGTTTTATCTTAAACCTCATCTTGTCTGTAGGCCTAGTATGAGGCCTATTTCCTCCCTTAAAGATTTCAGAAAGTGTAGGTTCTTCTTCAACTAGGAGTTCAACTTGGGTTTCAACTTCAAGATCTTTTCCTTTAATGATTTATGGTGAATGGGTTTATGCAGGGGATTTTTCCATGGGTTATTTCTCAGCATGAGGGGAACTGATAGCAAAGGGAAGGTTTTCAGTGGAAGCAAGGTTTGTATTTTTTAGCCTAGCACTTCTCCTAGCATAAACATTAAGGATTTTAGGACTAGAAGACGATGAGGGAATGTATGTCAATTTTTTGTTAGGGGTTGGCTCAGTGGGGGCTCCTGCATGAATTTTCCTACCCTGTTTGGTGCCTTTCTTCCTCCCTCTTCTACATTTTGGAGGTTGAGGTTGAAAACCTCCCCAAAATAAGAAATGGCTCCAGGTTCTCCCTTCCTTGGCCAATTAATTTTCAATTAATAGTTTAATTAGGGCTTTATGATAAACAAAGTGAGGAGAAGGGTCTACCCTGGCTTCAAAACACGTGGCGATGTGTTTCAAACTCTCCCAAAAATAAAAAATAAAACATTCATTTAGATTTAACCAGCTAAATGAGAAGTGAAAATGGTAAAGGTTTACCCAGTTGAAACGACCTTCACAGGTGATATAGGACTGGGTTATCCTCAGAAACCAATTCCACTTATCCTCCAACCAAGTTTGTTTAACCCCTATCTTCCAATTTCTGCCTTTGAACTCTATCTTTAGGAAAAATGGGACATCGATCCCTACTAGAACATGACTCCTAAACACCCTTTCTTCGTCTGAAGGTAGAGTCGTGGCCTCTGCAATCAACTCCTCTGTGACTGGAAAAGAAATTCCATCGATCTCCACCTAGTGACCATCAAACCCCTTAGAGAATTCTTGAGTCACAACATCATGGTAATCGGTGCATTGGTGGAAAAATTCCTGCCACCCTACTCACTGAAATTGTTGTCGGATGTCAGGATAGATCTCTATGAGTTCGGATGCTTTTGGCCTGGCTTGATTGGCTTTTCCGCTTTTCCCCATTTGCTGTAAAATATAGCGAAAATACACAAAGGTTATACCATGATTTAATCATGGATTCCTATCTACAAACTCACGCAAACAATATTTTTCATGAGTTACCAAAATCACAAGCGATGACACGAAACTAACCATACGGGTAAATGTTTTAACAACCAGGAAAATTATTTAAAAAACAGGTAAATGATTCAACATTCATCCATTTCTTAGCTTTGAATAATTAGTTAACAACCTTATACCTGGTGGCACTGGAAACATACACTCAACACGTACCTCCCACCTTGGAACTAAACGTGGCAGGTTTAAACGCACCATTGTTATTGCTAACATGGTCAACACATTTCAAAAAATCAAAATTTGAAATTCATTTTGGCGCTGACAATCTATTTATCAACTATATCCTAAATGTTGATAACCTCATTGTCGGTGCATTATTCAAAAAATATTATTGAACCATAAAAACGATGATAATCCCACTATCAGTGATTTCCCTGTTTATTACAAATAAAATATTGACACTGAAACTGTCGACATTTTCTTTAAAAAAAAACAAAAAAGAGTAAAATGTGATAACAGATTCCACCTTATGGTCGAACATCACTAACCATCACCAGATTGGTCTCTACTCAATTTTTCCAGGGCTCCAAAGCATTTTTTCCAACCAGGGCTTCCAGGACTAGTAACTCAACCCAAAACTATCATCAGGCTTCTAGAATTTTTGTCTAACCAGGGGTTCCAAGACTACTAACTCAACCAACCAAGGGCTTTCAAAGTGTTTTTCCAACCAAGGCTTTATAGGACTAGTAACTCAACCTAAGTTGTTACAACACTTCTAGAGAATTTGTCCAACCAAGGCTTCCAGGAACTAATATTTTTTTCCACAACCAAAGGCACATGAGAAGAAACCACAAAAACAAACAATGAAATGAATCCACAACACCATGGCTATCCAATAAATGGCAAGGCTAGGAAAAACCACTATCAATCCATACAATCATCCATGTGAATGACAGATCATAACCAAGAAACCACTTGCATATGCCATGCATGCCAAAACTAGTGAGGAAAACATACATGCAACTCGGTACATGCAAACAAAATATGTTGTAGTTGTTGATCCCTATTTTCTCTTGTGCTTTCTTGCTCCTCCTTTGCCTTGTTTCTCCAAATCTCCAGGTATTCCACGCTCTCCAAGATTTCTCCTAGAAAACTCTAAGTGTCCAAGAGTATGAGAGAGAGAATAGAATGAGAGCTTCAAAACTGAACTGAAAAAAGGTTACCAATTGATCCTCATAAGCCTTTTTATTAATGAGGCCTCCATTTTCTTCAATTTTCCATCATTTTCCTTCATTTTCCTCCTCACATGAAACTTGTGACCTTTCACCTTCCTTTTCTCCTATTTTCCAATATTTTCATAAATAAATGCCAATAAATGCCACTTTGCCTTTCCAAAGCCTTAGCCATTGCCTTTTCCAATTTCCATACTAGGATGTTTTTCCCAACATTAAGCTTGGAATACGTGTCCCATGACCTTGGTTATTATTTTTCCTTTATTAAATTTTATTACATAGAATTTTCACCAGGGTTGTTACATTGTGGACCCTAATGAAAGTCACATAAACTAAGGTGAATTTTATTTTATTTTATTAATTTCTCAAATTATCCAAGTACGTTTAGGCCTTGGAACATCGAAATTGAGCTGAATATCTGAGTTGGAAGCGATCTGGGTTCCCAGAAAAAGTGTCATTTGTTAAAATTACCCAAACCAACGAATTATCCCGGATACTGGATACATCCATATCAACTTCATTGTGGGACCCATCACAAGCGAGGTAAAATATATATATTTTTATTAAATTTTATTGGCATGATTTACAAAATCCAGGATTTGAAGGATTTTGCATGTCATTCGGGATGAAACCCTTAGATATAATATGAAGCGTAGAAATATATATGGTAATAATGATATCTGGGTTTTTCGAAAGAAGACTCTCGATCCTAGATTCCAAATACTAAGGAAACTGAAGTATTTTACTGTGCATGAAATTATATCCAGCAGGAGAGTAAGTGATTCAAGGGATCGATCGACATCGGTGGTATAAAATAATTTCCTAAAGTAAAAGGAAAATGGAAGATCAACGAGGAGAAACAAGAGGAGAAAGTTGAGGGACACCTGTAGCAAATGTGGCTTTGGAAGCGGAAGTGAGGATACATTGAGAAAGAACGGCAGGTGTGGATATATAGAAAGGAGGTTTTTTCATTTGAATCATCCAAGAATTTTTCATTTATGCAATGTAAAGGAGGTTTCCCCCTCGAAGTGGATAATTTGTAAGTCGTTGATCTATCTTTTCTTCTATTTTGTGAGTTGGTTGCATAACAAAGAGTGGAGGAGGAAACCATTTAGATCCATTTTATTAACAATATGAGCAACAATACAATAGTCGAATTGATTTACCTTGAGTTCTAGCTACAAGTCACCCCTTATTCCTTGAGTTTTCTCCTCCTTAGACCTCACACATTAGGGGAATTTATAAGTCTAAAATGGACCTTCTAAGGAAATTATAAAATAATTGTGGAAATAATAAAATAATATTAGATTACATCATCAAATTTTAAAGGGAAAAAAGAAAAAACTATTTTTTCAACTCATATTTTCAACTTATTTCCCTATGAGTTTACTCAAATTTTGAGTGGGAATAATCGTTGGATGCAAAATTTGATTCCTCATCCAAATAGTACCCATATTTCACACTTTCGATGACCCTACTACACGAAAATTGAGAAATACATGAAAAATGTGATTGCAATCACATTTTTTCATGTATTTCTCACTTCTTGTGTAGTAGGGTCGATCAAAAGTATGCAACATGGGTAATCTCATGTATTTCTTATTTTTCGTGTAGCAAGTTCCATCGAGTATGCAACATGGGTACTCCTTGAATGAGGAATCAAATTTTGCATCGAATGAGTACTCCCACACGTAATTTGAGTAAAAAATCAGGGAGATAAGTTGAAAATACAAGTTGAAAAAATAGTTTTATTATTTTTTTAATTTTTTACTTTTTTACCCCAAAAATGGTGAATCATCCCCCATGGTTGACATCGTCATCTTGAATCCTATTGGTTCTTATAAAGTTTATTTTGTTTGTACATTTTTCTTAGGAGGCCCATTTTAGACCTCAAAAGTTCCCTAATGGAGATGCCATGAACTTAATAAGAATAAGGTAGGAAGTAAATATAGATTTTGATGTTATAGACTTGCATAAGATCTCTCCCTCTTTACCCTTGGTATGGCCTTCATTATATAGATGAGTGAGAATTTATAAGGGGTTGAAAGGATGAGCTTTGATGCTTAAGTGAACTAAGTTATCCTTGAGTCTAATACAAGTTTTTGACTTATGCATGTTAGGATTTTATCCCATCTACAAGATTCTCCTTGAGATTATGAAATTTGAAGGTGAGGAAGGTGGTCATGGGCTGTTATTAGTGCAATCCATGACAGTCACGTGTTGCAAGGAGTGAAATATGTAGTTGGTCACATTTTTTCCTAAAGGATGGGTGTTATCACCCTCAAAGATTATCAAGCAAGGGGTAAAGTGTGGTTTCTCAGTAGATAAATAAAATAGATATGCAGAGGCTTAGAAGGTGTGATAACTAAGGTTATATCATGCTTAGTGTTGTATTGAAAATGGATATTAGATATACCTTTTCCCCCATCAAATATGTGATATTAGTGACTAAATTGGGGCTATTTTTGTGGACATCAACTTGGCTTCCTACAAACCCCTAATATTCATCAAGAAAAACCCTCTCAAGTGGATATATTAAGCCCATATAATGTAGGTTTTAACCCTGTACATAAATTACCTGCAAACGAATTCTTAAAACAGAAAAATAAATAATGGCGAGAACATAAAACAAATATACAGAAAGATTTTCCCCTGGATCCCAAAACCGGGACTTCTAGATTGATTTGTCATTATATTCCTTTCAATGTTACAATACATAAATATACACATGGTGAAGCATTCATAAACCCTAATAAACTAACCCTGGATTAGAACATAACTGTAGTTCCCTTAACTAGATCTACAAAATACAATGGGCAGAAAACCATCATGTCCAAAACCATGTGAAAAAACCCATGCAAAAAACCATGGGTAGGTTTGCCCACCATCTTTGGGTGCACCCCCAATCCTTGGGTCCACATATATAAGAAAAAAAATTCTCGGGGCGCTGCCCCAAACCCTGTACAGGGGGGGCTACTACCCCTTGCAAACCCCCCGCTGTGCCCGACGCAATGAACAGCAGAGTCGCTACTCCCCCGCACGTGTGACTAGTCATGGAAAGAATATAATGCACACTCAACATATACCAATTAAAAGTAAGCAATAATTTCTCATTCTCAACCAACCAAAAAAATCCAAACCCTCTATTTTAATTTTTCATTCTAACAATTCTAGAATTATAGCCAAGAAAATCCTTAGATTGTATTGTAGTTAAGGCCACTTTTACTTCACATAATTATTTATAAGTGAACGATTGTTTTCTAAGAATCATTGATTATTAAATACAGGGATGAATTTAACTATTAAAATAGATCTAATAAGTTAATTCATTATTCCAAAGGTAAATTGTTATCTTACAGTGTTATATCTGGTTCAATTTTGCTAACTTCTATTTATTATTTTATATAGTTTTATCAAGAGGGACATTCAATAAAGTTAGTTTAAATCTATAAATCACAATAAAAAAGTTCACCAAAGAGATTTATAAATCAACTTGTATTTTCTAAAGACAATTATATCTTTTTCATGATTAAAACTTAATAAATTTATAAATCAATTTGTATTTTCTAAAGACAAATCTATCTTTTTCATGGTTAAAACCTTGATTGATTTACTAGTATATGCCTTGCTTCATAATTTTTTACATTTATGAATGAGCATTTTAATACATCTTATTCACATACAAAATTTTAAGCATATAACATCCCTAAATAGAATAAAGAAGAAATTTACTATTTCTTCAAGCAAATCTCATTAAATTCTTTTATTCAAATCTAAATCAATTTATATTTTTAACTTTATAGTGTGTTGATCTTTAAATTTTAAAAACTAATTTAATTCTAATTTAAATATGGAATCTAAATCATTATTCATAGAGTTTAAACCATATAAAAAACTAAGCCACATTCTCTCTCATATATTACAATGATAGAACTTAGTTTTACTAAAGAAAAGCCCCTTGTGTTATAATTCACCTAGTGTAAAGTGAGACACCTAGTGTAAAGTGAGAAGAGCAAGACTATTGAGGTGACATTGGGTAGCTTTCCTAAATTTCTTTTAAGGTCTTATCACATATACTTGGAAGAATCTTACACCAAATTCACTTTATAACAAAATTAATTTTATTACAAATCTTTTTCTAAATATTCACAACTAAACATATACACACCACATTTAAATGTTACATTATTAAAAATATATATAAATACAATTTGAATGTTACATTATTAAAAATATATATAAATACAATTTGAATGACATTTATAAAAATTAGAAACATAGATTTCTTTATACAAAATCATAAATTCAAATTCGTTAGAAAATAAAGTATTTACATCTAATTAAACTTTATCATTATAATAAAATTGGATTATATTTTTAAGTGATTTAGAAATAATCATAAATTCAAATTCGTTAGAAAATAAAGTATTTACATCTAATTAAACTTTATTATTATAATAAAATTGGATTATATTTTTAAGTGATTTAAAAAATATATAAAGAGGTAGATTTATATATATGTTAATTTTATTTTTTTTAAATATATTAATTTTTTATATATTAATTTATTTTCAAAAGATTTTATTTTAATTGAATATCGAAAAATTAAAAATAAAATGAAAATTTTACCTTGAAAATGAAATTTAACGTTAAAAAAACAATATTATTTATATATAAATCAATTTCTATTTTCAAAAGAGAATTCTATCTTTTTCATAGTTAAAACTGGATAAGTTTATAAATCAATTTGCTTTTTTCTAAAGACAAATATATCTTTTTCATGGTTAAAACTTTGATTGATTTATTAGTATAAGCTTTGATTCATAATTGTTTACATTTATGAATAAGGGTTTTTAATATATCTTATTCACATTTATAATTTTAAGCATATAACATTTCTAAATAAAACAAAGAATCCATTTATTATATTTCTTCAAGCAAATATCATTAAATTCTTGTTCGAATCTAAATCATTTTGCATATATTTAACCTTGTATTGTGTTGAAGACTATTTTAAGTATGGAATCTAAATCATTATTCATAAAGTTTAAACTATATAAAAAAAACTAAGTCACATTCACTTTCATATATTACAATGATAAAACTTAGTTTTATCATAGATATGAGAAGCCCCTTGTGTTATAATTCTTCTAGTTTAAAGTGAGAAGAGCAAGGCTATTGAGATGACATTGGGTAGTTTGTTTAAATTTCCCTTAAAGTCTTATTGAAGTGACATTGAGTAGCTTGCTTAAATTTTCTTTAAAATCTCAGAACATGTACTTGAAATACTTTTACATCAACAAAGTTAATTTTATTACAATTTTTTTTAGATAATCATAACTAAATATATACACATCACACTTAAATGTTACAACAACAACATCATCATTATTATTATTATTACAATTTTTTTAAGATAACCATAACTAAACATATACACATTACACTTAAATGTTACATTATTATTATTATTATAACTAACTTGAATGACACTTAAATGTTACATCATTATTATTATTATTATATACATATAAAACTTGAATGACATTTATAAAAATTAAAACCACACGTTTCATCATGCAAAATCATAAATTCAAATTCGTTAGAAAATAAAGTATTTACATCTAATTAAACTTTATTATTATAATAAAATTTGATTATATTTTTTTAAGTGATTTAGAAAATATGAGGTAGATTTATACTTTATATGTTAATTTATTTATTTATTTATTTTTGTATATATATAAATTTTTTATATGTTAATTTATTTTCAAGAGATTTTATTTCAGTTGAATATTGAATATTGAAAATTTGAAAACGAAATGAAATTTTTACATTGAAAATGAAAATTAATTTAAAAAAGAAACCAATATAAATAAGGCGTAGAGCACATGGTGATAGGGTGTTTTATTAAGGTATTCCATGGTGTAAAGATTATTAATTAAAAATTTTGTGGGAAAAAAACTAACTATGCTAAGCGATGATCTGATCTAGGCAGTGCTCATGGTGATAGGGTGTTTTATTAAGGCGCTCCATGATGTAAAAGTTACCGGTTAAAAACTTTGTGGGAAAAAAACCATCCATACTAAAGGCTGTGTGATCCAAACAGTATAACTTAGATACCACCTCAAAATAATTTTAACTACTTAAATGCCGCTAGATCTTAATTACTAGAGGTTCCAACCATCTCCAAACTCATACAACCTAACACACAAACAAAAAAATATTTATATTTAATATTAAAATATAATTCACCAAAAACATTTCTATATCAACACGAGGTGGATGAACCACGTTGACATTTTGATGCGGTCTCATCCGTGCATCGACTTGTAAGGATTCGTAAGGTTAAAAAGGAGTGGTGTTTATTAAAGGTTTTACATTAACATTTTTTTTTATATAAAGGAGTGGTGGAAGGTTTTATAAAGTTTGTTTTAAAGTGGTTGATATTTTTGAAAAAGTGGTTAAAAAGCAAAGGCTTGGTTAGAAAGTTTTAAAAACCTTATTTTTAAGAGGATTTTGGTTAAAGATTTTTTTTTTACCGAAGTGGTAAGGTATTTATAAAAAAGAAATGTGTTTATAAAGGTGTTTTTTTTAAGTGAAAGAAGAGTTTTTTTATTCGCAAGAGAATTTAGGGCTTTGTAAAGTTTGTCAGTCTATAAAATATTTTGGTGTTTTTTCAAGCATGATAGGTTTTTGGGTGAATACTGTGCCTTACGGGGGTGCATATTAAAAATCATATTTTTTTGGGGGGGGCGATATGGAAGATAGCCTCATGCAACATGCAAGAAGCTATAATACAGAGGAATGACATCGGCCATGGGTCGCAAAGCATGACTAAAGAAGACTAAGAAAACAGATAAAAAATAAGAGGAAAAGATTGTTGTCGTGTTTAAAGAGGTTCAGGCCGCAGCCGAGGAACTGAGATGTCTAGTAGAAGAAAATGATTCCATAGCTTTGAGTTTCATTTAACATACAATGGATGAAACGGTTATGTGCAAGGTAGCAGCTACGACTTTAGGGGGAATCATAGGAAGATCTGGAAGCGGGGTACAAATTACAGGGGGAGGTGACATGTAGAAGAAATATGTGTCACAGTTTGTTAAGACAACCGCGGATCTAAGAGTAGATGAGTAAGACTCTGAGAGAATAACAGAGCTTGGAGAATCCCACTCAAAAGTGGAATATGGTCGGGAAGACTATAAAATCGAAACCCATTATGCAAGCATGCATATGGATCATGAAGAAGATCTGGCAGAGGAATTGAAAAGAGAGAATTTGGAGCCTTTTTCTGTGAAAGAGAGCAAGAGAATATCAATGCTCAAGCACTCCATTGTAATATGAATGGTGCAGATGATGGTGAAACCCATTATGCAACCATGCATATGGATGAAAAAGATGCAACAGAAATTGAAAATAGAGAAGTTGAAGCCTCTGTATGTGAAACATAGCAAGAGCATATCAATGCTAAAGCAATCCACTATAACATGGATGGTGCGGAAGATGGTGAATCTCACTGTGATGAAACACATGTGGATGATGAATCCAAAGTTAGATGTGCATTGGTGAATCTAGTCAGAGCTGGTGAATTTGGTAAAGCTAAAATTGTCAATGAGCACATTCATGCTCGAATATCCCACCATGGTGTGGATGAACATTATTTTGATGTTATGTGTGGTTTCCTTTTTGAAACAAGGATTGATTATGGTAATATTGTAAGCACCATGTATGATGAATCATTGAAGGTTGAAGCTGCCATTATAGTAGCAAGATATGAAGCAGTTGGAACTGCTCATGAAGTAGTGTGCGAATAAGCAATAGTTGAGTTTGTCTTAGATAAAGCTATCAATAGAGCAGATAGTGGTTTAGTGGATCCAACAATTGGAATTGTTGAAGTTAAATTTGATGAAGAACCAT
Organism: Pinus albicaulis; assembly: GCA_034641835.2. NCBI lineage: Eukaryota > Viridiplantae > Streptophyta > Pinopsida > Pinales > Pinaceae > Pinus > Pinus albicaulis. Next base: position 1,023,908,235 of record CM076574.1, read on the forward strand.
TAACTGGTGATGAGTCGTTGCACATGATGCAACAAAAAGAACATATTGATCTATTGTTATTTGGTGAGAGAAACCCACTTGTGTTTGGAAGCCAAGTGGAAGACAACATGTTTGCAACAGCAGAGGTTTGTAAAACAGTTGAAAAGAAGGCAGAGAAGGAAGAGGCAGAGCAGGAAGCTCTCACTGAAGAGCATAATAAATATGTTTTTAACATTGTTTTTGAATATGCAGGTACTCAAAATAGCATGGGAGCAGAAGGTGAAATAAAGGTTGTTAATAAGTTTGATGCAGATTTGAAGCTCATTGAAGAATGGATTCAAAAGCCAATTCAACAAATTGATGTGAGTCTTAAAGCAATAGTTGGAATAAAATATTTGAATGAAATGGTTAATAATGACCTTGAGTACAGGAAGAAACCAACAACACATGATGATGAATGTGAAGAGAATGATATGGAAGTTTCTGAAAACAAGGAAGAATGTAGTAAAACCATTTTTCTGCAATGGAGTCAAGAAGAGATGAGATTCTCCTATCAAGAGATATGGCAAAAATAAAGTCAAGAATATGAAGTGCAAGAAGCAGAGCAAAGAAGGCAGTTTGAAGATGCAATGTTGTGGCAGCAGTCCATGGTTGAACAAATATTTGAAGAGGAAGGTGTAGAAGACAAGATCATATTATTTTAGTAGCTTATCAAGACGTAGAAATTATATAACTTATGTGTTATATGTCCAATTCTCACGATCTCACACTATTTTAACTTCATGCAAATACAAAATCTATTCCACCATTGATCATTCATAAATTAAATCAAGATTGGAATGCACACATGAAACAATAAAAATTCACACACATTAACATACATAGTTCATTTGAAACCACAGTAGAAAACCTCAACTATACGTATATAATATATGTCATAGGAATCATGTAACAATCTCATACAGAATTTGAACATATCAAGCTCTTAGTACAATACAATCGCTACACTATTCCGAAGACAATCGGCAAACTCTGCACTGATTTTTGCCCTCCTGATAGCCTGCCTCTACTGCGCAATCCCTGCTGAAGAATGGCTCTGGATGAGTTCGATTTGCTCCAGCCTTTCTCACACAATCCTCATTGGCATCTCCAATGAATGTGTGGTGCATACAATGCAACACTATAGTCACACTTGCTCTTTCACCAATCTCTCCATTGAGTCTCCACTAATCTGTTCTGCACTTTAGTTAACTGTTGTCTCTGTCCAGTTAAATAATGAGTTATTATTTAGTGAATTAATTTAACTAATTAATTCACTCAACTCCACTGAAAGTATCAATCAGTTAGAAATAGACACAATCAGTTCAACTGAGTTTAACTCCACAAGTGTAGTTAAACTAGAAACCAACTCCACCAACTACTTCTCCAACTCCACCAAACTCTACCACTTGAGTTCTAACTGAATTCCTCCATGCATGAACCACCAGTAGCTCTAGGAATTGTGTAATTCCTTTAGCTAGCTGATCTAAACAATCTTTTAACTGAATGTCAGTGCTCTAAGAGAATAAGATAACGTTTAGAGTCCAAATATTATTAAGAGCTAATAATATACGACATGTCTATTTTTAGACTTGCAGTCTAAAAATAGACTTCGCCCAAAATGTATAAAAATAGAAGTCCATCTATTTTTCCAACTTGACCAACCATCCACAAATAGTGTCCTGCAATTCATAGAATATGATAGACATGTCTAAAAATAGACATAGTCTAAAAATATACTTTGCGCCAAAAATAGCCTATTAGGCCCACTTAGTGAAGGCAACTCTTTTCACTAAGCTCATCATATTGTTGAATATCAACACTCCCTCTCAACAATTTAGGGATTATCTGCCACCCCGATCCTGTCTCTATGGTATTTGAATTTTCTCCTGGTGAGCGCCTTCGTTAGAATATCTGCATCCTGATCTTCCGTAGGAATGTAAGAAAGCAACATGATCCTTCGCTGCACACAATCTCTGATATGATGGTACCAGATGTCAATATGTTTATATCTATCATGAAATACTGGATTAACCGAGAGTTTAATGCAACTTTGATTATCACAATATATCACAGTATGATCTAAATGAGAATCGAAGAAACCGACCAAGATCTTCCTCATCCATATAGCCTCGCATGCAGCCAAAATTGCTTCCATGTACTCGGCCTCTGCTGAAATGAGTGCCACAGATCTTTATTTCCTGCTGTACCAAGAAACTATTGTAGATCTGATACTAAAAATCCCTCCAGATGTATCCTTTACGTCGGGTTAGACCTCTTCCCAATCTGTCAGTGAAACATAGCAACTACACCTCATTGTATCATGCCACAATCCATACTCAGATGTGCCCCTGAGATACCTCAGGACATGCTTGCCTGCCTTGCAAAAGATCTTGGTAGGCTTCACCATCGCTTGTGAAAGCTGGTTCACAGCATAGCATATGTCCAATCATGTATTGACTAAATACATGAGCAAACCAACCAACTGTCGATAAACAATGGAATCCACTACCTCTACCGATGTAGCATCCTCCTTCCTCCAACCACCAGGAAAAGGAGTGTCGATAGGCTTGCAGCCTTGCATGTGAAACTTCTCCAGTATCTCCCGGGCGTACTTGCCTTGAGACACAAATAGTTCACCTTTCCGCTGCCAAATTTCCAATCCCAAGAAATAATGAAGGAGGCCCAAGTCCTTCATCTCGAACTCCTTTGCAAGATCTGCCTTGCATGAGTGTATCAACAGTTCATCACCCGTTAGTATTAAATCATCTACATAAAGTACAATGATCAAAATCTTACCCTCCACCACAATCTGGTATAGGTTTAGATCTGCCTCACTCTTGGCAAAACCAAGTCTGGTGAAATAACTGTCTATCCGTGTGTACCAAGCACGGGGTGCTTGTTTCAGCCCATACAACGCTCTTTGAGCCTACACACATGCGACTCGCTGCTGAAGATATCAAACCCTTCAGGCTGCTTAATGTACACCTCTTCCTCAATGATCCCATTAAGGAACACAGTCTTCACATCCATCCGATGAATGTGCCAACCCATCTGCTTTGAGAGAGAAAGGATGGTCGGTATGGAAGAATACCGTGCGACAGGTGCAAAGGTTTCTTCATAGTCAATCCCCTCAATATGTGAGAAGCCCCGGGCAACAAATCTTGCCTTATACTTCTCAACGCTCCCATCGACGGCTTGCTTCACTTTGTAGATCCATCTCGAGCCTACCACTGCTTTCCCTTTCGGCTTTGGGACAATCTCCCATGCACTGTTTCTGACAATCGAATCATACTCTTCCACTATGGCATCTGCCCATGCGGGATCTTCCACAGCTTCTTCTAAAGATGATGGTTCTGTCACGATACACTTTCTCATCAGAGCCATGTATCTAGTAAATCGGTCAGGTGATTGTCTATGTGTGCGTTGTGATGTAGGGGCTCCTACATTCTGTGCTGCATCAAGATTCAGTCGCTCAGCTTCTATAGTCTGCCATCTCTGTTTTTGGCGGCTTACAGAGTGGTTTCTTCCCTCCATGAACCTCCTCTTGTGGCTGATCCACATCTTGAGGCTCATCTTTAGAATATGATAGCTCCTCCTATGCATCTGAGAGTGTAGCTCCCATGCAAGCGACAACTTCATGGCTTTCTCCCTCATGAAATTTGATATCTCGTCGCACGGCAGGTCATCATGTTGTCACGGAAAATACACACGATAATTGTGGGGTGTTTACGTGTTGCCCATAGTATCCCAACCTCTCGATTGACTCCGGCTTCTTCCTGGCATCCTTCGTCACATGAATGTAAACAAGTGAGTCCAAAATCTTCAAATGAGAAATATGGGGCTTCTTGCAGAAAACGCCTCTTAGGGTGTACTCATGCCAAGTACTCTATATGAGGCCAACGGTTTTGCACATAAACGCGGTGTTGCATGCACCTTAGCCCACAAGTGTCGGAAGGCCACGGTCATGCAACATCACTCGTGCAGCACCCACAGTGATCGTTGTTCTTCCTCTCAGCTGACCCCATTTTTACGTAGGTTGCAGGAAAGCTATGAGTTCTCTTCGAATTCCTTCTTTGCTACAGAAGTCTTTGAATTCGCCAGAGATGTATTCACCACCATTATCGCTCCGGAGAGCTTTCACTTGCTTCCCCGACTCTTTCTCAACTAGCGCCTTGAACTCACAGAACTTTGAGTATGTCTCGCTCTTCTTCTGCATGAAGAAGATCCAACACTTATGAGAAAAGTCATCAACAAATATCACATAATACCTGTGCTTTGCTATTGAAGCAACTGAGAAAGGTACACACACGTCTGTGTGAATTCTCTCAAGGATCATCGAAGCATGAATATCCTTCTCATGAAAAGTGGTCTTCACAAATTTTCCCAAATTACATCCCTTGCACTGATCTGACTGCGCAAGTGTACCTTTGGGAAGCCCGGTAGAAATCTGTTGCAAAATTTTCAAAGTGCCATGGTGAAGATGGCCCAATCTCCTGTGCCACAATTCGCCCTCATCTCGGCTCACCACTCCTTCTGCTTTGCCTGCCATCTACCTGCAATTGATAAAGATTCTTAACTCGAATCCCTATCCTCCTGGTTTGACCAGTTTTTTTATGGCGCAAGAAAGCTTTTCCCTTGCTAAAAACAACATCATAACCCTTGTCTTCCAGCATCACCACGAAGATCAAATTCTTCTTCAATATTGGAACATGCATTACATCCTTCAAGATGAAAGGTTTACTGGACTCCCTCTCAAAGGAAATGGTACCGATACCGGCCGTACTGTATCTACCATCATCGCCCATCTCGATGTGCACTCCAAGATCTTTCCTCAGGATAATCACTAAAAAAATCTTTGTCTCTGGTCATATGGAAAGATGCACCATTGTCAAGAAACCACACTGATCCCATCACAATTGAAACCAAGCATGCGATCAAAGAAAATTCAAGCTCAAAATGCGAGGCTAAGGCCTCTCCTGCTGCAGAACCAGCAGCGCTCTTATTCTTCTTCTTCTGTGGGAAATTAGTGGTGAAATGCCCGTGCTGGTGACAGTGAAAACACTTAACCTTGGACAAATCATGCTTCTTGCCTTTAGCTTCGGATTTGGAAGATTTCTTCCCTTTTCCTTTTCGAGCTTTGGTAGAAAAAGTGCAATTTTCTTCATCTTCATTCTTTTATGAAGATCCATCCATGGTACCCCGCTTTATCTCCTCCTGCACAAGATCCGACCAAATTCGCTCCCATCCTGGCAGTTTCAAATTCACTCCCATCTGGCAGTTTCTCCGTCCGGCAAACGGAAGTCTTCGTAGCTATGCAAACTTCTTCGGAAGCCAAGGAGAGCCAATCTCACCAAGTCTTCTTCATCAATAGTAACCCCCACACTTCCCAGCTCATCCTTGCAGTGGACAAACTTCGTGAGGTATTTTGGTATATTGTCGCCTTTCTCCATTTTTATTTTTTTGAGCTTGTCTTTAAGCGCCAACTTCCTCTGGTCACTTCTGCTTTGGAACAAGTCTGTCAAAGCCTTCCACATTAAGAATGGAGTGGCTTTACCGTGAAGGTTGGACACAATGTGGTCCTTCACACCTTCCAGCAGAATCCTTCGACACTTTGCTACCTTCTTTTTCCATGCGTCAAGTGTGGCTGCATCGCTAGAACCCGGCTTAGGAACATCGCTATCGATGAACTCCTTCAGCCCATTATCCTCCAACACCACCTCCATCCTGTCCTTCTAGGCTATGTAATTTGAGCTCCCATCAAGGGCATACTCCAATCGCAATCCGTTGAAAGACATTTCAATGAATTCTCAACTTTGACACCAAGAAAACATTGCAGCAAATTCGAATTCCACCAGCACAAAACTCAACCGCTTCAATAATTGCAATCTCCTTCAATGATCAATACAGCTCTGATACCATGTAGAAATTATATAACTTATGTGTTATATGTCCAAGATTCTCCTGATCTCACACTATTTTAACTTGATGCAAAATATAGAATCTATTCCACCATTGATCATTTGAGGAAATTAAATCAAGATTGCAATGCACACATGAAACGATAAAAATTCACACACATTAACATAGTTGTTTAACGGGAAAGCCTGAAGCTGAAAACCCCAACTATCTGTATATAATATATGTCATAGAGATCATGTAACAATCCTCATACAAAGCTGATCATATCAAGCTCTCATTACAATACAATCGCTACACACTAATCAAGAACAATCAGCAAAAATCTGCACTGATTTTTGCCCTCCTGATAGCCTGCCTCTACTGTGCAATCCCTATGAAGAATGGCTCTGGATGAGTTATAATTTCTCCAGCCTTGCTCACGCAATCCTCATTGGCATATCCAATGAATGTGTGGTGCATAAAATGCAACACTATAGTCACAACTGATAGTCACACTTTCTCTTTCACCAATCTCTCCATTGAGTCTCCACTGATCTGTTCTGCACTGTAGTTAACTGTTGTCTATGTCCAGTTAAATAGTGAGTTATTATTTAGTGAATTAATTTAACTAATTAATTCACTCAACTCCACTGAAAGTATCAATCAGTTAGAAATAGACACAATCAGTTCAACTGAGTTTAACTCCACAAGTGTATTTAAACTAGAAACCAACTCCACCAACTACTTCTCCAACTCCACCAAACTCTGCCACTTGAGTTCTAACTGAAGTCCTCCATGCATGAACCACCAGTAGCTCTAGGAATTGTGTAATTCCTTCAGCTAGCTGATCTGAACAATCTGTTAACTGAATTTCAGTGCTCCAAGAGAATAAGATAATGTTTAGAGTCCAAATATTATTAAGAGCTAATAATATCTGACATGTCTATTTTTAGACTAGCAGTCTAAAAATAGACTTCGCCCAAAATGTCTAAAAATAGAAGTCCATCTATTCCCATTTTTTCAACGACTGAAAAGCCATCACAAATCACTCACGAAACTCATAAGATATGATCGGCCATGTCTAAAAAATAGACTTTGTAAAATATCCGCGGGCCCACTTGATAGAGAAGGCGACTCTTTTCACTAAACATCATGCGGTGAATCTCAAAGAAGACAAGTCAAAGAAAAATTGCGGTAACTTATGAGTGAAGAAGCCTAAATATTAAAGTGGAAACACAATGAAGCATTTCGAGGGGAGGAGAGATTTAGACGGGGAAAAATAAAATGAAAAGTTGTAAAAGTTTTGAGTCATTTGTAAGGCTAGTGACGGTGTGAGACATGTTTGAGTGATAATTGAGTCAATTTCTATTGTAAGCCTAGAAGGCATAGTTAAGTCTTGTTTGAGTTATGTTGAGTCATACGGTCGTAATTAAGGGGGAGTGTTAAAATGGGATAGTACTCAGCACAGAAAGGATTTGATATATTTAAGAGTCATTTAAGCGGCGATGAAAAATTGAGTCAAGTCGAGTTTAAGTGATAGATGAATTTAGAGAGTATGTGCATGTCAACTTATATTAGGCGAGTCGGTAGTTGAAAAGTTTTAAATACCATTCACTGTGTTAATTGTAAGTAATGTGAATCAAGTTTGTGTGATCAATAGAAGAGCGACAACTCCTATTATTGTGTGTGAATTATTTGTGTTAATATTGTGTTTATCCTCTCTATCTTTCCAATAGAGCTGGTAGGGGATTTGGTGGAGGTGAAGGTGGCAGAGGTGGAATAGGGGGTGGATTGTGATGGAATCAATGCCAGTGAGATGTATGCATGATATTAGAGAAAAATATAAGTAAATTGATATTTTGAGACGAGTTTTCCAATCAAAGATCACAACTTAATACTTATTGGTTGTCCTCTATTGGTGGTATAATGGACTTTACAACTAAATATAATATTTGTGCTCCATTTTTCTATTTTAACACTAATATTTGAAAATTGTATTCTATGTTTAGTTTTCGTAGGTTTTTAGAATTACTAGGTGGCATTGGGTTGATGTATTTAGATAATAATTTTCAGCGTTTTATACTCTAAAATATTCACATTATGATTTTCTTTATTTTAATCTTTAATTTTACATGAATGTAAATATGGTTTTAGCGAGATAAGAATACGTTAAATGTATCCATGATAATATGTATATTAATTTTTTTAGTGACAACAAATTGGTGTGATTAGACAATGGTATTTTCATGGGATCATAACTCAAGCGGATCTAAAAATCATAATTAATTTGTCTTTGGAGTCGTATCGAATGATCTAATTTAGATATATGCATTATTATTAGGAATTTGGCTTATGTGATCCATAAAATTTGTATAAAATCTTTCATTTGAAATCACATCTAAGCAAATTTTGTCAACGTGTTTCGAATCACTTAGTGTGGTTCATCATCTTGTCCTGATGATGAACCACACTGGCTAGTTCGAAACGCGTCGACAAAATTTACTTAGATGTGATCTTCACCGAAATTTTTTATATGCATTATATGCATCATCATATCATGGTTTACTACTCTAATTACTACTCTAATTTTGGCCTCGCACCCAAATAGCGTTGATTGATTAATTAGATTAGATGTTTTCTAACAATTTTCTGGTATTTTGTAATATTTTATTTTGATTTTTTTTTTCAAATTAAAAATCTTATTTCAAAACCTTATGTTTATATATATATTTTTAATTTAAATTATATTTTTTATTAATTTAAATTATATTGATAAAATTAATCTATAATATTATTGGTTTAATTTTTTATTATATAACAAAAATTAGTACCTTTGGAAAATTTTAGTTAAATTTTGAATATTACAATTTACTATATTATTGTGCCTATTTTAGAATAAGATATTTATATTTTAATTTCATATTTGAAACCTCTAAAATATTTATATAGTTAACCAATATTAATAAATAATGTTACCTATTAATAAATAATCTTATTATTCTATATTATTTGTGTCCATTTTAAAATAAGATATTTAAATTAAGATATTTTAATTTCATATTTGAAATAAATAAATTATATATAATTAAAAAAATATTAATAAATAATCTCAATTTAATTAATAAATATTTTGTTTATGGGTTTTGGATAGATGGTGATTGGGTGTTCTATCAAGGCACTCTTTGATGTAAAGTCACCAGTTCAATTTCCCCACCCCAATTAAGATGATATGTATTAGACATGATAATAAAGATGTAATCCTACAAAACTTAATATATATATATATATATATATATATATATATATATATATATATATAGGAATGTTTCTTTATTATATTAAAAAAAACAATATTTTAAAAACACTTTAGTTAAATTTTGAAATAACAACTTGAAATCTAAAACTATTTTAGAAAAAAGTATTTGAATTTTTAATTTAATAATTATAGTAAATGAAAAAAAAAAAAATTAATGAATATTAATAAAATACTTATCTAAATATGTTTGTTTATTTTATAATTTAGTTTTTGAAATTGATTTTTAATTAATAATTATAGTAGATGAAAGAGATTTAATTTTTATTGAATATTCATAAACTATTTACTTCAATATGTTTAATCTTTAGTGAATATTAATAAAATATTTACCTGAACATGTTTTATCTTTATTGAATATTAATAAAATATTTACCTAAACATGTTTGTTTGTTTTATAATTCAGTCTTCAAAATTGATTTTAATTAAATAATTATACTTGATAAAAGAAAATTAATCTTTATTGAATATTCATAAAATATTTACTTCAATATGTTTGATTATTTTATAATTCAGTTTCCAATATTTGAATATACTTATCAATAACTAAAGGTGGATAGTAGGAATTTAAATTTTATGAAACATTATAAACTATTTTTAATGGTAGTTAACAAATCAAATTTTGAGATTTCTCTTAATATTAAATTTCTCTTGATTATGGTCATCCATGGTCCAATGTCACATTGTGGTAAAGATTGTCTCAATATGAAAATCAACCATAGTTAACCATGGGCCAACGTTGCATTGTGACAAAGATTGTCTTGATATGAAAATCAATCATTGTCAAGCATAGTCAACCATTGTCCAATGTTGCATTGTGAGAAAGATTGTCTCAATATGAAAATAAACCATGGTCAACCATGTTTATTTTAGTGTTTATAATATTTATCTTACAGTTATATACCTTGGGTTTATAAGATTGATCCCTTAGGTTTAATATTATTCTCTTGGGTTCATAATCCCTTGGGGTTTTAGTATTTATCCCTTGGGTACATTATTCCCTTGGGTTTATAATACCAATCCCTCAAGTTTATTAATCTAAGGGTTCAACCATGGTCGAGCATAGTCCAACGTTGCATTGTGACAAAGATTGTATCGATATGAAACTCGACCATGTTTATTTAAGGGTTTATATTATTTATATTAGGATTTATATAATTTTGGTTTATATTATTCCCTTGGGTTTATAATCCCTTGGATTTTTAGTTTTAATCTCTTGGGTTTATAATATCAATCATGGTCAATCACGATCAACCATACTCCAACGTCGCATTGTGACAATGAATGTCTCAATATGAAAATCAATCTTGGTCAACTAGGGTCAACCATGTTTATTTTAGGGTTTATAATATTTATCTTAGCGCTTGTATACTTTGGGTTTATAATATTAATCCCTTAGGTTCAATATTATTCCCTTGGGTTCATAATCCCTTAGGGTTTTAGTATTAATGCCTTGGGTTTATACTCTCAACCATGGTTGACCATGCTCACCCATGTTTTATAGAATCAATCATGGTGAACCATGGTCCAATGTTGCATTTTGACAAATTTTGTGTCAATATGAAAATCAACCATGGTTATTTTGACAAAGATGGTTTTAGTATTAATCTATTGGGTTTATTATTCCCTTGGGTTTATAATATAAATCACTTAGGTTGATTATTCTCTTGGCTTTATAATATCGATCATGATCAACCATGGTCAATCATAGTCAACAATGGTCAATCATGGTTAACGATGGTCAAATGTCACATTGTGACAAAGATTGTCACAATATGAAAATAAACCATGGTAAATCATGGTCCAATGTTGAATTGTGATAAATATTGCCTTGATATGAAAATCAAACATGGTCAAGCATCGTCAACCATGGTCCATTGTCACATTGTGACAAGGATTGTCTCAATATGGAAATCAACCATGGTCAACCATGTTTTATAAAATCATTCATGGTCAAACATGTTCCAACATCACATTGTGATGATTATTGTTTGAATATGAAAATCAACCATGGGCAACCATGCTCCAACATTACATTGGGAAAAATATTGTTTATAAGAAAATCAATTATAGTCAAGCATAGTCAATCATGGTCCAACGTCGCATTGTGACAAAGATTGTTTCAAGATGAAAATCAACCTTGGTCAACCATATTTATTTTATGGTTTATAATATTTATCTTCTAATTTATATATCTTGGTTTTATAATAGTAATATCTTAGATTTAATATTATTCTGTTGGATTCATAATCTCTTGATGTTTAATATTAATCCCTTAGATTTATTAACTAAGTAATCTGATTTTATCCTTACTTTTATGTGGTTTTTTTTGGTTTAATACACTTTGTATTTTTTTTGTTTTTGTTTTGTTTAATACACTTCCTAAATAAGACGAATAATTATGTTCCATGCCTAAAATATTGAGTAAATAGTCTATAAATTTAGTGGGGATGGAGCCTTTTGAATATAAGTCTCATTACATATTTGTCTTTTGATAAAGAATCGGATGGGACCATCTTCATAGTAGCAATAAATAACACGAGTAGCTCAGATTAATTTTTCTGATGTTATTAAGCCCTGCCAGCTAGCCTCTACATCTTTGATGTGCACCCATGAGCTGAGGTTTGAACTAGTGTTTAAAGGCCTATTTCCAGAAGAAGTCAATCCAAGCAAAATTAAAGTTACGTACTATAATGTAGTTATTGATATTTAATGTAGTTAAGTTAGTTAGTGATGTTTTTTCAGGTTCTGAAGTTTGTGATGGAGAAACTACCATGCAAGCATCAGGAAGCGGCCATAGGATTGGCTAGTCAGTTGTTCAAGTTTATGGCCAAATTGGATTTTGACGGTGTGTTCGAAGAATTGAGTGGTGTCACAAAGAAATAGTTGATTTCTGAACTATTGGATTTTATCAGGAGGCATCATTGTCTATCGAATGAGGTTCCCAATATGAGCTCTGCACTCATTCGCTTGGGCCGCTGGATTGGAACGAGATGATAAATGACCCACAAATAATCACTTTTTCTGAGTATTTTGCACGTAGCAGAGGTACGGGAGTACGGAGGTAACTGACTAACCAATCTTCGAAGTGTTAATTTTTCCCTGAGGTAGATTTACAAAATAAAAGTGTTTCTTTAAGCCTCTCACAGACTTCGGTGCGGGGAATACCCCCAATTTTGGTTAATCTAGGTGTTTTCTCAACATTTAAAAAATCCACCAGTGAAAAAAGTGCAATGGTTGTAAAATTACATGTTTCAAACCATTAGACAACATATTAGAAAATTAAGTGTCGGTGTCGGTGTCAGTGTCAGTGTTAAATAATGAGAAAATTTTTGAATATAGATTTTTGTGATTCATATGGTTATAAATACAAATCACATTTACAAATATTGAGTTTAATTTATTAAAATTATTTAATCTAGTTTATCATCTAAACTAAGATAGTGAATCAGATCCAAACATATAATTAAATAGAGATAACTCTTAATAGTTGACTCATAACTATAAAAATAAATTAATAATAATTATTTACCAAAAATATAAGGTTTAAAAAACTATTAATTATTAAATGATTTACAAAAATTAAAGAATACAAATAATAATAAAAAATTAAAATTAAAATAAAAAATTAATCAACCATAAAGAAAGGAGTAAAATAAAATATAAAAATATAAAAAACCAAAAACCAAATACTAAGGCGAGAGTAATCATGAATAAAAAAGTATTATATAAAAGAAATAATAAATAAATAAAAACCTATACACCAAAAAAACAATATATATAAGAAATAATAAATAAATAAAAACTTATACACCAAAAAAATAAAAAATAAAAATTTAAATCATATAAATGGGACTAAAAAAAATAAAAGAAAATAAAAAAACACTAAAAAAGTATTATATAAAATAAATAATAAATAAATAAAAACCTATACTTATACACCAATATATATATATATATATATATATATATATATATATATATATATATATATGAAAATTTAGATCATATACATGGGACTTAAAAAACAAAAGAAAATAGAAAAACACAGCATCATAAAGGGAACCGACATGAGGGACAAACACCATAATCACAACACCGACACCAGATGTTAGTAAATAAAAAATAAATAAAAACCTATACCTATACACCAATATATATATATATATATATGAAAATTTAGATCATATACATGGGACTTAAAAAACAAAAGAAAATAGAAAAACACAGCATCATAAAGGGAACCGACATGAGGGACAAACACCATAATCACAACACCGACACCAGATGTTAGTAGGAGATTGGGAGAAAATCTCCACCATGTGACCCCAAGCGCTGCTCCATTCGCAAATGGTTGGGTGGGTGAAGGGCTTAATGAACCATCCAAATCTCAAGGTTGCAACCAATGTGGGATTATTACACACACAAACGATGGAGAGGGAAGTATTAATGTGGAACGAAATTCACACAAATGGGAATATGCCACTATTTTATTCAAGACTGCAGCATAACAAAAAGAACCTAAGCACGAGAGACAAACACCACAATCATAACACCGACACCAAATGTTAGTAGAGAGACCAAGAGAAAACCTTCACCATATAACCCCAAACGTTGCCTCTATTAGCAAAAGATTTGATGGGTGAAGAAAAGAGAGCTTGATTTTCATGTGCAGAGTTACTCCACACCACATAATGAAAGCCTAAGCCATCAAACTTATTTTATTTTTTGATATTTCTTTATTAAGCTGGAGGCATTCTCCTTGTTGGAGTGGGCTGAGCAAACATTGTTCACCCCACCTAATCAAAACATTTTCTCACCGCCCTTCTGTCAAATAAAAAATTGACAATTGTCACTTCCAGATTCGTCCTCCCGTTCAGACTGTCAATCACCTAACATCCATTTAATGTTTAATGCGTCTTCGGCATACCCTTTGCACGCTAAGTGATAGTGAGTTGTCTTTTGTGAAAAGCGTCCTTTTGGTTGTGTACATTTATTTTTTTCTAAGTTTATTTTTAAAATTGTTTTTACTATGCAAAGAGCCTCTCACAATTTTGTGCGCAAGGTAATGCAATTTAAAAAAAAATGTTTGAAGCTTGTTGAGTTGCCTCAACACCAACCATCTGGAAACAATGCATTCAATTTCTCGGCCTACTCAATAAGGGGAAGCGGCCACCCTCCATTGATCTAGTTGTGAATAAGTATAAAATGGTGGAGTTGTGAATACGTATACGAGTTGAGAAAGGTGTGCAAGGAATAAACACAAATTTTTTTAGCACATACCTTTTCCCACACAACTACATGAAATTTTGTCCATATAAAAGCACAACGGACATAATCATTAATCAATATCCCAATAACTCAGCAATGGTTACAAAATCAAACACGAATGCTACATAGGGTATCCATTATTTCTTCTCATTTTTTTTGGGTTTTTTCTAGCAATGGTATCACAACCAAGTTGATGAGAATTAGCCTTTAGTTAAGCAATAAGAATTTTGGCTCTCCAAGAAATATTGGTCCTTATATACTTTTTCTTTTTCCCTAGCTCTTCTCCCAAGTACATTTGCAAAGCTTATCCATAACAAATGCTTTTATCTCTTTACTAAACCATTTGTTATTTTGCCGCATCCAAGTCTTCTTTATTTTGCACAATATGTCATTAAACACAACCTTAAGCCATCTCTAGTCTTGTTATTTTGTTGCATCCAAGTCTTCTTTTTTTTGCACAATATGTCATTAAACACAACTTTAAGCCATGTATGCTCTTCTATTTGCTTAGTTCTTTTTTAAATACCCTAAAACTGGTACCATAGCAATTGCTTCAATAGGAGGAATCCCTATTTCACTTAACAAGATAGCATAATAAACTACACTTTTAATTTTGAATTTGTTTATAATAGAAAACTTCTAAATTTTCTCAATTTGTTTCCACACCTAACCCACATTTCACAACGTTACAGAATCACCTAAATAACTAAACACCCAAAAAAAAATTAGAGTGATTTAACTTAAAGCTCTAAGCCAGCAAAAACAAACTTGGAATAAATAAGACAAGTGTCAATAATAATACCATTCTATTTTTTAATAACAAGAAAAAAATTGCGATGGCTTGCCCTGCAAACACGAAAATTATTATTTTCATTATAAATATTTCTTATTAATTTGAAATTATCATATTATTATAATTCTTTAAAAAATAATAATTTTCATAATAATACTGCTCTGATATTCAAGAAACAACATATCATAGCAGTTAGATAAGCGTTATGGGAGAAACCCCCGATTAGGTATATTTATATTGCAATTTTAGTGTATATACAAAAAATAGTTAGAATTCATAGAATGCCATATCTATGGTTTCCCATCATTATGACACTTTAGTAACAACGTTGTAGCTCCCAGTTCATGCTAAGTTGGTGACATTGATTGGAATCTATGTGCAAAAAATCTATTCCTTTCGAAAATGTTGAGTTGTTGAGTTAAACAAATCCCATTAGTTTGATTAAATGCCTAGTTTTTTATATAAAGAAAGTAAAAGCAGTTTTATATTAGCGCAAATAAAGAAAGATTGTATTTTCACTTAAATTCACTTTGTGGGAGAAGAACTTGTGAATTGTTGTTTTATTGCCTAATTAAAATTTTTCATATAGGTTAATTTCATTTAACAGTTCTAATTGTGTTGCTTATATTTTGAACTAATTAATATAATTTATTTTCAAAAGTTTCATTCTCAGAACAAATTTTTATTAGCTCAAATCACATTTTATTGTTTAAAAATTTTAAAACAAAACAATTTTATAAACTTATAAACTTATATGATATGAATGAATAATTATAACTTTACGACTCATCATTCTATAAAATAACTTTACAAATAAAATATATATGTCATGCTTGCAACTTTAACACTGGTAGAGTTTTCAACTGGTCATTGATAGGATGTCACTTTAATGTGCACCTTTATTAGAGCATTATTTTAAGAATTGTTTTACCTGACTGTTATATTTTCATGAGAAGTATATATCTTACATAATGGATAATGTCAGTCTTCTTGCAAGGTATGAATAATAGAGCAGAAGCTCTTAAAATTAGTGTCGATGGCATCAGCGTAAGCGCTCACTCTGGGAAAAACAAGCCAGCCATCCACCTCCAACTTTTGTCATGCCATGAAGGATGTGCAAAAGCTTTCCCCATAGTGAAAGCTTTGCACAAGGAAAAGGACAATAGGTGAGGTAAGTTGTTCAGCCCCTACCACCCCACCCCCTTATTCATGTAAAGAACCTGCAACCATATAAAACTTTAAGTGGTAATGAAATAAAACATTTTCAAATAAGTTGTAATAAGATTTCTTTTAAGAATGTAAAAAACCTGTAACTGCAACCGTGTGAGTTGTGGTATTATTAGCCTTATTTTTTATTTTAAAATTATTTGTGGCAAATACCAAAAATAAAATGTCATTTACCAGGGAATCATGTCTCATCACAGTTCAGTGATCCAATGGAAAATTAGAAAAAATATTTCGAGAAAATTAGAAAAATATTTTTGAATTTAGGAGAAAATAAAAATATTAAGCATTTTCCTAGAACTTTGGTTATGAGAAAATGGAAATATTAAGCAAAACAATGCAAAACACAGCAAAATAATGGAAATTCAATGCAATTTGACCTCTAGAAAATGCTATAGTCCCTACAGGTAGAGACTACTAACCACAAAATACTTAGTCAAGAAAAATTATATATATATATATATATATATATATATATATATATATATATATAAAGGCACAGACAAGGGACTCCGAAAAATAAAAACTAATAAAGGAAAAATGAAAGGTGTAAAGATTAAAATTAAGAATACTAAGAATAAAAAATTAATAAATATTATTAATAATAATAACAAGTTTATAAATGAGAATGTATATATAAATGAAAGTAAACACGAAAACAAAATATTATTATAAAAATAATGAATTCATTAAAATTAAGAAAAGGGAAATTAATTAAAAACATAGAAAAAACACCAAGAAAGACAAAGAAAGGAGGGGAAACAAACAAATAAAAACGAAGACTCTTTAGAAGAAAGGGTTGGGATCCAACAAATATTAATCTTCGAGTCATCGTCTCTATTCAACGTACACAACCTTCTCTCAATTTAGAGTACATGACCTTCTCTCAAACTTGATGACCTCCCTAAACTCTTGATGGTGGAAGTAATCAATCCTAAAGCCTCTTCTATGCAGATGTGGTATTTCATCTTCTCAACATGTTCTCCTAGATATGAGGAGCGAGTCCTAAAATGTATGATGTCAGCAACATGTTCATGAATCCTTTGATTTATGGGCGGCCATTTTCTCCAATGTAGGGGGTCCCACAGGAACATGATATTATATAGACAACTTTCATATCCTTGGGGTCCACTGGGTCTTTGACAGATCTTAGGGAGCTATGAATTTTATTCAGAGCTCTAAAGGTGTAGGAACCTTGTACTTCTTCAAGATCTGAGAAATACTGTTAGTGGTTCCCTGGATAAAGGGAACACTTACACCTGAAACTAGATCTTTAGGCTCTTTCCTAAACCTTGGACCCTTGTTTTCTTTTGAGAAAGCCATGAGACCAAGATGCCTGTTGTAGCCATTATTTTCAAAAACTTTAAGGAGAAGGGTTTTTTCATTATCAAGGTGACTTACATCAGAAACTCTTAAAGCACAGGTCGCAATTATTGAGGACTCCCGACTTTTTAGCAATATAATGATGGGAACGTGCATGAAGAAATTGTTCAGTGTGTTTTTTCTTATGAGAGACTGAACCATCATCCTTTTTAGAGATAAGAACATCTAGGAAAGGTAGGCTACCACCAACATCTTCCTCCATCGTGAACTTGATGGAGTTTGATTGATTTTTAAGATGCTGAAAAAATATATCTAACTTTTCTCGACCGTGAGGCCAGATGATAAAGGTATCATCTACAAATCTCTTCCAAATCTTAGGCTTCAATTTAGTTGAAGTCAAAGCCTTGGATTCAAAGTCTTCCATGAATAATTTAGCCATGACCCGGGAGAGTGGAGAACCCATGGAAACTCCACAAGTTTGTTCATAGAACTCACCTTCAAAGCTAAAAAAGTTGAGGTAAGGTAGATCTCAACCAACCTAGTTGGATCAGTGATACAATTAATCACTGACACACACACTTGTTATTATTATTAATATTTATTCGTTCTTGGTACTTTTGTTTTTATTTTAGGTCTTAATTTATGTATCCTTTATTATTTTTATTTTTCCCAATATATTCTCATTTATAGACTTTTTATTATTATTTAAAAATATATATTTTTTGTTCTTAGTATTTTTTATTTTAATCTTTAATCCTTTAACTTTTTCTTTATTAGATTTTATTTTATTTTTTCCTTATTATTTGTATTTATACATTCTTGGTACTTTTATTTATTTATTTTAGGTCTTAATTTACGTAGTGTTTATTATTTTTATTTTTCTTCGTCCCTTGTCTATGTCTCTTTTGATATATATATATATATATATATATATCGTTTTTTAATCATCCGACGGTGCAAGCAATACGTCGGATGATAAGGGTTTCTCCCAACCTTCCTTTCTAGCATTTTTTGCTAGTTTTCTTCGAGCATGGTGCTGAGAGCTCCACATGTTTCTACTTTGCAATCTCAAGGCTACATTTTTTGTTGTTTTTCCTTGCCTTGTCATGAATCCTATGTCACTGAAACCCTAGTTCGCTGGTGACAGGGAAAAATTACACCGAGGGTTTGGGTTGGCTTGGAATCATTGTTTCTAGTTGTGAGTTGACACAAACAGTGCGACCCTCGGCTCCCTATTGTCTTTGGTGTTGAAATTTGCAACAAGAAACAATGAAATTGGCATCCGGAAACAACATCTAGAAAATGGCATATAGAAATGGCTACCATGGAGGCTTTTGATTTAATGTTTCTTGATTAAATTAGAAAAAATGTGTGTCAAATTTACTTATCCCTTAAATAAATTGGACAATAAATTGTAATATTATCTCATAATCACTTGTAATAATTAACTGAGTGTGATCAACTCAGTTATCTCATGAAATTCGAGTTAAGGGTGGTTGGTGAGGCATGTAGAGTGATTCTGTGTGTTTTAGAGTCCAAGTTGTAGTTAGTGTATTAGTTTAATGCATGAGAAATCAGTTAACTCAATTAATTGAGTTAAAATTAGTTTAACTTGTTGTAACTGATTGTTGCACTAGTTAGAGGTCAAGTGAATTAAATCAGATTTAATTCACATGCAGTGATATCTCAAGTGACCGATGATTTACTATTAATAGTTGCATGCATGTCAGTTCTGAAGAAGACCCAGTTGAGACAGAGGTTAAAGGGAAGTTATCTATCAATTGTATTTATATCAAATTGCCCGGGCACAATTATATACACCACAGGATTGCACATGATACTAGCGCATTCAAAGAAGGCTAATTTTCCTAGCTAATAGGGATTAATTGCCTAGGGATTGCGTAATCAAGGCAGGCTAAGTAGAGGCAGAGAATTGGCTAAGTACTAGCCCAATTTTGTCCAGATCAGTGTGAGACAGTCAAGATAGTGCAGAACACTCTTGTGAGAAGAGTTAATTGTATTGTTTCATGATTCCTTGGTTCATTATACAATAGAGATAGAGGGGTTTTGAGCAGCAAGATTTCCGAGGAAAAATATCTGTGTTGTGGATTGATTTGCTTCTTTCTCTTACTTGGTGTGATTATGCGATCATGTTTATTTTCCATAATTAATTTGTAGAAGGATTCAGTATCTTTCTTTAGCATATCGCATGATCGGATTGAATCCATTGGAATACATATTATTTGTATAATTTCTACATGGTATCAGAGCAAGAACTATTTGGGCGAGCGCGTTTGTAGAGAATATCTGAAAATTTTGATGCAATTTTTTCAAAAACAAATAGAATATTTGGATTCCTTGTGAAAAAATACCCAAATTGAAAAAAAAATCGGTCGAATCGGAGCTTGGATGAGGGAGATATCGTCGATTTAAAATCAACTTTTTTTTTCAGAAAATTTTACGACGGTGGGACAATTACAATGTGCGCGAGTTAGAAAAGGAAAGAAATCCAAGGGAAATAAGTCCCAAGGAAAATAGGGCAAGAGAGTATTTTCCAAGATCATATTTTTTCACTATCATAAGCATGGACACTATGCTTCGAATTGTCCACAAAAGAAGGAAAGCAAGTAGGAGCCTGCAATTGTAGTGAGTGAAGCATTGGCTTCATATTTTGAGCTTGATTTTACTCTCATTTCATGCATGACCAGCACGGTAATGGGATGCATGTGGTATATAGATAGCGGTGCCTCGTTCCATATGACAGGGAATAAAGATCTCTTCAGTGACTTAGAGGAGAAGGACCTCCAATAGAGCATATAGTTTAGAGATGACGAGAGGTATAGTGCTACCGGCATAGGTACAGTTACCTTTCAGAGGGAGAATGGCTCCCATCTCAGACTAGCAGATGTTTTTCATGTTCTAGGCCTAAGGAGGAATCTTGCCTCCGTAGCGGTATTGGAAGAACGTGGTTATGAAGTAATGTTTAGAAAAGGAAAAAATTTCCTTAAACACATAGCCACGGGACAAGTGAAGTAGATCGGTGTAAGAGTCAAGAACCTGTATGCTCTCGAGGTTGAGGATGCATGCAAGGCTTTGAGGAGAAAAGAAATTGTTAGTGACTTGATGGTTGAGAGGGAGCAATTATCTCTCAACATGCAGCCTCAGAAGCAATCTCAGAAGGTTTTGGAGAAGCCACAATTGGAGAAGCAGAGATGAGACCAAGTGGAAGAGTCCACTTAAGCAGAGACCTCCAGGAGGGGGAAATTTCGAGCCAGATGGGCACAAGGATTACATGCATCTATACCTCCAGGTGTGAGGTGGGGCGATGTGCAAAATTAATCCCAAGAAGAAATTTGGGCAGGATTCGTTGAGATGTTGTATCTCATGGATCGCACGTGGCTACAGGAAGCCCACAATACAATAGTAGCAGGAAGGATCAATTAGATTGATGCAGTCATATGTCAGGAGCAAAGAAATCAGAGTGAAAGGTATCAGATACTAGAGTGCAGATCAGAGTTGGCAGCAGTGCAGAGTGCATGGATGCAGATGTCAGCAGCGCAGAGATTCCTGTAGACATGTGCAGTAGGATCCAGCAGTCAAAAGAGTCTGATGACAGATGCATTATACTGATTCAGTTGTTTGGAGGCTATTCAATTTCAGGAGAGTTGCATGTGCGAACAACACTAGGAAGTGTTGCATGCAAGAACATTCAAAGGTACCGTATCAGAACAGATTGATTCCTTTCTTGTTGACATGGAGTGTTGAAATTTGCAACAAGAAACAATGAAACTGGCATCAAGAATCAACATCCAGAAAATGGCATCTATAAACACCTACCATGGAGGCTTTTGATTTAATTATTTCTTAATTAAATTAGAAGAAATGTGTGTCAAATTTATTTATCCCTTAAATAAATTGGACAATAAATTGTAAGCTTATCTCATAATCACTTGTAATAGTTAACTGAGTGTAATAGACTCAGTTAGCTCATGAAATTCGAGTTGAGGGTGGTTGGTGAGGCATGTAGAGTGATTCTATTTGTTTTAGATTCCAAGTTGCAGTTAGTGTATTAGTTTAATGCATAAGAAATCGGTTAACTTAATTAATTGAGTTAAAATCAATTTAACTAGTTGTAACTGATTGTTTCACTAGTGAGAGGTCAAGTGAATTAAATCAAATTTAGTTCACATGCAGTGATATGTCAAGTGACTAATGATTTACTATTAATAGTTGCATGCATGTCAATTCTGATGAAGGCCCAGTTGAGACAGAGGTTAAAGGGAAGTTATCTATCAGTTTATTTATAGCAAATTGCCTGGACGCAATTATATACACCACAGGATTGCCCATGATACTAGCACAGTCAAGGAAGGCTAATTTCCCTAATTAATAGGGATTAATTGACTAGGGATTGTGTAAGCAAGGTAGGCTGAGTAGAGGCTGAGAATTGGCTAAGTACCAGCCCAATTTTGTCCGGATCAGCGTGAGACAGTCAAGATAGTGCATCAGACTCTTGTGAGCAGAGTGCATTGTATTGTTTCATGATTCCTTGGTTCATTATACAATAGAGATAGAGGGGTTTTCAGCAGCAAGCTTTCCTAGGAAAAATATTTGTGATGTGGATTGATTTGCTTCTTTCTCTTACTTGGTGTGATTGTGTGATCATGTTTATTTTCTGCAATTAATTTGTAGAAGGATTCAGTATCTTGCTTTAGCATATCACATGATCGGATTGAATCCATTGGTATACATATTGTTTATATAATTTCTACATTCGACACCCTTCCATTTGTTCCATTGATGGGTCTTCCTGTTATATGAATGTTTGATGCAGCTCTTCGACAATGAATGGAGATTCGAGTTTATAAGGATAAGTAACCATTCAGTTTGATTTCATTTTTAGCTTGCTTCCTTAAATTTAAGTTCAACAGATTTATATGTATAACTGGTTGTGTTCTCGTATTTTATATTGGGTTTGTAAGAACTCCATACCTGGGGACTAGTTTCACCCTTGCACAGTCATGGAGAAGGAATGATAGCCCCTGTCTCGAATTGGTTGCGATAATGGAAAAAGGTATTCACATATTCCCCTGTTCTTTCAGTGGCCAGACTTTCCTTCCTGTAGATGGAAGTTTTCACCAGTGGCTTTTGTAATTTTCAGGCCATAAATTATTTTAGCCTTATAATATTTTCTTAACTACTGGGTTATTTAAATTTATGGTTTCACTAAGTTAAAGGTCGTAACACCAGTTTTTTTTAGGCTAATTCCTCAGATGGTGTTTTTTATTAATGTTTTGGGCAGCAAAGTACCTTTCTTGTTTTGATTAGTTAACTTTTAGCATCAATTTTCTCGTGGATACAATACCGTGTTTTCAGTTTTTTTCTGCACAATTTATAGTTAAGGGTTCTGGACCCATATTCCTAGTAGACATGGATACAATGTAAATATTCTGGTTCATATTATTATTTCGATGAAAATAAATTTTAATATTTACTTGCATGCATATAATAACTGTTTTTTTCATTTGTATTGTATCTACTTGAGGGTTTGATATTGAATTTACTGCATCAATTTCCGCCCAGGAATTTTTCCAGGTGTTTGTCTCTCGGACTTGCCTGCGAACTAACCAGGTGCAGTTTTAGTACATTCACATAGACAAATAAAGTAGAACCCTCAAGGCTCAATACGAATTTGAAAACATGTGCTTAAGGGAAGTTTGTCTATGTTCTGGTTAACGATTTTCTATTGTTACAAGCTTCTCACTCAACCCAGGTTCTACGAATTTGTTTATTTTGTATGGTTGGCTCGACAATCTTGTTCGAGAAGAATTATGTTGAATTGTGATTACAAGGTTGTGTTTTTGTTTTTAATAAACTTCCAGGGTCACAAATTTTATCATTTTTAAGTTTTTTGTCAAGGGTTACTATATTTACTTTGCATTATGATAATTATGTGAATTACTCCAGCATGTGCCTAATATTCAGATGTAATATCATTTTCTTAGAGAGAATGCACACAATCGTACCTTACTCACACACACACACACACACAGATATATATATATATATATATATATATATATTATTTTATTTTATTTTATTATTTATTTTTTTTCCTTTTTTCTTTTTTTCTTTTTTTCCTCTACCATTTTTACAATTAATTTGTGCACAATGCACTATAAAGTTTAAATTTTGGTCATTGCTTAGAAGAAAGAATTATTGCATATTACATGTCATACTATAAACAACTTCTACCAACATGCCTACTTATTTATTCACAATCACTTAATATTAAGTTCCCTTATTCATAAGCTTAAGTTTAAATAACACCGAGCCATTTAACCCTATATTCACAACATTTATTTAACCTATAACTTTTCCAGTTCTCTTCATTGACATTCTAATTTAATACAGGGTAAACATGTAGCAAAAAAATGTAAACAAAGAAATACAATTTTTTCAACAGACTTCCATCCAGTTACTTATCTTCTTTAAGTTCGATCATTTCTTTGGAAATCCTCTTGACAAAAAGGCCGCACCACCCAGCCTTGAGATTGAAAATTACGTCCAATCTCCCATCGTGCTTGTTCACCCTTAGATCAGTAATATAGTGATCCATGTGGATATTGGTGGCCACCGACCTATCCCATTTGAACCCCCACCATCAGTTCTCTCAGTTTTTTAGTTTCAGCACAACTTACTATATTTAGCAGTTTTTTCGGGTCCTGAACTTCCGGAGTCGTTTTGAGGCTCTAAACGACGTTGTTTTGGAAAACCGGGAGCAACATTGATCAATGGATTTATGTTGTTCACTAAAAAGTTGTAGTCCTCGGATAGATATTTATAACTAGGTATTGAGCGCGTCAAACGAAGATCGTATTCCAAAGTTACGTCCCCGGGAAGATTGATGTACCGATTTACCCAAATGGGGCCCACAGTTTGGTGCTTCATCTCCTAGGGTTAGGTTTTTATATGTTTAGGGTTTTCTTTTGTTTCTCAACAATAAATAGGCCTTCGAGCCTCATTGTAACATAGTTCAGAGGCATATAGATGCCACATCTCTTCTTAGAGATAAGCTACCAACGCCCTAGCTAGTTTATTTCCATTATGTCTGTAATAATATTTCCGTTATTTGATATTAATGAAATGAAGTATTATTTCTGCTACATATCTATGTTTATGTCTATTTTTGTGTTTTATTATGTTCCTGCATAAATCTGGATCAGTGGTATCAAAGTGGTCTTCTCTTTCTTTATTTTTCTTTTCATGTCCCCAACGAGGTCAGGGTATAAGGAGTTAGGGCTCGATCTAGTTGAACCCCTGCAAGATCAGCCTCGCAAACCCCGACGAACTCCCATGGTGGAAGAAAAGAAAGGTGAGGGAGCAGGAGATCCTATCAAAATATTGCTCGAGGAGGCCCTCGAGAAACAAAGGAACGCGATGATGGATAACTTTTCTCAAATCCTTCAACGTCTGCCCACCTACGGCCATTTGCATCCAACAACCACTCTGGAGGTGTCACTCCCTTCAAGGTGCAAGAAAAATTTGACATTCCTGTATTTGAAGGCCAGATAGATGCAAGCGACATAGATTCATGGTTGAATTTTCTAGAATGGTATTTCTCGGTCCATAATTTCTCCAACTGAGAAAAGATTATTTTTTCACTCGTCAAAGCCACCCACCCCCCCGTGTCAAAGACTGGTGGGAAACCTACTGTGAGCAAAGGATGGGAGGGAACCCTCTTTGTTCTCGGCCGCACCCACTTGGAATTGGTTTTGAGACGACATAAAGGAACAACATTACCCCGTGGGGAGCTATGAGGACAAGTACATACAATGGACCACGATGCGGCAACAAAGGGATCAAGATGTGCATGAACTGACAAATTTGTTCCATACCTTGCGCACAAAGTTGGGTATTAAAGATTCATAGAGACATTTGGTGCTCAATTACCGTAGTTGTCTGCACAGACAAATTCAGGAGGAAATGGAGTTCCTCGACATTACCTCGCTTGGCACGACATATCGTTATGCCGCTAAGATCGAGCAAAAATTTAAGCAGAAGAAGCGAGGCTTTGGATCCGTGAATCCGAAGCCAGGGAAAGGCGCCCCCGAACCACAGAACAGGGGGGAAAGTGAAAGCGGGGCAACTCAGAACAACACCACAAATCCAAAGAAGGACATGGGGAAGTGGTGTGAATTTCATAATAGCTACTCTCACAGCACAAACAAGTGTCGGGCCAAACAATCGTTGGTGTCTAAACTGAAGGCACCTGAATCTGATGCATATTCTAATCTTGAGCCAAAACCAGACAAGGGAGATGAAAAAGGGAAGTAGATCATTGATTCGGACCCTAGTTCCATTTTTTCCACCACCAATCTCTAGAGGGAGGATCCTGAGGATCCAGAGGAGGGGGAGCGCCTCTTCCATTCGCAAATGTGGGTGAAGGGTTCTCCACTACAATTTCTTGTTGATAGAGGAAGCCAAAAGAACCTTATTTTAGCAGAGGTTGTGAAGCGGCTCAACCTACCGACCATTGCACACCCGCAGTCGTATACCATCGGATGGCTTCACCCAAGGAGAGATCTCTGCGTCCGCTAGTAGTGATGCCTTCCGTACAACATCAAGCCATGCATGGATGAGGTATTGTGTGATGTTGCTCCTCTGGATGTAGTTGATGTATTATTGGGCCAAACATACTTGTGGAGGCGACATGCAATGTATGAGTCCAGGCCTCGTTTTGTTGTTATTACTTTTTGAAATAAATTGTACAAGATATTGGACATAGTACCACCTTGTTGGGTTTGTGTTATATTCTTTCCACGACTAGTCACGCACAGGGGGGTAACAGGGGGGGCGATAGCCCCCCTTGTACGTTGAGTTGGGCGCAACGTACGGGGGGGTGGTAGCCCCCCCTGTACATCGCGTTGGGTGAAATGTACGGGGGGGGGGGGGGGTCATTGGGGGGGCGGTAGCCCCCCTTGTTGGGGTCCAGGGAAGCGCCCCAGAAAAATTTTTTGGTCCTTATTTTCCGGTGGGCAGACCCGCCCATGGTTTTGTGCATGGGTTTGCACATGGTTTTGGGGCATGATGGTTTTTGGCCCTTGGCATTTTTTAGATTTGGTCAAGGGAACTACGGTTATGTTCTAATCCAAGGTTAATGGATTGGGGTTTATGTATGCTTTGGCATGTATATATATGTGTTGTAACACTAAAAGGAATATAATGAAAAATCAAGTTGGTTGTCCCGATTTGGGATCCAGAGGAAAATCTTTGTGTTTATCTTTTTTATGTTTTATGCTCTCGCTATTGTTTATTTTATAGTTTAAAGATTCGTTCATAGATAATTTCTGTACAGGGTTAAAACCTACACGCCTCTTGCCATCTCCTTGACTATTGCAAAACAACGCAGTAAGATTGTTTCCCAAACCAGGAAATTTATTTTCCTTACAACTCATTCACAGGGAAAGAAGAATATTGTGGCCACAACCTCAAAACAGGGCTCCCCCGCATGGTTGCAGCAGATGGAAAAAGTCGTGGAGGAATACGATGATACTTTCCCCTCACCCACAAAGGTTCCTCTACACTGTCAGGATAAGCATTCAGTTGATCTGACCCCCGGTGCACTGCCGCCTGATGTTGTCATACCTCATGCGACTACAGAGAAAGAATCCACACATGTATTTTCTAAGGCAACTAAATTTATTGAACGCATCCAACACGTTCGCCAGCAGGTCCACGACATCCTAGACAAATCCAATACCAAGTTCAACAGAATTTGCCTCTCATGGAGGAACTTAACGCAATGGGGACCATTGGTTCCTAAGGATGGAGGAATGATCCAAGTGGATATTGGTGGCCATCCACCTATTCCATTTGAACCCCCATCGTCGGTTCTTTCATTTTTTCAGTTTCAACAAAACTTACTATTTTTAGCAGTTTTTCGGGTCGTGAACTTTCGGAGCCGTTTTGAGGCCCTAAACGATGTTTTTTTGGGAAAAACAGGAGAAATATTGGTCCATGTTGGTCACTCAAAATTTTTAGTCCTCGGATAGATATTTCTAACGAGGTATTGAGCGTGTCAAACGAAGATCGTATGCCAAAGTTACGTCCCCAAGAAGATTGATTTACCAATTTACCCAAACGGGGCCCACAGTTTTGGCACTTCATCTCCTAGGGTTAAGGTTTTGGATGTTTAGGTTTTTCTATTGTTTCCAAACAATAAATAGGCCTTTGAGCCTCATTGTAACATAGTTTAGAGGCCTATAGCCGCCACATCTCTTCTCAAAGATAAGCTACCAATGCCCTAGCTAGTTTATTTCCATTATGTCTGTAAGCATATTTATGTTATTTGATATTAATGAAATGAAGTATTATTTCTGTTGCATCTCTGTGTTTATTTCTATTTATGTATTTTATTTTTTTCCTGCATAAATCTGGATCATATAGATAGTAAGCTTCACAACTTAATTCTTAGACCTCCAGACTCCAGGTCCAGTCTGGAATCTTTTCAGCCTTCCACAAACCTAGGGTTTCCACTGGTATTCTCCCAAATCAGGGATCTCTCCCCATTTTCAATTTGCCATCTCTCTTCTCCCTTGTCCTGGTTCTCTCTTGGTTATTCCTACTGAGCCCCCTCTCTAGAGAGGGAGAGAGAATATCTTGGCAACTGTCTCTAATTGTATTTTGGTTAAAGAACTACATTCAAGAGCTTTTTCTCAAAAAAAATCCAAATCTATTTAATGCATATATATTTCCACACATAAATAAAATTTAAAAATTAGAATATTCACAATTCATTTGAGTCTTTACCAGTTTGTAATTACTCAATATAGACAATAAAAGTAAAAGAAAAATTAAAACAATAACTAGAAGTCTCTGGGTGTTACATCTTCCCACCCTGGAGCATAACACCATCCTCAATGTTTTTGTTGTCCTTTAAACAGTTCAGGATAAGCTTCTAGCATAAATTGTTCATCTTCCCAGGTGGCCTCCTCAGGACTAAAGTTCCTCCACTACACTTTAACCTAGGTGATGCCTCACCTCCATAGTATGGTTTCTATCTGGTCAAGAATGCATTGTGGTTCTACCAGGAACTCTCCATTTGGCTCGACCTGTAACACAAACATTCATTTAGTAAGCTCATCATATATATACAACTATTAACATGTATATATTAACTTATTGCCTTAAGGCCTCACCTAAACATTTTTCTAATGAATAACATGTCTCAGGTCATACACATGTTTTTTCAATAATGAAACATGAAATACATTATGGACTCTTATGTGACTGGGTAATGCGAAACGATATGCCACTGATCCAAATCTTTTCAATATATGGAAAGGAGCACAAAATAGTGGGGTGAGTTTTACACAACTACCCCATCTTAAGGTAATTATTTTTGGCTTGTTCCACACATAAACATGGTCTTCAGTCTTGAATTCTCAATAAGTTATTTTTTTATCAGCGTAGGCTTTTTTCTAATCGTCGGTGGATTTCAAGTTTTTTCGGATCTTCTTGACGGTATGTTCCATTTCCATTAATATATTTGGACCTAGCATTAGCTTGTCCTCGGTTTTATTCCAGTTAATCGGTGTGTTACATTTTCTCCCATATAATACCTCGAATTGACTCATTTTTAATGACTCATGATAACTATTATTATATGCAAATTCGAACAGATGTAAATATTCTTCCCACTTACCAGGTTGTTGCATAACTAACATCCTCAGCATATCTTCTAACACCTAGTTTACACGTTTAATTTTCCCATCTGTTTGACAGTGGTACGCAGTACTAAACTGAACTTGGGTCCCCAACCCTGTGAAAAGAGCTTTCCAAAAGGCTGGAGTTAAATTCACGTCTCTATCGGATATAACTATTTTAGGTATCCCATGCAGCCTATACACTTCTTTCATAAAAATATCAGCAATCTGGGTGGTTTTATAGGTGGATTGCATGGGTATAAAGTGAGTTGTTTTTCTCAGTTATCAACAACGACCATAATTGAGTCATTATGTCGGTTAGATTTAGGTAGTCCGGTTATAAATTCAAGTGTGATAACTTCCCAATTCCATTCAGGTATGGGTAATGGATGTAATATTCCAACAATATGTTGATGCTCTACTTTTACCAATTGGCACTTAGGACATTTTGTTAGATATTCAACAATATATTTTCTCATACCTAGCCAAAAATAACTTTTCTAAATAGCTGAAAACACTTTTTGATAGCCTGGGTGTGCAGTATATGGAATTCTATGAAATTCATCCATAATCAGTTGCCTAATTACAATTTGGTTAGGGATGTATATTCTTCCCCTGAAGGTTAATAGTTGATCTTCTCCAATGCCATAATCAGTTTGTTTTTTCCGAATTATAATCTTGCTTAGCTTGCTTCCATAGGAATTCATATTCAGGATCTCTTTGGGTAGCCTCCTTGATCTGTTCAAGAAATTTAAATTATATTTGGTGGTAGTGAAGTTCATATATATACAATGCAATCACTTGCTTAATGCATCAACAATGTGATTTTGTTTACCCTTTAAATGCTTGATATCAAATTCGAACTCACTAAGGAATGAACTCCACCTAGCTTGATGAGAATTCAGATTTGGCTACTTGAAGTAGCTTGTCAAACTACTATGGTTCGTCATCAATAAAAATTTCTTTCCCAACAAGTAATGCCTCCAAACTTTTAGTGCATGTATTGTTTCTGTTAGTTCCAGGTCATAAGAAGAATATTTCTGCTCATTCTCCTTCAACTTACGTGA
Organism: Pinus albicaulis; assembly: GCA_034641835.2. Classification (NCBI taxonomy): domain Eukaryota; kingdom Viridiplantae; phylum Streptophyta; class Pinopsida; order Pinales; family Pinaceae; genus Pinus; species Pinus albicaulis. The sequence continues at coordinate 1,023,938,853 of CM076574.1, forward strand.
TTCATAGGCTATCACCTTTCCTTATTGAATTAACACAACTCCAACTCGCTCCTGACAAGCATCCGTACAAACTATAAATTATTTGTCAGAGTCAGAAATATTTAATACGGGGGCAGTCGTCAATAATTTTTTTAAACGCTCAAAACTTCTTTGGAAATTCTTGGTCCACCTGAAGATCCTTGCTTTCTTTTGTAAGGAGGTGATAGGATAGGAAATCCGAGAAGATACCTCGATAAAACGATGATAATACCCTGCGAAACCCATAAATGATCGAATGTTTGCGACCTTCTTGGGTACTGGCCAATCCATCATAGTTAAAATTTTCTCCTGATCAACTGCTATACCTTCTGCTGAAATGAAATGTCCTAGATATTGGATTTGGTCCTTGTCAAATTTACACTTGCTAAATTTATCATACAGTTCATTCTCTCTCAATACTTGCAGCACTATCCAAAGATGTTCTTCGTGCTCCCTAGCATTCCTAGAATAAATAAGGATATCATCTATGAATATTAAAATGAATTTATCCATATATGGATGGAAAATACCATGCATAAGACTCATAAAAGTTGTTGGTGCATTGGTCAGCCCAAAAGGAAACACGACAAACCCATAGTGTCCATAGTGCATTCTAAAGGTTTTTTTACAAACATATTCATCCTTCACTCTAATATGATGATAACTAGATCGCAAACTAAACTTGGAGAAAACTGTAGCATCCTTGACTTGATCAAACAGATCACCGATTCAGCGCAAAGGATAATTATGCTTAATAGTCAATTTATTAAGTCTCCTATAGTCAATACAGATTCTTAGAATTCCATCCTTTTTCTGAAAAAACAACCTTGGAGCTCCCGAGGGTGACACACTAGCACGAATATATCCTTTGTCAAGAAGTTCCTGCAACTTCATCTTAAGTTCTTTCAACTCGAGCATACTCATGTGGTAGGGAGCTCTCGAGACAGGGGTGGCCCTAGGAACCAACTCTATTGTGAAATCGATCTCCCACTTTGGGGGCAGTCCTGAAATGTTTTCAGGAAATACATCCACAAAATATTCAATCACCGATATACTTTCCAACGTGGTTGTTTTTTCCTTGGAATTGGTGTACCTACTTGAACAACATAAATTAAACATCCTTTCCTTATACATTTTCCCAGCTAAGAGGTGGTGATGGGATGCAAATTTAGTGGATTTTTAACTCCATAAAGCTCTTGTCTGAAACCATATTCTGTAAGATAACTAATCGATTTCTCTTTACAATTAACCAAAGACCAGTGTCCTTCCAGCCAGTCCATCCCAATAATCATGTCATAGGATCCTAATGGTAGAAATTTTAAATTAATTCTATTTTTTTGATTATCTACATTCACAGGACAGTTTACCACTTTAGCGGTCACTTTTCTTTTCATCCCAGTAGCTAGCTACACTAGCCAAGGATGTTTAAATTTTTGGGTCTAAAGAAGACATTTTTCTACAATTTTAGGATTAACATAGCTTAAGTTAGCCCCAAGATATACTAAAATAGACATTTATTGATCAAATAACTTACCTTCCAACTCAATGATGGTGGGTTGATAATCTGCCTGGTGATATTCTAGCGCAACATTGATCCTGGGCATGCTCGTAGTTACCTCCCCAACAATAGACGCCTCTTGAACGTTAGAAGCTTGCTCATGTATGGAACAATGAGGGAAATTCTTGTAATAGTGGGCTTCCCCACAACCCCAACATTGCAGAGGGGGATTTTTCAACTGGCTAGGTTACGGCTTGCTAGATGCTTTAGTAGGTCTAGCTTTTGCTTGCTATTGGATTTTTGCTAGTTTCTTCCAGACTGTTTAGTAGGAAAATCTCTCCGAGAGTTCCTAAACTTTGTAGGTTTAGTGCTTCTGAAATTCTGATAATTATTTTGTCCCATCTTCTGAGACCAATTTTTACTGGTATCTCCCTTCTACTTCATTTTTTGGTAGCACATTGGAGCTTTTCGGATCGCTTCCTCCTGGTTTTTGGACTATCAAACCCTATTCTTTCCTTCATGAACTTAGGCAAACTACTCAAAATAATTTGTCCTTTAGCTTTTTCCTCCCGAAGATAGGGAACATACCTTAATAAAGAGGTAAATTTATTTACATATTCATCCATAGTCAACTGCCCCAATCTTAATCGATGGAACTCTTTAACTTTCTTATCATATAATTGTTCCGTCAAATACTTGTTTTTAATGTGGCTTTGAAACTCCTCCCAAGTTACGTTATGTTCTTCAAAAGCCTAGGTTTAAATAACACATATCCATTTAACCCTATATTCACAACATTTATTTAACCTGTAAATTTTCTAGTTCTCTTCATTGACATTCTAATTTAATACAGGGTAAACATGTAGCACAAAAATGTAAAAAAATAAATACGGGGTTTTCAACGGACTTCCATCCAATTACTTATCTTCTTTAAGTTCGATCGTTTCTTTGGAAATCCTCTTGATAAAAAGGCCGCACCACCCAGCCTTGAGATTGGAAATTACATCCAATCTCCCCTCGTGCTTGTTCACCCTTAGATCATTAATATAGACACTAAGCTTCATAGCTTAATTCTCAAACCTTAAGACTCCAGGTCCATTTTAGAATCTTTTTAGCCTTCCACGGGACCAGGGTTTCCACTGGTATTCTCCCAGATCAAGAATATTTCCCCATTTTCAATAAGCCATATCTCTTCTCCCTTGTCCTAGTTCTCTCCCGGTTCTTCCCACTGAGCCCCTTCTCTAGGGAGGGAGAGGGAATATTTTGGCAACTACCTATAACTGTCTATCGGTAAAGAACTGCATTCAAGGCATTTTTCTCAAAAAATTTCCAGACTTATTTAATGCATATATATTTCCACACATAATTAAAGTTTAAAAATTAGAGTATTCACAATTCATCTGAGTCTTTACCAGTTCATAATTACAAACAGATCACAGATCAGTACACATTATTTGACGTGGTTAAAACCCAATTAGTCCATGATCTCTACTTAAAGAGCATGGAGGGTCATTTTTCTGATGACCGTTTATGAGAGAAGCTTACGTAAATTTTCTGTCTTTATATTAATAAATTGTCTGAAGTGGCCGCGTTGGCTCAAATCATGGACTGTTTCCCTCTTTGAGGGTTTTAACCACGTCAAATATTGGTGTACTGATCTGTGATCTGTTTGTGAGCCATGACCTTTGGTGTTTGATATAAGGAACTTACCCTGTAAATTCCTACACCCCTTCTCTAGGTAGGGACAGGGAATATCTTGGCAACTGTCTATAACTGTCTATCAGTTAAAGAACTGCATTCAAGGCCTTTTTCTTAAAAAAATTCCAAAATTATTTAATATATATATATATATATATATATATATATATATATACACACAATATTTCCACACATAATTAAAATTTAAAAATTAGAGTATTCAGAATTCATTTGAGTCTTTACTGGTTCATAATTACTCAACATAGATAGTAAAAGTAAAACAATAACCAGAAGTCCCTGGGTGTTACATAAACCATAACTCAGAAGGCATAAATAAAATATTTTATTGTTTTTATGTTAAAGGAATTTTGTATCATATAAAAATAGTTTTTATGTGTATTTCCTACCATAGTTAATATGGAAATGAAGTATAATAGGGAAAAAATATATTTGTAGTCAGTGGCTTCAAATTTCAAGCATGGAGCCAACTTTGTTGTGGCAGGTGTCATTACTCATGACACTGATTCCTTCATTGCTTTGATCTCTCTCACTATTCAGACCAATGAGTTCAAGGCTAAGATTCTTTTCTTTTATCTGTTATGGTGTTATCATGTACAAAATATCGTCAGTTCTAAACGATTATGGTCAGTTTATTTTTGAGTTCATGATTGAATAATGACTGAAAATAATTATTGCTAGTGACACGAAAATTTGATATATTGTGCAGAGTGTGGAACCCCTCCACCTTGTTGCACCTCCGCAATTTGTACTATGTATCAACATCATATAGAGTTTTTCAACACTTCCCCCTCACCTACCTAAGGGGCCTGCAACCGTGTCAGTTTTGGCATCATTGGGCAAAGCAATTTCGTATCATACCAGTGTTAATGTAGTGTCAATGTGAGAGCACTCACCGATGGAATAGTCACTCAAAATTAGCCTTTTTTTATTGTAAAATTATTTGTTAAAAACTTACAAATACCAAAACTAAAATGTCTTCCACCATGAAATTATTCCACATCAAAACTCACTCAACCAATAAAAAAATTACAAATAAAATTTCCAAAAAAATAAAAAATTATTTTTGAATTTACATAAAAATAATAATATATAATATTTTCCTAAAAACTTTAATTAAAATTACAAAACTCAACGAAATAATCAAAATTCAATATACGAACCAAAGGCTAATAAAATTTATACTCGATTTATTGTTCTCCTATGTTAAATATATCGTAAAAGTAAATATCTCTAAGTAATAAAATCCTTTCTATCATATTTATTATTTTAAAGACTCAATAAAATACTATTCACACGGTATAATAATGTTTGACATTATTTAGAACATTTATTAAAATACTCAATAAAATATTACAATTCACTATTCACACATTATAATAATGTTTGATATTATTTAGAAAAATATTGTTATAAATCAAAGTTTCAATATCTAAATGTTTATAAAGTATATTCAATAGACTTAAACCTAAAGCTTCGGAATACTATGAATGCAAGGAACTCTATATTTAATAATAATAAAATATTATATATAGAAATTTAAAGCTCTCTAATTATAAATACACATAAAGCTTTATTGACTTATAATTTGTAATATCTATTTTATACATAAATTTTTATCTACTTATAATTAATAATATCTATTTTGAGACAATTTTATATGTATTAACAAATAATTATAAAAATATATTATTTATATGAAAATTTGCATTTATGTTTTAGTTGTAAATCAAATGCATTTGAATTTTACAATATAGAAAGTCATTTTATTAGTTCTTATCTTCGGCACTACATGGATTCTAGCGATCGTTAAAGCGTTGATCGATAATTAATATGTTGTTTGACCAAACATTTTCCCTGCTTAGCAAAATTTAAGCAAAATTTCTAGTGGCAATTTAGGTTCACCCAAATTTTAACCAAAGTTTCCAATTCGACCTCTTATTGGAAACTTTGCCCAAATTTTAACCAAAGTTTCGAATTCGACCTCTTATTGGAAACTTTGCCCAAATTGTAACCAAAGTTTCCAATTCGACCTCTTATTGGAAACTTCATGTGGCCCAAGGAAACTTTAGATATCCAAAAATAATTTATCCAAATTATGAAATTAAGGTACTTTGGATATCCAATGATTCGCTACTTTAAATCATACATGCATATTCATACTCTTATGCAAACTTTAATAGATTTCATGTTCATACTCTTATAAAAAATTTAACAGATTTCGTGTAAGACTGGCACTTGTTACACTTCCCATTATTTGTTGATGCTGGATATCAACCACACATCTTAGTTTCACACACTTTTCCCTATATCACACAACCCTCTTTGTCTTCCTGCAAACACAATTCATTCTTTGTCTTCCTGCAGAAACAATTCATTTGCCTCATGTCTCTTCCTCTTCCTATATAAATAATTCATTCACAGGGAGAAATTACAAATTTCAAAGATCGAGATTCAACCTCGAGGATGAGAGGTGCAAACCTAGAAAATGCGTTGCAATAGTTGACCAGAAGCTTCCATATAAAATCTGGACAAAAGCTGCAATGACCCAGGATGGATGGATTCAAGTAGACACTAACTCAATATGGAATGGAATAGGTTCATGCATGACTCTGTGGAAACGTACATTTTCTCTTCCTAATGGATTCATAAAATATCTCTTGGGAAACTAGCCTTACCATGATGGTATGTTCGGCTAAGGCATGACTGGTCCACTACAAGTTAATCATCTTTCTCTCGGGAGATTTGGCCTTAGGATATCTACCTGTCTAGGGGTCTTCCCCCTTTAGGGTTATCCCTCACAAGTTCGTCCTGATAATTGGGTACTACCAATACCATTTCCCTTCAACTGGGGTAAGAATTACCATTATATCGTCTTTCAACATGGCTAGATAATGCTATTTATATCCTTTCAATTAGGATAGAACTAGTCACTAGTACATTTGGTCAAAATTTTGACACTTTAGTTTCGACACTTTTGACATATTGTCGGAAATTTACCCAATTTTTCTCATTTTTTAAAATCCCGCCAACAAACGTCGCTAGAGCGACGTATAGGGAAAGCATCGGTATTGCGACGTTTAGGTACGTTGTCGGAACACCGACATTTTGGGACACGACATCGGAATTGCGATGTTTATATGACCCAAGTCGGGATTGCGACATTTGGAGAACCATCGCTATTGCGAAGTTTAGAGATAATTGTCGGTCTTGTGATGTTTTTAAGACAACCGTCGGTATTGCAACGGTTTGCTGAACACCGTCGGTATTGCGATGGTTAGACCCTACGTTGGTATTACGACGGTTTGCGTTCCACAATTAATCATTTGCGTTTCATTTAAATTAATTTTATTCATATTTACATATTGTCCGTCGGTCTTGCATTTCATTTAAATTAATTTTCTTCATATTTACATATTTAAAAGTTTTATTTATTTATTTATTTATTTTCAAAAAAAAAGAAAATTTAATATTAAATATTTAAAATATTCATGCTATTTATTTTTTTAATTAAATACATCATTTATATTATAGCATAATGAAATCAAATATTCATCATTTGATTAATATATTATAAAATGTTTAGGCATAAGTGCATTGAACTAGTTTTGATATCACAACTTATGTGATTGCAAATTCAAATAACACCTAATAATAATATTATAAGTATATTTTCATTAAATAATATTTATATTAATTTTATACATTTTTTAATCAAATTTTTATTGTGATTGAATAGTGTAAAGAAAGATAATAAGTTTATAAGAAATAATAAAAATGAAGTTATGGTTTCAATCTAAATCAATTTCACTCATGCTTTTCCAATACATTTAAAGGCTTTATTTTTTAACTTTTTGGAAATAAAAGTGAGAAAGGATGATATTAACCATTTAATATTCAAAACATTATCTCTTTATTTTTTATGAAATATGTCATTTTATATCACAATGCTTCTCAATCAAATAGTCAATGAATGAAAGAAATTAAGTTCTAGTATGATTTCAAGTTATGAAAAGATATAGGATTATATTAGAAGTTTTTTCCTCACCAAAACATGTACATTGTATAAATTTAGTGGAGATTATTGAGCTTGAGGTTATGGACTTTCACGCTTATCACAAGGATGCATGGGTTTAATTAAATGACCATCCATTCACATGTATCTATCATTCTAGAAATTACACAAGGAGAGATTGACAGAGGAGTTTAAAAAACAGTTCCTCCCAAGGACCCATGGAATAGTATACCAAAGGCAATACACAAGGTAATGAAACCCCCCCTAAACTCATGTTTATATTCAAGGTATCAAGTTGATATTCATGTTGATAATAGAAAAAACAACAATGTTAGGGAATGTTATGGTATTTGGTGTATCATATCCCACTAAAGTTTGTCCCAATTAATCCTAGGCCATAGAGACCTTAGGACCCCATGGATTGAGTTGCATGGCTATTCATTGCCTAACTACATTTTTTTTTCATTTACAGTTTTGGATTGAAAATAATTGTTATAAAGTATATCTGATAGCCTATGGATGTCTCAAAACACTATGGTTGTTTTTTTGCAAAAAGGCCGAATGAATGGTTTTTAACTTAAGAAGGTTCTAAAATTTATTTAACGAGCTAGGTGGAATTCCCTTACGCTTTTGACCATTTATAGAATGATTTGTTCCACAGTGGGAAACTTAAATATATGTAATGAATTAGTTCATATCTTTAACCCATTCCCTCAAAAATAGAATGCATCAAGGTTGATATTTTAATGGATCAAAAATATTTGTTGTACATTTGGGGGCTTAGGCTTAGTTGACATCAAGGTGTGTCATACATCAATCTCCCCAACACTTACTTTGAGTAACAAAGTCTCCCCCGTAGGATAAATTATTCTCCCTGCTCCTTTGCACTCGTATCCCTTGCAGCATCAAGTTAGGACCAATAGGCCTTGGTTGTTGCATGAAAACAATAATATGTGGACTAGATTTGTTAGAAATGGGAATTTTATATAGACATGAAAAAATTAATTTACCTACATGAAGAAAATTTCATCTCCCTCGTCCTCTCCAATCCTAACTCAAAACAATATTAACAATTCTATGGCAATCGGAGAGCCACAAAGAATCTCCGAATATGTTATTATGTAATAAGTGGGGTCCTATAGAACAACTCTTGACCCTGACAACCAAATTATTATCCATCGATTGGCGGGGATGATACTCGCAAAATCCTAGGGAACATAAGTTCAAATGACATTTCTACCTTGTATACAAATTGTTATCACTCCCAAATCATTTGACACCTTTTCAAGGTGTGAAGGGAAGAAGAGAGTGGAATTCTTTCATAAAAATAAAATGAATACGGTATCATGCAACATGCAAGAGCTCACAAACCCTTATTACAACCATGATTTTGAAATTAATAAAGGTTGTTCCTGTTATTATGATATTGTGTTTACAAGAAGTTAAAATTGCTACATTCATTCATGAATCAAACCATGATTAGGGAATGACAATAGCAACGTTTATTAATTGGGGACAACTGTCGGTAGTGCGACGGAATTGGGGACAACCGTCGGTATTAATAAGGTTTATTTCATGCCATAATCTTCTTTCCTGCTCTATTCTCCTTCCCCCTTAGCCAGACCATCTATCTATGATTTTAATCAAACCATCTATTTGTGATTTGAATCACCAAAGTCATCTATCTGCGATTTGAATCACTAGAGAGTCATCGAAAAACTTCCCATACAACTCTTTGTCAACATAAACCCCACCCATTCAAGTGTTGAGACATTGATTTGCTAGGGTTGCATCAGAGGAGACATTAATCTGATAGGGTCATGTCAATGGAAACATTAATCTTCTAGGGCCACATTGAAAGGCTAAGAGGAAAAATGGTAATGTGGTTTCTTCATGCTTCAAAATTGTTCAGTTTGGCTTTAAAATTGTTCAGTTTGGCTTCAAAACTCCTGTGCATGTACTCCTCGCATAATCAGTTCATGTTCTTATTTAGTTATTTTTATTATCTTTTATGTCTTTCATTTCATGTCTATTTTATAATGATTGTTAGTGATATTTTCTAAGGTATTTAGAGATCTGGAAATCAAATTGTTTTTAGCTTGAGAGGTACATCTAGAGCACCTTCATTTTAGTAAAACAATTCCCTTATTTTCACACCTTAGACTGCATGCACCCAAGACACAAAAAAATGCACTTATATGTTTTCTCTTCAGCCATAATTTTAACCTTTTAACTCTAAATTTGGTATGAAATGGGTGTCAGTTTGGCCCTTGAAATATATAAATATATTAAGAGGGTTTGATGTTTCCCAAGACAATTCCTAGCCACCTTTCAGTTGTCATGTAAGTTTGTTGGTTAGATTTAGAGTTGCAGATATCTTAAGCCACATATTTGTATGGAGGACTGTTTCGTAAGGCTGCACAACGTAAATATTACATTTGAGACCATTCATTGGGTGGTTGTAACACAAGCCCTTGAAATTAATGAGGTTGCTCACTAATTTTTTGTCTAAATGCCTCTAACAAGATTTATTTGTTCTATGCCACAACCTTACTTAAGTTGAATGTTGTTGACTTGTATTCACATTGGAAAGTAGGGTATGCTTTTAAATAATTATTTTTTGGTCTATAAATACATTTTTTATGGGTTGATGTATAATTCCTTCATTTGCTACTACCGTTTATTCGATATAGTTTCGTTGCATGCAAAATGTTTGAAGAAACTCTTGACTTAATTGCTACACATGTAGTAGTGTTCACTTCTTGTCATAGCATGTTAGTTACAAGCTCATATACAAAGACTAAAGCTATTATTTGTGCCCTAAAAAAATAAGGAAAACAAGATACATGCATCTACTTCAGATATGCCTTATAACTCTGAATTTGAGTTTTGTTTGAGTCTGTCACCAAATTGTTTAACAAAATATTTGAGTGAACTATGTCATATGGATGTCAGGCTTGATGGTATTTCTTATGACAAGAATTATTTGTCTTTCCATATGGTTAATTTCACAGAACTTTGCTCCAATATTATTATCACGGAGATGTTCTATTTTCTGTATCAAAACTCGAATATGCTTCTAAATGACCTTGAAAGAGGGTCAGCAACAATGGAAAGAGGTTTAGTGACATGGGGAATGGAGACAAGTTGGTTGAGTGAAGAGTGAACAAAAAAGTGCAAAAAGGATTCTAAGTCAAGGGATCTAGGGTTAGAAAAACTTAACTTTATTATTTATAAAAAATGAGAAAATCAATAAAAAAAAACCCAATTTTTCCTTCAAGTTCAAATTGAACTTGAGGTTCGGTCATAAGGTTTGAAGAACCTAATCAAACCTAAGAATTTTCGTTAGGTTCGTTGAATTTTAAACCTCAAGTTTGAATTTCGGTGAACCATGTGACATAGATGGTATCAATGTTTTTAGCTTGACAAAGGGATTGCTAAGCTTCTCAATTCTCATAGTTAAGAGTCTTTAAAAGTTAGACCACAAATATCAATTGCATCATAGGCTGATATAAATTTTTCCCTTAAGAGGCATTAAGGAAAATTAGACAAATACCGCCATCTACCTACAATTCTCTCTGCCTTTTTGCTACTCTTTTGCCTTCCAACATGAATCTAAGGTGCTTTGTGCACCAATTGGTGGACGGGTAAAATCATAGACTATTTTGTCTATTACTTGAGATGTTTTCATTAGAATGTTGCTTTGATAGAGGGATATCTGATAGGATTGGTAGAATTGGGTTCATCCTCCCCACTGAGGATAAATATCCTTGTCTTGTAGTTCATTTTACATTTCAGCTTATTGTATAATAACAGTGTCCAGTCTTTTGCCTTATGCTTCAAACTTGATAGATAAATAGGATGGGCCAATGGGATTTCTAACTTCGTCAATGTTTATATAAGGTAGAGGTGTGAATGTTGCCTCTGATAGAGGATATTACAAGTAGAGGAAGGTTCTAAACTTGGCATTACAAAGTGATTGCATCCATCTAGAATTCAAAGAATTAAAATTTTTGCCTTTCACTGCATTACAAAGTATTTACATCCATCTAGAATTTGAAAAATCTTAAATTTTTCCTTGTCACTTCTTTCCCCGACGTTTTGGTCTGCAACATTTTTTTTTTTACATCAATGTATGTTTCTGTCGGTCTTCTGATGTTTCATTATCATTGTTATTCTGACGTTTTACTCTTGTCGGTCTTCCGATGTTTCACTACATTTCACCCCGTCGGTCTTCCGATGTTTCACTACATTTCACCCCATCGGTATTTCAATGTTTCACTACATTTCACCCCGTCGGTCTTCCAACGTTTCACTACATTTCACCCTGTCAGTATTCTGACGTTTCATTACGCTTCACTACCATCGGTATTCTGACGTTTTAGTACCGTCGGTCTTGCGACAATTGTTTCCCATTTTATGATGTCGGAAGAGAGACGGTGTGATTCGTTGGAAGACCGACACTCGTTTGGTAGCATCAGAATAGTGATGTATAGTTGGTAATGTTGGAAGAGCGACGACTGTTTGGAAACGTCGGAAAAAGTGTCGCTATTTCGAAGATTAACTCAAGTGTCAGAATTGCGACGTTAAGAGAAACCATGTTTTTCCCCACCTGAAAGTGTCACTTTGGCGATGCCTATGTGTCGCAAGAGCGACAATTTGGTCGTCGGAAATTGGGCCAAATGTGCTAGTGATTATTATCTTCTCACTTTAGTTTCTAGAAGAACACTGACAACAATAAGCAGATAAGATCTAGGAACATGCAGAGAATGTAAGGTGGCAGAGACTTCAGCAGATATTTTGTACAATAGTTTGTATATGAATCTTCATGATAGCATTAACAGTATAAATATTTGGACATAGGTTACAATATTATCGAAAAATCAGCTAGAGGCGTGAGGCTGCAATATTATAGAAAGTAATAGTTGACCAAAATTTTCCACATAAAAGTTGGACAGAGGCTACAACTGAATAACTGGATGGACTTGTGCATCATGAATGCGGGCTATTTTTTTTTCTTCAACTGAATTAGCTACATGGACTTGTGCATCATGAACACAGGTATCTTCTTTTTTTCTTCTCTTTTATATCCTTCAACTATCCTATTTTTTTCCCCTAAAGTGTGTTATTGTTGAGTTTGCGGTCTTACATATCTTCCAAAAAATTAAAATTTGAAGGGTTACAGTCTCCAAAAAATTTACCATCAAATTTTCAATCGTTGGAGGGATAGTTTTAATTCTTTTGTCATAAATTGTAGTAACAATAATTGGTACAATTTTAGGGATAGTTTTCATTATTTTATCATAAATAGATGTAAAAATAAAAATATGTAATAATAATTAGTAGAAGTCCTAGTATCACTAGTAGTATAACTGCCTCGCATTTGTTCATTATAAAATCTCCCTGTTGTTTCGGTCCTTCTGACCTTCTAACCTGCACAATCCTTAGTCTCCTTAGCAGAGCCATCATGCTCCTCTAGTTATTTTTCTCTAATTAAATTGTATTTATCTCCATTGAATGAAGGGCTCAATCCACTAGTGTTATTTATACCCTAGCTAATTGCAAATAAATATAGCAGCAACAGGGGATGGATATTTTGTGAGCTAAAAATAGAAAAGAAGTTCCAAGCACCTCAACCAAGTTACTGAGTAAAAATACTTGCCATCAAATTTTATCCATCTCCCTTGCTTCTGTGGTGAGGCAAGTGTAGCCCATGAAAATTTTATATATTATAACTGACCATAATTTTATTTGTATGTAAACATAATTGTCTCCATCTCCTTTGCCTTTGTTGTGAGGCAAGTGTAGTCCACGAACATTTTATATATTAAAAATTAATAATTCCACACATAACTCCATGTGGGACCCACCATGAAGGACACATGTCTCTTCATTTCATTCTCTGGAACATACCATGGGTCATCTCAAAACTTTTCTCTCCTTACCCTCAACCTCATTCATTCTGTCATGAGGTCCATGTCTTTCCAACTAATTATCATGTGTTTCTTAGTTTTTCTCAACTATATAAATGCTTCTGCATATAGGATTGTGTTGGTGGGGTAGTTTGAGTCTTGAATATCTTATCCCGATATTTTCTTTCTATGTTAAAAGTTTCTTAGGTGTTTACAGTTGTGTAGGTCTCAGGTGGATAAAGACGCTAACAGAGGGAGGGAGGAAGAGACATGAACCAGCAGAACCAAAAGAAAAAGGTTGGGAGAGGAAAAAAGTAAAAATAGAGAGAAGAGAAAAATATGTTTAATATGCCTCTTACATTATCCATAACATATGAAAGTATTAGTGTAATTTGATAAAATCATTCATTTTGAATGCTACATAAATAATATAAGACATGTGATGGAGTAGAGAGACCTAAGATGTAGAGAATAGAGACATAGAGATTACAATAGATGCTCCTTCTCATCTGGATTCTATTTATTTAATATATGTGAATATCATCTTATATACATCCAAAAATTTGTATGCTTTGAGAGAGGCTTGTACATTTTGGGAAGGGATTTTTATTCATCAGAATAAGAATCTACTTCAACCAATATGCCCTTATGCACAACTATACATAGCATATAAATAACACTTGGAAAGGGTGAAAACATGGCTATAACGCAAGGTGTTGTAGCAAAACTGATCACAAAAGAAGATCGATCGGCCACATTAAAATTATTGTCTGGAGAAGTTCTCTTAATGAGAACTACTCAGCCACAATTGGAAAATTGGGTAATATCACTGCAAACAATAGAATTTTTGGTAAATCTAGAGCTAAATGTTGGTTGGGTAAGCATTCTAAGGTAAGAAGAGTAGTTATGAACCCTATAGACCATCCTCATGGAGGTGGAAAAGGAAGAAGCCCAATTAGCAAGAGAAAACATGTGACCCGCTAGGGCTATAGTTCACTTGGAAAGAAAATTCAGAAGAGGAATAGATACATTGATGCTTCATTCCTTTGTCGATGTGAGTAAGAATGGTTGGATATCCATAAAGAAAGGAAAGAAAGGTAATTGATCATGGCACGTTAATTGAAAAATAATCATTTTGTGAATAATTATTCATTAAGGAAAATTAACAATATAAACAGAAAATAAGATAATAAGATAAAAATTACTTGGTCTCAGGAATCTATCATTGTACCTACAATGATCAGTCATACAAATTTTGTTCATAATGAGAGGAAACATTTACCCATTTATGTAACAAATCATATGGTAGACCACAAATTGAAGGAATTTTCACCTACTCTAATTTTTCACGAACATGCAAGAAACGATAAGAAATCTGATCGTTAATTGAGAGAGACTTGTCATTCATTGGGGAGGATGGATTCAATGGGAAATAATAGTCCAAGTCTAGATATAAGAGCTTTGGTGATAAATATACATATATCTGCTCATAAGTGTGTAGAGTAATTAATCACATTCGTGGTTGTTCATATGGACAAGCACTTATGATATTTGAATTGATTCCTTATGGGTACTATTATCCCATATCACAATTAATTCATTCTATGAAAATGAATGAAAAATCGCAATATGGGTTTGAACAAAGCCAATTTACTCATTGGTCGAGTCGAAGTGAATGAGGGTGTTTTTTTAAAAAGGGTTCAACCTAGATCTCCAGGACATGGTTATCCAATACAAAAACTCACATTCAATATAACTATTGTATCAGAGGAAATATCCAGATCAATAGAATCTTATTATGTCAATAAAATCCTAGAAACAAGGAATTGTATGGGTCAAAAAATAAACCCACTTGGTTTTAGACTTAGTTTAACCCAAAATGACCGTTCCCATTGGTTCGCAAAAAAAATGAATTATTCCAAAGATCTCTGAGAAGATAAAAAAATATGTACCTTCATTTAAAATTATGTATAAACACATATAAAGAGCTCCTCGAATTATAGATTCATATATGATTCTATCTAAATTATGGACCGAAAACTTCACATTTCTATAGAAAAAGTTTTTAAACCCTATAGAAAACCTAATATTCTTGCAGAGTATATTTTCCTACAGCTATAGAAGAGAGTTTTATTCAGAAAAAGAATGAAGAAAGTTATTGAGATAGCTGAACGAGAATAGGTAGAAGGTATTCAGATCCAAATTGCAGGAGTCTCAACAGAAAGGAAATTTATCGGTCGAATGGGACACGGGAGGTAGAGTTCCCCTAAAAATAATCTGGGCTAGGATTGATTATTTTTATTATATGGTTCAAACCATCTATGGAGTTTTAGGGATCAAAATTTGGATTTTAGAAGATTAGGAATAATTGGTCTTTTTTTTAATCTTCCCGATCATGGATCATCAATTATATCAGATTGAATAGAAATTAGATTTACCATGTTGGAACCATGCTACATTTAGTGTATGACTCGTTGGAATTGATATTTTCATTTTTTTCCTGAAGTTATGGAGAACTCAAAATAAGAACAGATTGGTCTCTATAAATAAACTATATAGTAACTCATTGCTTCATATTTCCAAGATCCAATAAATATGTGCATATACTATCACCTCGTAAATACCTTCTTCTGCAAGATAAAAAATGAGATTTCGATCTCTCGTTAAGTGAGAAAGGTGTTTGGTAATGTAGAAAAAAGAGAAAAAGGAGAAATCTTCTCCCAATATTATATGGTACATTAACTACCCCCCGAAAAGCAGTGCGATAAAGCATAAGAATCATCTTGATTAATTCAAGTAAGATTGAAGGAATTCAGTTTATGAAGGAGAAAGGGATTCGGTTTGATGGAAACTGAGGAATTTGATTTCGTAATAGATGAAAAGAAAGATCCATTTTAGAGGGAAGACCTGGGAGTTTATATAGAAGCTATGGAATGATGGAACCTATGACTACATAAGATCATATAGGAATATTAATCATTCATTGGATAGGATGGTGAAATAAACCAAAAACCAATTAATCTCATTAGAGTTTATAGGTAAGTCGACCCCATGGAGAAAATACTGGAAGATTCAATATTCTCCTATTAAATTATTTATTAATAAATTGGACGAAAATATAAGAGTTGTTTGTCGTGTAAATTAGATTTTATATACAATATGTGTAATGTGTATATATAGACTCATTTATATATAACTAATAACTATACAATGATTGCCTAGTTTGACATAGATTATTCACGAGGAGGCATATGAGAATAAAATTTCATGTTTGGTTCTGGATTAGAAATGGGATCAAAATACTATTAAGCATCGAATATAACCCAAAAAGAAAAGAAAAAAATGTAAACAACATAGGGGAATAATGAAAGGAGTATCTTACGACGACAATCACATTTTTTTGGTAGATTCGTTCTTCAAACACTTGAACTCACTTGGATCACATTTGGTAAAATAGAAGTCATACAAAGAACGATTA
The DNA here is from genome assembly GCA_034641835.2 of Pinus albicaulis. Lineage (NCBI taxonomy): Eukaryota > Viridiplantae > Streptophyta > Pinopsida > Pinales > Pinaceae > Pinus > Pinus albicaulis. The sequence goes on from CM076574.1 coordinate 1,023,955,490, forward strand.
CTCGTTATGCCCATTGTTGGGGGGGAATATGGATATGTATATTTCTAGAAAAAAACCTATTACAATGAGACTTGCAGAAACATGTATGGGTTCCGAGAAAGGATCTCCCGAATATTGGGTTTCTATCATCAAACTCAGTTGAATACTTTATGAAATGGGTAGAGTATCTGAAACCGTCACTAGAGAATATGTTAGAATAGTTATATACAAAATTCCTATACATACTCAATTTTCTACTACTTAACCCATACAAAATCAGAGAGTTATTTATGGTGGAAGAAGATTACTAGTTCGTAGAAACTCTTCCTTTATTTTTTATGTTATTTTTCGAGGTAACAAATATTTTGGACGAAAAATGATTCAATATCAAACTTTTTTGAACATAGCAGATAATAGTCGAGCCTAAAAAATAATGTATATTTAAGTTCTAGAAGAAAGTAATCATAAATGCGCTCATATAGGTGATGTTATCATTGCTATAATTAAAGAAGAAATACCTAACATGCCCCTGGAAAATTGGAAGTAGTTATAGCCATAGTTATATGCACCTGTAAATAATTTGAACGTGACAATGGAATGATGATACGATCTAATGACAATGCAGTCATTCTCACTGATTAGGAAGAAAATCCAAAAGGAACTCGAGTTTTTGGTATGGTTGCCCAGGAATTGAGACAATTGTATTTCACAAAAACAGTTTCATTAGGTCCCAAATTCTTATAAATATTGACAAATATTGTAGGAACCTTTGACTTATAGTTCAAAAAATGGTACATGGATCAATTCATTTCGCCTCAGGAATATTCCTCAAAGAATATTGAACATGCCTTTTATATCGAGACCAAAAATTCCAAAGAATTCATTCGTCATGGGTAATGATATTATTTCCAATCTAATCACTTCTATAAGAAACAATGACATGGTATAAAAAGTAGCATTTTGAGTAACAACTACTAATATTATGAAGAACATTGGAAGGATCCTTTTACAAGAAGTGTTTATAGAAGATGTTAGGGAACATGAGGAAGGCCAATAATATTTTTTGATATCGAATTCAAAATATCGAAGAAGGAAGAAAAGGACATATATGACCACGTCAAAATGTACCAGCAAACCTAGTTTGAGAATTTGTTCTAATTATCGAGAAATTCCAAAGGTTCTAGGTGGAATGGGGATTGTAATTCTTTCTACTTCCTAGGGAATTTTGACGGATTGAGAATCTTGAGAGAAAAAAAAGGAGGTTAAATATTATGCTATGTATGGTAATTGATCTAAATGTTATCCAAATATATTTATTTTGTAATATATCCCCATAGCATTAAAAGTCAGAGAAATTTGAGAAACCATTCATCTTCACCCATGCATGTTAGTCAAGCTTTTGAATCAAAAGAGGAGGAGATTCGATGAAGAACCAGAATTTTTTTCCATATGGAAGGTTTGGTTACCAAATCAATCCCCAACGGTATGTTTCGAGTTCTGATGGATAATGGATGTCATATTTTGACTCAAATTTCAGATAGGATTTGACGTAATTTCGTATGAATACTACTCGAATATAGGGTCAAGGTCTAATTAAGTGCTTATGATTTAACCAAAGGATGTATAATATATAGAATTAGTAGCAAATATTCAAATGATTGAATCACCTTTTGAAAATATGATAGGGATCGAGAATCATATATGAAACCGACTCTCTGTCTCAAGAAATAAAATGTAATATGAGAAAATTGGAGGGTCAAAAATATGAAAATTCATGCTTCTTTTAGTAGAATTTGTGGGAAATGTTGACCAATTCGTAGACGGAAATGAGTTAATATAATTTTTTCTAATCTAAGACATAAGAAAAAATAGGGTTGATCCTCTTCTATATCAATGAATGGATCTAGTGGTATAATATATTTTTATATGCATTTTTCAAACTAAACTCATAATTAGTAATATATCAGAAACTATAAAAAGAATTGGTTCAGGAAGGAATGAACATCTAGTACTCAAAGGAGTTATTTACGTTCAAGAAAGTTTTAACAATATTATTGTGACTGCTACAAATGTGTGGGAACAAGTTATTTATAGGGCTTCTACTAGTGCCCGTGGATTCAAACGTACAAGGAGAGGTACACCATTTTCTTCCTAGACTACATCAGAAAATGTTATTCGTACATTAATGGATCAGGTTATGGAATAAGTAGAAGTTATGATAAGTGGCCATAGTCGAGGGAGAGATACAACATTACAAACAATTTGTAGAATTTGGCATACTATTACTTTTTTTACATGATGTAAACCCTATACCACATAATGGATGTAGACCTCCCAAAACATGTGTGTAAGAATTGAATGAATTTCAAAAGAAATAAATGATTTAATGATATGATCAGATGTTATTGGTATGATTCGAGATGAAATATCAGTCTCTATTAAGACACTACAATGGAAATGCATCAAATCCAAAGCATACATTAAGCATCTTCATTATGGTCGTTTTTCTGTATCCCCGCTCCAAAAAGGAAAAGCTGATACAATAGGCATCTCAATGCGAAGATGTTTACTTGGATAAGTATAAGGAGCATGTATCACGCGTGTGAAATTAGAGAACATAAAACATGAATATTTCACAATAATAGGTATTGAAGAGTCAATACATGACATTTTTATGAATCTAAAAGAAATTGTACTTAGAAGTGACTCGTAAAAAATCTGAGAAACTTCTATTTATATTGTTGGATAAAGAAATGTAACTTCTCAAGATATCATATTACCACCTTCTATGAAAATAATTGATACTACACAACATATAACTAGACTTACTAGATCAATTACTTCTGATATCGTATTAAAAATTGAAAAAAATCACAGATATATTATACATAGTCCAAATAATTATTAGGATGCAATTTTTACTATATATATTTCTTTATTCATGTTCACGATGTGCATTATAGTATTCATTCCTATGGGAGTGAAAATGAAATAAAGAAGTCATTTTCCTAGAAATATGGACGAATGGGGGATTAACTCCTAGGGAGGCACTTTACAAAGCTGCTTGGAATTTGATAGATTTATTTATTTCCTTCCCGCATGGAGAGGAATAAAATTGATGGAATGAACAATAAAAAGGTCTAATGTGCTTCCCTTCCCCATTTCACACGTATTTACTGATACAGAGGAAAGGAAAGAAAAAATCACATTTCAACATATTTTCATTGACTAATTAGAGTTATCCCCCAAAACCCATAACTCCCTCAAAAGAGTCAATATACATACATTATTGGACCTCTTAAATTATATTCAAGAATATTGAATGAGAATTGAACACTTAGGGAAGGAATCTGTCGAACAGGTTTTGGAAGTTCTACAAAAATGTTTGTAATTGATCCACCCAGGAATTAGTTTCGGGTTCATAAAATTGTTGCTTTCATTTCATCTCTTCATTCATATCCTTTCCCCAAGTTCTTTTGGAGAGTCATGATAATCATTTTGAATATTTTACATATCTCTCTTTTGTGGAATATTTGAAATAAATCTCTGACAATATAGGTATATATAGGGAGATATAATTTGTCTTAAAGTAACTAATCCTTAGACATATGAATGAAAAATTGAAATATTTTGATATTCACAGTTGGGTGAAATTAGAAAAGACCTAAAGTTAAAGAATCATCTATAGTCAATGTTTCCCCAATACCTAACTAATGGGCTACTGCAGTACCGATCAAGGATATTGTTGTAGCTACTGGATGAAAAAATGGATTCTGAAATTGATTCAAATTCTCTAGAAAAGGCACTGTTAATGATCCCACGAGTATTGAGGCCAGTAAAAGGACACCTAACAATTTTTTAGGTATTGTATGAACTATTTTGAATATAAGGAAAAGATACCATTCGAGAAATATCCAATGGAGTTTCAAATGGATTTTTTGGTTCACCAATCATTGATGGTTCTAGAACCATTAAACCTATTGTACATGCAATAGTACCTAAAATTACTAGCGGAAAAATATATGAAAGATCAATGGGACAAGTGGGCTCTCCATAATAATTATGTCCCATACCTTTAGCTAGTTTATCCCTTAATACAAGATCATTTAGGTCAAGTTTCTTTGTTATTTAGATAAGTAGGTCTTTATGGATCTATCCCCTGGAAAAACTGGACATGTTGATTTTTATCATCCGGCTCAAACAATAACTGGAGGAAGTATATATCAGTTTTTTTCTCGTGATGGAATAAAAATTGCAAGAATAGGAACTAATAATGTCTATGATCGTCCATCATTGGTCATTTTTTTATTCCACTTAAATTCTCAATACCCAAGTAAGCTCACAAATTTTATTATGATCGATATGCCTTTTGGACCATTTTTGTCATTCTAATTTGTGTTTATCAACATGAATATACCTTGAATAGACCTCAAAGTTTTTTAGCATACAAGGTATTAGCTTTTCATTGATCCGACCTCTCTCCTTCCTTATATCGCTTCTTTCACTTTAATAGTTTTCCCATTGAAATGGATGCAAGGGAAATGGATGCATTTTCACACTATGAAAAGGATAAGTAAAGTCATATGGTCCAATTATTGAATATATGAAAATATTACCCCATTGTTTGGATATCACGGAGCCCTTCCTGATTCAGATTCGATCATAGAAATAACTCTCTTAGAACAAAACAAATTGACCAATGCCTTTCCACCCAGGTGTTAAACTTCCTATTTATGATAATAAATTGGAACAAAGACACATTTTATCATAAATATTTATGTGGTAAATCAAAGAACACATTTGCATGGCCTAATCAATAGTTCAAGTCACACACTCCCATAATCCATCTTCTCTGCCAGAGAATCTAATCCAATTACTTATTTGTATTAATTAGGACTTGCACTTTGATTGATTTGTTAACTGAGTCAAACTAACTCTTCTAACTCATCATTTTCTCAATTAGACATTGAGGCTCTCACTCGTATTTTTCCAAATATAAACTCACACTTGGAGAACAAAAAACCTGAGCCTCCAATTTCTTCGCATGAGATAACTACTCCCTGAACTCATGCTCGAACTCGTGCATGCTAAATAAGGACTAATCAAGGTCTTTCTTGATTAAGGTTCTAACTTCTTCCTACTGTCTTTGGAAACACGATAATAAAATTTTGCGCCAACGATACAAAAGTGTGAAACATCAAGCTTCTTACCTGTGAAATCCTCTTTCAATGTGTCTCTTCCAAGAATCATGTATGGACTCCTATTTTGAAGAAATACTACAATGTTCCATGCATCTTCTAATAAGAACATAGGTAGTCCCCAATCATGCAACATGGCCTTTCCCGCTCCAACAATATTGTGGTTCTTCCTCTCTGCCACCCCATTCTACTGGGGATTATGGGGTGTTATAAGCTCTCTCTTAATACCCTCCTTCACACATAAATCCTTGAAGTGATTCGATACATATTCTCCACCATTGTCACTCCTCACTGCCTTGATATTCTTCCCAGTACGATTTATATCAAGGACTTAAACTCCATGAACTTGGTTAATACCTCATATCTATTCTTCATAAAAATATCCAAGTTTTTCAAGAATAATCATCAATGAAGGTAACATAATACCTATGTCTCATAAGAGATGAAGAGAAGAGTCACATACAACTAAATGCACTAGCTCTAAAACCCCTTTAGCTCTGTTGTCTTGACCCTGAAAAGAAGTCTTGGCATACTTTCCAAGTGTGCACCCCTTGCACACATCATGCAAGTCAAAACTGCATGTTGGTAATCCTATGGCTATATGTTGAAGAATATTGAATGCCCCATGATGCAAGTATCCCATGTGATTGTGCCAAAGTTCTCCAACATATCTACTCTGCTCACCATCGGCCTTGGGTTGCACAATTCTCTACCCATGACTTGTACAAATTCCTCACCCTCACACCTATCTACACCACTAATCCAAAAGCTAAGTGCTTGAGGTATGCTTTACCTTTGCTGAAGATGAAATCATATCCCTTGCCCTCAAGGGTTGCTACTGAAACAAGTTTCTTCTTCAGTCCTGGAACATAGAGAACATCTATGAGATGGAGAGAGCTTCAAAATCACTCTCAAATTTGATAGTACCAACTCCCTTGGTCATGTAATTTCCATTATATCATAGCTCAATATGAACCTCCATGTCCTTCTCCTCCAACTAGCTAAAATACTAGGCTCCATAATTATTATACCACATTTTTCTCCCAACTAAGATTTCCATGCAAGATATCAATGAGAAAAAAAATTCAAACTGAGAAGCAAACCCATCTACCTCAGTTGATGCAGCCACACGATTCTTACTAGGCCTCTTATTATGATTAGGACACTTAGTAGCATAGTGCCCAAACTCATGGCAGTGGAAGCACTTGATCTTACTTAGATCCTTCTTCCTCTTCTCACCCTTCTGAATACTTATGCTTATTTTTTCCTTTCTTACCCTTGTCCTTGTCTGCAAGAGAAAAATTATCCTTGTCCTCGGTCTTTGCTGATTTACCATCTCGGGGTTCTCTTTAGATCTCCTCCTGAACACAATTAGTCCATAACCTTTCCCAACTTGGAAAACTCTCTCTGTCACTGAAAACATCCTGGAAACCATACCAAGACTTGTGAAGTCTTAATGTGACACCCACACCACCTAGCTCATCTCAAACCTAAGTGAACTTCGTAAGATATGTGACGATGAGCTCTTGTTGTCTCATCTAGATACTCAATTTCTCCCTGAGAGTAATTAGCTTCCTAGAATCATTGGTACCATGATATATATCTAAAATAGTTTGGAACATATCAAAATTTTTCTTCTTCTCATGGATATGAGGAACTGTATGATCTTTGACCCCTTCTAGAATAATCTTCCTAGCCTTGATAACATTCTTAGTATGTTGGGTCAACTATTGGGGATACTATGGTGGTGATATAACATTCTTGACAAACTCTCCCACCCCATTATCCTCCAATACTATCATGATCCTCCCTTTCCAAGAGACGAATTTAGAAGCTCCCTCTAAACAGTGGTTTGATCTCAATCCTTGGAACACCATCTTTCTTACCAAGAGAGCTCTCCTTCAAAATCTAGTGCTAACCTTATTGACTAATTTGCACTGATCACAAAATAATATTGGTGTTGGTAGTTGTATAGATCTCTGCTCTGATACCATGTATAAATTCCTTGAAATCTTGCAACTTCTTGAATGAACAATTTTGAAACTAATTTTTTTGCTCCAAGACACATGATTTATTTAAAATAGATAAGCAGTTGAATAGAAATACAGATAAAGAAACACAGTCACACACAATAACACGATATTTTTCTAGGGAACCCAAAAAGGAAAACCCTCTACTTATAGTATATTTTATTGACATAAATTGAGTAAATATAATTCTATACAAGGAAAATTGTTTTAAAAAAAACAACAGTTCTTAAGTGCTTAAGGGTTATGGGATTTTGGTGTCAGCGGGTTAAGGGGTTAGGGGTTGGGCCGAGTTCTTGCAGGGAATTGCTTAAGGATTTTGGGGTTAAGTGCTTAAGGGTTATGGGATTTTGGTGTCAGCGGGTTAAGGGGTTAGGGGTTAGGGGTTAAGGGGTTAAGGGCCAATTTTTAATAAGATAAGGGTTTAGGGCTTATGGGGTTCAGGGATTCTAATTTAGGGCTTAGGGTTTAGTGGCTTAGGGTTTAACAAATCAAGGAGTTAATGGTTTATGAGTTATGAGTGTATGGGTTAAGGGATTATAGATTTGGGGTTAAGGGGATAGGGAATTTAGTGGTTATGGGTTAAGGGCTTATGGGATTTGATAATGGGGCCCCTAATACCCTTATCACAACTATTGGGAGTTCCCCTATCAATTACTTTCATTGCCTTCACTCTATGCCCCCTAGTCCATATGACATGAGGTCCTGAGGCCCCTTCTCATTCTCTAATGTTAGAGTTATAGATCTCAGTAAGCCATGATAGAACCTCTCACTTATACCCATACATGCCACCATTATGTCTCTTTTCCCCATTCAATACACCAAAATATCCCCCTCCCCCATATTCATGAGATTTAAACATTTAGAGGCAGTCATTTAACAACCACCTCTAAATGTTTAATTCCAATGAATTTTCTTTTTTTTTTGCGGGGGGGTGGGGTGTTGTCCAAAATTGCCTCCAAAAGTTATATTATCATGAATTTTAAGTTAGGGGTTAAGGGTTAAGGGGTTAGTGGCTTAGGGTTTAAGGAATCAAGGGGTTAATGGGTTGTGAGTTATGAGTGTAGGGGTTAAGGTATTATGGCTTGGGGGTTAAGGGGATAGGAAATTTAGTGTTTATGGGTCAAGGGATTATGGGTTGTGATAATGGGGCCCCTAATCCCCTTATCACAACTATTTGGGGTTCCCCTATCAATTGATCTTGTTTCATTCCCTCTAGGCCCCCTAGTGCCTATGCCATGAGGTCCTACGACCCCTTTTCATTCTCTAATGATAGGATTATAGATCTCAATAAACCATGCTCTAACCTCTCACTTCTACCCTTATGTCCCCTTGCCTCTTTCAATACACCAAAATATCCCCCTCCCCCAAAATTCATGGGAATTGAACATTTGGAGGCGGTCATTCAACAACCACCTCTAAAATTTTAATTATAATGACTTTGGGAGCAAGGGAAGTTGTAAAAAACTACCTCTAAAAGTTACATTGTCATGAATTTTAAGAAGGTTTGTCAAAAAACCCACTAAAATTCACAAGAATTGAAATTTTGGAGGTGGTTTTAGACATGAAAATTGAACTTTTAGAGGCATTTGTTAATTGACCACATCCAAATGTTCAATTCTCATGATTTTTTTTTTTTGGGTGGGGTTCAAAAACCGCCATGAAAAATGTATTTCGGGAATTTAGAGGTGGTTTTTAGAAACCCTCGACCACAAAAGAAAAGTTCAATTTTCATGACTTTCAAGGGGGGGTTGGGGGGAATGGGGTTTAAAAACCGCCATGAAAAATATATTGAGGGGAAGTCATTTAACAACCACCCCCCCAAAAAAAAGTTCATTTTTAATTACATTCTCGGGGGGGGTTTCAAAAAATTGTCATGAAAAATATATTTAGGGAAATAATATAAAAAACCCCTCCAAAATTCATGAGAAAACATTTTTAGAGGCGATTTTTAGAAATCCCCCAAAAAGTTCAAATTTTCATGACTTTGAGGGGGAATTTTCAAAAATTTCCACTAAATCCCTAAAAAACAAATTTAAAGGTGGTTTTGGCAAGATCTCTGCTAAGCAAACCGCCCCTAAAGGCCTTTTTTGTAGTAGTGTAGGTGCCAATATGTGCCAAGTGCCAAGTGTTAATGCATTCTAAGTGCCAAATATTCCTTTGTTACTTCTCTCCTACTTTCCAATAATTGATCTCAAATAACTTTAATATTAAACCATGCCAAACCATGTTAGCACATTCCAAAGCATACCAAGGCATGCTAAGAATTAACAAGTGCTAATCGGTGTCAGGGAGTGTTACACATGCTATGGAGTGGCAGGGCATGTCAAAGAGTGTTAAGGTGTGCCAAAGAGTTCCAATGCATACCAACGAGTGTTAGGGAATACTAGGGAAACACAAGGGAGCACTAGGTCAAAATGCGTGGAAATGAATGAATATAAGGGTGTGTCAGGGAATGTCAATGAGTGCTAGGCATTCCAAGGAGGGGGTGACAAGGTATGCTAGGTAGTGGTAAGAAATTCTAGGGAATAACAAGGCATGTCAAGAAGTGATAGGAGTTTCAGGGTGTTCTAATATGTGCCAAATAGTGTGAAGGCTTGCCAAGACATGTCAGGCGCTAAGGCATGCTAGGATGTGCAGGGTGTCAAGGTATGCCAACAATTTCAAGGAGTTTTGAGGCAACAAAAAAGATAAAATGCAAGGAAATGAACACATAAGAGGGTTAATAAGTCAATAATTTACCTTTTTCAAAAGGGGCAAGCTAGGCACTCTAACAATAGGTTCCAATACATGCCAAGTGTTAATGCATGTCAATGCATGACAAGGTGTTCCAAGGCATGCTAGGGACTAAAGGCATGCCAACACATGCTAGTGGAGTGCTATGTTATGCAAGGGAATGCCAACATGTGCTTGAGAATCCTAGTCATGGCAAGATGTTCTAGGTACAAAGATGTTCCAAGACATGCGAGGTGCCAAGGAATGTTAGTGTATGCCAAAGCATGTCAAGGTGTGTCATGAGTTTTAAGGAGTGCTAGGTCTCTCTCATTAATAGAAATGAATAAGCTTGATTATGTATTAAATAATATGGTTCCTACATATGCTAGTGGAACTTCATTTGAATGGAATTTGATAGATAATAAACATAACGGAGATTAATCATGTGTTCACTCATAGAAAAATAATTGCTTGGTACTTGAGGGAACTGACATACAATAATTACTTCTTAACAAATTGATTGACTTTGACCATTATGACCTTGGACACATAATGAAAAATACTACATACAAATGGTCTTAACTCATTATCTTGTGATAAAAGATATAGCAACAATCACATAGCATCATAAAAAACTCATTGGAATGATCAATGATGATGAACATTTTTGGACCATCACCAAAAGTAACCAAAAATAGCATTGGTGAGGATCAATAAAATATCGTCACTAGAAGTGTCACTAAAGAGAGAATTAGGGATGGGCCTTTAACAACCCTCACCAAAAGTGTCATTTAAAATGGCTTTGGTGACAAACCTTAAAGTACCGTCACTATATGAACTTACAAAAACTATTTTTTAAGGTTCGTCACCATATACAACATTGGTGACGGAACTTAAAGGTTCGTCATATGCATGACCCTCGACAATGAACTTTTTTCTTTAGTGTGGATAAATAATACTCCAAAATTGAAAGGAGTAATCTAAGTACCATATTTTCTATTTTATATGGATATTTCCATTTTTTAATAAGAAAAATTCTTGGCAATTATATATTATTTTTGTTACTCATAACAATAAGTTATGAATAGTTATTTTCAATCTATCTTTCCTCTGTATAAAGGACCCAGAATAACCTACTTACGAATCATTAGAAAGTGCATTGGCATAAATATAACATTAAGAAGGGGTAATATGAAATTGTGTAAACTATAAAAATGAGTCAAGGAATATTGACCCACACTAACACTTTCACGTAATAATTTTACCAAAGGAGATCCTATTACAGGAATAGCCTCAGGAACACCAGTCACAATTTTCATTTCCCAATAACCAATTTGATCCCATGGAAAATAATAAACAGTTACACTGAAATATACGGTCAACACAGCCAAAATTACACATGTGACCCAAGTTAATTCATGGGGTTTTTTGAATCCACCTGTGAGATAAACATGGAATATGTGCAAGATCATAATTAGAACCATCAAAATTTCTGACCATCGATGGATTGATAGGATTAAAAAACTAAATTTAACTCCAGTAATTAGGTATTGAACATAGGAAAAATCTTATGTAACGATCATAAGAGTAAAAATCCATAGCAAAACCAATAGCTACTTGTACTGGAAAACAAGGTAAGTGTGATCCGCCTAGATGATAAAATATGTTGACATGAGGAGGATCATATTTATTGGTGATATCATCCTCAATCACATGAATATTGAGACGTTATTTGAATTGATCGTATATATTGAGATAGGTAAACTGAAATTCCCCCTCTTAATTATACATGAGAATTACCGCTCATAAAGCTTGAACAAGAACACGTAAATGATTTTGGACATGAATATATAAATTTGGGAAAATATCGAAATACTTTATGGTTCATTGCCCAACCAGATAGAGAAATGAAGATGATTCGAAACAATCCAACATTTCTATTAGAAGACTCTATAGTGCCACAATTTCAAAATTTCAAGTCATCTCATCCCTATGATAAATCACTATAGACCCCTTGAATGATCTTTTACCCTATTTGTGTGATATCAATTCCATAAAAAAGAACTAATATAGATGATTTATAGGAATTATCTTGTTGATATCTCAATATATGAATCAATCCAAACCTCATATTTCAATTATACCTCGATGATTTTCTCAAATACCCAAAATATTCTCTAGGTAATAGCCTTTTCATTTTTACTCATTCGATGAAATATGTTAGCTAAGAGAAATCAAATACTATATAATTCTTTGGTAATAATCTACCTAATTATTAGAGGGGATAGATCCTTCGATTTATTATAGGAAATGTCTCCTTTAAATTATTTATTGGAAGTATGGTGATGAGGAAATGATAGGTACAAACCATAGTTCGTATCTCATAGTAAACTACCTCCCAAAAAGAGAAGAAAAGAGATATCAACACCTTAGAAATGAGCCACTTTGAGGGTGCAACCTCCAATACATTACATAAATGAACAATTCTTGGATGATACAATTTACAAAACCTCCTTTCTATATATAGGAGTCCATGGGGCCATAATGCAATCCTAGTGGGCCACAATGTAATCCTAGCCGACCTAACAATAATAATTTAAGGGCACAATAATAACAAAATGGGGGTTACAAGGGTACAATAATAACAATAAGGGGGTTACACTAACAACAATAAGGGACTATACCAGTAATATAGGGACCTAACATGTCCCTCTCCTTCAAAAAAGTGTTGTCTTCAACGCTTGAGTAGCTCTGGGTGCTTCTGTATAAAATTCTCATCCTCCCATGTAGAATCTTCAGTGGGTAAGTTCTTCCACTTGATGAGATACTCTGAAATTGATCGATTCTGTAGTTGTCGAGTTCTTGTTTCCGTGACCGCTTCAAGTTCCAATATGATTTTTCCTTCCTCATCAAGTTCTGGCAATATTGTTTGAACTGGAAGATTTTCACCTATAACCTTCTTTAAGCATGAAACATGGAAAACTGGATGTACTCTCGAAGAAGCAGGAAGCTCCAATTTGTATGCCATAGTACCAATCTTTGCAACACCTTGTAAGGACCATAGTACTTTGGCGATAATTTATTATCCTTCTTAGCTTGCTTGAGGGACATTTGTTTATATGGTTGTAGCCGTAAAAATACCCAATCTCCTGCATCAAAACTTCTCTCGCTGCGATGTTGATCTGCCTGTTGTTTCATTCGATTTTGTGCCAAATTCAGGTTATCCTTTAAGAGTTGGAGAACTTCTTGCTGATGCTCGATGTGATCTTCCACCGCTTGAACCTTCGAATTTTCTCTTAAATATGATGTGATGGATGGTGGATGATATCCATAAAGTGCTATAAATGGGGTCATTTTTGCTGCAGTATGGAAGGAAGTGTTATACCACCATTCAACGAGAGGTAACCACTTGACCCATTGTGTTTGTTTATCAGATACAAAACAACGAAGATATCCTTCCAAACATTTATTTACTATCTCTGTTTGACCATCAAATTGAGGATGATAAGATGAGCTATGAGCTAATTGAGTACCCAAACAAGAAAATAACTCCGTCCAAAAATTTCCCGTAAAAATGGGATCTGTGTCGCTCACAATAACCCTTGGGCTTCCATGTAGCTTTTGAATTCTGTCCACAAATGTAGTAGCAACTTTACTTGCTTTAAATGGATGAGATAATGCACAAAAGTGTGCATACTTGGTAAGTCTATCAACTACCACCATGATGACATTCTTTCCTTCGTACTTAGGTAAACCTGTGATAAAATCCATTGAAATCTCCTCCCAACGTTGACTTGGAATGGATAAAGGTTGTAGAAGTCCCGAGGTCTTAATTGTCTCCACTTTATTCTGCTGGAAAACCAAACATTCCGCCACAAACTTTTGAATATCAGATTTAAGGCCATCCCAAAAAAATTCTTTCTTCACCCCGTGGTAAGTTTTTAAAAATCCTGAGTGTCCTCCTAAAGGAGAAGTGTGCAATTCCAGAAGAATATTTTGTTTTAGTTGGGAATTCTTACAAAGATATAAGCGATCTTTGTACCATAAGGAATCATTTTTCCACCTAAATGTATCAGATGTACTAGGATCTTGCTGCAACTTTTGAATGAGTGTCCATACATCTTTGTCCTTCTTCCATTCATCTCTTGCTTCGGTTATCCAATCTGGTTGGATAATAGAAATGCACAAAGCAATGCTTCCACCTCTTCATTCTTTCTTGAGAGTGCATCTGCAACAACATTAAGCTTTCCTTTTTTGTAGATTATTTCAAAGTCATAACCCAACATCTTGGTGACCCATTTTTGCTGCTCTTCTGAAGATAGTCTTTGTTCCAAAAAGTGTTTAAGACTATCATGATCAGTTTTTACCTTGAAGTGTCTTCCCATTAGGTAAGTTCTCCATTTCTTTAGTGCATGCAGTATTGCTAACATTTCCTTCTCATAAATGGGTTTCTGTAAATAATTTCCTTTGATTATATGACTTTAAAAAGCAATGGGTTTTCCTTCCTACATTAAAACAGCACCAATTCCATTTCCTGAGGCATCACATTCCACAATAAAGGTTTTTGTGAAGTCTGGCGTAGCTAAGACCGGTGCTAGGCACATTGCCTCTTTAAGATGTTCAAAGGCCTTAGTTGCTTCAGGAGTCCATGAAAATGCATCTTTCTTCAATAATTTTGTTAGAGGTGCTGCTATTCTCCCATAATTCTTAACAGACTTGCGATAATACCCTGTTAACCCGAGAAATCCTCCCAACCGCTTTATGGTCGTGGGGACTTTCCATTCCTTAATGGCTTTAATTTTGTTAGGGTCTACTTTAACACCCTCGTGAGATATAATATGACCCAGATATTCCACCTCTTGTACTCCAAAGAAACATTTGGATGTTTTTGCATATAATTGTTTCTCCCGCAATAGTTTGAGCACCCTGTCAACATGTTCAACATGATCCTTCCAAGACCTGCTGTAGATTAGTATATCATCAAAAAATACTAGCACAAATTTTCTAAGGAAGGGTTTGAAAACGGAATTCATCAACCCTTGAAATGTAGAAGGTGCATTGGTAAGGCCAAAAGGCATGACCAAAAACTCATAATGACTCTCATGCGTTCGAAATGCTATTTTTGGAATATCTTCAGTCTTCATTCTAATTTGATGATATCCTGAATGAAGATCCAACTTGGTAAAATAAATTGCTCCATGTAATTCATCCAACAATTCATCAATCACAGGAATGGGAAATTTATCTTTAATGGTGAGCTTATTGAGCTCCCTATAATCCGGACACATTCGCCATGATCCATCCTTCTTGTGTACCAATACTACGAGAGCAGAGAAAGAACTTTGACTAGGTTGAATTATACCCGCCTCTAACATTTCTGCAATCATACGTTCAATTTCGCTCTTTTGGAAGTAAGGATATCTATAAGGCCTGATGTTTGGAGGAACACTTCCTGGAATCAAATGAATAGCATGATCATGATCACGAATCGGTGGGAGTCCTTTGGAGTTTCAAACACCTTGGAATGATTGTCCAAGACTTGTTGGAGATCTGCAAAAATAGATGATTTTGATGTCGGAACTTCTAGTGAGCATAATTGTGCAATTACGCCTCGTTGTTCTTTCTTTAGAAGCTTTGTCATGACATTAGAGCTTATTATCCTTCCCATCTTCCCTTCAATACCCCATAATTCGACTTCCTTTCCTTCTAAAAAAAAATTCAAGAAAAGTTCTTGAAAATTAAAAGCTACCGTCCCCAAAGATTGTAACCATTGTACTCCTAGTACAACATCAGCACCTCCCATAGGAATGGAAAGCATTGGACTAGTCAATACATATTCCCCCATGGTTAGCTTGATATTATGGCATTTTATAGAGAAATTTATAGTTCCTCCATTTGCAACCATCACTTGACATTCTGGTGTTGGGTATAGGAAACAATTTAATTCCTTGGCTACCTTACAATGAATAAAATTATGGGTGCTACCTGAATCAATCAACACTATTACTTTTTTCTTCTTGATTTGTCCTTCTATCTTGAGAGTTTGAGGAGTGGTAATTCCTGCCAGTGCATTACACGATATGGTCGGATTCATTTCTTCCTCTTCTAGGGTTGGTTCCTGGTGTATATCCTCTTCTTGTTCATTTTCTTCTTCCTCTTCACAATCTATGTAAAATAATTTCTTCTCAAGACACTTATGACCTTTAGTGTATTTGCTATCACAACTATAGCAAAGCCCTTTTTCTCTTTTTTCTTCCAATTTTTGTGGTGTCAACCTTGTAGGTTGTGGAAATCTAGACGTAGCAACACTTCCTTCTTTATAGAATTGAGTGGTAGGCTTCCTTGTCGCCATTATTTTACATTCAAATTTTCTTGCCAACTTGAATGCCTTCTCCAATGAATCTGGTTCCAAAACACGAACTTCATGTTGGATGTTATCCTTTAAAGTGCCTATGAAGAGATCGATCCTGTGGTCCTCTGGAATATCAGTTACCCTTATATTCAATTTTTGGAAGTCCTCAATGTGTTGTCCCACTAAACCCTTTTGTTTGAGATTTATCAATTGGCTAAAGAAGGTGTTGCTCTTTGTATCCTCATAATGTGCTATCATTTCTTTCGTAAAAATTGACCAAGTGACAATTTTTTTACGGGAGAAAAGCCATCGATACCATACAAATGTATTTTGTTCTAAATGTAAAGTTGCAATGCGTACCTTTTTTGTGTTTTGCACGTTATGGAGATCAAAATATTGCTCCATCTGTAGTATCCATGTTACAGGATCCTTTCCATCAAACTTCCTCATATCCATTTTTGGAATATGGTGGTTCTTCCCGCTAACATTAGAGTTTATGAAATCACGATTAACATTTATTTTGTTCTCATCATGAGGTTCTTCTACTATCTTTTCACCATTAGGAAACATTTCTTGTATCAACTTTGTCAAACCTTCGATGTTTGCTTTTAGATCATTCTTCATGTTTTCCATGTTGTCTTTCATGTCATCCATCTTAGCTTCCATGCCATCTTCCATGCCATCCATCTTAGCTTCCACGCCTTTCTTCAAACCATCCATCTTCTCTTCCATGGCTTTCTTCAAAACTTCCATTTCATTTTTTGTTGCTCTTTGCGAGAGTGAAATTTGTTGCACTTGCTCTTGTAATTTTGATAGATCATGTTGCAATTCTTCATCTTCATGAGTCATAGTAGAGCCTTCTGAAGACTTAATGGGTGTTGAATTATTTTTACGGGGCATATTTTAGAACCCAATACTGATATCTATTCTACAATATGCCCTTGGAATCAATTCAAATTGATTCTTCAAACAAGACTTATGCAATTCGGAAAAAAAATACACCTTTTTCTTGCTTTTGAGGAGCTCGATATTGAAATTGGATTATCTTTGTGATTGCAGCACTTCAATATTTTATTTTCGGTACCAACGTAGCCCTCTGAATTATCTTTCGAATGCCACAGGTTTGACCTGATTTGGATTCTCCAAGACAAAGTTGTGTCCAATCTCCCACAATGACCTAATTATGGACTGGTTCAGTAGAGCGAACTTGTACGACTTGCCACGTGTCACTGTTTCATCCTTTGTCTCTGAAATTGATAGCCAATAAACTACAGTCTGTGTACTTGTGACCACTTTTTACGGCACTCCAATCCAATGCCCAGAGAGAGAGTTATTGAACGTTTCCCACGATCACCTCTTTGAGATGCAATTCAGGAGCCTGAAAAAGCACTACCTTCCACAGATCATATCTCCAAAAATATTGCGAACCAAGCTCTGAAATTTTTTGACGAATTTCCTCAGGATTTCAGCTTCGCACCATACGAATTTCAGATTCTGAACCTTCGTAGAAAAATTTTTATAGCGAAAATGCCACGATGACCTGTTTAGGAGCTTGAAAAAAGACCTAACTTCCACAGATGATATCTCCGAAAATATTGCGAACCAAGCTCTGAAATTTTTAGACAATCTTCCTCGGGATTTCAGCTTCGCACCCTAAAAATTTCAGCTTCTAAAACTTCGTAGAAAAAAAGTTATAGCGAAAATGCCACGATGACCTGTTTGGAGCAGCGAAACCCTAGAATCCAAAGCTCCGATACCAAATGTTGTGTAACCAGCTCCAAAAATAGAAGAAAAGAGATATCAATGCCTTAGAAATAAGCCACTTCGAGGGGGAAACCTCCAATACATTACATAAATGAACAATTCCTGGATGATACAATTTACAAAACCTCCTTTCTATATATAGGAGTCCATGGGGCCATAATGTAATCCTAGTGGGCCACAATGTAATCCTAGCCGACCCAACAATAATAATTTAAGGGCACAATAATAACAAAATAGGGGTTACAAGGGTACAATAATAAAAATAAGGGGGTTACACTAACAACAATAAGGGACTATACTAGTAATATAGGGACCTAACAAGATCTTTCCAAAAACATATCTATGATAGACCTTGTGCTCTAGAGATTAAATATTCTATAAATGAAATAACCAACGAGGTAGGACCATCTTGATCAAAATAAAATATCAGTCTTATGTACTATAAATATGGATCGATTTCAACAAGTCACACACCCATATTCCAAAAATCCTTAGAGAAAAGTAATAACACGATTAAAATATTGGAACAAGATAAGTTAAAAATTCAAAGCCACTATTGGTCTGGGTTTGAATCCCTTAGTTTCTTTTTCTTCAGGAGCTCACCAAGTGAATTTTGGAGTTTGTCTAGCTCCAACTAACTGGAATCCCATTGAATAAAATAGAATAATTATAAATCTCCAAGATAATAGATAGGAATAGTGCAAATAGAGTCGATGAAAAACCCATAAGAGGATTTTTTGCCATCCAGGAGCTACTTTACCATACTCTAAATTTGTTGGAAATATGATGCAATATGTTGTCCTTGATGGCAACCTACTTGATAAAGTTGTCCTTGATGGAAACCTGCTTGATGAGTTTCCTTTTGATAAGCAACCTATGTGTTAAAGATGTAAAAATGATGTTTCTACAAGTCAGTTCAGATGTGACAGAGAAAGGAATTCCTGTAAGTGCAAGAGAAATGAAACAGGAAATATTTCTCAATGTATACGTAGGTTTGATGAAAGAAACCCACGTATGGAGGCAATGTATACGCTACTTTTATGAAGGCAACCCACGTATACATCCAGAATTAGTATATACGTAGTTTTTATGAAGATAAGTCGCGTATACACGCGGATAAGAACAATTCAAGTTGCGTATGCCTTTTGTGCTCTAAAATTATGATACCAAGGGGCATTACCATGGTATTAGCCCACAGTATTGAGTTTTGTATTTTTTATTTGATTCCGTCTAAGAATACCATCGGAAGTTGTGTGGTTTTGGCTCATGGTATTAGTAAAGGATAAATCTATATAAGGAGAGGAATATCATAGTGCAAGGTGTGCATATGTAAGGGATATTACTGAATACCTTTCTCTGAGGTATATCTGCATGGGATGAATTCTGTTTTTAATTGATAGATCTGAATCTATTATGCACACATGGATACAATGATGGTTCGGGATCTCTAGACCTGAAATGACTATGCTCTTGTATGATCCATTGAAGAGATGATTAGATCTATGACCTAGCACATGCTTGCTGAAGTAAAGTGAAGAAATTTGGGTAGGTTATATAGATCTGAAACAATCTACAAAATTACTATTCACAAATCTATACGCTAGTTCGTCTTGGTAAAAGCGCGTATATACGCAGCTTTGTCTCAGAAAAAGCGCATATGGAAGTCAGGGTTTTTTGAAGCTGATTACAAAGGTTATCTACTTATTTCTACTATATTTATGTTGTATTTCAATGAAGTATTCTTGTAGATCTGGGTTGTTTGAATACTGTATATGCTGTTAAGTTGACTATGTACAAATCTGATCAATGAGAGAATAAACATGGTTGATGGTGACTACTTGATGAAGGATTCTACATTTCTAAAAGATATCTAACTGAAAGCCTTAGATTTGGATCTGAGATTGATTAAATCCTGTAAAAATAGTATTCACAGATCTATACGCAGGTTGGTGTGAAGGAAAGCGCGTATACACGCGCGTTCAGTGAAGCGAAGTAGCGTATGCATTTTATGATGATGAATGTTCAGGGTTTGATTCTACATACTTATTCTGAAGTCTGGGTTATTTCTGTGTTCTAGTTACAGTGTTCTCACTGTACTGATTGAAGTTTGGGTTAAGTTTATTATTGATGATCTTTATGATGAGTTGAGTTGAAGCCATGGGATCCAGTATGAAAATTGATGAAACATGGTCTGCAGTGGTTGTGAGGGTTGAAGCCTTCAGTAGGGAAGTAGAAGCTTCCTGCCAGTAGAAGCTGGTGTTCTATTCAGGGGGTTGAAGCTTCCTTCCAGTAGTGACTGGTAAACGAGATCAGGGGGTTGGAGCTCCCTTCTAGTAGTAGCTGGAAAATGAGAGAAGGTTACAGCCTTCTACAGGTAGATGCCTGCGTACTGATATGAGCCTGCATCGGTACAATATTGTAAGCAGTTTTCCATATAATAAATATTGAAGACAGAGCCGACAACAAAGGTGGTTTTCTCCCGAATTGGGTTTCCACCTTAAATCTTGGTGTTCATGTGTGATTCTCTTGTGATAATTTATTTTTTTGTTACTGCACATATTTATTGTTGAACTAACAGATGCATAAACTAATAAGTTGAGTTAAAAGTGTATTTCTGAAAGTGTTCTAACAATAAATTCATATCAGTATACGCAAGTTTATTTTGGTATATGCACGTGTATACACGAGTTGGGTTCATTAAAGTCGCATATGGAATTCAGAAAATAAAAAGTAAAAGTTATCAGTTAACTCTAAATACTGATTCTGATATTTTTCAACAAAATTAAGCTTTCGGTTTTTAAGGAGCTTCCTACACTGGTTGATCTTGGCATAATTTTGGAAGTATTATCAATGGTCTGTTTATCCATAGAAACAATTTTATTGGTTGAGATATTTTAAATTTTTTATTATATGGTAAACATACCATGATATTTGGATCACCTAATAATGGAAACTACAACCTTAGTCACCATCTCCATATCTTGTTTACCTGTAATATTTACTCATTATGCCCTGTACACCACCTTTAGGCAACCCTATAAACAACTTATGGATCCTTTTGAGGATCACGAGGACTAATTGAAAGAATGACCTGCCCTATAGGGAACATCATTATTTCTTTGATGGGAGAGAAACAATGAATATTTGGAGAAGCAAAATTATTTTCCCCCTTTAGTTGGAACTTTGGGTGGTTCTCGAAAGAAAATAGCGAAAAAAATTATCCCTAGGGTCGATACCAACAAGAATGTATAAACCAATGCTTCCATAGATTTCATCGTAATTTACAATTATGGATATATACTTTTTACTAATATTGATTAGAGAAGAGATAAGAGAAATATCATACCACTTGTATTTTAATAGTTGATCTCCCAGTTTTTTGAATGCTCCAAATTCTACTTGAATATCCATATATGGGTCGATACCAACAAAAACATCTATGAATAAGGTCCTAGCACCATGCCAAATGTGTCCAGAAAAGAAAAGTAGAACAAATGTAACATGTGTGAAAGTAAACCAACTCCTTAAACTACTACGAAAAACACCATCGTATTTTAGAGTAGCACAATCTAATTCAAAAATTTCACCTAATTGAGTAGGTCTAGCATAGTTTTTCACGATAGCAAGACCACCAAAACGGACCCTATCAAGTCCACCACCATATAACTCAACAATTACACCTATTAGTTCAAAACTATACTTTGATTCTGCCCTCCTAAAAGGAACATCATCTTTCACAATTCCTTCTTTTTCTACCAAAACTACTGGAAATGTTTTGAAAAAGGTAGGCATACAAAGTATAAAATATCATTTCCCTCCTTATATTTGAAGATAGGGTATCCTGACTAGCCAACATTTATTCCATATCCATTTTCCATCGCACATGATCTGAATAACCCCCCCACCTTCCTTAGCTGGATTATTACCAATTTAATCATAAAAAGTGAGTTTCTCGGGAATTTTGGACCAAGCTTATGATAGGCTCAATTTTTTGAACAAACCGACACAAACCCATTGATATATTTCTTGTTGGAAGTATCCCTGATCCCACTGGTAATGAGTGGGACCAAATATTTTGACTTTAATAGTAGTGAAGCCATACCACATGGTCCTAGCAAAAATGAATGTTGTAAAAAAAAACAATAGCAATATTGTTGGATAGGACTGTTTCAATATTCCCCATGTGTAATCCTACGTATGAATGTTGGGGAATATGAACACTGAGATGGAATAAACCTACTAATATACCCAAAATACTTTCTATTATATGATGAGAAGTTATTCGTCCAGGAACAAAAGGATCAAAACCTTCAGCTCCCCATGCGGGATCCACTGGTTGTATTTTTCCAGTTAGTCCATAAGTATTAGGCACCCATATCCTAGGACCATACGAACCCATTACATGAAATGCTCCAAATCCAAAACAAGCTACTCCTTAGAGGAATAAATGAATTCCAAATACTTTTGGAAAATATAAACAAAAATTTTCCATACGTTCATCACAAAATATTTCCAGATCCTAATATACCCAATGCCAGATAGCTTCCAAAAATCACAAGCCAGAAAACATGATATGTGTCCCGACCACACCTTCATAACTCCAAATACTAGGATTAATTACAGTTATTTGGTGATGTTCAATCCACTCCATGAATCCTTTATTCCCAAATGAGTCATGAGAAAAATAACGAACATACCTTGTCTCCACAATGGATCAAGAACAAGATCAGATGGATCAAAAACAGCTAATTCGTACATGGCCATTGAACCGACCCAACCAAAAACTAGTCTAGCTTTATGAATTATATGTACATAAATTAATTGGTTAGGATCATTTAATATGACAATATGAATGTGATATCAAAGAAACCCCATGCAAACACCCCTTTATCTAAAAAATTAGACACTGTGTAACTTTCTCACATTTGATTGGAAGAGATCATGCTATTGAGCTAGACTTGAATCATCTTGAAAGTGAACATCTATTCACTTGGACATTGCTAATGATGGAACATGTTTGAAACAATTTTGTTCATAAATAATAGTATGGAGAGGAAAATACATTTTATCATTTGTATGTACCAATACAAAATGTAGGGATTGGTCCCATTTATATTGATCAAACAAAAAAAGAGGAAACAATATCTTCTCATCCTTTTGTTTTTCCATGATACCTTTTCAATTAATGGACCAGATGGGGTATTATTTAAATAATACATCTATTAGGAGGTGAAGTAATTCTCTTTTAGCAATCCCCTTTTACACAAATGAGGGAACGATATTTCTTCATCCTTTTGTTTGTTCATGAAAGATATATATTTTAATGAAAAATATCATTTTTCTACTTAAGAGTGGAGATATGACTATTTATGGAATAGGAATACTTTATGGTGGAAAAAATAAAATATTGAGTGTAGTTCAAATGCTAGTATTTATGAAAATATGTTGATACGAAAAAATAAAATACTAAGCATAATTCAAATGCTTAGTCAAAATGAGAAATTTATCATTTTTTGCTATGCAATTAAAAAATATATATCTTATGTTTTGACCTTTTTGGTTATTTTTATCCTTCTTATTGTTATTGATATATTTCTCAACTATTTTTTTAATCGTACAAAGGATAAAAATAACCAAAAAAATCAAAATAAAAGTCTCTAGATTAATGGGTCTTTTATAATCCATAGAAATATTTGGGGTTATTTTTTTCAGGATCAAAAGTGGACGAATGGAGAGAGAGGAATTCGAACCCTCGGTATGGATGATTCGTACTACGGATTAACAATCTGTCGCTTTGGTCCGCTCAACCATCTCTCCAAGATGGAATACTTCATGTGCAACAAAATGAATGGTGGTGTAAAGGTATATACCATAGCATGTATGGATTGTATCGAAAATATAATGAATATTGCAATTATTCAGATGGATAAATAACAATCTGGTGATTCCTATTTCTCATTTCATTCAAAATAGTTATTTATTTTCTTCTCTTTTTTCAAACCCACTTGTCTTGACCGATGGCCAAGCCAAGAAAAGAAAAAAAAAATTGCATACAATGCTTTACCTAATTTGAGATCTAGAATACTTGTTGTAAAAGAAAAAAAAAACTATCAAAAATTCAACCTCTATCATCATCTCTTCATTCCCTACCCAATTAGTTTGAATAAATGTGTTACATGGATTAGTCCATTTATTCCTCTTTAGTACCAAATTTTGTTATCTATATATTGAAGGGTTCTATAGCTATTTTATGTATTCTTGTAAAGATATCAGTTGCTCAAGGCCATAGGTTCCTGACCGAAACTACACAAATGGGTAGGATTCTGAAGAAGACAAAATAGAAGAAACACGATTGATCCCGACAACATTTTATTCATGCATCCAGTTGATGGAGGGTGAAAGAAAACCAAATGGATCTAGAAGTTATTGTCTAGCTCATTGTTTTGACTCTGTTGGTTGTATTGAGCCCTTTAGTAATATATGGAGCTTTGGATGGATCATAGATCCATGTCAAATATCCTTTAACTATTTAAGTTGATAATGTAATGAATCAAACCCACCTATTTCACTAAAATATATATGCTACTATCCAATTGACATATATTAATTCACTTTTTTCCTTCCACATTTGAATCCAAATTCTGAAATTCCTTAATTATTTCTCTTCTATTTCCGAGAGAGAAGAAATAATTCTATCCATTATAGTTTTAGAAATTCTAGGTTGTTCTTTCCATTTATCAAGGAATTTGTTTCACTTAACTCCTCTAATCTTCTAATTGAATTCTTTATAATTCATTTTCGAAAGTTCTTCCTCTTCCAGGAAGAAAATGATCCATAAACTAGAATGGATCCATATTCTTAGCTCTCAATCTTTTTTTATCCCTTATAGTAATCACATATTGAGGTTTACAAGTGTAACTTGGTATATCTACAAGTGAGCCCTAGTATTGCACCAAGAGTGCTGCAACTCCCAGGGGCTACCCTACTTTACTTTATCAACCTGGGGTTCATACAAACTTGGAAGTGACAGTTCTATATACACAGCAAATGCATTATGTTCATGTCATTCTCTTCTACTTTACGAAATGGTGATATTCCTTAAACTATGATAAGAACTGGAAAGTAAATTGCTGGAAGGAAATGACAGAAAGGAAAATTGAATTCCTGAAAAGAAATGACATGAATGAAACTAATTTAATTTTGCAAAAAAGGAAATGACTGAAGAGAAACTAAACTTTATTGCTGAAAATCACAGAAAGGAAACTAATTCTAAACCACACTTAACTTGGCCAAACGGCTAAATGCACTCTACTTATCCTATGGTCTATATATCATGCTTCTACCCATGCAACTAAGTTATCCATGACTTAATTCTAATTTAAAAAGTGTTGATTTGCAGCTTGGAAGAAAGAAAAGGGCTAAAGTGGCTAACGGAGGGCTTAACGCATGAAACAAGGCTTAGAAGTGGAAAGAGCGGGGTTAAACCTTATAAAACCTTATTATAGTGCAAAAAAGGCTTTGAAGCAGAATGAATTGAAAAGTGCGATGGTAGAGATGTGATGGAGGAAAAAGTTGTGATATGTGATATATGATATCGCAATCACAATATCGCAAATTTGGAGCGGTAAAGGTTAACAGGAATAGCTAAACAATGTGAAGTGCGAAGTGCGACGGGGAAAAAGCTGCGACGTGCGAAATGTGATATCGTAACCAATGGAAAGAGGCATAAATAGTAACAAAAACCAACTGAACGGTGTGAAGTGTGAAATTCCATGGGTGATGTGGCAGTGGAACCAGTGGCGGATGCGATCAAAATATCGCGATTGGCATATCAGAGCGATAAGTCTAAACGAAAAAGGGAAAATATTGCGAAGTGCTATTTTGTAAAAAGGCGAAGTACGGTAGCAGGAGTTTCGAGGAAGAAAAGGGTAGAGGTAAACCTATGAGGTTTTGAAGTGTTTTTCCATTAAAATAGTTGTGATAGCCGTAAAACGTGAAAACGAAGGAATAGAAGGAAGACTTAGTCGTTTTGAAGTGTTTTGGGGAATAAAAGGGTTTGATAGCTGCAATAAGTGAAATAGAAGGGATTAGAAGCGTAACATAGGTCATTGGAAGCGAATGCAGAGATGGATAGGGACTGGAAAATGGAGCGGAATGGCTTAATAATCTCTCTGGGGCTTTTGATGCCTATTCCTGCAAACAAACCTGTGGATTCATGCACGGGAAAACATAAAAGAATGCGTGATAAAACAATGAACAGAAAACAGTTTTTGGGTCTGTGGAAAGGTTCGCCCTCCTTGAGCTCTATTGACAGAGATGAGAAGGGAATCTTGATCCACGACTTTTTTGGTTTTTTTCCTCTATTCTATTACTCACAAGCAAATGAGAAACTACAATAACATATTGAAAGCAAAACTAAACAGTGATGAAACTATGAGAAGTAGAACTAATTGAATGACAGAAAGAAAACTAGCTTAATGGAAGAAAGGAAAAGATAGTAACAACAGAGAAGTTTAGGCACATGGATTGGGCCCTAACCCAAGAACCTAGCTCTCTAAAACATAAATCAGTAAAACGAAATCAGACTGCTCATTTCATAAAAGAATAACCTCATACATCTCTGAAAGTTTGATTACTAAGTAAAATAATGAAAAGCTCAATAGCTTGCAACAAAGTTCCAACTAGAATCGACTAACTCTTCCTAGATCTAGCTCTGCTCTATTTATTAATTAACCCCTCCAAATATATCTAATGATGGATCTCATCATCACCCCCTTACTGAATGGTTGCTCATCCTCTGAGCAAATAATCCTCCTCTTGTCCTTCAAGGCTTTGACATCCCCCCTGATTTCCTGAGGAAGAAGTGTGTGAGTTTCCCCAAGGGGGTAAAAACCATTATTCTTTTCTGCATTCTCCCATTATTTATCTTGTTCATCTGTGTACTTTTCATCATTCAGCCCTAGCAGCAAAGGTGGGCTAAGCTTTAGTCCCAACCATTGGATATTTTTGGCCTGCATGGCCCTCTTATATAATGGTACCCTTTCCAATGCACCCCTCAATATTTCTCGAGTATGGTACTTCCTGTTCTTAAGGTTGTGAGGGAGGTTGTTCCATCTCCTATGGCTGGCCATAATGCACTCATCTTCTATTTGCCTAGAAACATCATCAAAGTGGCCTATTATCTGTGTTTGAGTCTGAAGG
The DNA here is from genome assembly GCA_034641835.2 of Pinus albicaulis. NCBI lineage: Eukaryota > Viridiplantae > Streptophyta > Pinopsida > Pinales > Pinaceae > Pinus > Pinus albicaulis. The sequence goes on from CM076574.1 coordinate 1,023,982,726, forward strand.
TAGCTTTCAACTAGTGCAGGGTCAATTTAAATCTCGCAACGGTTAAGGATGACTCCTCTTGTGATGAACAACTCTAGTCTGATATATAAGGGTTCTCTGTTTCTTCTTCCCATGACCCTCCATATCTCTTTTGCTCTAGTGTCCCCATTCATCATCCAAGATATTAGAGCCATCAACTGCATATCCCCCATTGTAGGATTGGGGTCCCAAGTATCAAGATTTTTCAGCACAAGGTTATGCACATAAAACTCTTCCATCTTTGCCCGATCAGCCATGTTAGCATGCTTGTAGACATTCATGAATTGCCTACAATCTTGGAAATGTAGTGATCCATGGGAGGCTAGACTTTTGATTTGAAATAGGAGCCATTTCTCCTTGAGGTACACAACATATGAGTCAGAATGGAATTTGTGCTAAAGGGTTTCTATGCATAATTCTGTCAGGTTGGTTACTTGTTGTTCTTTTCGCTGCAATTGCTCCTTCAGTGATACATTCTCTGCATGTGCCTTCTGTAGCTTCTCCTTCAGAACTATTTCTTCAATTCTTTTCTCCTCCCATGGTGATTCTTCAATGGTAATCGGGCTTGTGGGAGGAGTTTCTTGCTCTCTCTGACTTATCCTCTAACTCTTGTCAACTCTGAAATACATAGAGGTCTGCATTTTTTGCTTTGCACTCAGAGGAGCTAAGGTGGCAACTACCTCTTTGTCTTGAGAGGATGTGGTGTTGTGTTGTGAGTCTGCTTCTTACTCACTTCTTGCTACCTCCATGACTTCTATTGCCATCTCTTATGTTTTTCCTTTGTCCTTTGTCTCTTCCTATTCTTCTTCTAGTTCTTCTTGTTCTGGTTCTTCTTCTAGTTCCTCTTCTTCTTCTCTAAGGCTAGGAGTGGAATTCTGCCTTGTTTGGGTTGCTATAAAATCTTCCCTGCTCATATATATGAAAGAGGACCAGGAAATGGGTAGGGTGACGTTTTTCTGCTGTTGTTGTCGCATGTTGTCCCAAAATAAGCTGCTGAAGCTCACTGTCGCTATGCGGCGGGCTTCCATCGGTCTCTCTCCCCTTAAAATTTTTTAATTTACTAGGTTGGATGAGACGGGGTCTCTTTTTATTAGATTGTGCAACTAATTTTGGAGTGCTTATGTAACTCGGCCGCAGCTCCAGTTTTCATTATAGATTTTTGTTTCCTTCTCCCTGTTAATTCATGATGGACTGCATGTTTCATCCCCTCGTTTTCCTCTACTCCACCTGATTTAAATTATTTTCTTTTGCATGCCCAAGTGGCGTGACTTTGTAGTTTTCCCTTTTCATACTTCACGATGGTGGCCAAGCTAACTGACCACCTATATGCCCCTAAACTCTAAGTCTGCAAATTTAATTATTTTTGGCTATTATGGATGCATAGCAAGGGGTGAGAAGTTATACCTGAGTTTACCTGTTATTGTCAAGGCATTTGTAGGAGCTGGAATTTGGAGACACACCTCGTATATGTTGCGTTCTTCGTTATCTTCCTACTTTCTGAGTGAGCAGCTTGCTGAATGAGCAGCTCTCTGAGTGTGCTGATTTTTCCTTAATGTTCCTTCCCATTGTATATGTTGCATGGGGATGTTCCAGATTCCATGGGTGGCACTCTTGTATTTCCAGGGGTCTGCTTTGTCAGCTCCTCTTCTTTTTTTTCTTGTTGTTCAAGAATAGATTTTTTCACTGTAGGAATTCCCTGATGTCTGTAGGAGTCTGTGTTTTTCTTTCCTTGCTACATTGTGCTGAGGAATGGAGGAATGTGGTGCATGGAGGTGATGAAGGAAGTTATAAAAATGAATGGAGTGAATGATGGGGTGGATGGTAAAATAGAAGAAGGGAAAGGAAGATGAATGCCTCCCTGTGTCTGCAGAAACCATTAATAACCTGTAAAACAGAAAACACAGAAAACACATAGATGCATATGTATTTTTTTTTCGCTTTTTTCTTCTTCTTCTTCTTCTTCTTCTTTTTTTATTGAGCAATTGAGTTGCCTCCCTTGAGGTTTTCAACTCACAAGATTTCCTTGAGTGCCTCAGAGAGTTTTTCACCCATGGATATTTATTCTTTTTTTTCTCTTTTTTTTTCTCCTTTTTTGTATCAGGAGGTGTGGGAAACTATGGAGTTTCCCATCACATACACCTCTCTGCTTATTGAATTTATGAACTCTGCCTTTGACAAAGGCTTTTTTTAAATTTTAAGTCTGTGACCATTGACAAGAAAGGGGATTCCTTCCTCATCTATGGTTTTGATTTGAACTGCATCATTATCAAAACATTTTTCCACTGTGTAAGGTCCCAACCATCTTGTCATCATCTTTCCTTTGAAATTTTTAAATCTTGAATCATACAACAACGCACAATCTCCTTCTTGGAAGGTCTTTTCTTTGATGTTCTTGTCATGCCAGACCTTCCTTTCGAGGAACCACCTCCGTGTGAAGAAGTGCTTGCATTCTGAACTCATCCAATCCATTTAGTTGCAGCAACCTCTCTTTTTGGGCATTTGATAGATCAATATTTAATTCAGCTTCCATTCTTGAAGTACTGAATTCAAAATCAACTGAAAGTAGAGCCTTCTTACCATAGACTAGTTCATAAGGAGTGAATCTTGTTGTTGTCTTCCAAGCAGTTTTGTAGGCCCAAGTAGCTTCAACCAATTTTTTTGCCCAGTCTTTTCTGTTGCTACTCACAACCTTAGTGAGGATGCTCTCTAAAGCTCTGTTAGTTACTTCTACTTGGCCATTCGCCTGAGGGTGATAGGCAGTGGAAGTTCTATGTTGAATCTTGTGCTTTTTCAAAATATTCTCAAGGAGGTGAGAGGTGAATTGTGCTCCCTGATCAGTGAATATTTCCCTAGGGTATCCAAACTTGTAAAACACATTCTACCTCAGAAATTCTACTACTTTCTCCTCGGTTTCTACCTTCACTGCTTTTGTTTTAGCCCACTTTGTTAGGTAATCAGTGCAGACTATGATATACTTCTTTTATTCGAATGGTGGATCGATAGGTCCAACAAAGTCCATGCCCCACTTGTCGAATGGCTCAAGAGCCATCTAAGGGTGCAAAGGCATCTCATCCCTTTGCGTGGGCTTCCCCATCCTTTGGCACTGGTCACACCTGCTAGTGTATCTTCTCGAACCTTGGTGAAGGGTAGGCCAATAGTGTCCTGCCTGGAAAAATTTGTAAGCAGTTCTCTTTACAGAAAAGTGGCCTCCACATGGGCTATCATGACATGCAGAGAAGATATCAAAAACTTCTTCCTCCCTCACACATCTCCTTAGGATTTGATCAGGGACTAGCTTGAAATGTTTTCCCCAATCTATGTGAAAGGGGTGATTTTTCTAATGATTCTGCTCCTCTCCCTGAATGAGAGATTAGGAGGGATTTTTCTAGCAACCAAGTAGTTGGCTATATCATCAAACCATGGTGAGAGTGTTGATATAGCAAAGATATGCTCATCTGGAAGCTGGTCATCCACCATTCCTTCTTCACCTGTAGGGAGAGCTAACCTGGACAAAAAATCTGCAACAACATTCTCCTTTCCAAGTTTATCAATAATATTCAAATCAAATTGCTACAAAAGTAACAACCATCTAATTATCCTAGCATTAACATCTGGTTTGTTTATTAAATACTTGATGTTTGAATGGTCAGTGTGAACAAAGGTCTGATATCCAGTTACATAATGCTTGAACTTGTTCAAATAATGGAAAATTTCTAACACCTCCTTCTCAATAACAATATAATTCAACTCAGCCTTGGACAAATTCTTGCTGATGAAATAAATGGCATAAGGGACTTTGTCCTCTAATTTTCCTAATGTTGCCCCTACATCTTTGCCAGATGCATCAGTGTGAATGTGGAAAGGAAAAGTCCAATTTGAACCTTGGAGGATGGGGGAAATAGTCAAATGTTCCTTAATGAGCTTGAAAGCCTCTTAACAAGGACAAGATCAAATAAACTCAGAATCCTTGGCTAGTAACCCAAATAATGGTGAAACTATCTTGCTAAAATCTTTGATGAACCTTTTATAGTAACCAGCTAATCCTAAGAAACTCCTCACATCTTTCTGCTTTTGAGGAGTAGGTACCCTTTTGATGATAGTGATTTTGTTTGGGTCTACCTATATTCCTACTTGGGATATGGAGTGTCCTAACACAGCCCCTTATTTCTTCAGGAATTCACACTTTTCTGGGCTCAAGGAGAGATGCATCTCGATGCACCTTCTTAGTACTTTACCCAAATTGGAGAGAGCTTTCTGGAAGTCATTCTCGTATGGTGTGAAAACATCCATTTAGATTTCAATAGAGTCATGGATTAACTCAGAAAATATGCTCAGGACATCTCTTTGGAAGGTAGTTGGGGCATTGCACAACCCAAAGGGTAGGAATCTATAAGAAAATGTACCCCAAGGGAAGGTGAAATTAGTCTTATCCTGGTATTCAGGGATGATTTGAATCTGATTTTACCCATTGAACCCATATAAAAAGGAAGAGAACTTCTTCCCTGCAAGGCCATCCAGGACTTGGTATATAAAGGGCAAAGGGAAATGGTCTTTCTTGGTGGCTTTGTTAAGTTCTCGATAATCAACACAAATTCGCCACTTCCCATTCTTCTTCAGGACTAGGACAAGAGGAGATACCCATTCACTGTTGGATATAGGATATATGAACCCTGCATCAAATAGTTTCTATAGCTCTTCTTTGACTATGTCCTTCAGAGCCGGGTTCATCCTTATTTGGGGTTGTGTCACAGACTTGCATCCCTCTTTGATGTAAATGTGATGTCTTCATACTGAAGGATGCACCCCTTTCATGTCCTTGTAATCCCAAGCAAATGCCTCAGGATTTTCTTTCAAAAGCTGGCATAGTTGCTTCTCTTCTTCATTCCGGAGGTCTGGGTTGATTTTCAGAGATCCGGATGGGCCAAACTCAATAGCCTTGGTGGTTTCAAAGGTCGACTCAACTGAGTGCACTTCCATCCAAGGTTGGCTTTCAAACTCTTTGACTAAGGTTTTGATGGGAATGTTAGTGGAGGACTGGTTTTGAATGGCATGGTCGATGAGTTCATCTTCATCAAGTTTCCCCCCTCTAAGAATAGCATCTACGCTACACATAGGGGCAGTGTTATATAACTCATATTCTTCATCCTCCAACCATATAGGGAGATCATGATCAATGGAAGGTTGGGTTGGAGGATATAACACTAGCTTTTTAGACAAAGGCCCATTTTTTATAGTCATTTTTCCAGCCCGACAACTAATATAAGCTTCTACAGTGGCTAACCAAGGTCTCCCTAAGATGAGAGGATAACCATTAAAAAAAAAATTTGGTTGAAGGATAAGGAAATCTGTAGGATAATCCCAAGAGTCAATGGTAACCATGACATCCTCAACAATTACTTCCGTAGTTACTGTGGATCGATCTGCAATTTGCAGAACTGTTGTGGTTTTCCTCAAATTCCCTTAGAGATTTAGTTTCAACATAGTTTCCTTGGTCATGACATTGATGGCAGCCCCTAGATCAATTAGAGTGTTGGGGACTATCATATCATTTACATGCATATCAACAACTGGACTACCAGGGTCTAGGTACTTTGGAAATATCACCCTTCCTAGCATTAGGTCAGACAGTTGTCCTACCACATTGATGGTGGGGGTATCTATCTTCCTTCTCCTAGGTTTCTTGAAGGACTTTTCTTTGATGAGCCTATTGTAGATAGGGACATCCTTAACGGCCTCGGGAAGTGGTATCTTTACACACAAATTTTCCAATTTTCTCAGGAGTTCATTCTCTTATGGGGTGTGCTAACTAGGGTGGATCAAGTGCTCAGGAAAAGGAGGTGGTTGGATATGAGTGCTACCTTCTTCCTTTTCCTCCTCAACCACTACAGCTGGAGATGGAGGATGGTTGTCTGGGAGTACTATTCCCAACCTGAGATTAACCTCCTATATCTCCACAGCATAAGCTGGATAGGATTTTTCTACATTGGGAGCCTATTATGTCGGTCTGTTGTTCGGGTTCGGATTGGGATGTGTGCATATTTGGGGTAGCCTAGGTGGATCAACATGAGTAATCCGAGGTTGAGGTTGGGGTGGAGGAATTAGAGCAGGTGGTTGATTTTTTTGAGGCCTCCACCCTTGTGATGGATTGTTCCACTGAGGTTGTTGTGGAACATACTGCTGGAATGGTTGGTTTACTAGCTAAGAATTATATGAAGGGTTCTAAGGCCAGGTAGGAGGTGTAGACCAAGATGGAGGAGTGGGGGTGTACCAAGATTGCATGGGTGCACTCTGATTGTTGTGATAGTAAGAGTAAGGTGAACCTTGCATACCTTGTTGATATGGACGAGGACCTTGAAGCTTTCTATGGTTGATGAAACAGAGTTTCTTTGGCATTGCTTCCCCACCTTGATATACATCCTTAAGTCCAGGTAAGGAGGGACACTTGTATGTGGCATGATTCTCTTCACAGACTAAGAAAACCTCTATGAAATTCAATGGACATTCATTTCTTGGGTGCTTCTGGGTACGTCTAGGACAAAATATGGCCAGAGATCTCTCTGCTTCCTCTTGATTCCTTTTGACCTGCATTGTGTCCATTTGTAAAGAAAAGGTGTGCAACATGTCACTCTTGAAGTCCTCTAACATGTTTCCAATCTCATGTTTGATGGAGGTGGAAGAGGAAGGGGTATTGGATGTAATCTGGCTAGCTCTGACCTTCTTCCTAAATTCCCTAGAATGGTTCCAGAAGACATTTTTTATTGTTTCATAAGGAATTTGGTAGGTATCTCCTCCTGATAGCATATTCAAGCTTTCTATCATCTCTTCTCTGATCCCTCGAAGAAGTACAAGTTTAAGTGATGCAAGATCAAGAGTACAGTTGTCTCTCTTACAGTTTAATTGAAACCTCTCTTCATAGTCCTCTAGGGATTCATCAGGCCCTAGGGTCATCCTAAATATATCATCCTTATTTTCCTTGGACCTACAGTATTATATGTACTTTTTGTTGAAGGTCTCTTCCATCTATGCCCAGGTAATGATGTTGTCCCCAGGAAGACCCATGAACCAGAGCAAGGTTGCATCCTTAAGGGTGGATGGGAATAGCTTCAACTTCTGATCATCATAGGTGTAGTCATAAGTCCTACAGACAACAGCAAATTCAAACATGAATGTGTCAGGGTCCTCAGAGGTAATTCCATGGAAGTATGGAAGAGCTGAGGGGCTAATGCTTTTCATCTTATTTTCCCCATCTGCCTCTCTTATGGGAAAGGCTCTCTGGATCCCAGCCATGGTTAAGATAGGTGAAGCAGGTCCCTCAGTTGAAACAAGGTCTTCCTCCTCTTCCCCAATAGGATCCTCAAAATATTCAGAAGGATCCCCTATAGGGGGTTCAATCTCACTGCCACTGAAGAAGAGTGAAGGGTGGCTAGGAGGTGATGTGGGGGTTTTAGGTAAGATTTTTTTTTGAGTATTCCTAGTCCTATGAGGCATGAAAATGAGATATTTTTGTATTTTTTCAATATTTCTGAAATAATAGGAAAAGACAGGAAAGCAGAAAATAATGCTAAAAACAAAATCAAAGCATCTACTAGGCACCTCCTCAGCAACGATGCAAAAAATTGGTGAGCCTTGGTATTGCACCAAGAGTGTTGCAACTCACAGGGAATGCCCTACTGGACAATGATATATACATAGCAGATGCATTCTGTTCATGTAATCCTCTTTTTCTTTATGAAAGGGTACTATTCCTTAAACTATGATAAGAAATGGAAAGTAAATTGCTGGAAGGAAATGACAGAAAGGAAAATTGAATTGCTGAAAAGAAATGACAGGAATGAAACTAATTTAATTTGCAAAAAAGGAAATGACTAAAAAGAAACAAAACTATATTGTTGAAAATAAATGGCAGAAAGGAAACTAATTCTAAACCACAATTAATTTGGCCAAACGGCTAAATGCACTCTACTTGTCCTATGGTCTATCTACCATGCTTTTACCCATGCAACTAAGCTATCCATGACTTAATTCTATTTGAAAAAGTGTTGATTTTCAGCTTGGAGGAAAGAAAAGGGCTAAAGTGACTAATGTAGGGCTTAACGCATGAAATAAGGCTTAGAAGTAGAAAGAGTGGGGTTAAACCTTATAAAACCTTATTATAGCGCAGAAAGGGCTTTAGAGCGGAATGAATTGAAAAGTGCAATGGCGGAGATGCGATGGAGGAAAAAGTAGGAGCGATAAATGTTAACAGGAATGACTAAACAATGTGAAGTGCGATGAGGTAAGAACTGCGAAGTGCGACGGGGAAGAAGTTGCGACATGAAAAATGCAATATCGTAACTGATGGAAAGATCGGTAAGTATTAACGAAAACCAACTGAATAGTGCGAAGTGAGAAATGTGATGGGTGACATGGCAGTGGGACTGGCAGCGGAGCGTGATCGCAATCGGCAGATCAGAGTGGTAAGTCTTAACAAAAAAGGGAAAATATTGCGAAGTGCGATTTTGCGAAAAGGCGAAGTACGGTAGTGGGAGTTTCAAGGAAGAAAAGGGTAGAGGTCAACCTATAAGGTTTTGAAGTGTTTTTCCGTTAAAATAGTTGTGATAGCCGTAAAATGTGAAAACAAAGGAAAAGAAGGTAGACTTCGTCATTTTGAAGTGTTTTTGGGAATAAAAGGGTGCACCAGCTGCAATAAGTGAAATAGAAGGGATTAGAAGCATAAAAGAGGTGCTTGGAAGCGAATGAAGAGATGGATAGGGACTGGAAAATGGAGCGGAATGGCTTAATAATATCTCTGGGTATTTTGATGCCTATTCCCGCAAACAAACCTGTAGATTCATGCACAGGAAAATAGAAAAGAATGTGTGATAAAACAGTGAACAAAAAGCAGTTTTTGGGTCTGTGGGAAGGTTCACCCTCCTCGAGCTCTATTGATAGAGATGAGAAAGGAGTCTTGATCCACATTTTTTTTGGATTTTTTCCTCTATTCTATTACTCGCAAGCAAATGAGAAACTACAACAACATACTGAAAGAAAAACTAAACAATGATGAAACTATGAGAAGCAGAACTAATTGAATGATAGAAAGAAAACTATATTAATGGAAGAAAGGAAAAGATAGTAACAGCAGAGAAGTTGAGGCACATGTATTGGGCCCTAACCCATGAGCCTAGCTCTCTGAAACTTAACTCAGTAAAATGAAATCAGTCTGCTCATTTCATAAAATAATAACCTCATACATCTCTGAAAGTTTGATCACTGAGTAAAATAATGAAAATCTCAATAGCTTGCAACAAAGTTCCAACTAGAATCAACTAACTCTTCCTAGCTATAGTCTGCTCTATTTATTCTATAGGGCAGCTACCAACATCTCTCCTGAAAATGGTGATTGAGTCCAATTGACTCCAAGTAAACATAGATTGAGTGTGTTATCACTCCAATAATTCTTAATAGTTGTGAGATTTTTTATTTTAGTTTAAAGAATATTAGAGGTAACTACAAACCTACTTTTAAGCCTTAGGATCTAGCCTTCCTAACCCTCAGAGAGGGCTCTCTCTATATGATTTATCTTTGTTGATTGTATTTGATTTTAGGCTAGTTATGTAGGGTAAATTGGTTTTGGATTTTGATTTGATTTGGTGGTAAAATCACTACTCAGATGGATAGATGTAGGTCTGAATTCCATTGGGCTAATGGAGTCAATGTGTCAAGAAATCAGATCAGCATCAAGTTCTAAAGGGAAATGTTTATAGGACAAGATAACTGAGTTACTTCAAATCTTCAAGGCTGATGGTGAAAATGGTTTTAATAGGGATAAAAGAGCAATTAAGGGTTCTTGAATTCGGATTATGAGTGAAAAAGAGGAGGTCAATCGAAACTAGGGAGAAATTAAGGGTTCCCTAATCTAGATATCAGAGGAAAACATATAAATGATAATCAGTCAAAACAGAGTGCTTTTAACATATTCTGAAATAACAATTCCTGATTTATCATTTAGATTTAGAACAACGTTCAAGTATTGATGAAAAACATAATAAATTGACAAGAAAACAAGTGAAAATACTTCACTATAGTGGCCCAACACATGAATCCTGTAATATGATGCTTTATTGCTTTAATCCAGTCTGTTGACTTGAAATTGGTACAATCACCCTTAGGTTCAGAATAGTACAACTATAGAAATGTTCAGCAATTCATCCACCCTCAATACTTCCAAATGAGAAGTATTTATACAAAAATTCTTTACAAAATATCCTAAAACAAACTTAGGAATTATTCATGGAAAAGAAATATCTTCATGCAAGAAGATAGTGACAGCTTTCTAACTAATGCTAGTTGTCCCTTTTTAATTGAAATTACTTGTTTGTTGTCTTGATTTTATTACCGCTTTCTCTCTTTCTTGTTCAATGAAGGTTGCAGCTGGACAATGAGGTGTCTTTCACGTGGGCAACATTATGTCTGCATTGTAATTTTTTATTTACTTTAAAATTTGACCTTGAACTGATATTCTTTCACCTGATACTCTTTATCCTGATACTCTTTCTCTACAAAACTATAACTGTAAATGTAAAAAAAACAATCTTTGTTTTCCTGTTTGGTACTTACTGCAATCTGATTTCACAGTAAATCAATCAAATTTTCCCAAAGTTCAGCCTCTGGCAGTTTTATCTTCATCATCCTCCTGAAATTCTCATCAGCTTCAGTGTATTTTGCGAATGTAGGCTTATTGATAAAAATGTGTTTTACCTCATGATGTAGGTAAAAAAAATTCTCAAATATTTTGTAAAGGACCTTTCCTGATTGGATTCCCTGCAAGGTTGAATTGTTCACTTGCTCCTTTGCAAACTCTCTTATCTTTTTATCATAATCATCATGCTTCATTAATCTGTCATTAATAACTAGAGGATTGGGAAGGAATTTTTGCCTCAGAAGGCCAAACTTGATCATGAACCTTGTGATAGCCACCTCCATGTTCTGGAATTTCTCTTCTAACTATATCATCAAATTCTTCCTAGAAATTACCTTCCTAACTTCTAGGATGGTTTCTATCCTATCATTAATTCCAATTTATTCCAACTCTTGCCTATTCTTAGAATTTAGAAATTTGATGATTTCAAGAGCTTCTTCAAGTTTCTTACCAAGCTCTTCTTTGATCTTTTGAATTGCTTCTCTTGCTAATTTTACTAAGTCTTTCTTCTCATATATGACCTGTATGGATGGCCAAATATCATTGACAGACTCAATGATATTAGACCATAGTTGTTGATTGAAATGTGCCATCGGTTCCTTTAGTGTCAATTATTTTTCTAACTTTTTCAACTACTCATTTAATCTGTTTGCTCTTTTTTCTTCATTCTTATGCATTATCTTGGAAATTTTATTGTCATATTCAAGACTTTTAAGTTGTTCTTTAAGTCTGTTTATCTCATTGGTCTGAATAGACATGTCCTGCATAGCTTTTACCAATTTGCATGCTTCATCTAAATTTTGTGTTGCTGTTGTTGAAGATTCTGTTGCTGAAGTGATAGGTAATGTTGTAGCCATGGGGATTGTATGTGCCAGTGGTTCAGCTAGTGTGAAAGGTACAATGGTAGTAACTATAGGAATCACTGTGACTAGAATTTCTTCTTCTTTATCCTTTTTCTCTTGGACCAACTTTTCCATTTCATTCTCCATTTCCTTTATCTGAGCAGTCAACTGTAAAATGAGATTCATCATCTCATCTTTCTGATTTATATCCTGTAAGACTTCCTTGGCTTGAGGATTTTCTGTAGGGGGCAGCTTTAGTTGTTTATTTAATGTAGCAATGCTTTCATTTTTCTTCTTGATCAATTCTTCTCCAACTTTTACATTTTTAGGATCATATCCTACTTCAATTACTAGTTCTTCCAAGTATTTAATTCTAGCATATTTTTCCTGTGAAGATGCTTTCTCCAATTTGAGATGATCTCTAATATTTACAAGAGTGTTTTGCAGTTTCTGTGCACTCATGGCCTTGGTGGGCATTATAGAATAAGTCATCTCCCCTGCTTGCTTATGAAACTCAATTTGGTCCAGAGGATGAATATCCTGGACTAAGACTTCAAAATCTATCTTTTTGTTATCAGAAGATGACTTAGGAGTCTGAACTGTAAGTTGAAGAAATCTCATCTGCGTATTTTTATTCTTATAATCAAAGGCTGAAAGTAGCCTATTATGGATGCCAGGAGTTTGTTTTAGATACTGAGAATATATTTCCGTTTTAATTTCTTCATTTCTAGCTTTGATTTCTTTGTATCTTTATTTTATATCCATCTCCTTTTCAATTGGTTTTTTAGATTAAGAAACTTCAATACTGTGCTTCTTCTGAATTAGCTGAGTCTTTGAAGTAGTAGGTTGTTGTTCTTCAATTATTTTAGGAGGTGCATTGTCTTTTTCTTCTATTTCTATATCAATCACCTCTATTGTTTCCTTTTCTTTATTGGTAGGATCTAACTTTGGCTTTTTACTGTATCTCAATTTAAACTTGGTCTATGTTGTAGTCTCTGCAGTATAGGATCTTTCCTCTCTAATTCTTTTTACATTTATGTCTTCTTGGGCTGGAGTTTGCAAATTTTGACTAGTATCACTTTGCTTCTCTGCCTCTACCAAGGTATTCTCTAACCATTCAAATTGGTTGGAGAATTTTTCAATCTCTGGCTTCTTTTCATGTATATAGGGAGTCAATTTGCATTTAACTCTCATTTTACTAATAACTCCAAGGGGATCATAATACCACAGGAAACTGGGACTGAACTTGAACTCCTACAAAAAAATTTCGGCCTCTGGACCTGCATCTCTATTTTTACAGATAAAAGGGCCAACCTAGTTCTTCAACTTGAATTGTGTCTTTTTCTTTGCTGCCAAGAAATTAATTTCATCTGAATTTAGAATCTACCTTATGTATTCCAGAGAAAATACCCTCATAGGGAGGTATTTAGGCAGTTTATATGGAACAAGAATTGATCCATATACTCTTATTTCAGTGTGATTTTGGTACAAGTACCTATCACCTGTCCTATTATGCTCTGACATCTGCAAGACCTTTTTAATCTCTTCACTAATTCTGGGATGTATGCTACTGTTCAACAAATTGACTATGGGATGAATGAAGGAATCTGTAAAATCTATATAAGTGAACTCATTGGAGTCTTTCCTTATCAATGAAGTCAAAAAGATGACAGATTGATGATTTCCATCCATATAAAGCTTCTGAAGGTTTCTATTGAATTTCTCAAATTGAAAGTATAAGAAAATGTGAAAGAGGAATGATGAATACTTGAAAACACCTTCAGAAGGTATTTTGACCAATTGTTCATGAATATTGTCAACAAGTTATTGGGAAAAATTAAAAATGGTAGCAGGAGGCTGACCAGGTGTGAAAGTAGATAGAAAACCTAACACTGCAACATCAGCATGTTCATCTGTGAAGTAGCCAAAATGAAAGAAAACATAGAGATGATATGTCTAGTCCTTTCAGAGAATTTTTCAGAAGGGTATGGAGGATTTATCTTAGTAATTTCTACAGAAGAAGGCATGAAGGTTTGAAATATTTGGAACCTCTTGGGGAATTCTAGATTCAAGTATAGTTGAGTGAGAGCCTCAATGGATAAAGGGACTTCATCTAGTCTAGATTGGATCCGGAGCATTTGATTAATTGAATCTGCTGTAATAGTAAACAAGACTTCTTTTTCAGAGCTTACTATGGCTCTTTGATCAGGAAAGTAGCATGATAAACAAATTATAATCACTTATGGGCATTGGTAGGTCGGAGGAACAACATATTTTGGTAAATTAGAGTCCCGGATGAACAATTCATCAGCCTGATCTATGGATTTTTCTTGGCTCCAGTAGTGGAGCTCAAGAAGGTTAAATTCTATGACTGTATCAGTAATTTTGAAGTCTGTATCAGCTAATGGAATGTGCTCTATATCTACAACAGGGGGTTGTAGAGTATTGATAGGTACAATATTTTGGAAGCCATTTTTTTGCTTGATTTATCAATTTTTACTCTTTTGACTTTATAAACACGTATTTAGGCTTGTAGGAGCACCTCTGGAAGTTTTAACAGTTTGTAGAAGGATTTGAATAAAACAAGGGCTTATCTTTTTTCTGCAAAGGTATAAACTTGCTCAAATAACTTTAAAATGTAATCTTTGTACTAAAAGGCAATCTCAAGACCTTGGAATTTGGTAAAAAGAGACCTAGAGTCTATAGAAAGTGAATTGAAAGGCACAGAAGTCTTTGTTAGTTATAAAGAGGCTTTAAAATTCTTCAGTTTAGTCAATTTGTGAATTTTTTAATAGTCCAAGACTTCAGAATATGTGCAAGCAGGTCCAGGGTTTACAGAAAAGAGCTTTTAGGAATGCAAAGGGCTTTCTTTAGGTTCAACAAAAGGCTTTAAATGATTCAATTTAGCGGTATTATTCTTTTAGATCAAGGAATAGTTCTGTTCTTTTGAAGAATACTGGGAAAATGAAGATTTTCTAAGCAAGAGGGTTTTAGAGGTGGAAGAAAGGTTTCTGAAGCTTCCTGCTGGTCTGTATAAGCTTCAATTCGATTATGAGATCTTCGAATTCTGGTGAATTAGGCTTAAAATGAGGTCGGCAACGTAATCTGGTAGCGAAAACACTTGTCGGCAGTGCCTCTTCAGTGCAAAATATAACAAAAAAGTGAAAAAGGGTGCAAATGGGCGGTTTTATGCATTGTTATCAACAGTGAATGCATTTAATGGGAGGTCAATTTTTGAATTGACAGGGTGGTTTGCGCACTGGGGGAGAAAATAACCTAGCGGTCTTTGCAATGAGTAAAGGTGGTGTTGTACGGTACAACAACCCTCCCCATTTCAAAATTTTAGAATAAAGTTTGTTTAGAAATAGGTCCCCTTTCTTTTTTAGATAAAATAAAAGACTTTGAGGAAATCCGATTATTTTATATAAAACAATAAAAAGATTCATTGTTTAAAAGTCATATATCGCATATCGCATATATCAAATACAAGTGAACAAATGTGACATTGAATTTTTCCAATCCGATGAACTATCAAGTCTTATATCGCATCGGCACAAAGCATAGAAGTATTCATGTTAAAAAGCCTGATGCGATAAATTAAATCACAATCGCAAATCGATAGGGTCTGTTAGACTCGGTCTTGACAGTCCTCCGTCAGAGATCATTTCTCTTATTACATTTCATGTTTTAGGTGTCTCATCCCGCTCATTCATCTGCATTCTGCTAGGGGCATGCCAATATCTAACAGAAGGACTTTGTTTTCTCGTTTCCCTCATATCTGTACTTGCTGGGTTTGGTCTTCAGAAATGTTGAATAATTCCCGTAGGCCACGAGGATGTCTTTAGTGAGTTTTTATTTCGAGATTTTCATTGTCAATAATGCGAGATTGATTCTTCTTCAAAACCCTGTTTTGAAGAAGAAATCATCAAATGTGTTTTTGTAATAAATATGTAATTTTTCAAAGTGTTTCAAGTTGTACAGCTCTTCAATGGCAGCAGCTTTAGCAGCTCCTATCCCTGCAAAAGCACAAACAGAAAGAACATCATCAGCACAAAGAGACAAAGCGAAATCAAACAAAACAAAGTTTTCATTCAAATACCAGAATGCCAAAACTCTACAACTTGGTTTTCCGAATCAGAAAAAATCAAAGCCATGTCTTTGTGAAAACGTTTCTATGTGTATCAATGTCAATTTGGCATTCAAAGGGTTGATTGAAATCGAGGTTTAGTGAAGAGAAGGCAAAGCTTGCAAATTTTCAAGCCGTGACTGTGTGAAATCCTGGCGTGGCGCATAGGTGCGACGTTGCGCATTGGGCGCTCCTCCACAGTGCATTTTTGCACTGGCGCGGTGCACTCACCAGGCGCGGCGCACTGGGAGTCTGCGCGGTGCACAGAGCATTCCACCATAAGATTTATCATAGTTGCATAGGCTGTGGAATTTATTCGATGGCAGCTAAATATTCATCATGCCCAGGAGTATGTATGGAGTCGGAGCTGGAACACGTTACTACTATGACTCCCGAGGCGCTCGCCATGAAGCAGAGACCAGGCAGGAATGCTGGGCTTGCATGATAATTCCTATTACATTCTAGATTTTTGTTTCATTGACATTGAGCCTCGGACCATATGGTACCACACATCTAGTGTTTGGGCCAAATTATTCCCATTATCTTGAAGCCAGCCCCATTTTTGTCAAGGAAATCAAGGTTAATGATGAGGAGCGACATGATAATCCCGGTCTTATGCTGTATGGTTTCTCCACTAAGCAAAACTCGATGTAAATCGGAACTGGAGCGCGGCGCACAGTCTTATGCAGGAGGCTTAATTGGGGCAGCTCGTAAACTTAATAGGAAGGATGCAGACATTGCCATCAATTGATCCCGGGGTCTCCGCCACGCCAAGAAGTGCGAGGCTTTGGGTTTCTGCTATGTCAATGATATTGTGCTTAGCATCCTGGAATTTCTAAAGTTCCATCAGCGTGTGCTTTATATTGATATTGATATTCATCATGGTGATGGAGTGGAAGAAGCCTTCTACACTACAGACCGTGTGATGACTGTATCTTTTCACAAATTTGGGGATTACTTTCCAGGCATAGGTCATATTAAATATGCAGGATATGGGAAAGGGAAGTACTATGCCTTGAATGTTCCTTTGAATGACGGAATTGACGATGAGAGCTACAAGAACCTTTTCAGGCCCGTTATCCAGAAGGTAATGGAAGTCTATCAGCCAGAAACAGTTGTTCTGCAATGTGGAGCAGACCCACTCTTAGGGGACAGGTTAGGGTGCTTCAATTTGCCAGTCAAGGGACATGCAGATTGTGTTTGTTTTGTTTGGTCGTTTAATGCACCACATATGTCTGCAGTTGGTGGATATAGGACTGAAGCTAGTCCTGCATGGCCTCTTAGTTCATCTGGATATCCGATTCTTACTGGTTTGGGTGATCCTCATGGGAGAGACGAATTTTTTGCAGAAGGATTTGCATTCCAATTTTTGTGCCCCGTAATGATAAAATTGGCGGTGTAATAGGAAAGGGCGGTGGCGTGCTATTTTTAATAAAAAATTCGGTTTTTATTCAAATGGAAAAAGGAAAAAGTGGAAAGTCAAAGACTAAAAACTAAATATAAAACGTAGATATCTACAACAGCAGGAAGATAGGTTGGATTGCCCATGTTTGTCTTCAGTTACGAGATCTACGCTACAGGTGTTGCCTCCTCATGGGTTATCAAACATATTTCAAATGTAACGCAACTTTTGAAGATTATTTGGCTTTTGTTCTCTATTTTTAGTTTTCAATTCTTGAGCTGTTGTAACAGCCCCTCTGTCTGTCAATCTACATTCTGGAAAAATTGGTCCTATTTATTGTATTGTAAATATTTGTAAGGGTGAGAGTTCTGAAAAGTGTGGGAGGAAAAAACCCAGCGCTATCACTGTACAGTTTTGACAGAGAAATAATTAAATGGTGCAGCTCTGATTTGTAAGATTCTTGCGGTATGAGTTTAGCATCTGTTTTTCCTTTATGTTTCATATGTTTTTGTTATGTTCACAGTTCATTCATAATCGTTTTCAGTTGAATGCTTTTACAGTAAGAAAGGTAGAATTCATTTCTTGCTCTGCCTTGTGTGTCTTCTTCTGCCTAGAAGGGATTCATTGGTTAATGCCCTTTTCAGTCTTCTTAAATAATCTTTTCACCTCATTTAAATTAAATTTGATTTCTAAAACCTCATGCCTATCTCGCCTTATGAAATACTCTGTGCCTTTGATTAAATCTCTCTACTCATGATGTCCTTGGTCCCATACAGCCCAGAAAACCTAATCATTTATCAAAATACCTCATTCATATTTATTTACTAGCCTAAAATCAGTATCCATTATAAGTCATCTTAGGCCCTTTTGGACATCTTTTGCCGAGATAGACCCAGAGAGAGCCCTCTCCTGTCCTCGTAGGGATAGCTACGAGGCTGAGCTTGGTTTTATGTTACCTTGAATCCTGCTTTCCTTCAGCCTAAGGCAGATTCAAGCGCTAACAGGGTCTTAAAGGTTTCACTTTTGTTTTACAAAACTCCAATGCGATGTAACCTATCGTAATCGCTTTTCGAAGAAGATACCCGTCATTTGGTCTATCGCAAAACTCTGATGTGATGCAATTTATCGCAATCGCATTTTGGAGAAGCAACATCACATTTACTTGATTTATAAAATATCGATGCGATAGAACTTATCGCAAATCACATTTCTAAAAGGATACTCTTCATTCGGTCTATTTCATAAACGCCGATGCGATGCGATTCATCAAAATCGCATTTCAGAGGAACAACAACACGTATACTTATTCTGCAAAACTCCGATGCGATGGACCCCACCATCATCGCAATCGCAAATCGGTGGAAATCATATACAACTTAATTCCTTTGGGAATGTCCGATGCGATATACTATCATTGCAATCGCAAATCGGCGGAACATATGAGATGATATTTGATTCCCTTTTGAAACCTTCGATGCGATGGATAGATATTATTTGTTTATCGTTGTTTTGTGCCACACATATATTATTTATTAATCACAATTGGGAAATTCAAAAGGAAAGTTTTTACGTTAAAAAATCAATATCGCCGATCTCCGATTTGTATGATAATAATTAATTATAAAATCAAATGAATTATGGTGATCGATTCTAATATGAATGCATGAATGTGACTCTTATGGAGGGCATTTAAGTTTAATATGAGTTAATCAATTGGGATCATTAATAAAAATCTTTTCACACAGTTGTTCTTCTAACTTCATTCCTTCCCGGTCTGAAAGGTTTTTCTCATTTGCAGAGCCATAGACCATCCAACCCTCTCATTTTCCAAGCCATTGAAATGATACCAGACGGGAAAATGTCTAAAAAATTTAAGAAAGAAAGAATTGTTGCCGCCGCAAAGATTGTTGTCACTCCCACGATACCAAAATAAAAACCAGCTAAAATCAAGTTGGTTACAGATACGGCATGCCAGGGTCTCAGGAAGCTTTTCTGGGAAGAAGTGTACAATTTGATTGAAGCAGAAAAACCCACTCTAACAGAGGCAAAAGCGAAAGTACTAGATGAAGAAGACTCAGATTCTGATTCTAAGACTCCTCTCAAAGCACTTGCAAATTATTTTCTTCACAGAATTGCAGCTCGGGAAAATATGTTCCCCTATTATGATGTAGTACGATGGGTGATAGACAATATCACCATCACAAACAGAACCTTTGTCTCAGCTGTGGGAACAAGTTTTGGGTCTTTTAGAGCGGAAGATATCAAAGCGATGTATCATCTCCCAAATCCTCAAAAAGTCTACAACAATGCTTTCATAGCAGATTTCACCGCAAGTAATGAAGTTCAATCAGACCCTATTAAGGATTGTAGATGAGCTCCAGAGAAACATAAAAATGAAGCATTAGGTATGTACTTCGTGGAGTCTCTTGGACCCCCATATTGCTATGCTGCTGCAATGATGTGTAGAATCTTTGGGAATGACAATTCTGCGAGGTTTTCAATTTAGATGGTACCCCTTATTCATGCTGCTATGAATTCTGAAATTATGGATTGGTCAGTTAGCCTTTCTGACAAGATAGCTAATAGAATTCTGGAATATAAAAAGGATAAAGACACTAGGAATACAACTCCTTTTCATTTATATATGTGCCTATATCTTAGATGCTCTGTGTTTCAATTCAGAATTTCCCATTCTAGGTTGGAGATGGACTCCACAGGAACCTGTTCCGATTCACATTTACCATAAACTATTGTGGAAGGTCCATTTAAAAATCATGTATATAGGATTTGTCATGGCTTTTTTTTGCCTGTCTATCAGACCATTTTTAACCAATTTCCTCCCCGGCTCTCTAAAAAAGAAAAGAATGATTTATCCCTTATTGGAAATTGGTTTGGAGAAGAAATATTTACATATATCATAGTTTTTGGAAGCATTTTAGAACCCCGTATCTTACCTCTATATGTTCCTGACAAACTGTTAGCCCAAGAAATTTCTTACCAGTTGACAGAAAGAGGTATGTCAAGATGTTTAAAGAACGCCAAGAAATTGATGTGGCCTACCTTTCCCTTTCATTGTGGAAATTATACTCTGAATGATTTCAAACATGCTAAGAAGGAATTCATTAAAATAAGATATCTTAATCTTGCAACTGTCCCAAGGAGACAGTATGATCCAAATAAAGTAGCTTTCAATTTCACAACTTTGGTTCAAATTGCTAGGTTTGAGCATGAACCCGATGAATTTGATGATTTATTTGTCTCTATTGAGAAATTTTCCCAAGTTTATGACTTGGCTAAATCCAAGTTTCAAGTAGAGGAAATGAACAAATTTTGGCAGTTCATAAATCAGAGATTGCTGAAAGCTCCCCTTGACTAGCTAAGGATTCCTTTGCAAGAAGCTAAAAGTACAGAAACATAACAAAAGAAAAAGGAAGACATGGCTAGCAAGACAAAAAAGGAAGTGTCTACTAGCAAAGCTGATATGCATACTGAGAAGGAAAATACAGCTGTCAAACTTGATGTTCAAACAGAGAAGGAGAATACAGGTACTAAGACCGATATGCAGTCTGAAGAAAGAAATACAAGTGATAAACCCAATGATAAACTTGAAAGAGAAACAACCACGGAAAGAGTGGTAAATTCTGCTGAAATTGTTGTTACTCCCCAATTGCTAAGACAATATCAGCAATTTTAACAACAAGTTGGAGGACAAAATAATTCTCAAGTTGATAGTTTGAATAATCAAGATATGGAGATTATCCCTGAACATCCATCAGAAGAAATTGTGTTGAAAGTTGAATAAATCCCTCCTCTAGATATCTTTTATAGTCCTAAGCATAGGGATGTTGTCGGGAAACAAAGTAAAAGAAGGAGGACAGATCAAGAATCACTTTCATCCCCACAAGTTGAATTCATGAATATTGTCTGGAAGAATACTGAGGTAAATCCTTCAGAGGATCTTACCAAACTGTCACAATATGCAGGTGCCTACAGTGCAACCACTATAGATAAAGTTGTTGAATTCAATCAAATGATCAAACAAAAAGACTCACAAATAGCAATGCTAGAAGAAAAGACAATAAATGATCAGCAAAAGATAATGCAGTTGGAGCAGCAGTTAACAGAAGAAAAACTCAGAGCCGAACAGCTGGAAGAACAACCGAGTGTGGAAAATAAAAAGCTTGATCAAAAAGCTTTGAATAAGCAACAACAGTTGTCCCAAGAGGTGTCCAAGTTACAAACCTTGCTGCAAAATGAGAAAACTTCTAAAGCATAGCAAGGAAAAATATTTCAAGCAAGATTGGATAAATTTAAGGATTATCCTAAAATTGACCAATTTAAAACTGAATCTCTGGAATCAAATAAGCTATTGTCTTAACAGTTAGATGATCTCTGTCAAAATATTGCACAAGCAAAGAATTTGTGTGAAATAAAATCTTCCCTTATTGATGAATCAGTCAGCCTCATACTTGAATTTGAGAATGCAGATGACAAGATATCAGAATTTATTTCATGGCAAAACACAGAAGAAGGAAAGAATGCAAATCTTCCCAGGATCGAAGAAAGACATAAATAAATTTTGTTTCCTGAATGGGAAAAACAGTTGATTAAAGAAGAAAAAGCTACATCAAGGGCCAATGATATGATGAACAATCTGACACAATTAGTTAATGATAGCTTATATGCTACTAATTTAGTTTCAGATTGTATTCCAGGTAAATTACCAAAGGTGAAATAAAATGATACCAGGTGGAAGCAAGAATTAATCAATAAGAATCAGAAAATTAGCAAAATTCAATAAATTACATGGGATTTCATGTGGACATATTTAATTAAACCACACAGTCAACAGATGACAATCAAATGCCTTTCAAACGCCATCAATTGCATCATTCCAAAGTTATCCGATGCCACGTACACTGGTCAGTTGCATTCGAGGCTGAGTCATCCAACCGAGGTCAAGGATATGCTCAAAATATGCCATCTCAACACAATGAATATAGGAGAAAATCAATGAATCTGTTTTATTTTGATATCGCAATTCTTTTTTAGGATCTCCGATGATTTTTTCTAGGATAAGTTATAGATAATTTGTTTTGTTATTTTCCTATTTAAACCCCTTTCATGCATTTAGAAAGGGGTCCTGAATTTGTAATAATTTTGGCTTGGATGATACATTTTTGTACTCCATTGATTATTTTATTTTTATAAAGGATCACATTCTGTGATTTATGGTGAATTATCTTTAAGAATTGCATTTATGTACCTTGGAGGTTGTTTTAAGTTAAAGCACAGGACCTGGATATTTAGTTGCATCAAGAAAATATTTCAATGAATCTGGTATTTCTATCAATTTACTGTTATTTTATTTATTTTATGAAGTATTCTCTTTGAAATTTGCTATCATTTATATATGCTTGTTTTCTCAAATATTTCTGTGTCATATCATTTCTGAAGATATAGAAATATTCATCTATTATAGTATATGCAAATGATATTTAGAGTTATGAATGTGATGTGTTATTCTAACTCTGTTTAATTTCTTAAACAGAGTTATCATTATATGATATTGCATCTTTCTGTTGAATAATAATACATTTTCATGGTTATTTGTTTAATTGATACCATCTTAAAATTCGTATTCATACTTAATACCCGGGTTAGTTTTAGAATTATTTGCAAGTTACAATTTAAGTTAGATAGATTATTTCAGTCAGTTAGTTCCATTATTCACCTATACAAACACTCCATTACCAATCTATTCACTATTAGGAAACTAGTCCTATAAATCCAGTCAGAGCCACCACACCAAATGGAAAAAGAGTTGTCCTAAGGTCCCAACCAAGTGGTTTTCGCCTAATTCTTGAAGCAGCGATTTTCGAGGCTTCAACATTTTTGGCACTAGAAGGAGGGCATGAGCTATGAATGGAAAGTAAATCCAAATCTA
The DNA here is from genome assembly GCA_034641835.2 of Pinus albicaulis. Taxonomy (NCBI): domain Eukaryota; kingdom Viridiplantae; phylum Streptophyta; class Pinopsida; order Pinales; family Pinaceae; genus Pinus; species Pinus albicaulis. Next base: position 1,024,005,742 of record CM076574.1, read on the forward strand.
CAGGCCATTCTAAGAGAAATTCACCCTCATCACCTTCCTCAATTTCCTCTACATCTCAAATCACTAGGGAATAAATTGAGAAGAACATCAATACACCCACTACCAAAACTTTAGATCTGTCAAACAATCAACCTCCTGAGTCCCCTAAAATATAAGCTTTAGTTCATAAACTCCAAGGGTTTTGATTATCATTAAAAGAGTCTAAAATATCCGAAGGTAGTGTTACTTCACAATTTGTTTCTTCCAGACCTCTCACTAGGTCACAAAGTGAAAAACTTGGTATTCCTCCAAAGGAATTTCCTTTACCAAGTCGAGTTAAGATCAGAAAAACATCCTCAGAATCAGGTAATGATATCATTTCTTCATCGCAAACTCACTCATCTGCTTCCTAGACTCAAACCCAAAAGAGCATAGTTATTTCAACAACCTCTACTCAAATACTAGTTGTCTCTTCTAGTCCTTCAACTGTTATCACAATAATGGCACAGAGAACATGAGATAGTCCAGGAGCCGTTGCAATGCCTGCACCTTTACATGATTTACCAGATCATCCTGAAAAATGGCTTCCAAAATTTAGTCCTGACCTTAACATACAAGCTGAAGAACACATCAATAACTTTCTGCTTGTTGTAAATTTGAACAGATTTGAACATGAGGATGTTGTAGTCAGGTTATTCCCCTATACTTTGCAAGGGGCAGCAGGATCCTGGTATTTTTCATTACCTTCAGGATCTATTACAAGTTGGGACATTTTCCAAGAACATTTCTTAACCAAATTTGGAGATGACAGATAAATAGCGACTTTAATCAATGATCTCTCCAATTTGAGAGTAGAACCCAAAGAACCTATTAAATATTTTAATTCCTGATTCAAAAAACTTTTGAATAAAATTCCTACAACCTCAAAACCTAGTGAGCAAGTCAGAAGTGAATGGTATATAACAACTTTGCCGTCAAACATAGAAATTTTTGTAGATAGAGCTGCTAAACCTACTTTGGCTGAAAACATGAAAGAAGCAATTGCAGTTGAAAGACGAATTATTTCTTTGGATAAGAAGATGCTATTGAAGACAAAAAATCCAAAAAGGTCACCTTTAAAGATGATTCCAAGAAGAAGACACCCAGTGATCCTTATGATATGGAAGTATTATAGAAATTTCTCAAAACTATGTCTAATGAGATGGTTGAGATTAAAAAACAAGTGGCAAAGACTTCTACCAAAAGGCCGTTCAAAAATTTCAAAAGAAATCAAAATATTGAATCAAAACCACCCAATTCAATCTCTAACGCAGATTCAGATCTAGAAGAAGACGAGGAAGATGATACACCTCCATTATCGGAAGAAGATGAGGAAGAATAAATATCTGAATTACATGGGATGTGGGATTTCATTCTTCCTAGTTCAGACAGTGAAAAGGAACAAGAAGCCATGCGAGTAAGTACAAGAAGTAAATCTATACCAAATCTGTCCAAACATCTCCAAAAAAGAAAAGTTCAACTTCGACTACTAAAGACAAAACCCATGCAAAGAAAACTTCCTTTTTTCCCACTCAAAATCAACCATCATCTTCTAATCCTCCTACAACAACATCTAAGACTCTGGTGGTATCAGATCCTATGGATTATAACATTGTTGAAGACATGAAGAATACCAGAGCGAATATCTCTCTACATGAACTTAGCAAACTTAAATATCAACAGAAGTTGTTATTGAAAGAATTAAATGCAACACCCATTTCTCCTCTACCTAACGGTGTTGTTGCCAAAGCAGCTAAAGGATCAGGTAAGCCACCAGATAAAGTAGATGCTACTGATACTATTCTTATTGGAGAAAGATAAAATTCTCAGACACCTCCTTTTCTTTTGACTTATGAAATATATAACAAGAATTTGCATAATTTTTTGATAGATTCAGGAGCATCATCTAATATAATGCCTACTTCAGTTTGTGTAAAATTGAATATTGAACCACAGAAATCTGTGGTTCACATTGTTCAATTAGATCGGACTAAAGTGCAAGTTGTGGGAGAAATTAATTCAGTCACCATTAGGTTAGCCTCTGATCCTAGGATAGTCCGGAGAATTGATATACTGATTGCAGATATTCCTGAGTTCTATGGATTAATATTGAGCAGGTATTGGTCTGCAAATCTTAATGGTTACATTGCCACTGATTATTCTCACATGTGGCTTCCTTACAAAGGGAAACCAAATCCAATCAAGGTTGAACGAGAAAAACACATGACGCATACTGTCACAGAATTTGAACAAGAAAATGAATCTGTATCTTTTAACAACAACATTCTCGGAGGTTATTCTATTGAATCATTCCTTGGAAATTTCACAGCACCACAATCACCTTTTTCTGTAAATACTTTTATTTCGCGAATTGAAAATTTTTCACAAACTGATTCTTCAAGAATTGTTAATGTTTCTGATCAATCTGTAGATAAACCTGTAAATAAATCTTTATTTTGGTCTTTGTATTTTGATGGATCAAAATCTAGTGATGGCGCAGGAGCAAGATGCATTTTAATTGATCCAGAAGGAGAGAAAATTGTTCTTTCAAGTAGATTAGAATTTGAGTGTACAAATAACACTACAGAGTATGAAGCCTTGATCCAAGGGCTTTATAAAGCAATAGGGTTGAATGTTAAATACCTGAAAGTGTATGGTGATTCCGAAATTATTATCAGACAAGTAATGAATGATATCCATTGTCTTTCAGGACATCTCAAACATTATCAAACCCTTGTGCAAGACCTTACCACTCAATTTTTAGCATTTAATATCTCTTCCATTCCTAGAAATAAAAATACATCAGCTGATTTGTTAGCTAATGTTGCTTCCAAACTCCTCCCTGCTGAAGATTACAATCCAGATAGGTTTTCAGTCGAATTAATATTTCGACCATCTGTTCCCGATAATATCACAAACTAGAGAGTATTCTATCATGATGAAAATATCTTGAATTTCTTGACTTCAGAGAAATCTTATGATGAACAAATAATTGATGAAAATGATCATGATCTTCAAAATACCTCAAAAAGTAATGAAAATCCTATTCCCAAATCTGTAGTTAAACTTGATAATCTATATGATATAAAAGACAGATTCAAGAAAGTTACTAATGCTAAACTTCAAAGTTCTACTTTGAAGTTTAAATTAGTAAATCTTGGTACTGAGTCTAAACCACAGATTGTTGATTTAGGACTCGAGTTAACATCAGAGGAAAGCTCAACTTTCTTCAGGCTTCTGAATAAGTACAAAAATGTCTTTGCTAGGAATTATGAGGATTTGAAAACTTATGATACTTATGTTATCCAACATACTATTCCAATTCTTTCTGATGTAAAGCCAGTACAATAGAAGTTAAGAAAAATTCAACCCAATCTAGAAGGACAAATCAAGTCAGAATTGAAAATTTTTTTTAAGGTGAAAATCATTTTCCCTGTAAGACATTCTAATTGGGTCTCCAACGTGGTACCTGTCAGGAAGAAGAATGGAGATATTAGAATCTGCATTGATTTTAGAAATTTAAACAAGGCATGTCAAAAGGACAACTTCCCATTGCCAACGATGGAACAAATACTTCAAAAGGTAGCTGGTTTTGAACTCATGTCTTTTCTTGATGGTTTTTCAGGCTATAACCAAATATTGGTACATCTAGATGATAGGCTGAAAACTAATTTTAGAACCAAATGGGTAACTTATGCTTACCAAAAGATGCCTTTTGGTTTAATAAATGCAGGAGCTACTTTCCAAAGAGCCATGGATATAGCATTTAAGGTTCTGATTAATAGATCAGTTGTTATTTATCTTGATGACATAACAGTATTTTCAAAGAAAAGAGCCAATCATCTGCATGATCTAAAACAGATATTTGAAAGATGCAGAAGATATCGTATTTATTTAAATCCAAAGAAATCCTTCTTTGCTCTCAATGAAGGAAAACTCTTAGGATTTTTTGTGTCAAAAGATGTTGTATATATTGACCCTGACAAAGTAAAATAAATTTCTGATATTTCTTTACCACATAACAAGAAATCCATGCAATCATTTCTAGGACAGATCAATTTTGTAAAAAGATTTATTCCTGATTTTCCCAAATATTTTTACCTTTGCAGAATATGATTAAGAAAAATTCAGTTTTCAAATGGTTACATAAAGAAAAAGAAGCCTTTGATGCAATCAAAAAAGCAATCATTAATGCACCTACATTGAATACTCCTGATTTTTCTAAAAAATTTATTCTGTATCCCTTGGCTACTAAAACATCATATGCTGTTGTTTTAACACAACTCAATGATCAACAAATAGAAGCACCAATTTCTTTGTTTAGCTCAAATCTGCAAGGAGCTGAGCTTAATTATTCTGATGTATAAAAACAAGCCTTCGCTGTGTTTAAATCGATCAAACATTTTATACCTTTTCTCCTAAAGACACATACAAAAATTATTTTCCCATTCTCTGCAGTGAGACAATTGTTAATTCAAAAAGAAGTAGGAGAAAGAGAGTTAATTGGGTAATAGATTTACAAGAGTATGATATTGATATTAAGCCAGCCAAGATTGTTAGAGGACAAGGTTTTTGCAGATTGTTAGCAAGAGCTTCCAACATACCGTAAAATCCAGATCAAGATAATGATGTTCAAGTAAATCAGATAAGTGTTATAGATTCTGAATCTCAATACGCTGATTTGATATTTTACTTGAAAAATGGGTATGCTCCTTCTAATCTTAGCTATAAGAAAAAGTGTGCTTTAAGATTAAAGGCTAAAAATTATAAAATTATTGATGATGTGTTATTCAGAATAAATTATGATTCAATTCTATTAAGATGCCTTGAAAAGACTAAAGCAAAAAAGGTATTGTAGGAATTACATGATGGACCAGCAGGTGGACATTTTGGAGGTGATACCACAGCTCACAAAATCATCCATGTTGGATATTATTGGCCTACCCTTTTCAAAGATACACATGACTATGTAAGGAAGTGCAAGACTTGTCAAACTGCTAGTGGAAGACAAAGGAAGCCAACTTTTCCTCTACAACCAGTAAGCATTGAGCAACCATTTGAGCAATGGGGGCTTGATATTATTGGAGAAATAGTACCACACTCTTCCAAACAACACAGATACATCCTTACAACAACGGATTATTTCACAAAGTGGGTAGAAGAAATTCCTTTAAAGGTAGTCAATTCTGTTGCAATCATTGATTTCATTGATCAATTCATCATTACCAGGTTTGGTGTACCTAACGCTCTTGTTTTTGACAATGTATCTTATTTTTCTGGAAATAGTATAATGGAATTTTCAATCAAAAGAGGTTTCAAATTGAAATATTCAACAAATTATTATCCACAAGGTAATGGTTTAGTTGAATCTACTAATAAAAATCTCATCAAAATAATAAAAAAGACCACTGATCAGAATCAAAAGAATTTGCACAAGTCTTTAATTTTTGCACTATGGGCTAATCGTATTACTCATAAAGCTTCAATAGGTACTTCACCTTTTAATCTAGTTTATGGAAAAGAAGTTGTGATACCATCAAATCTAGTTCTTCCAACATTAGCCCTAGTTCAATTTATTGAAGAAAATCCTTCATCATCTATTCAGTTGAGATTTGATCAAATTCTTAAGTTAGAAGGTGATAGAGAGAAAGAAAAAATTATTCATGCTAAACACCAATAATTGGTAAAATCTTCTTTTGATTCAAGTTCCATCGGATCCAAAACTTTGCAAATTGGTGATCTTGTTCTGAAATGGGACAAAGCACATGAAGATAAGGATAAGCATACCAAATTTCAAAAGCTGTGGCTTGGACCATTTCAGATTGCTGAAAAGATAGGCTCATATACATTCATACTGCAAAATTTAACAGGAAAGAGAGAATCTCTTCATGTAAATGGGCTTATTTTAAAGAAATTATTTTCTTAAGGAGGTAACCCCTTCTTACCTGTACATATTCCTTTCTGCAATTTTGTTTATTTTGTAAATAAGGTTGTTAATAGTCTTTAATTGAATTTTTACTGTTTGAAAATATCTTCGAGAAAATACTATAAATACTTATTTTATGTAAATAATAATTTTTATAGAAATGATTACAGTTTTGGATAGTTAAAATAAAATATTAAACTTTGGAAATTTGTATAAACATTTGCAAAATCTTTTGAAGCCTTGAGAAAATTGTAAATCATTATAAGTTTATTGAGCATAGAAAGGTTATCCATAAAAAGTAAAGGCTTTTTCAAGCTTTGGCATCCAAAACTCTAAAAAATTGTCATCCATTGATTCTTAAGGAGAAAAATCATTTCACCCCATCCATTGAGATTGTGATTTTTTAGAATGTAATTCTAAGAAATTATATGAAAAAATTAAGAGATAAGAGGTCTCATCACGAGCCTTCTTACCACGATCATAAGAAGTAATAAAACTGACATTACCAATACTGCATACCAAAACAGGGTAATGGCTTATAATTATAAGACAAGGGGTCTCATCACAAGCCAGCTTGTTCAATTTAATTACAACTAGTGAGTGGCATTGTTATTTACTGGCTACCAAACCAGAACAATGGCTTTCAAATTAAAAAAGTAAAAGACAAAAAACATGAGATAATATGTCTTATGAATTTATCTTTTAAAGAGTCATAATCTTAGTTGGATGGGACAATGAATGATTGATGGTTAAAAGGTAACCCTGTCAAGACTATAAACGTTTGCGGGCAGCATAGGCAATACCTATGAAAATAGAGTATATTACAAAAGCTAAAATTGGAAAGGCCCCTTACTTTATTATTATCAACCAATCAAGGCTTAAGAAAACCCAAAATTGTTTGTATTCTTGAGAAATTAGAAAGAAATTGTAAGTGATTTTTATTCTTTTCCAGAGTTAGATTTTATTTACATTTCTCTAAGATAGTTTTCATTATCTTTAAAAATTTTTACTTATTAAAAGTATAGTTTTCATTTTATTTTTTCAAAGATAACTATTTCTTCCAGTGAATCGCCAATTGTTGTACGGTACAACAACCCTCCCCATTTCAAAATTTTAGAATAAAGTTTGTTTAGAAATAGGTCCCCTTTCTTTTTAGATAAAATAAAATAATTTGAGGAAATCTGATTATTTTATATAAAACAATAAAAAAATTCATTGTTTAAAAGTCATATATCGCATATCGCATATATCAAATAAAAGTGAACAAATGTGACATTGAATTTTTTTGATCCGATGAACTATCAAGTCTTATATCGCATCGGCATAAAGCATAGAAGTATTCATGTTAAAAAGCTCGATGCGATAAAGTAAATCGCAATCGCAAATCGATAGGGTCTTAAAGGTTTCACTTTTGTTTTACAAAACTCCGATGTGATGTAACCTATCACAATCGCTTTTCGAAGAAGATACCCATCATTCGGTCTATCGCAAAACTCTGATGCGATGCGATTTATCGCAATCGCATTTTGGAGAAGCAACGTCACATTTACTTGATTTATAAAATCGCGATGCGATAGAACTTATCGCAAATTGCATTTCTAAAGGATACTCTTCATTCAGTCTATTTCATAAACGCCGATGCGATGCGATTCATCGCAATCGCATTTCGGAGGAACAACATCACGTATACTTATTCTACAAAAATCCAATGCGATGGACCCCACCATCATCGCAATCGCAAATCGGCGGAAATCATATACAACTTAATTCCTTTGGGAATTTCTGATGTGATATACTATCATCGCAATCACAAATTGGCAGAACATATGAGATGATATTTGATTCCCTTTCGAAACCTCCGATGCGATGGATAGATAGTCTTTGTTTATCGTTGTTTTGCGCCGTGCATATATTATTTATTAATCGAAATCGGAAAATTCAAAAGGAAAGTTTTTACGTTAACATATCAATATCGTCGATCTCCGATTTGTACGATAATCATTAATTATAAAATAAAACAAATTATGGTGATAGATTCTAATATGAATGCGTGAATGTGACTCTTATGGAGGGCATTTAAGTTTAATACGAGTTAATCAATTGGGATCATTAATAAAAATCTTTTCACACAGTTGTTCTTCTAACTTCATTCCTTCCCGATCTGAAAGGTTTTTCTCATTTGCAGAGCCATAGACCATCCAACCCTCTCGTTCGCCAAGCCAGTGAAACGATACCAGATGGGAAAATGTCTAAGAAATTTAAGAAAGCAAGAACTGCTGCCGCCGCAAAGACTGTTGTCACTCCCACAGTACCAAAAGAAAAACCAACTAAAATCAAGTTTGTTACAGATACGGCATGCTAGGGTCTCGGGAAGCTTTCCTGGGAAGAAGTGTATAATTTGATTGAAGCATAAAAACCCACTATAACAGAGGTAAAAGTGACAGTACTAGATGAAGAAGACTCAGATTCTGATTCTGAGACTCCTCTCAAAGCACTTGCAAATTCTTTTCTTCACAGAATTGTGGCTCAAGCAAATATGGTCCCCTATTATGATGTAGTATGATGGGTGATAGACAATATCACCATCACAAACAGAACCTTTGTCTCAGCTGCGGGAAAAAGTTTTGGGTCTTTTAGAGCGGAAGATATCAAAGCGATGTATCATCTCCCAAATCCTCAAAAGGTCTACAACAAAGCTTTCATAGCAGATTTCGCCGCAAGTAATGAAGTTCAATCAGAACCTATTAAGGATTGGAGACGAGCTCCAGAGAAACATAAAAATGAAGCATTAGGTATGTACTCTGTGGAGTCTCTTGCAGCCCCATATTGCTATGCTGCTGCAATGATGTGTAGACTCTTTGGGAATGACAATTCTGCGAGGTTTTCAATTCAGATGGTACCCCTTATTCATGCTGCTATGAATTCTAAAATTATGGATTGGTCAATTATCCTTTCTGACAAGATAGCTAATAGAATTCTGGAATATAAAAAGGATAAAGACACTGGGAATACAACTCCTTTTCATTTATGTGCCTATATCTTAGATGCTCTGTGTTTCAATTCAGAATTTCCCATTCTAGGTTGGAGATGGACTCCACAGGAACCTGTTCCGATTCACATTTACCATAAACTATTGTGGAAGGTCCATTTTAAAAATCATGTATATAGGATTTGTCATGGCTTTTTTTTTCCTGTCTATCAGACCATTTTTAACCAATTTCCTCCCCGGCTCTCTAAAAAAGCAAAGAATGATTTATCCCTTATTGGAAATTGGTTTGGAGAAGAAATATTTACCTATATCAGAGTTTTTGGAAGCATTGTATAACCCCATATCTTACCTCTATATGTTCCTGACAAATTGTTAGCCCAAGAAATTTCTTACCAGTTGACAGAAAGAGGTATGTCAAGATGTTTAAAGAATGCCAAGAAATTGATGTTGCCTACCTTTCCCTTTCATTGTGGAAATTATACTCTGAATGATTTCAAACATGCTAAGAAGGAAGTCATTAAAATAAGAGATCTTAAGCTTGCAACTGTCCCAAGGAGACAGTATGATCCAAATAAAGTAGCTTTCGATTTCACAACTTTGGGTCAAATTGCTAGGTTTGAGCATGAACCCGATGAATTTGATGATTTATTTGTCTCTATTGAGAAATTTTCCCAAGTTTATGACTTGGCTAAATCCAAGTTTCAAGTAGAGGATATGAAAAAAAAATTGCAGTTCAGAAATCAGAGATTGCTGAAAGCTCCCCTTGACTAGTTAAGGATTCCTTTGCAAGAAGCTGAAAGTATAGAAACAGAACAAAAGAAAAAGGAAGACACAGCTAGCAAGACAGAAAAGGAAGTGTCTACCATCAAAGATGATATGCATACTGAGAAGGAAAATACAGCTGGAAAACTTGATGTTCAGACAGAGAAGGAGAATACAGGTACTAAGACCGATATGCAGTCTGAAGAAAGAAATACAGGTGATAAACCCAATGATCAACTTGAAAGAGAAATAACCATGGAAAGAGTGGTAAATTCTGCTGAAATTATTGTTACTCCCCAATTGCTAAGACAATATGAGCAATTTGAACAACAAATTGGAGGAAAAAATAATCCTCAAGTTGATAGTTTGAATACTCAAGATATGGAGATTATCCCTGAACATCCATCAGAAGAAATTGTGTTGAAAGTTGAAGAAATCCCTCCTCTAGATATCTTTTATAGTCCTAAGCATAGGGCTATTGTCAGGAAACAAAGGAAAAGAAGGAGGACAGATCAAGAATCACTTTCATCCCCACAAGTTGAATTCATGAATATTGTCTGGAAGAATACTGAGGTAAATCCTTTAGAGGATCTTACCAAACTGTCACAATATGCAGGTGCCTACAATGCAGCCAATATAGATAAAGTTGTTTAAGTCAATCAAATGATCAAACAAAAAGACTCACAGATAGCAATGCTAGAAGAAAAGATAATAAATGATCAGCAAAAGATAATGCAGTTGGAGCAGTAGTTAACAAAAGAAAAAATCAGAGCCAAACAACTGGAAGAACAACTGAGTGTGGAAAATAAAAAGCTTGATCAACAAGCTTTGAATAAGCAACAACAGTTGTCCCAAGAGGTGTCCAAGTTACAAACCTTGCTGCAAAATGAGAAAACTGCTAAAGCAAAGCAAGGAAAAATATTTCAATCAAGATTGGATAAATTTAAGGATTATCCTAAAATTGACCAATTTAAAACTGTAGCTCTGGAATCAAGTAAGCTATTGTCTCAGCAGTTAGATGATCTTTGTCAAAAGTTTGCACAAGCAGAGCCTTTGTGTGAAATAGCATCTTCCCTTATTGATGAATCAGTCAGCCTCGGACTTGAATTTGAGAATGCAGATGACAAGATATCAGAGTTTATTTCATGGAAAAACTCAGAAGAATGAAAGAATGCAAATCTTCCCAAGATCAAAGAAAGACATAAAGAAATTTTGTTTGCTGAATGAGAAAAACAGTTGATTAAAGAAGAACAAGCTACATCAAGGGCCAAAGCTATGATGAAAAATCTGACACAATTAGTTAATGATAGCTTATATGTTACTAATTTAATTTCAGATTGTATTACAGGTAAATAACAAAGGTGAAAGAAACTAATACCAGGTGGAAGCGAGAATTAATCAACAAGAATCAGAAAATTAGAAAAATTCGAGAAATTACATGGGATTTCATGTGGACATATTTAATTAAACCACACAGTCAACAGATGACAATCAAATGCCTTTCAAACGCCATCAATTTCATCATTCCATAGTTATATGATGCCACGTACACTGGTCAGTTTTATTTGAGGCTGAGTCATCCAACAGAGGTCAAGGATATGCTTAAAATCTGCCATCTCAGCACATTGTATACGGGAGAAAATCAATGAATCTGTTTTATTTTGATATCGCAAGTCTTTTTCAAGATCTCCAATGATAGTTTCTAGGATAAGTTATAGATAATCTGTTTTGTTAATTTCCTATTTAAACCCCTTTCATGCATTTAGAAAGGGGTCCTGAATTTGTAATAATTTTGGCTTGGATGATACATTTCTGTACTCCATTGACTATTTTATTTTTATAAAGGATCACATTCTGTGATTTATGGAGAATTATCTTTAAGAATTGCATTTCTGTACCTTGGAGGTTGTTTTAAGTTAAAGCATAGGACCTGGATATTCAGTTGCATCAAGAAAATATTTCAATGAATCTGGTATTTCTATCGATTTATTGTTATTTTCTTTATGTTATGAAGTATTCTCTTTGAAATTTGCTATCATTTATATATGCTTATTTTCTCAAATATTTCTGTGTCATATCATTTCTGAAGATATAGAAATATTCATCTATTATAGTATAGGCAAATGATATATAGAGTTATGAATGCGTTGTGTTATTCTAACTCTGTTTAATTTCTTAAACAGAGTTATCATTATATGATATTGCATCTTTCTGTTGAATAATAGTACATTTTCTTGGTTATTTGTTTAATTGAAACCATCTTAAAAGTCGTATTCATACTTAATACCCGGGTTAGTTTTAGAATTATTTGCAAGTTACAATTTAAGTGATAGGTTATTTCAGTCAGTAAGTTCCATTATTCACCTATACAAACACTTCATTACCAATCTATTCACTATTAGGAAACTGGTCCTATAAATCCAGTCAGAGCCACCACACCAAACGGAAAAGGAGCTGTCCTAAGGTCCCGACCGGGTGGTTTTCCCCCAATGCTTGAAGGTGTGATTTTCGAGGCTTCAGTAGGTGGTAAGCGGTAATTTTTTGATTGGTGTGATCGAATGAAGTTTCAACACGTAGCGGAGAGGGAGATGCTGAAAAATGTGTATATTGCAAGGTAGGAGGTATGCTAACTATCAGGCAATGAAACGCACGATAAGCTATGCCAGTCGTCAGATTTAGTAAGTGAAATTCAGAAGGCTGAGATGATGTGATGGAGTCACGAGTTCAGATGGTGTGGGGCCTGGTGTTTAAAATATGCATGTAGGTTATATGCATTGGTCGGGGTTTTGAATATAATCAATGGGATGTAGGTAAGTGTAATGTTATAACCGGTGGGGGAATTATATAGTGGGACCGAAATTATATAACATGTGAGGATTTAAAACCATAGGTTTAAATAAAAATATGGGTGGGAATGATCTATAAAGGATTTATATTAATATGGGGTAAAGGTTAATACAAGAGTTAATACATTAAGTTAATGTTAATAAAGTAATGTAATGCGAGATATGCCAAATAAACTAAGAATAATGTAAAACATGATATCGGGAATAGATTTCATCATTGTGAGTCCCGATATAACATTTTAACATTTATACTTAGGATAAAACTATTTTTTGGGTTTTTAGGTATTTTTTAATATAAGGGGAATTAGTTAAAGGGTTTCACTTTTCTTAAGTAAGATTTGTTTTTAACTTAGGAAAAGGGGCTTTTTGCAAGGGGGAAAAGAGTGAAATAAGGGGAAAGAATGAAAATGGAGGGGATGGGGTATTTTTACAAGAGGATGATTTTTGAAGGAAGTTAGTAAATGAAATGACCAATAATATGCTTATCCATGATTGTAAAAACTACTTGTACCTACCCATATCCTACCCTAACATTTTTTCTTCATTTACATGGGTGCATTTGAGCTTGCAAACCCTTATTCATTTTTCTTTTAAAACAACAAACTAACTAATTCTATCCTTATTTATTCCAAGGGCTCATATTAAACTGTTGAGCTCCTTATTATTTTCTACCTAACTACTGATCTGCCAAGATTAAACATTTTGGCTATATCTTTATTCTCTATCTAACAACATGAAATTTAAAGCATGAAAGGTTATTATTAAGTTGTTTAACCTTCATGGATTGTGGCATTTTAACAAGTTGCACACAATCTTTATTTTTACAGTAAAAGTAAATATAGTGGCATTTGGATTTGCATCATTTTCATGTTTTATTTTTATCTCTTTTTTGTTTAGGGTCCATTTTCATTTTCTTTTTGATATTTTTTCTTTCAATTCCTTTGATTTTTTTTTTAGGACTTTTACCCTTTTTACATTTTTTTTTCTAATATGGGAAAACAATTTGCAGAAAGAAAAGTATGTACATATTACAAGTCTAATCAAAGTCAAATAAAAAATTATGAATCCTATTATTATAGGACCCTAACAGAGTGCACTCCTATTGGAGTTGCTTGGCTGCCTCTGGAACTTGAATTGCTGGAGAGAATGATTGAGTCTACTTGACTCCAAGTAAACATAGATTGAGTGCACTCCTCTTGGAGTTGCTTGGTTGCCTCTGGAACTCGAATTGCTAGAGAGGATGATTGATTCCACTTGACTCCAAGTCCTTATGATAAAATCCTTATAAAAATGCTTAATAATTCATGTTTTTCTGCACTCAACCTCATATTAGGCACTCGGAGTATGTTAGCCTTAATCACCACCTATACTAGCATCATAAAATCAAATAATAATAAAAATGCAAGAAAAATAAATCTAAGAAGGCAAAAAGGTGACCATTAACCCCTCCAAATATGTCTAATGATGGAGCTCATCATCTACCCTATGGTTATTGGTCTGGATATGTCCATGATTCACTGATTGTATAGCTCTGGGAATGGTGGGATCCATACACAATCGAAAAAGAATTGTATCTGAATGCATTTCAATTAATTGCAATAGGACTTACCTCGTTAATCCTTTGGCTCTTCTAGCAATACGAACATATTTCAGTCAATTTTCTCAGGCATAACTTGTCTCCATTCACTTTGTATCAAATCAGTCTGGAGTTTGCAGTATATACATCCTTATCCTCCTCTCATGTAAGCCCATGAGCTACTAATATATGTTCCTAAATTTATATCTATAAAGATAGATGGATCGTGCACATCCAATTTTTTTCCATCTACCATAGTAGACTCACTCATTAATATATGTTGGGGGGTCCTTTAAACTCAACGGTAGAGTAATGCCATGGTAATTTGTAATTCATCGGTTCAAGTCTAATAAAGGGCTCATGTTTCCTACGAAGAAAGAAGGCTAGGGTGTCCATTTTTATTACATAGATAGACATGTTTTCATTTAAATATGAAAATGATTGTAACAACCCTGGTGAAAAATCCATGTAACAAAAGATAAAAATAATAACCATGGTTGATGGGACACTTATTCCAAGCTTAATGTTGAGAAAAACATCCTAGTGGGTGTTAATTTGGTTTATTATGGCTAAGGAAATTGGCAAAGGCAAAGGAAAGGGCTTTGGAAAGGAAAAATGGCATTTTTGGCACATTTATTTATGAAAATAATGGAAATTAGGAGAAAAGGGAGATGAAAGGTCACAGGTTGCATATGAGGAGGAAAATGAAGGAAAATAAAGGAAAATGAATAAAATAGAGGCCTCGGAAATAAAAAAGGCTTATGAGGATTAGTCGGTACCTTTTGTAAGTTCATTTTTGGAGCTCTCTCGTTATTCTCTCTGTCTCTCACTCTTGGAAACTTAGAGTTTTGTTGGAGCACTTTGGCATTGGAGAAAGAAAGGAAAAGAAAGAAAGGAAGAGCAGGATCAAGCAACTACATTCTTTGCAGGTATTGATTTGCATATGTGATTTCCTTGCTATATCTGTCATGCATGGTATTGCATGTGGTTCTTTTTTGCCTTGGCATGGGTTTTTCCACGTGTGACTGTGTTTTTAGACTAGCCTTTCCATTTTCATATAACTTTGATGAGATGGATTTCTCATACTTCGATTGAGCTGGATTGCTAGATGGATTCGAAGCTGAGTGGGGTGGATCTCCGAAATGAAAAAAACATGGCCTAGTGGTCCTTGAGCCAGACTGTGGATTGCGGTAAAACCACTAGCCTAGTAACCCCTGAGCAAGAATGTGGGTTGTGGTAAAGACAGATTGTGTACCTTGGTGGGCCTGGGAATCCTTGATAGTAAATGGTGGGATATATGGTAAATCCAAGAGGTGGATTTCTCTTTGTTAGGCCTAGTACTCCCGGGATGGAATATACGGTAAAGCCTAGATATTATGTCTTAGTTTAGGGACGAGTGATCCCTGATTCAAACTGTGGATTATGGTAAAGCCTGAGAGACTAGGAGGCACTCAAATTCCTCACGGTGTAGACAAAGAATCCCAGTATAATTCATGCTTGTTTGGTTCTTTCTAGTTGGTTATGAGTCCCACATTCATGCTTGGAATATGGCACAGTGGTGATTGGCTGAAGAGATATTTGGCTCAGCCAATTTATGGTCGGGTGGAACGTGGAAGTCCCATCTCCAGTTGGTTTCTACATTCATTAATGAGAGATTAATTCCCATGGTATTTGGTATGTAAATGTACTGATTTATATGTGGATTCTATTGTTGTTGTATCCATGGTGTTTCTGTTATGATTATGTTGGTTATAAGAATACATTTTATCAATGATGATGTATGGCTCTCTCCATATTTTTACTTGTAAATTAATGCACAATGTATCTATTGTCAGATAGATTGTATGGAAGATAATGATGTAGGGCAGCAATGATTCTTATTGATTCTCTAATAAGTATGAGACCCCTTTGCTCTATTTTATTATTTATACATGTACCTTTCATGTTTGTGACATGTTTGAAAAAATTCTTTCCATGGTTAAGAGGGGTCCATATGAGTTCTTATTTATGTGATTGCTTCTATGTCATTTTCATGTCATTATTTATCATCTCTAAACTTTTCATGAAGTTCTGTGCAAAGCACTAGATTTTGGGCCTAAAAAGGTGGCTCGAATCTCGGAGATGCAGGCACAGAACTGAGTTTTTGGGGCCCTGGCCACTGTCATGCAATGTTATTCTTGGGGATATAGCCTCCTAGTCTGATGTAAAAGGATTATATTATCTCTGTTGTGCTAAGTTTCCTTTTAAGTTAAATAAACATATACAATTTGTCTTCATGTGTTTGCTTAAGGAATGAGAGATTTAACCATGAAATATTGATGAATTAGTGAAATTTAAGCATGTAAATAAGCCTTAAAAACACTAAAAAACAGTGTATAAAAGAGAAAAACATTCACACATAAGTTTTACACAGTAGGCATGATGAAGCAGTTCACTCCTCTTGGGCTACATATGTTGGTCCAACTCCCAATGGCATGTCCCTCTTTGTCATTATGCTCAAAATTGTAAATTACATATGTTTATCAGGCCTCTAATGGTTGTTTTCTCTGCACCAATGGCTCCAAAATGCTCAAATTAGTCTAGGTAGGCTCTTGTTTCACCAAAATTGGTCGAAAATTGACCTCCCAATGTTAGCTAGAAAATATCCACTAAATGTGGAGACTAGAAATTTAATTGCAGATAATTTAATAGTTAACCCAAAATTTGGGGGCATGCTCCAAATTAGGTAGGAGGATAACCTTGACATTAAATGGTGAGTCGCGGGGTGGTCACATGCCACCCCTGCCAAATAATTCGTTAACGGTTTTGAAAACCCCCGTTGTTTGAGATTTGAACCGGGAGTTACAGGTTCCATAACCCGCCACCATAACAATCACACTAACCACTAAACTTCCGCATGTGATCACCCACAACTAACCCACCGGATGTTGAAACCTGGAGTTAAGGTGCCCAACCTTATCCATCATATTAACTGTCAATCCCGCCATGTGACCAATCATTACAAACTTGCTGCCGGTTACATTGGACGTTGTGGTTAGCACATGGGTCATGGTTTCTAGCGAATGGTCGTGTGATAGGGGGGTTGGCCCTTAGGAGCTGGCCTCCCAAGCCCTCACTGCTGAGAACATTAAACTTTAAATAAATGTGAAGAATTATAGGGGTAAGAACCATGGTGTAGGCGGGTTTTTAAATGGTATTGCGTGTAGAGAGGAGGTCATGGGTTCGACCCCCGTCGACTCCACAAAATTTTTCCCAACTGGTATGAGGACACGTGGTGGCCTGCAGGCTTGCCACGTGTCACTCAATCATTTTCCACGTAAAAAAACATCCAACGGAAAATATCCTTCCGTACCCTCATCATCCAACGGCCCAAAAAGTGCCAAGTGGCGCCACCACATTGGCTCTGAAGAAAATGGAATATTCCTATAATATTCCACTGACTGTACCTGCAAGTTGACTGGGCATCCAGTCACCAAAATTTTGTTGTTTGGGAAAATGAACAGAATGCGATATCTTCCTCATAAGACATCGATTTTTTGAACCATTCATGGCGCCAGAATCGATATGACGAGACCTTTCTAGTCGCTCAGGTTCAGACCTATTTCGATCACTTTCATTTTTGAGCATATGACTTGATCTCCTGATAACACCTCCCGAGTGGGAAGATTTTGGACCCCAAAAGACTTTAATCATCTATTCAAAAGATGAGGGAAAAACTCCCTCACCTTTTCCACTTCCATCCATCTTGCCTTACTTGGTTTTCTACCGTTGAGCCCAATCCAAAGATAATTGACACTTCTTCTTTTAGAAGTGCATGTCCTCCTATCAAGGATGGCATCCTCCTTGAGCTCATCCAGAAATTCTGGCGAGAAATCTCCTATTGATGGCAGCTGAATGTCACTCCCTTGATCATCAATCAATGGAGGCTCATACAAACATAAATTCTCCACATTGACAACATAATACATTTGCATATATGAAGGAAAGTCAAGCTAAAATGCATTATTACCAACTTGTTCAATAATCTTGAATGGACCATAACGAATAGGCTTGAGCTTTTTACCTTCTCCTTGCATCCCTTCTTTTCTTATGTGCAACCATACTTCGTCTCCTTCTTGAAACTTGTGATCAAATCTATGTTTGTCATGCCTCTCCTTGTACTTGCTTTGACTCTTCTCAAGTTGTTCTTAAACTTGTTGATGAATAATTTCAATTTTCTCAATGAACTTTCGAGCCTTGTCAATATCACTATGCCCATCAATTGCAACATCTTTCTCATAGATGAAGTCTAATGGCGATTTCGGAAAATACCCAAATAAGTCTTCAAAAGGTGAAGTATTTGTAGAAGAGTGCTTGGCCCAGTTGTAAGCGTGATAAATGAAATGCAATTGTTCATCCCACAACTTGGGATGCTTGCTGAAATATCCTCTCAATAGATGCACAACGGTTATGTTCACCACCTCGGTTTGGCCATCAGTTTGCGAATGAAAATCAGTACTCTTTTTCAACTTTGTGTCCATCATATTCCAAATATTGGACCAAAAATTCCCAACGAACCTGGAATCCCTGTCACTAACAATAGAAGTTGGAAAACCAAAATGAACCCATACATGTTGAAAATAAAGTTCAGCAGTTTGTTTAATAGTAATGGTTTTCTTACATAAAGATAATCATGTTGTTTTCTTGACATAGGTAGACCTCCAACAAAGTCCATGGAGACACTCTCCCATGGCCTTGACGGAACCAGTAGTGGCATGTACAACCCAAGCTTCCTATTGCTAGGCTTGCTTGTTGCACACATAGAACATCCTCTTATAAAACATGACACACTATCTATCATGCGAGGCCAAAAACAATACCTTTGTAGATGTGCCACTGTTTTGATTACCCCAAAGTGACCAGAAATAAGAGACAAATGAGCCTCTCTCATGACACTAAGTCTCTCTCCTTGTGGTATACACAACTTTCCCAAATGAAACAACAAATTGTTATGCAATTGATAATCAGTTTCCTCAACTTGATTCCCTTCACTCAAACTAGCATACACATCCTTAAAATCAGTATAACATGCATACTGTTCTATGTAACTCTCATGTACAATAGAATCATTTTTAAGCAAAGTAGAAGCACTTATAATAGGCCTTGAAAGAATATCAAAAAATTTATTGAAAATACCTTTCTTGTACCTTATAACCAAGTGAAATTGTTGAAGAAATCTCATCCATCTGAAATGTCGTGATTGCTGCAATTTTGTTTGCGACTGCAAGTACTGTAGTGGTTGGTGATCGGTATGAATAATCGTCTCTTTACCCATCAAGTAGTGTTTCCACTTCTTGACACTTTGTACCAATGCATACAACTCTTTGTCATATGTTGGATAATTTATTACATCACGACTGAATGTTTTAGAATGAAAAGTGATAGGCTTACCATGCTACAAAAGTACTGCACCCATGGCATAATCACTAGCATCGGTTTGTATCTCGAATGGCTGTCTCAAATCCGATAATGCAAGAACCAGAGCTGAATTGATCTTGTCTTTAAAAGCTTCAAAAACTTTTTGCTATTTACCTCCCCATTGGAAGCCTTTCTTCACACTTGTCACTACATGCATAGGAGCTGCTATGGCAGAAAAGTTAGCAATAAACTTTCTCCAATATTGAGTTGCGCATAAAAAACTCCTTACCTCTGTTACTGATTTGGGAGTGGGACAATTCACAATGGCTTCCACTTTATAAGGATCAATTCTCAATGCACCTCCTCCTACAATGTGTTCCAAATAAACCAAAGAAGTTTTTCCAAATTTTCACTTAGACATCTTAAGAAATAATTGCTCTTTCTTCAAAAAATAAAGTACCCTCTTTACATGCAAGACATGCTCTTCTCTTGTTTTTCTGAAAATGAGTATATCATCTAAATACAAAATCACAAAGACATCAATAAATGGACGTGAAACATTATCCATCACACACATGAAAGTCGTTGGTGCATTACACAAACCAAATGGCATAACCAACCACTCAGAGATCCTTGTTTGGTTTTGAATGTAGTCTTCCATATGTCGCTTTCTACAATTCTTACTTGATGATATCCACTTTGTAAATATAACTTAGTGAAATAATTTGCTTCTTTCAGATAATCTAATAAATCATCTATCCTTGGGAGTGGGTATCGATTTTTTACCATTATCTTGTTCAAAGCTCTGAAATCGACACACATGCGCCAAGTCCCATCTTTCTTCGGAATCAGAACTATAGGTGAACCGCATGACGAAGTGCTTGGCCTTATGATTCCCTTGTCCAAAAAGTCCTTAATTTTCCTCTTTATTTCAGCATTTTCCATTATCTACATGCGATACATGCTGATGTTTGGAAGAGGACAATCTTGTTAAAACTGAATCTCATGTTGAATCTCCCTTTTAGGAGGCAAACTTGATGGCTCCTAAAACATCTCATGATGTGCATCAACTACATCATATAAATATGATTTCAACTTAGGATCACAACCTTCAAATGACTCATGATTAACATCATCTTTAGGCTTAATCATTAGAAGAACAAAATTCTTACTTGAATTCACCAGCTGTTTTACCTATCCAGTGTTTACCATTACAATATTTTTCTTCTTGTGATGTGCTCTAACAATGTACTCCTTGATATTTGAATAAATGGTATTTGTTCTCATGGCAATGGAAGATAGCTCTCCTGTCATACAAGTAAGTACTACCCAACACAACACCTGTAATATCAACTGGAACTACATCTAATTCAACTATGTCAATAAAATATGCAGTTATTGCAAAGCGCAATATGAACTTCTTTGAAACCTGTAAATTTGCATCCTTACAAATCCACCCAATTTGATATGGTTTCAGATGTGGAATGGTCTCAAGTTTAAGTTTCTTGACCAAGTCTTCAGAGATTAAATTCACTTGTGAACCACTGTCAAACAATGTATCAATCTTGGTATGTTTGGATATGACCCTCACATGAAACAGTTCAATTATCTCTTCTTCATTTGGAGCTTATATGTGACAGTTTGAAGTACTAGTATTGGGTATTGTTTCAGTTTCTTTCCCCTTCATGTTCTTCAATCCCATGGCTGTAATTTTAGTTTCATCACCTGAATCTTCTCCTAAGTCATGTTGAGTTGTAGCTACAGTTTTCTGCTTCCCTTTGTTATTGTTAAATTTGGGTCTTTTTTCAGGATGTAGTTTCCAACAGTTTTTCTCTTCATGGCCTTCCCTTGAACAATGTTTACAAACCACTTTCTCTCCCTATTTCTTGACATATGCATTATTTTTGTCTTTTCCTTTTGAGGTCTTCTCTTTATTTTTCCCCTTAAAAGGCTTGTTTCTACCCTCTTAAAAAGTATTTTTCCCTCTAGCTTCTAAACGTGTAGCTTGAACACATACCTCATCTAGGCTTGTAGGATTAAACATGAGGATAGTATGTCTAAGGTAGTTATGTAAGCCCCCTATGTACTTGAGAAAATTATCTTGACTCTGCAAATTTACCCTTAATAAGAGAGCTCTTCTCCTAAATTCTTGGGTGTAGTCTTGTACATTTTGTCCTTTCAATTGTCTAAAATTTTTCCAGTTCATTATGGCTTTCTGCATGTGAGCTAATGGATAAAACTGTTGTTTTGTTGTAGTAATGAAATTAGTCCATGATAGAATAATCTTACCATGTTTTTTGATCTCCTCCTTTGTCTTGGCTTCCCACCAAACAAGAGCTGCACCTTCCATCCTCAATGAAGCTAGTTGGATTTTGGTGTCATCATCATGAAGGTTCTGAATTCTCAAATAAGCCTCCAATTGGCTAATCCAATTATCAAGATTTTCTGCATTGACTTCACCATTAAACATTGGCAATTCAAACTTAACATCAAGTTTTAGAAAAGGACTTTTACCAATGTTCTTTGACTTGTGTGACTAGTGTACTGAAGATGAAGTAGAGGATGATGATGATGAGGGTGAGGATGGTGAATTTCCACTGGCTCCATTTCCTCCATTGCCCTTTTTTATTTATCTTCATCATTGTGACCTCCTGATGATCCCTGAACTTCCTTGTGAAGTTTGGATCCTTTTAGTCTTTCATTCCTTTCTTGATAAAGGACTCTCACCATTTCGGTCATGTCAAGGAATGCTTTCCTGAACACTCCTTCTTCCTCTTTGGGATCCACCCCTTCAGGGGTTTCTTCTTCTCCTGGAGGCATGCTTGATGCTGCTTCTGCTTCTCTTGGAGGTGAAATAAGTGGTGGAGAATGTGGAAATCTTTCCCTCCTTTGTTGTGGCTCATTTTGAGAACCTCTTTCTTCCACCAATTTGCCTTCTCCTCTCTTAAGCTTGAGCCTAGTAAGCATGAAAACCCTTGTAAACATTTAACAAATCCTTGCACGTAAAAACACCAGAGATAAAACTCTAGCTCTGATACCAACTTGATATGAAAGGAGTGTATTAGTTATACTTTGCTAAGTGTCCTTTCAGTTAAATAAACATGTACAATTTGTCTTCATGTGTTTGCTTAAGGAATGAGATATTTAATCATGAACTATTGATGAATTAGTGAACTTTAAGCATGTAAGTAATCCTTAAAAACATTGAAAAATAGTGTATAACAAAGAAAAACAATCACACATAATTTTTACATAGTAGGCATGATGAAGCAGTTCACCCCTCCTGGGCTACATCTACTGGTCCAGCTCCCAATGGCATGCCCCTCTTTGTCATTATGCTCAAAATTGTAAATTACATATGTTTGTAGGCATCTAATGGATGTTTTCTCTGCACTAATGGCTCCATAATGATCAAATTATTCTAGGTAGACTCTCATTTCACCAAAATTGGTCGAAAATTGACCTCCCAATGCATTTTTCCCAATGTCAGCTAGAAAAGCTCCACTAAATGTGGAGACTGGCAGTTTAACTGCAGATAATTTAATAGTTAACCCAAAATTTGGGGGCGTGCTTCAAATTAGGCGGGCGGATAACCTTGACATTAAATGGTGAGTGGGAGGGTGGTCACATGCCACCCCTGCCATATACTCCATTAACGGTTTTGAAAACCCCCGCCATTTGAGATTAGAACCGGGAGTTACGGGTTCCATAACCCACCACCATAACCGTTGCACTAACCACTAAACTTCCGCATGTGATCACCCGCAACTAACCCGCCAGATGGCGGAACCTGCAGTTAAGGTTCCCAACCTTATCTGTCATATTAACTGTCACTCCCGCCATGTGACCAGTCATTACAAACTTGCCGTTGGTTACATTAGACGTCATGGTTAGCGCGTGGGTCACAGTTTTGGGCGAATGGTCATGTGATAGAGGGGCTAGCCCTTAGGGGCTTGTCTCCCAAGACCTCACCGCCGAGAACATTAAACTTCAAATAAATGTGAAGAATTATAGGGGTAAGAACCATGGTGTACGTGGTTTGGTAAACGGTATTACATGCGCAGAGGAGGTTACGGGTTCGACCCCCGTCGACTCCATAAAATTTTTCCCAACCGTTATGAGGACACGTGGTGGCCTGCAGGCTTGCCACGTGTCACTTAATCATTCACTACCTAAAAACACATCCAATGGCCAAGATCCTTTCATACCATCATCATCCAATGGCCCACAAAGTGCCATGTGGTGCCACCACATTGGCTCTGAAGAAAATGGAATATTCTTAAAATATTTCGTTGACTGTACCTGCAAGCTAACTGGGCATCCAGTCACCAAAATTGTGTTGTTTGGGAAAACGAACAGAACGCGATATCTTTTTCATACGACATCAGTTTTTCGAACCATTTGTGGCGCCGGAATTGCAACGACGAGACCTTTCCGTTCGCTCAGGTTCGGACCTATTTCGATCCCTTTCATTTTTGAGCATATGACTTGATCTCCTGATCATAGTCACTGACATGTAGTGTTATTCCTGTGGCTATGGCTCAAAGAGGTCAAAATGCCAGTGTGACCCAGGGGTAAGAATCCCTAAAGGTTGGGTTACCTCTTGGGGGTGTTGTGGTTGTTGTACAAGGTCTGTGTGTTATGCTTCCATCGGTTCCACTTCCTTAAGATCACCTAGGAGGTTGAATATCATTATAGTAGCCTCTCGTTGCATATTTACCCCGGCTGTTCTGTTGCTTGGGTAGATGTGGGAAGGAGGTGTTACAGAGTGGTATCAGAGCATGCTACAACCCTTGGACTAGATGGGCAGTGTGTTGGTCATGCTTTTATGTTGGTTGCATATGTGTTTCTCATAACTATGGTGTATTTGTTTGTTGCATTTGTGTTGTGTTGGCCATGGTGGAAGTGGTTTCATCATGGATGGGTTGATGGCATTGTGTCGACATGTTGTCATGAGTATATGACTGCTTATGTGTTGTTCATGCTTGTGTATTGTGTGTTCACACTTGCTTACATATTTCTACATGTTGTATATGCATTGTGTGTTTGTTCTAGGTCACATATTGGTCATGCTTGTGTGTTGTCAGTGGATGCTTATTTGTTTGATTTCATATGCTGAACCTGCATTGGTTGTTCATGCTTGGTTACATGTTTCTTATGCTTGTGTATGGTCTGTGTTTGTGATTGTGTGTGGTAAAATTTGAATTTTTATGGTTGAGGTTGTCATACATTGGGTCATGGAGTGTACTTGTTATGGTTATGCATCTATGACTGGACTCCAAATAGAATGATGTTTATGCATTGATATACCATGTGTCAGAAGTTATATGATGTTATGATTATGTATATACATGTACTACGCTGATTGGTTGATATTGCAGGATATATCCTCCCCAAATTACACTAAGGTGTGTTGGTTTATTGTTATTTGGTTTAGCTGACATATTATGCCTTGTAGGAGAAACATCAACATGGATAGAAAGATGGTAGACTACAAATAATATCCCTATGAGTAATATGAGTAGCATGGTGGGCACACTTCTAATTTGGCAGACATGTTGAGAAGCCTAAAGGAATAAATAAGGATTTGTAAGGCAGACATTGACATGATCATACATGCATAAGAGAAATAAGTAGAGGTGAATGCAATACTTCTTCATAGCTTATCATATTTGCAACGGCAAGGGACACTTCAAATCAGACATGGATAGGAGGACAGAACTAATGGGCATACGGAATTAGGTCTCCTACTAGACACGGGTCAAATAGAGCTGATACAGTGAGATATGGCAGGTTGTTGGACACTCTAGATAGGAGGAGTGATTAGTATAGGTACCATTCTAGTTCTGGCTCAGATAGACATCTTGATCGTCATTAGTATCTGATCCAGGTGGATATTGGTGGTAACCTGCTTATTCCACTTGGACCCCCGCAATTTTTTCTTTCATTTTTTTAGCTTCCTTAATTGCAACACAATTTACTATTTTTGGCAGTTTTTCGGGTCCTGAACTTCCAGAGCCGTTTTGAGGTCCTAAACGAGGTTTTTTGGTGAAACAACCTCCAACTAACCCAATTTGGATGCTATGAGTCAAATACTTGATATTCACTATAATTAACTGTAGTCCTCAGATAGATCTTTCTAACGATGTATCATGTGCGGCAAACAAAGATAGTATGCCAAAGTTACGACCCCAGGAAATTGATGTACCAATTTACCCCGATGGGGACCATAGTCTGGTGTTTCATCTCCTAGGGCTAGGTTTTTGGATGTTTAGGGTTTTAGATTGTTTCTCAATAATAAACAGGCCTTCGAGCCTCATTATAACATAGTTCATAGGCATGTAGCCACCACATCTCTTCTCAAAGATAAGCTACCATCGCCCTAGCTAGTTTATGTCCATGTTGTCTGTAAGCATATTTCAGTCATTTGATATTAATGAAATGAATTTTAATTTCTGCTACATCTCTTTTTTATGTTTATTTTTGTATTTTATTTCGTTCCTGCATAAATCCAGATTCAGGTTATGACTCCATGAGGGTTTGAAACATATTTCAGTTTCAATGTTTTGTAGTAATCTTCAGTAAAATTCATGCAAGTTCCACGGTCTCCACAGATCATATTAGAGAGTGAAAAATATATCATCTGAAAATATTTTTTATTATCTCAACTGGTTTTTTTACGGAATTTTATTTCGTCTCTCGATTTGAGAGATATGAGAAATTCAGTTACACCTGTCTGGAACATTGCACTGTTGCGCATCCTATGAGTTTGTGGAATAATTTTCTCACCCCACAGGTCCTAAACTTTCAAGTGTCTTATATCACTATTAATATATTCAATACCTCAAATGGGCTTTGACATAATTTTATTTCATTACCTATAACAGAAGTTATCAACAAATTTCCAGCAAGAGGTCCATCTAAACCAAGATCTAGATCAGTATCATCCTTAAAGGAGTGACAGGGGATACTTTCCTGATGAATTTAAGAAATCCAAACTACCTACTTTTGAAGGAGACTTGAAGAAAATAGAATATGCAGAGGCTTGGATACTTGGAATGAACAAATTCTTTGAGTTGCATGAGTACACAAATAACATGAAGGCCAAAATCGCTATCTTCAGTTTGGAAGGTAAAGAAAACATATGGTGGGAAGATGTGAAGTGGGTCAAAGACATTAGAATATATGACTTGAGTTGGTATGAGTTGAAGCATATTTTCGGGATAAAGTACTTGTCAGAGAGGTACTATGACAGTAAGTCCAAAGAATTTTATGAGCTAAAGATGGGGTCAATGACAAATGAAGAGTACACAACCAAGTTCCTGGAGCTACTAAGGTATGTAGCATATTTTAAAGATGAGAAGGCTAAAGTTAAGTGATTTTTTAGTGCTTTTCCATTAGCATTTATAGATTGAATTGAATATGATGAGCCTCGGTCACTTGAGGAATTTATTGGGAAATTGAAGCATTTATATGAATGGTCAAAACGCGAGAAAGAGTCTCAGCAAGGATGGAAAGGGAAAGACCAAGGTAAAGGTAAATGGAAGCCTAAGAGAGAAACGCTTTATAATATAGATGAGAAAGAGAATGTGGCACCTCGGAATAATTTTAATGCATCTAGACAGGGACATGGATCACAGCAGCATCATATATCACAACAGCAACATGGAGGTAGTGGTACGGGAGGGTTGGAGTGTTGGACATGCGGTGAGGAGCACCTTAGGAGAGATTGCTTGCAGAACAAGGGTGGTAGGACTTGATATATAGTACATAGGAGGCTAAGAATATTGGGGATGTTGGGAATATCATTCCTCGTATTTATTCAACTGTGGATAACAAGAAAGTAGAGCACCAGGCATCTACCATTGAGATGGATGGTAAGCTTTGTGATCAAGTTATTTCTATTTTTATTGATCGTGGATCTAATTATAGCTATGCTAGTCCTGACTTGGTGAATAAGTGTGGCTTGAGTAAAGAAATGCATGCATAATCTTGGTTAGTGCAGTTGGATACATGTACGAAGAAAAGAATTCACCATTGGGTAAGACATGTGCATTTGAGTTAAATGGCATGCCTACAGCAGCATACTTGAACATATAGTCGTTGGGTTCCTATAATATGCTATTGGGTATGGATTGGTTACACCTTCAGAGGACCAAGGTAAATTTCTATGAAAAATATATTTATTGTTTGGATTAAAATGGGGAACCAAGAGTCTTACAAGGAAAGAAGAAAGACACATCAGTTAGGATGGTGAAAGCCATACATGCCAAGCGTAATTGTAGGAAAGGGTGTGTGTTATTCATAGTTCATATCTCTAGTGAAAAATGTAAGGAAGTTGAGGATGCAAAAGTCTTGAGCAGGTATCTAGTTTTGTAGCAGTTTCAGGATGTGTTCCCAACTGAGATTTATGAGTTTCCATTCACAGGAAGGTAGATTTTTCAATTGATTTGGTGTCAGGGGCTACTCTAGCATCAAAAGCACCTTACAGGATGAGCATACTTGAGTTGGTAGAATTAAAGTTGCAGCTAAAAGATATTCTTGACCAAAGATACATTAGGCCAAGTGTATCGCCATGGGGTGCACTGTTGTTGTTTGTGAAGAAGAAGGATGACACTCTCAGATTGTGCATTGATTACAGGAAGCTAAAAAAAGTAACCATCAAGAACAGGTACCCATTACCGAGGATTGATGATTTGTTTGACCAGTTGAAGCGAGTAGTGGTGTCCTCTAAGATCGACTTAAGATTAGGATATCATGAGGTATGCATCAAAGAAGAGGACATCTGCAAGACCGCATTCAGGACTAGGTACAGGCATAATGAGTTTGTTGTAGTTCCATTCGGTTTGACTAATGACCCAGCTACATTTATGTGTTTGATGAAAAATGTGTTGCATCCTTATTTGAACAAGTTTGTGATTGTGTTTATTGATGACATATTGATGTATTCCAAAAATGAGGAAGATAATGTTGATAATTTTGCGGCAGTGTTGAGGTTGTTGAGAGAGAATTAGTTGTATGCTAAGAGCAGCAAATGCAATTTCTTCCAGACTAGGGTACACTACATGGGATGTGTTGTCTCCAATGAGGGAATTGTAGTAGATCCAAAGAATATAAGGGCCAGCATGGAGTGGGTAGCTCCTAAGAATGTAGATGAGGCGAGATCATTCATGGGATTGGCAGGTTATTACAGGAGGTTCATTAGGAAAATCTCATAGATATCTTATCCTATTACATCATTACAGAGGAAAGGTAAGAAGTTTGATTAGAAAGAGGAGTATGAGGCTAGTTTTCAACAGCTTAAGAATTTGTTCACACATGCTCCAATGTTAAAGATTTCAGATCTGGATAAGGATTTTATAGTGTGTACAGATGATTTCAATAGAGGAATTAGTGGGGTCCTTATGCAGAATGGACAAGTGGTATGCTATGAGTCACGAAAGTTGAACGAGAACGAGCAGAACTACCTGGCACATGACCTTGAGCTAGCAGTGATCATTCATGCACTAAAGGTGTTGATGCATTATCTTCTTGGCAGCAGGCTTGTACTGATGAGTGATCACATTGGGTTGAGGTACTTTTTTGACTAGCCAAATTTGAATGCCAAACAGGCTATATGGTTGGGCACAATTAACAAGTTTTACTTTGAGATCAGGTACATTAAGGGAAAGGAGAACAGGGTCACAGATGCTACTAGTCGGCAGGTACAGGTAAACCACATAACGACTATGAGCTCCTATGGGACATACTTACAGGATAGGATCTTGCAAGCAGTTCAGCAGGATCACAGGCATATGGAGATTTTTCACAGGTTACAGTAGGGTACAGGTAATGGTACGAGTGGTAGTACAGGTACAAGTACAGGTGGTAGTATAGGTATAGGTACATGTGGTAGTACAACTATAGGTACAGGTGGAAAAACAGTTACAGGTATAGATGGTAGTACAAGTACACGTACATGTACACTTGTACGAGATTTGGAATATCATCTCACAGCAGATGGGTTGGTTAGATTTAGAGACAGGATATATGTACCAGAAAACAGTGAGCTCAAGAAGGTGATCTTGAGGGAGTTTCATGTGAAACCATATTCGGGTCAGCCAGGCTACCAGAAGACATTGACTGCAATGAAGATATTCTATTATTGGATGAATCTAAAGAAGGATATGGTGAATTTTGTAGCCAGATGTTTGGATTTTCAGATGGTTAAGGCAGAGGGTAAACATACAGGTGGACTACTACAACCAATTGCAATTCCAAAATGGAAATGGGAGGTCATTTCCATGGATTTCATCACAATTTTTCCCAAGACACCTAGACAACATGACTCCATCATGGTTGTGGTGTAAAGGTTGAAAAAGGTTGCACATTTCATTCCACTGAAAACTACTTATTCAACTAGCGATGTAGCACAAGTGTTTATCAAAGACATAGTCAAATTGCATGGCGTTCCAAAGAAGATTGTGTTCGACAAGGATGCAAATTTCACTTCCAAGATTTGGAAGGAGTTGTTTGCAGGTTTGGGCACTGAGTTGGCCTTCAACACATCTTATCATCCACATACATATGGACAAACAAATAGGTTCAATAGGAT
Source organism: Pinus albicaulis (assembly GCA_034641835.2). Lineage (NCBI taxonomy): Eukaryota > Viridiplantae > Streptophyta > Pinopsida > Pinales > Pinaceae > Pinus > Pinus albicaulis. Next base: position 1,024,035,850 of record CM076574.1, read on the forward strand.
ACTAGAGGATATGTTGAGGATGTATGTGATGCATAAGCAATGGAAGTGGGAAGAGCATCTTCCACTGGTAGAGTTCGCTTTCAACATTGGGTACCAGGAGTCATTGAAGATGAGTCCATTTGATTATATTTTTGGATGGAGTTGCAACACTTCTATCAGTTGGAGTGATATGGTTAACATGGTACTGATTGGACCAGAGATGTTGGCAAAAATGGAACAGAAAATGCAGGTGATCAAGAAGAAATTGAAAGCAGTGCAGGATAGGCATAAGAGTTATGAATACAAGAACAATTTGTTCAATGATTTTCAGGTTGGGGATCAAGTGTACTTGTGCATTAAGCCCAAGAAGAGGTCCTTGCGGATTGTATCATGTGCCAAGTTGGTACCATGGTTTTGTGGACCCTTCAGGATCATTGAGAGGATCAGACCATTGGCCTATCGACTTGTGTTGCCTTCCACAGTGAAAGTCCGTGATGTTTTTCATATGTCATGGCTTAATAAGTATGTTAAATATTTTGATCATGTGATTGAATGGTTTGTATTGCAGGTGGAAACATATGGAGAATTCTAGTCGAAGCCTTAATGTATATTGCAGGATAAGGTGCTCAAGCTCTGGAATCGAGCAATAGAGAATGTTAAAGTCGAATGGAAGCACTTTGGGCCCGATGAAGCTACATGGGAGATGGAAGATCAGATGCGGGCCATGTATCCTTCCTTCTTTTCTGATTGAGGCAAATCAGTTTTAGTGTGATGTTGGGTTTTTTTTAGCATATGTTTTGGTGATATTTTGATATATGTTTTGATGTGGTGTTCAGGTATATTTAAATATGTATATGGATGTAAATACTGCCATGAGATATGTTATAAATATCCAATAAGAGGTATGGGTTTCATGTCAATATAGTTATCATGTTGGTATGATGTCATGTTGTTATTTTTACATGATGGTTTTCTTTGCAGCATGGTTATCATTGTAAATACTACATCGAGCTATGATATAAAACTCCATGAACAGTATGTTATCTTCCAACGTTTTTTCTAAGGTATATGTGTGATTGAACATAGAGGATGGTGTCCCCCAAGGGGGAGGGTTCTATAATAGCCCTAGTGAAAATTATATGTAATAAAAGATAAAAATAATAACCACGGTTGATGGGACACTTATTCCAAGCTGCATGTTGGGAAAAACATCCTAGTGGGTGTTGATTTGGTTTATTATGTCTAAGGAAATTTGTTGAGATTCAACAAGATGATGATCCTAGTGAAAAATAAGCACCTACACTAGGTGGGGCCCACAGGCTATTTTTAGGTGTATGTCTATTTTTAGAATGGTGAGCATATTCTAAAATTAGCAAGAGTATAATTTTAGATGGTTGAGAAAATTCTATTTTTAGATGAGTTTCTATTTTTAGATATATGGGTGAAGTCTATTTATAAATCGCATGTCTAAAAATAGAATGCATGTCGATTATTATTAGCCCTTAATAATAATCAGACAATAAATAATATTTTGTTCACTTGAAGCACTTGATTTCAGTTAACTAATGTGGCAAACCAGTTGATTGAAGGAATTACGCATTCCAAGGTTGGTTGGTGGGACATGCACAGTGGACTTCGTTGTAACTGAGTGATACAAAGTTGTAACAGAGTTGGAAGAGTAGTTATGTGAGTTTTTATTTAGTTTAACTCAGTTAAGTGAGTTAAACTTAGTTGTGCTAGTTGTAACTAATGATACACTAGTGAGAGATCAATGAATTAATTATTTAATTAATTCACAAGCAGTGTCTCACATGCAACTAGAGAAATACTATTGTTAACTACATGCATGTCAGATCCAGTGGAGACCCAATGGAGAGATAGGTGAAAGGGTCTGTTTGACTATCAGTTGTGACTATAGTGATGCATTCAATTCATCTACACACACATTGTAGATGCCAATGAGGATTGCACAGTCAAGGCAAGGCAAGATCGAATTCATTCAGGGATCTTCTTCAATAGGGATTGTGAAGTGGAGGTAGGCTGTTAGGAGGCAGTAAATTGTTGCATGTGTGAGCCAATTTTTGTATGACAGTGTGAGACGATTGTATATTGTACTGAGAGCTCTTTGAGTAGATATTTGTATGAGATTGTTTCATGATCCATGATATACATAATATATGATAGTTGGGGTTTTTAGCTTTAATATTTCCCAGTAAAAACATTTGTGTTATGTGCGATTGATTTTTCTTCATGTGTTTGCAATTGGCGATAAAATTTCCGCAAAGAATTAAGTAGAAGGTTTTTGTATTTAATAGTGGATATAATTTTTAGATCAGGAGAGTCTGATAATAAATCACAGTATTTTTTATATTTACGGGGTACACAAAAACACTGGAGCCAACTGCTAAAGTTGGGATATTTGCGGGGTACACAAAAACACCCCATAATTATCATGTGTATTTACCAAATAGTCGAATGACTGTGGTGTGACGGGATATAAAATTCAATGAGGAGGAAGCCATGAAGTTGTCGCTTGAGAGGGAGCTAGACTTGCATGCAGAGGAGGAACTACTTGTTCCCAAATATGAGTCTCTAGATGTGGATCAGCCACAAGAGGAGGTTCATGGAGTGGAGGAGTCCACTCACACAGAGCCAAACATCAAAACTGACAGAAGACGTACCATAGAAGCTGAGAGGTTGAAGCTTGATGCGGCACAGAATGTAGGAGTCTCTACTTAAAAATGCAGACAGAGACAGTCTCCTGACCGATTCACTGGATACATGGCTCTCATGAGAAAATGTATTATGACTGAGCCATCTTCCTTTTAGGAAGCATTGTAGGAGCCCACATGGGTAGATGAAATGGTGGAGGAGTATGACTCCATTGTCAGAAACAGTGCTTAGGAAATTGTTCCAACAGCCAGTTGATAAATTAGTGGTAGGTTCAAGATGGATCTACAAGGTAAAGCAAGCTGTTGATGGGAGTGTTGAGAAGTATAAGGCAAGATTTTTTTACCGGGGCTTCTCGCAGATTGAGGGGATTGATTATGAAGAAACCTTTGCACCTGTTGCATGGTATTCTTCCATAAGGACCATCCTTGCTCTCTTAACGCGGATGGGTTGGCACATTCATCAGATAGATGTGAAGACTATGTTCCTTAATGGGATCATTGAGGAAGAAGTGTGCATTGAGCAGCTTGAAGGATTTTAGATCTTAAGCAGTGAGTCACATGTGTGAAAACTCAAAAGAGCGTTGTATGGGGTGAATCAAGCACCTCGTGCTTGGTACACTCAGATCGACAACTATTTCACTAGACTTGGCTTCACCAAGAGTGAGGTGGATGAAAAACTATACTAGATTGTGGTGGAGGGTAAGATTTTAATAATTTTTCTTTATGTTAATGATTTAATACTGACTGGTGATGAGTAGATGATACACTCATGCAAGGAGGACCTTGCAAATGAGTTTGAGATGAAAGATATGGGCCTCCTTCACTATTTCCTTGGATTGGAAATATGGCAACGAGATGGTGAACTGTTTGTGTCTCAAGGAAAGTATGTAAGGGAGATACTTGGTAAGTTTCACATGGAGGGCTGCAAACCCATGGATACTCCTCTTCCAGGAAACTGTAGGAAAGAGGATGCTACATCAGCAGAGGTAGTGGATGCTACTGTCTATCAACAGTTGTAGGGTTTTCTCATGTATTTAGTTAATACAAGACTGGGCATATGTTATGCGGTGAACCATCTTAGTCAAGCAATGGTTAAGCCTACCAAGATCTTTTGGAAGGTGGGCAAGCATGTCCTGAGATATCTCAGGGGCACATCTGAGTATGGCTTATGGTACAGACAGACATATGAGGTGAAGTTGCATGGCTTCATAGATGCAGATTGGGCAGGCAGCCCAACGAACAGAAAGAGCACATCAGGAGGGGTTTTCAATATCGGATCTACAACTATTTCTTGGTACAGCAGGAAACAGAGATACATGGCACTCAGTTCAGCAAAAGTGGAATACATGGCAGCAATTCAAGCTGCATGTGAGGCTATTTGGATGAGGAAAATCCTGGTCGGTTTGTTCGGTTCTCATTTAGATCCTACAGTGATTCATTGTGGTAATCAGATTTGCATTAAACTCTCAATTAATCCTGTGTTTCATGATAGATCTAATCATATAGATATTCGGTATCATCATATCAGAGATTGTGTGCAGCGGAAGATCATGTTGCTTCAGTACATTCCTACGAAACATCAGGATGTAGATATTCTGACGAAGGTGCTCACTAGGAGAAAATTCGAATACCATAGAGGCAGGATCAAGGTGAAGGATAATCCCTTTCTTGTTGAGAGGGAGTGTTGAGATTCAACAAGATGATGATCCTAGTGAAAAATAAGCACCTACACTAGGTGGGGCCCACAAGCTATTTTTAGGTGTATGTCTATTTTTAGAATGGTGAGCATATTCTAAAATTAGTAGAAGTCTAATTCTAGATGGTTGAGCAAATTCTATTTTTAGATGAGTTTCTATTTTTATATATATGGGCGAAGTCTATTTATAGATCGCATGTCTAAAAATAGAATGCATGTCGATTATTATTAGCCCTTAATAATAATCAGACAATAAATAATAATCTATTCTCTTGAAGCACTTGACTTTAGTTAACTAATGTGGAAAACCAATTGATTGAAGGAATTACGCATTCCAAGGTTGGTTGGTGGGACATGCACAATGGACTTTGTTGTAACTGAGTGATACAAAGTTGTAACAGAGTTGGAAGAGTAGTTATGTGAGTTGTTATTTAGTTTAACTCAGTTAAGTGAGTTAAACTCAGTTATGCTAGTTGTAACTAATGATACACTAGTGAGAGATCAGTGAATTAATTATTTAATTAATTCACAAGCAGTGCCTCACATGCAATTGAAGAAATACTATTGTTAACTATATGCATGTCAGATCCAGTGGAGACCCAGTGGAGAGATAGGTGAAAGGGTTTGTTTGACTATCAGTTGTGACTATAGTGATGCATTCAATGCATCTACACACACATTGGAGATGCCAATGAGGATTGCGCAATCAAGGCAATGCAAGATCGAATTCATTTAGGCATCTTCTTCAGCAAGGATTGCACAGTGGAGGCAGGTTGTCAGGAGGCAGTAAATTGGTGCATGTGTGAGCCAATTTTTGTATGACAGTATGAGACAATCATATATTGCACTGAGAGCTCTTTTAGCAGAGCTTTATATGAGCCAAACTGGCATAGTAACCCCTGAGCCAAACTGTGGGTTGTTGTAAATCTAGATTGTGTGCCTCGGTGGGCCTAGGAATCTTTTCCGGTGAATGGTGGGATATACGGTAAAGCCAAGAGGTGTATTTCTCTCTGTCGAGCCTAGTAGTCCCAGGATGGAATGTATGGTAAATCCTGGAGATTATGTCTTGGTTTAGGGCCCATTGATCCCTAATTCGGATAGTGGATTACGGTAAAACATAAGAGACAAGGAGGCACTCAAATTCCTAATGGTGTATGCAGAGAACCCCAGTAGCATTCACGCTTGTTTGGTTATTTTTGGTTGGTTATGAGTCCCACATTCATGCTTGGAATATGGCACATGGGTGATTGGCTAAAGAGAGATTTGGCTTAGCCAATCTATGGTCAAGTGGAACATGGAAGTCCCATCTCTGGTTGGTTTCTACATTCATTAATGAGATATTCATTCCCTTGGTATTTTGTATGAAAATTTACTAATTTATATGTGGATTCTATTTTTGTTGTATCCATGGTATTTTTGTTTTGATTATGTTGGTTATAAGCATGTATTTTATGAGTGACAATGTATGTCTCTCTCCATGTTTTTACTTGTAAATGAATGCACAATGTATCTATGGTCATATAGATTGTATGGAAGCTAATGATGTATGGGAGCAATGATTCTTAGCAATTATCATATAAGTATGATACCCATTTTCTCTATTATGTTGTTTATAACTGTAGCTTTCATGTTTGTGACATGTTTTACAAAATGCATGTCATGGATAGGAGGGGTCCAGATGAGTTCTTATTGATGTCATTGCTTCCATATCATTGTCATATTTTTTTATATCATATTTGAACTTTTCATGAAGTTCTGGGAAAAACATTGTGTTCTGGGCTTGAAAAGGTGGCTGAAATCCCGAAGATGCAGACACAGAAATGTGTTTTTGGGGCCCTGGCCATTGGATTTCAGTGTTATGCCTAGGAAAATAACCTCTTGGTCATTGGCATGCAGTTTTATTCTTATGGATGTGGCTCAAAGAGGTCAAAAATCTCTGTGTGACCCATGGGTTAGAGGCCTGAAAGGTTTGGTTACTTCATGGGGTTGTTGTGGTTGTTATACAAGGTTTGTATGTTAGTTTCCATCGGTCCCACTTCCTTAAGGTCACATAGGAGTTTGAATCAAATTGTAGTAGCCTCTCATCGTATACTTACCCCGGATCGTCGGTTTCTTGGGTAGATGTGGGAAGGGGGTGTTACAATGACAATGAATCAGATTCAATATGTTTTTTTATCTTCTTTTATGGGGAAAATGGTGGGAATTGAACCTACATGTGGTGGATTTACAATCCACTACCTTGATCCACTTGGCTACGTCTGCCCCAGGAAAAAAAAAAAAACCAATTTCTCTATCTACAATCATTTCTTCTAAGAAGAATAGATGAACTAATGTTTGTTCGTATGTGGGTCAGTGACCTCTAATAGGGGATCAAAGTAAGATTAATGACTAACTCCCAACTCTCAAACAAGTTGTTTGGTTATGTACCTCTATCAAATATGTGATAAATATGAAGTATTTCGTGTTTCTCCCAAAGAAATATACCGATACCATGTTCCCTCTATTCTTTTGAATGTGAAAAAAGAATATTTATTCTTTCATATCCATCCTTTTTGCATTCACCCACGGGCGATAATTATCGATTTTCCCTATTAGACTTTGGTTTTAAAATAGCACAAGTTTGTAGATTGGTTCGGGAGATCCCACTTTATTCAATTTGTAATGAGTAGGACTTCAACATTAACAGGGTTTGGTTTACATGGAATTTATAAGGATCTATATTTATATTTATTGTATGTTTTATCTTGATACTACGATATTGTCCATCTAAAGAACTTTGGGCAGGGTATTTAATTAGAGGGTCATTTTTTCAAATGATCAAGGTTGTGGTTATGTTGACAAGTTCGACCCTATCCACTTGTCACATATTAAAATTCTATGAATCTAAACCATTTGAACTTGTATCCTTCCTTATCGTATTATAAAGGATAGGGCTTTACAATCTGGAAAATTTTGTCATCTTACATGCACAGTTTGGAGACAATAAATTTATTTGTTATATTATTATGCAAGTTATGGGACAAATATACAAATTTTAACGCTTATCTATAAATAGAGATTGTGAACATTTGATGAACAAATATAAATATGTTTGTTGTCTTTCAGTTAATTCGTTTGAAAATTTCATACAAGTCAAGCGGATTAGAATTGGTATGCTTCAATCGATATGTGGAACGTATCAAATATTTCACGTATAATTTAGTTATGAGATGAGCTCACTCATCTCATAGTGATATAAAATCATTTCACACAGATCTATTGCCTAGCCGAGTAGAGATATGTTTGTAACAGGCCATAAGGTAGCTTCTTTTGGGTCGCAGGTCACATAATTTCTAGCCAAGGGGTGATAGTTTCTTTTGTCCCAACCCAAAAAAAGTATTTATTCTATTGTTTGTTCCAGAATGCATTCCATGAATTATGTGTATTCTATAAAATAGTGGGGTAGATTCAAGCAAACATTGGTCTATATGTAGATCTAATGTGCATAGTCAGTAGATTGCATGTCTGTGGTACGTTACCAAAACAGAACTAGAGGAAAGGAAGAGTGTTTTTCTCAATATGAAAATATTGGGTCTAAAAATCCATGTGACGATCATAGGTGTAGAAATATAATGAACCAAAAAGTTCGCCTATATCTAGGATGGATAAACTCCATAGAATTTCCCTTTCCAAGTATTTGGAATATCCGTAGTACTTGCCACTTCTATGGTTCAAAAATATGTTTGATTTACCCCACATAACCTATTGTAGAGAATCTTATTTGACCAAGATCTTCACCCTGATATTTAGCAAATGGATAGATACAATCGGGATTTTTTTATTGAACATAAAAGGATTTTGTTCAACCTCAATAGAATGCATTGCATTTTGATGGAGCTAAAAGACACATGTCTGAATGATACTTTGAATGTACTATGGATTGATTGGAACATATGATGTTCGAGAGAGCTCTTAAAATTTTCGAAGAACAAGCAACGAAAATGAACAAAAAAATAAATGTGATACAATATAGAATATCGTTAAAAATCACCCGCTTTTCCCACGATTCTGAACTAGATGATCTTATAATGGGAATTCTAATGAAATTGTACAAATCCAAGTAATATAGTATGGAATACCTCAATCCTCTATCTATATTTGTATCTAGAATCTATAATTTCCTTGAAAAAAAAATAGTTTATAGGTGTGACCATCTAGTATCGGATCAATCCCGATCGATCCAAAATACTAATGTACCTACTCTGGTCCAACGTTCCCATCCATCGATCTCGAGAAGGACATGATATTGATATGATTTGAAAGAAATTTCAAGGCCAAGTCATAGGGAATATGAGGGGATATATATAAGTAGTATAAATTAGTAAAATGTATAGGGATATAGGGGCTCGAACTATAGACCTTCTTGGTAAAACAGATCAAAAAACTGGTGGAAATATTGGTTAGTCTGTCATTCTCCTCTTTATAAGAAGACACTAATATGGATTTGTGTGCTCCAAATTCTCACCCTTCGGAAGTAATCCCAAAATTATTCAAAATGTTTCTTTGACATAGTTCTACCTTGCTCAAGCATAAGTTGACTTAAATAGATTACCTTCGTGGTAGTTGACAAATTCAACAAGATGTGTGTTCTAACGCCCTGAAAAAATACCATCAGTATGAAATAAGAATCAAACTTCTTCTTTGGACATGTTTGTATGCACTTTGGGATAACAAGGAGCATCATTTCAGACAGGGATACAATATTTCTCAGTGCATTCTAGGCTACATTATGGGACAATATGTACACATATTTGAAGAGATATACAAAATTCCATCCACAGACAAATGGGAAGACAAAATTAGTCAACAAGACGTTGGTGTAGCTTATGAGGGGATACAACTAGAAGCATTCGAAGACCTCGGATGAAAATCTGGTATATATACAAAATTCTAATAACAGATCAGTCCACACTTCTATAAGAAAGTCCCCATTTGAAACTTGCTTTGGAGATTTTCCACCCTCACCTTCGGATATTGCATATGGGAAGCAAGGAGGAGTGAAGGAAGATCTTACAAGAGATTCTTTAAGGGATAAAACATTTATAGAAAATATTAGGTAGATCCATCTACAAGTACAAGAAATATTACAGAATTCATAGGAGAAGTATAAGGTTAAACATGATCAACACATAACAGAGAATTCATTCAAGGTGGGAGACACGGTATGGTTACATTTGAATAAGGAGAGGTTGTAAGGACCTGGTAAGAAATTCAAGGCTCTAAGGTATGGTCCCTTTGAGATACTAGAAAAGGTGGGTGATAATGCCTATCAACTCATTTTACCACCATGTATGCGCATTTACTTAGTTGTGAATGTAGAGAGTTTGAAACTTTATGAGCCTTCCATGCTAGATCAAGAAGAGAAACATGTCCTACCTTCTGTGGAGGATTTGGCACCAAATGATTTGGCAAAGTTGAAAAAATATACAGTTTTTCAGAAGAGGTCCAGAACTACAATATAGTGGCAGTATGACCTTTGGTAGATTGGGTTGAAGGGACAACTTCCATGCAAAGTGTAACGTCCACCTCCCCTCACATCTACCCAAGTAACTGGCCAACCTAGGTAAACATGAGATGAGGGGCATTTAAGATAGATTAAATCTCCTTGGTGACTTTAAGGAAGTGGAATCAAAGTGGAAAACCATAACACAAACCTATACCACCTGCTATAGGACCCGTAAAGGCTATCCCAGTCATCCACCGGACTTGTCCCTGAGTCCCACTAAAATTTTATGAAGAAACCCCCCCTACGCTCCCACAAGCCTGCATGCCAACATCTGAGAGGCTCTAGACGCACCCACAAGCCTGCATGATTGCGTCCAGGGACTCAATTTCCCAAAACTATGCCTGCATCTACAGGATTTAAGGAACTTTTCAAGCCCATAATTATAACCACTTCCCATAACTTGTTGTAACTTCCAGATTCCATTAAAAAAATTATGACAAGACTAATAAACCAAAAACTAACTCCAAGACTAGGCCTGACCATCCCCAACCAGGACTGACATTCTGTCAAACAAAAGGCATGAGTTAAATCTACAGGTCTATAATACAAGATAGAGCATGAATGGATGAAAACTCTTATGAAACATTGAAAGAAGGATCACCACCCTATTCCTTGAATATATATGACACCAACTAGGTCTTGCATCCATCATTTTAACAATTACAAGTAAATACATGAAATAACCATGGCATCAACAAGTCATTTAAAAATTATTATAACCATCATAAAACCATGGAAATAAAAGTGATATAACATCCATTAAATCAACACATTAATAGGTAAAAAATCAAGAGAACTTAGCTTCCATTAAACATAGGCAAATACCGACCAAGTTTGGGACTTCAACGTATCACCTGACCATAGACATGGTTGAGCCAAATGTCTCTTCATCTAGTCACCCCCGTGCCATATTCTAAGCATGACTATGGGATCTCATGGATAAACCAATCCAAAACATCCAAGGGAATCGAGAGGATAAACCATCTCCACCCTCACCATATCGTGATCACCCCAAAAATGGTGCTCTAATCACAAACCGAACCAAACTTGGAATGTCATTTGGAATCCATCACTATCCTTGAGGAATTTTCCATATTCTTGTTTCTCAAGATTTACCACAATCCAAACCCGAATCACTAGGCCTTAAACCGAGACACCTCCCTCAGCCTTTATTGTGTATCTCGCCAAAACTAGTCAAGGGATTCCTAGGCCTTTGGGAATGAACCTTCAAACCACCTTCGCCCCAGATTTTGAAATCCATCCAACATTTCCAAAGCTAAAAACTAAGATCAAAATCGCAACACACCATGGCATCTGGAAAAAGGCAAGGAAAGGTTGAAAATAATTGTCAAAATCCAGAAAAACCATGCCATCGACAACAGGAGAACCAAATACCAACATGCATAAGCCATGAATGTCCAAACTAGTAAGTAAATCACACATGCAATATGTTACCTGTAATTATTCTTGTTGAAGCTTCTAGATCCTACTCTTCCTTGGTTGATCCTTGATTTCCTTTCCTTTCCTTGTCCTTCCTTTGCTTGTTTTCCTCCTCCTTGTGTTGGGGCCCTTGTTTTTGAAAACTTGTTTGGAATATTTTGTATTTTGAATAAAGGATGACCTTTTCTGGTTGCGGCAAGATGACACATGGAAATCGCGACCGAGTCGCAACTACCGTAAGCCGCGGAGCTATCAAGGTGGCATAGAAGCAAGAGATAACTGAAGTAAGTAGATTCATGAGGATATACAGTAGAAGACAGGAAGCGGAACACACAGACAAAAAGAGAGAACCCGAAAGCAGCTGAAGAAGGACACAGAGAAGAACTAACAGTTGCGAAAGAGGGTGGATAAATATCAGTCACCCGGCCGAGAGGAAAAAGAAGAAAACAGGAGACGGAACGCAGGGCGACTGAAGGAGATTAGCCAGGATATCCCTGTAGTTCCTAGGGTTCTCTCATTTACCTTTCTATTATGTAAGGCTTCTGTAACAGACTGTAAGCTCTTCTTGCGGAAGCTCTGTAACGATGGTTGTGGATGAAGATATCAATATAATTGCAGGTTACTGTCCTACTGTGTAATTCTTATGCATGCATAATGGTTGCGATGGTTTAAAATTTTATTTTCTTAATACCTGTTTATGCTCTGAATGTTCTTGCGGATATATCTATGTTTATGCAATTTTTTTTATGGTAATCATGAGTTGCGGATCTGTTCCTTGCTATCGATCTGTTCCCATCTTGCATGTGGTTGCAGCACACCTCGGGTGAGACTCTCTGCTCTCCGGAGTAGGTTGATAATTCCGGCGTGGTTCTAGACTACAGCAGATTCCCTTGTTGGCCACAACTCCTGAACCTAGGTCTTGCCTGTGAGACCTAATTCCTCGCCAAAAAATGGTTCCATTTTCAGGACCCTGCATGATATGAGGGGAACTGGATCATGGTCTCAAGGATCTATGAAAGCGAAATACGGCGATGGTGGGATAATCATCTCGACCAATTTATTGCTCAGTAAGCAGAGGTGACTAAGAAAAAGGAGGTGGTGATCAAGGAGCTCGTCCTTTTCTCAGATTCAGCCAGTGATACATACGAGATCCTCTGGGGAAAGTTCCCTAGCGACCTCTACAAATGGTTGTGGAGTTTACAGACCAAGATGCCTAGGGACGGCTCGCAGAAGATAAACCGCAAGTGGGTGCATGGGGATCTGGTTGCTCTGCATCGGTTGGACAATGAATTGACCCGCGCAGTGGATTTCTGGGTCGAGACCACATTGGGCGGATATATTGTGGAGTTTGTTGTAGAGAGCTACCAATCCTTCTCGAAGGCTGAAGCTACCTTCCGCTCTGGGCTAAGAGGGAGGCTGCTCAAGGAGATTCCGCTGTGGATTAAGGCCCTGATGGTGGATGAGGGGCTAATGGAATTCCACAAGGCGAGTATGGAAACGTAAACCTCCGGTGCTGGGGGAAGGGATGAAGGGACTGATGCTACGTAGAATGTGAGGCGAGGAGTGGGGAATGGATGCTGAGGCCGCACGGAAGTTGAGGGAGCGACGTGCCCATCGGCGGGCGCAGATCGCCGATAGGTGGCGAAAACGGGTGATGCGGGATTTGAAACGAAGGGAAACCGATAGGAAGAACCAGAAGGAGGCGCCTCAGAGAATAGGAATTATGGACGCGGATACCCAAGAAGGAGAAGGGACCGCTGTGGGAGTATGGCGGGTGCATGGGAGTCCAGCTAAGTAAGAAAGGGAGACAGTGACTAACGAAGACGATGCAGGTATGCAGCCCCACGAGAGTTCTGATGGTGAATGGTACGTCGTGATGCAGCGGTTGTTTCAAGAGCGGATGACATTCATTTCTCCAGGCAGCCCCGCTTCCAACATTCTGCATGGCAGGGATCCCTACCTTCCCCTGGTACTTTATCAACCTTTGAGCAATATTTTTGTTAAGTTACAAGCATTGAGTCAATTGCATAGTAGTTCATTGTCGACAGTGCCATACGTTGGTAGTAGCGGCACCAGTAATATCGCATTTCCTAGTGGAATAATTACGCAACCAGGACCTGGAGGCTTTATCTTGGTTAGCCCTCTGCAAGTAAATATGGCGGGGTCTTTCACCCGGTATCCGGAGTTCTCTGGCCGGGGCAATGATGATGTAGAGCAACACTGGTACCTGTGCAAAGCCATATAGAGGGCTCAGCAGACGCCAAATGCAGGGAAGTTAATAGAGTTCCAGACCACGCTTAGAGAACGGGCTCTGCGATGGTTTATCAAGTGGTCCGAGGCCCATCCTAATTCAGTAATTGCAGATGTTAAGCGGGATTTTTTCCGGGAATTTAAACTTCCCCATACGGACCAACAGGGTATGTCCGAGCTCTGGGAAATTAAGCAGAAATAAGGAGAGACCGCATGGGAGCTGATGCGGCGATTCAAGGACGCGATCGGGAAACTCAGCTACCCGATCAACCCAAACCATCAGAGGGACTGGTTCATCAAGGCTTTGCTTCCCTTGACGCGAACTCCCCTCACCCAACAGAATATTGACAACCTGCAGGATGCTTTAGAGCAGGCCATGAAGATAGAGGCCATGACAGGTTACCCTCAGGAATATCGAGCGGGGCCGGCCCCGCTGGATCCCTCCTTGGTGGGACTACAACACCAGATCACTAGTCTGACGGAAAAGCTCAAGGAGATGCAACCTATAAGGTCGGCCAGGCCGAATGTTTGGTGCACTCACTGCCTAGTTGAAGGCCACGTCGCAACCGAATGTCCTCGGCTACGTGGCACGGGAGTGGGACCCTCGGTCGCGGCGATCCAGGGGGGTCCACCAGCCGGGGGAGGCACAGGGATGAATCCGCAAGGGGTATAAGAGCCGCAACAGCCTTACGCCGGGTTCCCACCTCAACCGAACCCCGCCACCACGGAGTACTATGAGATTTGCCAGACGATGGGGCATCCACCTCGGATGTGCCCAATACTACAGAAGTACTCCATTTTCCCAAACAACGTATACTGTGAGTTTTGTGCTTCCATGACTCACAACACGGAGCATTGTAGGTCTCTCAACGCACTTGCAGACCAGTTGGACCGACCCTCTTACAGGGTGAATGATACTTGCAGGGGGAGAGGAGGCGCTATGCGCGGAGGCCGTATAGGGGGACGAGGTCTGGTGAAATGTTACAACTACGACCAGGAGGGTCACGTGGCTCGGGAATGTCCCCTACCGCAACGTCCTTGGTGTTCTCAGTGTCACGTGAACACCCATGCAACAGAGGACTATCCAGAGCTCATCAAGAAGTGGGAGGAACAGGCGCGGCAGAGGGGAACTAATTTGGTAAATTCAGAGCCGCGAGGGACCGCGACCCCAACCATGCAGCATGTCGCGATCGTGACGCGGGGTGGCAAGAAGACGGGTGAGGACGCCCATGGAAGGGAGCCGATCCGGGCTATTCGACCTGCCTCCCCCAAACAACTGATCCGGCCAGACGCGTAGAAGAAGTACTTCCAAGAGGCTGTGGAGGCCTTTGCTCAGCTGCGGGACACCGGGGGCCTTGAGCTACCACCGACGACTGGTTCTGGCGAACAGAGTGCCACGGGGACCTTGATTGAAGAATGGTTTCACCTGTTCCTCAAAATCGTTGACAATGCTTCGCTGCGGGACCAGCTCAAGCATACCCTACAGGACGCACTACAGAGGAATATCGGACCCAGGGAACCTGAGGACACCACACCTCAGTGTGTGCGGAGAGATAAACGGAATAAGCGTCAAACGGGAAAGGAGTTTCGACTTAACACGTAGGTTTCAGGCTTCCAAATCAGCGACACCATGCTTGACTTGGGATCTGACGTCAAAATCCTACCGTGGAATACGTGGGAGGCTCTTGGACGGCCATGGCTGACCTACTCGCCAATCCAACTCAGAATGGCGAATCAGTACTGCATTCTACCGATCGGCCGACTCGAAGGTGTCATGGTCGAAATTGCGGGAGTGAAGACTTACACAGATTTTGAGGTTATTGATATTATGGGGGACAAGGATCCTTACCCTGCCCTACTAGGCATTGATTGGGATTTTGAGAATTACGCCATCATCGACCTCAAAAAGGAGCTGATGATCTTCAAGGATGGGGAGGTACGGGTCACACAGCCCCTCGACCCGTATCAAGGTCTGCGATATACCGAAACTGTGGACAACCGGGAGGATGATCAGATGATGGATCACCTTTATCAGATGACTGCAGGGAAGTGAGACGATTATATCAACCCGAGGGCAATCAGCTCTGTCAGCTGGCACAGTGTCCAGAGCTCGGAGTTGGGGTCAGAGCTCGCGTGGGAAGATTGGCAGCAGGGGGGTACGAAACCAGCACACGGAGATGTGCAGCCATTGCCCGAGTCAGTTGGATTGGTGCTGAGTTCAGAGGATACCCCACCCTGTCGAACATGTAGGCTATGAATACCTTTATTGCAAAGGTGGAAGACACGGTTCCAGAAAGCCGCAGAATACCACTTTTGGACATCGCACTATAGTCCACGTCAGCAAGGTGGTGGAGGAACCACTGGACCACCTTGTTACGGTGGAGTTGCGTGACTCGAGATTTGAAGGCATGGTTTAAAGAGGAGGAAGGCCCTCGAAGCGGGCACAAATATAAGGGGACTTCCGATCCATGGGCCCACTTGAAGAGCTGTGAGGAACAGTGGCGAGGTCTGGGATACCCACAAGAGCTGTGGGTACATCGGTTTATCCACTCCTTGGATACCATCCCCCAGGCCTGGTACTTGGAAGAGGAGTGGAAACGCGGAACCCGCTCTTGGCAGGAAGTCACGGACAAGGTTTTTCAGTGCTTCTCGTTCAAAGGGGAGACAGAGCAGGAATCTCGGGCACTACAAGTGATCAAGGTTGTCCTGTTTTTCCGCGATCCCAAGGCCGATGGGGGCATGGTTGCACCATGTCCTGCGGCCAGACGTGACTTGGTTTGCCAATGGATAGATGGAGATCCAGACGATGACATTCTGGAGGACCTCAGGCACCTGTATTTTGAAGAAAAGGAAGGTGAGCGAAACCTCAACGAAGAACCAACCACCGAAGGCGTCCATTTACAGTCGCTAAAGACAAAGAAGTTGAACATCGGTACGGAGGAAAAGCCCAAGTTGGCTACTATTGGATATTACTGGGACGAGGAGACGACCAAGGAAATATTCAGCCTCCTCCAGGAATACGAAGACTTATTTCCTTCATCGGTTGCAGATCTGAAGGGTATCAAGGGCGACCTCGGAGAAATGCGCATTGTGCTGAAACTGGATGCCCGACCCGTAAAGCATCGACCCTACCAGCTGAACCCGCGAATCAAAGAAAAGGTCAAGATGGAGATTGGCAAGATGCTGGCTACAGGTCTCATCTTTCCAGTGGAAGAAGCAGAGTGGGTGAGTCTTATCATCATTCAGAATAAGAAGGACAAGGTGGAGATACGTGTCTGTGTCGATTACATAAGTCTGAACAACGCCTGCATCCATGATCCGTTTCCTACTCCTTTTAGCGATGAAGTCCTGGATCATGTTGCAGGAAATGAAGCTTATTCCTTCATGGATGGTTTTTCAGGTTACCATCAGGTGCGCATTGCGGAAGAGGACAAGCCGAAAACGACATTCACCACTGAATGGGGATCGTTCGCATACCACGTAATGCCGTTTGGCTTGAAAAACGCTCCGGCCGTGTTTTCCCGGATTGTTATTGCTGCTTTTCGGGAGTACATACACAAGTTCCTGGAAGTCTACATGGATGATTGGACTGTCTACAGTCTGCTGAAGAAAAATTCTACCCTATTGCGTATTATGTTTGATCGGTGTCGAGAGTTGCAGATTTCCTTGAACTTGAAGAAATGTATTTTTGCAGTTCCTTTCGGCACGCTGTTAGGACACGTGGTGTGCAAGCAAGGGGTCTGTGTCGACCCCGCCAAGGTCGCCGTAATAGTCCACATGGAAGCCCCTGAAACTGTGAAGCAGTTGCAGGCACTGCTCAGGCACACAGGATATTACAGGCAGTTTATCTGCAATTACGCGAAGATTACTGCCCCTTTGGAGAAATTACTGCGGAAGTCAGAAATATTCCAGTGGACGGAGGAGTGTCGGAAGGCTCTTGATATTCTGAAGGAGAAGCTGGCGACGGTGCCTATACTTGTTCACCCATACTAGGATAAGCAGTTCCATGTGCATATTGATGCTTCCAGTCTTGCACTTGGGGCTGTCTTGGCGCAACCAAGAGACACAACAGTGGATCATCCAATCTACTTCACCAGTCGCAAATTGTCTAATGCGGAGAAGAATTACACCACTACCGAACGGGAGGCCTTGGCAATGGTGTACTCTCTCCAGAAGTTCCGCCACTACCTTCTTGGAGGCAAGTTTAAGTTCTTTACGGACCACTCTGCATTGAAGTACTTGGTAAATAAGCCTGTTTTGGAAGGACGGATCTGTCGCTGGATGCTGCTCTTTCAAGAATTTACGTTTGAAGTGATCGTCAAGCCCGGGAGGTTGAACGTTGGGCCCGACCATTTATCCAGGTTGGAGATGGGAGAGAACGAAGGCTCACTTGATGATCAGCTGCCGGATTCTAACCTCTTTCGGGTCGAAGCGGTACCAGATTACTTAGCCGACATTGCCACCTATCTAACCACGGGGCAATGCCCTCAGGGTTACACCCCACTCCAGAAATGGCACTTGGTCGTCCATGCTGCCGAATACCAACTGATCGCGGGGCAGCTATATAAGCTGGGTCTTGATGAGGTTCTGCGCCGGTGCATCCTTGACCACGAGCACGAAGCGATGATGTGGGAATGCCACAGCGGTGTCGCGGGAGGGCACGTACGTGCAAAACTGACCGCGAGGAAGGTGCTCCAAGCTGGCTTGTGGTGGCCGACAGTACATTCCAATTGTAAAGTATTTGCGAAGTAATGCGACACGTGCCAGCGGATGGGGAGGCCCTCTCACAGGGACGAACTTCCGTTGCACCCAGTGCATGTGTTGCGGTCGTTCAAGAAATGGGTCGTCGACTTTGTAGGCCCCATCGCCCCGGTCGCCAGGCACTCCAAGGCCTGACACATCATTACCGCAACCAACTACCTCACCCGATGGGCTGAGGCGGCAACGGTACGAGACTGCACGATGGATACAGCAGCACGGTTTATCTTTGAAAACATCATCAGCAGGTTTGGCTGCCGCCGAAGTTTAACCAGCGACCAAGGTACGCATTTCATTAATGACACGGTCAAGTCGTTGTTGGACACGTTTATGATTCAGCATCACAAAAGTAGTCCGTACCACCCGTAGGCCAATGGTACTGTTGAAGCGTTTAATAAAATTCTTGAAAAGGGGTTAACAAAGATCTGTAACGCCCAGCAGGATCACTGGGATGAACGGCTACCAGGTGCGCTCTAGGCCTACCGGACTACGGTGAAGCGCTTGACCAATCAGACACCATTCCAGTTGGTGTATGGCCGGGAAGCTATGATCCCCGCCAAGTTCACGGTGCTAAGTCTTTTAATTGCCATGACTCTCAAGTTTTCAAAAGAAGCATCACTCCAGGAGCGCCTACATGAATTACAGGAACTGGACGAAGCCCAGTTCCTGGCGGAATTTCATCAGAAGGTTCAAAAGGATAGGCAGAAAGCGTGGAACGATCGCCACATCAAGAACAAAGTATTCCAGGTTGGCGGCAAGGTCCTTTTATACGACAGCAAGTTCCAGAAGTTTCCAGGAAAGCTGCAGATGCACTGGTTAGGACCTTACTTTGTCATCGAGATTAGAGAGTCCGGCACCGTTCATTTGGCTCAGCTGGATGGTACTGTTTTACCGGGATGGGTGAATGGCGCATGCCTGAAACTCTACCAGGAGTAAGGTTCTCCCCACATTCATCAATAACTCTCGCAACCGAGAGCACCCGTAGAGTAGTGTAGCTGAATAACTCTCCCGCAACCGGGATGAGCATAGGTAGTCTTTTCCTTTTTGCATAATTTATCAATAACCATTCTGTTGCGGGGACCGCACCGTAACCAACTGTGGTCGGGGAGAGGTGTGTCCAGCGTGTCATCCCTGTAGGATCCATAAACGTGCCAGTGTCATTCCAGGTCATTTCAGTCAGTATTTCTGTCAGTCCGTAGGATCGTCCCGATTCACATCATAAATTGCCATAACTAGAAGCAACCTTGCCATAATCATTTTTCCATCATCCGCCGTAACCTTATCCGTCGCGTCCGCCCATTTCCCCATGCCACCATCAGCAATTGTCAGAACACCCATTGGCACGCGATTGATCACATGATTATCGCAGAGAAGAATATCAGCAAGAATTAACTCATTATGGGGTCTCATCAACTCCACTCGTGCCAAACGATTACATAATTTTCATGAAGAAAAGCACGACAATGTCGAAACACTTAGCATTAGCAATTGCAGAAGCACAGAAGTAGCAGGAGCAGTCAGGCGAACAGCACCGAGAGAGGATACCAAGCCAAATTCTCCACGTCTATCAGCGCCGAGAAAAAATTTCGAAGGCCCTTCTATCCGTCGTCGAACCAGAACTTGACAGTAGGATTCATAGGACAGAGTCTCTGGTTGGGAAATACAACAGTGCAGCTTTGATAAACGCCAACCTTTCCGACACCTCTGAATTCCTGGCGCTCAATTGGCAAGTATATATGGAACACTATTACAGCACAGCCGGGAACTCCGCCAACCAAATTTTACCAGCATTCTAGGGCCTTCAGCAGTCTTCTCACATGAATCTCAGAAATCTTCCGGTCTTCGGGACCACCGGACCGGTTTTGCAGTGCACTCGGTTCTTACTTAGCCGCATTCAGAATGGGTCCTTGTGGCTGAACAAGGAAATTCCCATTCACGCTGAAGACATCCATCGTCTGACCGGGCTCTAAAAAAATGGTGCGGACATCTCGACCGCCTGTCAGACCACCTCTAAGCGCGCACGAAAATCCGGGGACGCAGACCTGTACAGCAAATATGGCACCCGGCGGGGAGGGAAGGGAGCCAAGATAGAGCTCATCAACACACCCGAGATTAAATTTTCTTGCTACCTCATTGCCAGCAAGACAATGAGGCACTACACCAAGGGTGAATGCACCTTGGACACCATCTCTATTGCAGAGCACTGCGTTCAGGGTGCCAAGCTGAATTGGTGCTCCTTTCTCTTGAAAGAGCTATTTGATGTGTGCGAAGAAAACTACAAGCGCACGACCAGCTTCATTTATGGATACTTGGTCATTGCTTTTGCCATGTGGAAATGTCACACCCCTCTTTTCAGGCTACCAGCAAAAATTCCAAAGGGCCAGCCTCTTGCGATGAAATTTGTTCCATGGAAGGTGTCGCCTGATCCGAGCACCAAGCAGGTGAATGCCGAAGCATTTCGGACCTGGTACGGCTTAATGACGGACGTCATAGCCAGCCAGCAATGGGTGCCCAGGAACCTGTTGGATGAGTATAGTGAGCAAGTGTGGTTCGGGGTAAGTCACAAACATACGTACCTCCGACCCTCTTGCATGCCAGAAGATACCTTCCACATGACGCCGCTAAAGTTCCAGCTGGACGATGCCACTTTCCATCGCGAAGTCTGTTCATGGCCAAGGGTCACGAATCACATCCACGACAGCATCCCCAGGTATAACTTTGAGCGGATGTTGCCATTGCAACAGCCTGTCGAGACGGATGCGGCAGCCCCACCACAGGAACTTCCAGAATCGCTCGTCCCCGTCGTCCGCCACTTTAATACACAGGTGCGAAATTTCAATGCGGTAGCTCAGGTTATTTCCAGTGGTGCCTCTTCGTTCCCTTTATTTTCTGAATTTCAGATTTCTCGGTCTACTTTGCACACCCCTACCACTCCTCTTACTTCTCCCCTCCCGACTATTTTATTTACCTCTACAAGCCCAATTATCACCCCGATGGGAGGAAAGGGCCCGGGCCCCGAGCAATTAGAAACTCCTCTAGCCAAGCGGGCCCGCACCACCATAGCCAATCCGGTGGTGGACCTTACTGATGATGATCCGCCACCGCCCCCAAATACAGGGGCACTGATCCAGGAAGAACCCCTTATTGACCCTTCCGAGTTTATTAACATTCGCCCTCCATCCACAGCTCCCCCTCCATCCACCGTTCCACCTCCGCCTACCACTTCATCCACTCCATCAAATTCATCTGCCACTGTGTCCGACCCGCTCATCCGTGAACTCTTTGGAGGGGACCACGGGGCCGAAGTTGACTCCCGTACTGCTACCATAGTGCCACCAGTTGACCCCATGGGCGCACCCCAGGTTTCTTTATCTACTATATTTACCCAGCTGGAAAACATTGGGGCCGAATCGGCCGAGGCTCAGCCTGAGCATGCCGACCCTCCCCTCACTGGCCAGACCGATCAGCAGGAGCAGCCAGATTTGAATATGACCAACTCAACGCAGCAACAGACACCGCTATCCCCTCCCGAGCATTCCAACCGCTCAGTAGCCAGTGGGCAACCCCTCCAAGAAAGGCGGCCGGACCAGGGTGCTTCGGGAACAGCTCACTTAGAAAAATGGGGTACAGCACAGTTGTACTTATTCATTCAGCGGGTGGCCCAGTAAGCCGAGAAGCTTCACTCAGAGCTGCAGCAGCGGTGCGAAGAGCAGCAACAATAGATCATGGTGCTTACTGAACAGCGCGACCAGCTTATCACGGTACAGGACCGTCTGCGAGATCAGATAGCCAACGTAACTCAGGTATTTTCAGGCCTCTGGCCCTCGGTAAAGGTTCATTATACCCCGCTGCCTGCTGATGTCACGGAGCAGAATGTCGTCATCCAAGCCTTCTACATCCGGACTGCACTCACTAGTCTCCATCAAGAAAATACGGAGCTTCGCGCAGCATTAGACGCGCGCCCAGCGCTGCCCGACCCAACGGCTACCTATTCAGCCCAGGTTACCGCAAAGCAGGGCCAGGCAACCCAGATGTAGGAAAAACTCATCTCTATGGTGCGCGAGGTGCACGACCTCCTGAAGGGTCTCCAGGAATGTTCACTGTCCTTGACTGTCAAAGCACAGCCAATCTCCGCATAGCTACAATAGGTTTCCCGAGAAATTCAAGAGGTCATGGACCCCGCAAGGTTGGACCAATTATATGCACAAGCGGATGAGCTCGAAGTACAGATCCAAAAAATGGAATCCAATTCGGTAGCGGCCAAACGGGTAATTCGTGAGCTCCGCTCGCCCCTCCAAAACAGCGCCCGAACGATGCAATAGCTAGCCGTCAAGGCCAAAACCCAAATTAGCACGATGTTCAGGGCTGTCCCGGCACCCCTTGAAGAGGCTGCTGTCACCCGAATCGCTGACGCCACAGATTCACTCTTGCAGGGGTGGCAGCAAGCTGTATCAGCCTTCATGGAGCTTAAAGGTACAACGTTCTGCAGAATCCCGGAGTTGGGGCCCTTGTTTGAACAACCGGAAAAAGGCACACTGCGAGAACATGAACAAGCTGATGGTGCACAACAGGAGCATGTACAAAATGAAGCCACACAGGCTGAACAAGGCACGGGATCAAGCGAGGCAATGGAGATAGAGACTGTCATTTGTGATTGACTCGGGGACGAGTCAAGAAACTGTGGTTGGGGCCTGTTGGGGCCCTTGTTTTTGAAAACTTGTTTGGAATATTTTGTATTTTGAATAAAGGATGACCTTTTTTGTTTGCGGCAAGATGACACATGGCAATCACGACCGAGTCGCAACTACCGTAAGCCGCGGAGCTATCAAGGTGGCATAGAAGCAAGAGATAACTGAAGAAAGCAGATGCATGAGGATATACAGCAGAAGACAGGAAGCAGAACACATAGACGATAAGAGAGAACCTGGAAGTAGCTGACGAAGGACACATAGAAGAACTAACAGTTGCGAAAGAGGGTGGATAAATAGCAGTCACCCGGACGAGAGGAAAAAGAAGAAAACAGGAGACGGAATGCAGGGCGACTGAAGGAGATTAGCCAGGATATCCCTGTAGTTCCTAGGGTTCTCTCATTTACCTTTCTGTTATGTAAGGCTTCTGTAACAAACTGTAAGCTCTCCTTGCGGAAGCTCTGTAACGATGGTTGTGGATGAAGATATCAATATAATTGCAGGTTACTGTCCTACTGTGTAATTCTTATGCATGCATAATGGTTGCGATGGTTTAAAATTTTATTTGCTTAATACCTGTTTATGCTCTGAATGTTCTTGAGGATATATCTATGTTTATGCAATCTGTTTTATGGTAATCATGAGTTGCGGATCTGTTCCTTGCTATCGATCTATTCCCATCTGGCATGTGGTTTCGGCACGCCTCGGGTGAGACTCTCTGCTCTCCGGAGTAGGGTGATAATGTCGGCGTGGTTCTAGACTACAGCGGATTCCCTTGTTGGCCACAACTCCTGAACCTGGGTCTTGCCTGCGAGACTTGATTCCTCGCCAACACCTTGGTACAATGTTGAATTTCTCCAAGAAAACTCTAAGTGTCCAAGACTATGAGAGAAAGAGAATAATGAGAGAGCTCCAAAACTGAACTGACAAAAGGTACCAACTAATCCTCATAAGCCTTTTTATTAATGATGCCTCTAATTTCTTCATTTTCCTCCTCACATGAAACCTATGACCTTTTACCTTCCTTTTCTCCTAATTTCCCTCATTTTCATAAATAAATGTGCCAAAAATACTTTTGCCTCTTTAATTCCTTTGCCAATTTCCCTTTTCCATAAATACATATCCAATGATGCCTACTAGGATATTTTTCCCGAAATTCCACTTGGAATAAGTGTCCGTTAACCGTGGTATTATTTTTTCCTTTATTAACTTTATTACATAAATCTTTATCTCGGATCTGTTACAGAACCTTCCCCCTTGGGGAACACTGTCCTCGGTGTTAAACCACACCTACACCTAAGAAATACCGCTTATAAGCAAACATACTACTCATGGAGCTTTATAACTTAGCTTGATTCATTATTTACAATGAATGACCTGCTCAAAAGAAAAATTCATGATAACATGACCATATACATCCATACTACTTATTGGAGATTTATAACTTAGCTCATGGTAGTATTCACATCCATATACATAAATACATATATTGAAACATCACCAAAACATATGCCAAACATATACCAAACACCAAATCAAAAATTATTTGCATAAACCAGAAAACAATGAAGGATACATGGCATGCATCTGATCTTCCATCTCCCATGTAGCTTCATCGAGCCCAAAGTGCTTCCATTGCACTTTAACCTGCTCGATGGCTTTGTTCCTGAGCATGATCTACTTTCACTTCCATATGCATTGAGGTTTCAGCTACCTTCTTGCTCCACCTGCAATACATAACAATCAATAACACGATCAACATCCTTTATATACCTTTCAAGCAATGAAACATCAAACACATCATGGACTTTCATTGTTGGAGGAAGTGAAAGTTGATATGCCAAGGATCTCAAAAGGCCTACAATACCGTGGTGCCGACTTGGCACATGATTCGATCATCGAGGTGCTATTATTTGGCTTGATGTGAAAATAAACATGATCCCCAACCTGAAACTCCTTAAATACCCTGTTCTAGTCTACATAACTCTTTTTTATATCTTGTGTTGCCTTTAGATTATTCTTTATAACCAACATTTCCTTCTCCATGTCTACCAACATGTCTGGTCCAATCAACACCCTGTTAACTGGATCACTCTAATTGATGGGAGTATTACAATTCCACCCATACATTGCCTCGAAGGGAATCATACCCAATGACTCCTGATACCCATTGTTGTATGCAAACTCAACAAATGGTAGATACTCTTCGTATTTCTGCTATGGATGCATCACATACATCCTCAACATG
Organism: Pinus albicaulis; assembly: GCA_034641835.2. Lineage (NCBI taxonomy): Eukaryota > Viridiplantae > Streptophyta > Pinopsida > Pinales > Pinaceae > Pinus > Pinus albicaulis. Next base: position 1,024,061,126 of record CM076574.1, read on the forward strand.
TCCTCCAAGATATTGTTGACCCTATTAGTATGTCCATATGTTTTTGGATGATAAGTCATGTCGAAGGCTAAATTTGTGCCCAAACCTGCAAAAAACTCCTTCCAAAACTTGGAAGTGAACTTTGCATCCCTGTCTAACACAATATTCTTAGGAACACCATGAAATCTGACTATGTCTCTGATGAAAACCCGTTCTACATTTCGATTTGAATAGGTATTCTTCACTAGAATGAAGTGTGCAACCTTTGTCAACCTGTCCACAACAACCATGATGGAATCATGTTGTCTCACTATCCTCAGCAAATCTGTAATAAAGTCCATGGAAATTACTTCCCATTTCCATTCTATAAGCTCAATAGGATTTAGTAGACCACCTGGATTCCTACACTCTGCCTTCACCTGTTAACAGTCCAAACACTTAGCCACGAACTCTACTACATTCCTCCTCAGATTTTTCCAATAATCGAATCTCTTCACTGCAGTCAACATCTTCTGATACCTTGGGTGACCTGAATATGGTTTCGCATGAAACTCCCTTAAGACCACCTTATGGCACATATATCCTGTCTCTAAACTTGACCAAGCCATATGTCATGAGACAGTAGTCCACATTCTGTACACCTACACCTGTACCTGTAATACTACATGTACTTGTACCTGTACTCTACTGTAATCTATGTCTAAGCCCCACATACCTGACATCCTACTGACTTGCCTACAAGATCCTATCCTATAAATTTGTCCCATAAGAGCCCATAGTTGCAATGTGATTTACTTGTATCTATCTACTAAGAGCATCTACGACCATGCTATCTTTTCATTTGATGTATTTGATCTCAAAATCAAACACATTGATCATGGCCAACCATCTAGCTTGCCTGTCATTTAGATTTGGTTGGTCAAACAAGTACCTCAACCCACTGTGATCGCTCATTAGTACAAACCTCCTGCCAAGAAGATAGTGCCTCCACATCTTCAATGCATGGAGTATCATGGCTAGCTGAAGATCATGCGTTGGATAGTTCAACTCGCGTTCATTCAATTTCTGTGACTCACATCACACAATCTGTCCATAATGCATAAGGACTCCACCAAGACCTCTTTTGCAAGAATCTGTACACACTATAAACTCTTTGTCCGGATCTACAGTATTTAATACTGGAGCATGTGTTAATAACTGCTTAAGCTAATCAAAATTATTCTGACACTCCTCTGTCCACTCAAAATTCTTATCTTTCCTCTGCAATGATGTAATCGGTAAAGAAATCTGTGAGAATTTCCCAGTGAACCTCCTGTAATATCCTGCCAATCCCATGAAAAATCTCACCTCATCTACATTTCTAGGAGCTTCCCACTCCATGATGGCTCTTACTTTTTCCATATCCACCACTATGCCCTCCTTGGAGACAACATGTCCCAAGTAATGTACCTCAGTCTGAAATAAGCTACATTTTTTGAGCTTAGCATACAAGTGATGCTCTCTCAACAATCTCAATACTGCTACCGAATTCTCAACATGCTCTTCTTAATTCTTAGAATATACCAATATGTCATCAATGAATACAATCACAAACTTGTCCAAGTAAGGACGAAACACACTATTCATCAAACACATAAATGTAGTTGGAGTATTAGTCAAACTGAATGGAACTACAACAAACTCATAATCCCCGTACCTGGTCCTGAATGCAGTTGTGTAGAGGTCCTCTTCTTTGATGCATACCTGATGACATCATGATCTCAAGTCGATCTTAGAGAACACTACTTCTCCCTTCAGTTGATCAAACAAATCATCAATCCTAGGCAATGCGTACATGTTCTTGATGGTCACTTTGTTCAACTTCCTGTAATCAATGCACAATCTGAGAGTGATATCCTTCTTCTTCATGAACAACACTGGTGTGCCCCAAGGGAATGCACTTTTCCTAATGTATCCCTTATAAATAATCTCTTTCAGTTGCAACTTTATCTCTACCAACTCAGGTGTGCTCATCTTGTACGGTGCCTTTGATGTTGGTGCTGCTCCTGGTACCAACTCAATAGAAAAGGAAACTTTGAAACATTTGCTGGAAATACATCCTAAAACTGCTATAGAACTGGATACCTTCTCAAAACATATGCATCCTCAACTTCCTTACCGTTGTCACTAGATATATGAACCACAAATAGCACACACCCTTTCCTACAACTGCGCTTGGCCTACATAGTTATCACCATCCTAATTGAGGTGGATTTCTTCTTTCCCTACAATACTCTTGGTTCCCCATTGTCATCCAAGCACTCAATGGCTTTGTCATAACAATCCACCTTGGTCCTATGAAGGTATAGTCAATCCACACCCAATAGCATATTGTATGATCCCAATGGAAATATGTTCAAGGATGTTTCCGTAGGCATACCATTTAACTCAAATGCACAAGATCTTACCCAATGGTGAACTCTTTTCTTTGTACCTTTATCTAGCTGCACTAACCAAGATTCTGCATGCATTTCTTTTCTCAAACCACATTATCCACCAGGTCTGGATTAATATAACTATAGTTAGATCCCGGATCAATCAAAATAGAAACAACTTGAACACAAAGCTTACTTTCAATCTCAATTATAGAAGCCTGATGATCTCCTTGTCTGTTTTCCATATCTGCATAAATCTGAGGAATGCAATGACCAACATCCCCAACTGTCTGCACCTCTTGTACACTATATATTTTGGGTCTACCACCCTAATAATATGGATAGTTCCTCTTACGATGATCCTTTCCACATATCCAACACTGCAACGTTGATCTACCATCACCTCTAGTCTTTTTCTCTCCAGGTCCCTTCCCAGTTATAATGAACTTCTTGTAAAGAACCACGTTTTATTTATCACCTACATCTTGCATTATTTCCCGCTTTGGTGGCCATATTCCTTTAGCTTTCTCATTTCCTTTCAAATCATGCTTATGGTCAACCTTGTGTTTCAACTACTCATAACAATGCTTCAACTTTCAAATGGTCTCCTCCAATGATCTAGGCTCATAGAACTAAATTTGGTCTCTATAGGCTACTAGAAACCCACGGATGAATATCTGAACCTTGGCCTTCTCCTCCTTGAGGTAAGGTACATATCTCAACGACTCTAAAAACTGCTAGTATACTCATCATATGTCATGTAACCCATACGCAACTCATAAAACTCCTTAGCTCTAGCAGCATAGTACCTCTATGACAGATACTTATTCCATAATAGCCTCTTGAACTCACTCCAAGTCATTTACTCCTCATAAACACCCTTGACATTATTCGCATATTCCCACCAAATATTTTATTTACCTTTGAGAGATTTAATGAAGTTATTTTTTCTTTCATGTTTTCTGAATAGTCATGCAATCTAATTAACTTCCTCATACCAAGCAACCATGCCTCTGCATCCTGTATTTTCTTCATCTCTCCATCAAAGCTAGGTGGCTTTGATTTCTCAAACTCATCCAGAAAATATGCCCTCTCACTCCTCCTGTAGGGATAATAACGATGACGATCATGATTCTTGTCAAAACCAGAACTAGAGTAGTACCTGTTTTTGTCTCGTCTCCTATCCAGAGTGTCCAAGAATCTTCCATCTCTAATCATTAGGGGAATTTTGAGGTCTAAAATGGGCCTCCTAAGGATATTATAAAATAATAGTGGAAATAATAATAAAAAATTTGATTGCATCATCAAATTTTAGAGGGAAAAAAAAAACTACTTTTTTCAACTCGTATTTGGAGTACTGCTGAACTCTTAGTTAAACTGAGAGGGGGGGGTGAATCAGTTTAACACATTCATAATCTTTTAAAACTTTTCATTAAACCTTATTTACACCTTCATTTCATGTCCAGCTTAATATGTGAGTAATCTTGGAATGTGAGCAACAAGTATTAATATAATAGAACAACTGACTTAATATGAGAGCAGCAAGTATTAAGCAGATGATATAAATCAGATCAACACATAAACATCATGCACAGAGACACCAGATATAAGGGGAAACCCATAAAGGGAGAAAACCACATCTTATTATTGTTGTGATGCAAAGGCAAGCTCCAACTCCCTCTCACCACTGTTTTTCTGCAGGCACCAACCTACAAGAGGCTCCTACCTCAATTCTGCAAGTTACAACTTGCAAGGAAGCACCAACTCCCTTCAGTTTTCTGCAGGCACCAACCTACAGGAGGCTCCAACCTCAGTCAGCTACAACTGACAGCTATCAAGCTGCAACTTGATAGGGAAGCTCCAACTTCCTCAATTTAACAAATTGAATGTTTGCTAATTTACTCCAGATATCAGCTTTGTTCTGTATCTGCTCTTCTTCTCTTAATCTTCTCTGCTTTATTCTTCTATATTCTGCATTCTCTATATTTGCTCTCTCTCCCTCTCCTCTCCTTTGAGCTTATTAAATTGATATTATATATAGAAATTCTCACATGACTGTTTGTATTTCACAAGGAATTTGGAATGAACAGTCATGACTCTTTGGCTTCTGTCTTCTTATTCCTTTTTCCAACTCATTTTTAGAATTACTACAATATGTACAAATTTCTATGCTATAGTGGGATTTTGTCTTTTCCTTAAGATACTTGCCTTTGCATCACAAACAATAAAAATAATTACAACATTTACATTCACATTTTTAATTACACATTTCAATTTCACTCAGCTCCTTTTCTGGATTTTGGCTTTACTGGATTTGTCTTTTTCTACTGCTGTTAAGAACCTGTTCTGCATACACTTTGTTCACTGTCATCTGCATATTCCCTGTTTTCTGTGCTTATTCACCTGTCCAACTCATTCCTGTACATATTCCTGTCAAACCTGTAATCTCTGTGTATCTCTGCATGCTCTCCTCTTCTTTTTCCTTTTCCATAATTGCATTCAAGTTTCATGCCCAATCATTTCCCAAGTCCGAGCAATCTCACAATCTCTGCTTTGTTCTACACTGGCAGTTCCAATGCTTAAATCTGAAGTGTTAATAAATCAACCATATTCCCAGTACTTTTCAATATTTCACTTAACTGTGTGTAAATGCATCCCAAGCTTCATTTCCAATCATATTCCAACCCGTCAATCTCACTCTGCACTTATTCTACGTTGGCAAACTCAAACAAATAAGTTTGGTCATTTTTAATGTCTCAATTCAGAGAATTGAGATATTAATTCAACATTCCGCCATGGCTATAAAATCATACATATGAATTCATTCATATTTCGATCATTACAATTTTCGAACTTAATTTTGGCTCCCGGCTTATATATATAACTTTCAAACTTTATATTATGCCGCCAATACGATTAACCTTGGTTAAACTCTTTTTAATATAACTCACCGGGCCTTATACTAAGATTACAATACGTCGAATAACATTAATAAACCAAATTCATTATATATGACTCCGCCCCAGGCCCACAATACAACCAAAGGACCAATCGAGTGCACACCGTACCTTTGTTAACCCATGCGCCCATCCGATGGTTGGTATTACGTTGCCTGATCCAACGTATATCGCTCGATCAACATGCGCAAACAATAATGTGCGATGGCGCTCCGTATGCGGGTTATCCTCCGCAAACCTTGGTTAAACTCCAGGCAAGTTAGACGCACGATCACCGTCCGATAGCCCTCTTCCAGATCAACGGCTCGTGTCAATTTCGCTTCGCGTCCTGGTACGAAAGTTAATGCGCGAAGGCGCACGTTAAACGGTGGTTTTACTGTTCATCCAGGGACACACGTCGATCAATCAATGGAATCGCTGCCCATTCCTTCAATACCACTTTCTGTATAAGGGTGGTGCGAAAAATACCAGAAACTGCCGTTACTGTTCTCTATTCCTCCTTGTGGTTCCGTTGCTTTACTCCAGGTTCCATCTAGCTCCTCGTTCCGTCGTCATTCGTGTATTTACCATTTCCTCAGCCTAGTTGGTTCAGTCAGTTTCGAACCAATGCTGCACCAAGTTATAGTCTCGCTTCTCCTCCCATACTCAATCGAGGAATAGGACCATTTTACTGTATTCCTATATTATAAACACAGTGCCCGAACATGAATTCAACCTTACTCCGTCTATACAGAGAGTCTCCCCAATTATGCACAGTACATCATTAAACCAATTACAGGGTATACGCGTTTCAATTTCCATACAGAAGCCAAATTACAAATCTCATATGATTGCTCAAAGACGCAAGGCATTCTCCACAATCAAATAACAATTTGCTCACGAGTCCTAAATTATGAACCCGTACTCCCACAGAGAGTGTTCAAACAAACTATATACACATAATCCAACCACGGATTTTTATTCAGTCTGAGCAGGTCTGTACAGGATTGTCCTCGATTCCTCTGCTGCCTCTCTACTTCAAATTTTGCTGGTTCAGGTACTCCTCCTTTGCCATCCCTTTTGCCATCAATGAAAACATTTCCAACACTTTACCCTCCCTAAGGATTTACTCAAATTTCGAAGCATGAATACTTTTCGTTGGATGAAATTTTAATTCCTCATCCAAGGAGTACCCATGTTGCATACTTTTGATGGACTTTTCTTCACGAAAAATGATAAATACATGAAAAATGTGATTGTAATCATGTTTTTTCATGTAGCAAGGTCCATCAAAAGTATGTAACATGGGTACTCCGTAGATGAGGAAATAAATTTTGCATCCAATGAGTACTCTGGCTAGAAATTTGAGTAAACCCTTAGGGAGATAAGTTGAAAATACGAGTTGAAAAAGTAGTTTTATTATTTTATTATTTCTTAATCTTTTTATTTTTTTACTCCAAAAATGGTGAATCACCCCCTATGGTTGACATCATCATCTTGACTTTACCTCTGCTTGTTTTTCTTGTGCTTATATGATCCTGTCATTGTCCACCTTAAAACTCCTTATCTCTTACTTCTAACTTCTTAGTGTATCTACTAAATCAGATGAGTTCCCAACACCATGCTTCTCATCGGATTCATAAGGAGAATCCTTGTAGTCTACCATCTTGCTAGCCATCTTTGATTTCTTCCTACAAGGAATATCATGTCAGCTTAAACCAAATCTCAATAAAATAACATACCTTATCATAACTCGGAAAGGATATCTCATCTGCAATATCAACCAATAACATAATCATAACAACATATAGACTTGTAACACATGGTATATAAGGGCATAAACATCATTCTAATTAGATTCCAGACATCAATACATGACCACATCAACTGCACACCATGACCTTATGCATGACAACCTCAACCATACCACTGCACACTTGACCACATGTAAACACTTGACATGTATAACCAGTCATATGCTCTTGAAAACATATGTACAACAACACCATCAGTCCTTCCACAACGACATCACTGCCACCTTGACCAACACCATGCGAATGCAACCAGTACATAGACCATGATATGAGAAACACATACACGACCAACCTGAATACATGATGACAACAATATTTTACAACATAAGAATTTTCCCAAGGAGAGCGCAACCACACTCTGATACCACCTATAACTTCCACCTCCCCTCAAATCTACCCAAGTAACCGCCCAATCATGGTAAACATGAGATGAGGGGAAGTTAATATAGACTCAACATCCTTGGTGAATTTAATGAAGTGGAATCAAAGTGGAAAACTATAACCCAGACCTATACGACATGCTACAGGACCCGCAGAGGTTATCCCAGTCATCCACCTGACTTGTCCTTGGGTCCCACTAAAATTTTATTAAGAAATCCCCCTGGACGCTCCCATAAGCCTGCATGCCTACGTTTGGGAGGCTCTAGATGCACCCACAATCTTGCATGCCTGCTTCTGGGAGGCTATGGATGCACCCACAAGCTTACATGCCTGCGTTCAGGGACTTAATTTCCCATACTTGTGCCTAAGTCCACGGGATTTAAGGCACTTTTTCAAGCCCAGAACTCTGGCCACTGCTTAAAACTTGTTATAACTTAAAAAATCCATTAAACACATGATGACAAGACTAATAAACCAAAAACTATCTCCAGGGCTACACCTTACCATCCCCAACCTGGACTGACTTTCTGTCAGTCACTTGGCATGAATGAAATCTACATATCTAGGATACAATATAAAGAATGAATCACTAAAAAATATTATGAAATGTTACAAGAAGGATCACCACCCTCTTCCTTGAACATATATGACACCAATTAGGTCTTGCATCCATAATTTTAACAATTACAAGTAAATACATTAAATAACCATGACATGAACCAGACATTTAAACATGATTATAACCAGCATAAAACCATGGAAATAATAGTGACATAACATCCATTAAATCCACACATTAATAGGTACAAAAGCAAGAAAAATTGGCTTCCATTAAACATAGGCAAATACCAAACAGGTTCGGGACTTCCACGTACCACTTGACCATAGTCATGGCCATGGAAAATTTTAGGGGCTAATATTCGCAAGTGGGCCAATTTTCCATGATTTTTCCCAAAAAAAAAATTGCTAATTTCCATTTTTTATAAAATTGATTCGCCCAAATTTTACAATATAAATTATTTTACCTTAAAAATCGCCAACATTATATAGAGAGTATATATAAAATCATTATAAATTTGAATAATTTTACAAATACATCAATAAAAATTTTATAGTTTCCATATTAGGGACTAGTAAGATTCGCTAATGTTTTTAAACTTCAAAATAATTTTCCATCCTTCAAATTTTCCCTGGACATGGCTAATCCAAATCTCTCTTCAGCTATTTACCCTCATTCCATATTCCAAGAATGAATGTGGTATCTCATGGATAAACCAATCCAAAATAACCAAGGGAATCCAGAGGCTAAACCACCTCCACCTCCACCCTCACCATACCATGATCACAACAAAATTGTTGCTTTGATCACAAACTGAACTGAACTTGGAATGCCATCCGAAATCCATCACTTCCCTTGGGGAATTTTCCATCTCCCTGTCTCTCAGGATTTACTGCAATTTGATCCCAGATCAATAGGCCCTAAACTGAGACACCTCCCTCAGGATTTACCGTGTATCCCACCAAAACTGGTCAAGGGATTCCTAGGCCTTTGGGAATGAACCTTGAGACCACCTCCGTGCCGAATTATGAAATCCATCTGAAAATTCCAAAGATCAAAACCGAGATCAAAATACCAACACACCATGGCATCCGGAAAAAGGAAAGGCAAGTCTAAAAACCATTTTCAAAACCCAGAAAAACCATGCCACCGACAACAAGATAACCAAATACCAACATTCATAAGCCATGCATGTCCAAACTAGCTAGGAAATCACACATGCAATATGTTACCTGCAAGTATTCCTATTGAAGTTTCTAGATCCTGCTCTTCCTTTCTTGATCGTTTCTTTCGTTTACTTTCCTTTTCCTTCCTTTTCTTTCTTTCCTCCTCCTTTTCACAATGATGAATTAATCCAAGAAAACTCTAAGTTTCCAAGAGTATGAGAGAGAGAGAATAATGAGAGAGCTCCAAAACTAAACTGACAAAAGGTACCAATTGATCCTCAGAAGAATTTTTATCAATGAGGCCTCTAATTTCTTCATTTTCTATTATTTTCCTTCATTTTCATCCTCACATGCAACCTAAGACCTTTTAACTTCCTTTTCTCCTAATTTCATTTATTTTCATAAATAAGTCTGCCAAAAATACTTTTGCCTTTTTAATTCCTTTGTCTGGTCTAATTTCCCTTTGCCATAAACACATATTCAGTGATGTCCACTAGGATATTTTGCCCAACATTTAGCTTGGAATAAGTGTCCCTTAACTGTGGTCTTATTTTTTCCTTTAGTAACTTTTATTACATAAATATTTTTCCCGAGTCTGTTACACAAAGCTAAATGGTACACCAGAGAGAAGGTGGAGAAAAATTTCCTCACCTTATTCAGTAAAATATTTTGGGGACCAAAAACCTCCCAAAATGGGGAGGTTTGATCCATATTGTATAATTATATTGTTTTTCATCCATATCGATGCATTTTAATCATAAAAAGTGGAGTAATCAACTCAAGAGACTGTTTTTACCGGTGGGACCAAATTTGGAAAAATGGGGTCTGAAACCTTCCGAGATTGTTTTGAGGCATAAGAAAATATTTTTCTTCAGGGTAAATTTTCTTCTTTATAATAGCACCATTTAATGTTATTCTACACACAAATATATTTCCAACGGCGTAATAAGCGCATCAATCAAAGTCTGTATGCAAAAGTTATGCAACTTAGAAGTTGACCTTCCTGTTTTCACACCTATAGTTTGGGAGGATGCCATGTCAACCCCAATTATTCATGGAAAATGGGCTAGCCACGTGATTATGATGTAAAATACTCTAGAAGAGTCTATATTTTAACTCTAGTTATGATTTTATGTAGCCAAAATTAACCACCAGTAGGCTATCGGGTTGTGTGTTATAACTGGGCCACTAGGAGGAAGAGGCATTCCATTATTTCGAGAGAATTTTTGTTCCATAATTGAGAAAAGATAGCCAGGAGAGATAGGAGGTATAACACATAGAGAGGATTTGTGCACTGTAGCATCCCATGGGCCACAGACATTACTCTTTGTGCCTGCAACCATATTTCTAGACATAGAAAGAGAGTGAAGCGACCTCACCTTCCAGCTGGGTTTTCTTTCGAAATGGTTTCCCATAGAGCATATCTTGGGTCTTATGTGTGTGTGTGAATTTTTTTTTTTTGTTCTCTTTGTTTCTTCATAATTTTCATTCGCATGCATGCACTAATTACAGTTAAATATACAGATCTTAAGGTTTAATAAAATTGTAATAGTGTAAAATTCTCAGATTTATAATATAATATCATTAGATCTGTTGTGATACATTGTCCAGTGGAATATCCATGATAGTTTTCAGATCAGGCGGGATCTTATTAAAAAAAAAAATTCTCCAAATCAAAGTTCTTTTTCAAGATTTTATAAGACACGAGGAAACGAACAATGAACACTTATGTGCATGTATTCTATGAAGAAGGACGAATAGGGCTGCTCATTTGGTCCCATCACTTATTTGATCTTATAATCATTCCTTATAACATGGATAAACATTTCATTAATTAAGTAAGGTACTCATTCTATGATAATTCCTAGCCTACCCTCTATCCTACCCTTTATTTTGATGCCTTTACTCAGCTTGTTACTTCCAACAATTACAATGGTTCTTTCTCATCTGTATATTTAGAATGATGAGATTTAATATTGGATTTGATCAAATTATATTTAATAAATGGGATGGATATTTCAATTTCAGAATAGATAGGATATCTATATCTATTTTAGATGATATAAGATAGAATTCTTATCGATGCAAAATAGGTCTAAATATACACATTATTGATTTAGACCCATTCATATAGGAATATGGATAGATATTACCATTATATTACATATATCTATTATAAAATTTGGATATCTATTCATATCCATATACATATACATGTGTCAATAAATAGGTATTGGTCAATATGTTATTGTGGTTGGTTTTATTTTTTCATACGGTATATATATCTATTGCAGGAGATATTTATACTCCACTAATCGAGTGTTGCTTCTAAAATTGAGAAATTGAGGAAGGACCAATTTGAAATGGATGGTAATAATGGACAAGAAGAAAAAATTGGCTTAGTTAACTGAAATCTTAGCTATGCATATAGATATCTAGTTCATAAGATTTTGGGAACCAAAGGATAAAAAAGTTGGTAATTCCCTCAACTTCAATATGATGGAATTGATGCATTTTTTTTATGAATTGTTAATACAAATGGCTCTGGATAGAACCTATAATAGGGTCTCAAAAAATAAGTAATTTATTTTGGGTGTGTATCCTCTTTTTGGGTTCACTAGGATTTTTCATGGTGAGGATATCGAGTTATTTTGGTGGGAACCCGATACCTCTATTTTCATCTCAATAAATACTCTTTGTTCCACAAGGAATTGTAATGTATTTTTATGGTATTGTAGGTTTGATCATTAGCTCTTACCTATGGGGCACAATTTTTTTCAATGTGGGTAGTGGCTATAATAATTTCGATAGAAAAAGGAATTGTATGTCTTTTTCGTTGGGGATTTCCTAGAATAAATCATCGTATTTTCCCACAATTTCTTATGAATGATATTCAGATGATAAAAATGGAAATTCCATAAGGTATTTCCCCTTCGCGTTTTCTTCATATGGAAATAAAGGGTCGATAAGACATTCCTTTAACTTGTACTGGTGATAATGTGAACCTAAGTGATATCGAACAGAAAGTCGTTGAATCAACCTGTTTCTTGTGTTTATCCATTGAAGGGTTTTGAAATGAAATGTAGGGTATTTATCCTCAACATACATTCAAATTTCAATACATTTTAATATGGATTGAATCAAGGAACATGACTCAATATCCAATCAGTAAATTTCAATATCGCATTTCATTTCATATAAATTTCAATAAATATTGAAATTTCAATGTATGGAAATGGAACAATATAGGATCTTTATGAAAAATATACTATTTTTTATGAAATATTATAGGAAAAGGTAATATAGAAAAAATAATGAGTGAAAATAGAACTGGTATTTGTCCGGGAAAAAGATCATGTATTTAATTCCTACTAAATGATATTTTTGGAATGAATTAGACCGAGATTCCTTTGGTAGTTCCCGAACACACCATATAATTTGCTATCTTAGAGAGAGTGAGCTTATGGATCCAATAGATGAATATGATATATCGGAAAGAAAAATTACTAAATATAGTGGCACATTCAGTTTCCCTAAAACTAGAATGTTTTTCCTCTCATCCTGATTCTTCATCATGATCCAATTTCTTCTTGTACGATTTCATCATTCTCTTATTTTTCAAGGGAATTTATCATGTGATATTTAGAGATAACTAGGGAAATATTCTTAAAAGATCGATCAAGTGATTAGGATTCAAAAGATCTTGGCAATCAATAAGACTTATGTTACTTCAAGTTATTCTTCTAAAAAAGAAGAAGATCAAAAAAATGATTAGATAATTGGTCCAAATAGAAATGATTTGGAATGATCAGATATCTAGGAATGATCTCCTTATGCTATGTCTCACCCAATTGGAACAAGCCTTTTGCATTTGTTTTCCTATTGGGATCAAATAATTGTTAGGATATTCCGACACATAGGAAATAGTTAAGAAAAACTTAGTCTAGTGTAGAGTTAGGTAAATTGTGCTTTCTTTACCATGTACATTTGTAACTTATAATCTGACGGTCACGATTTGTAGTGATCTGATGGTTATCTCTCACCTCGGTATTAATGACACTTGATCCATGGCTTGACACCCGATTGGTCCATGATCTCTATTTAAAGAGCATGGAGGGTCATTTTTCTGGTAACCGTTTATGAGAGAAACATATGTAACTTTTCTTTTTATATTAATAAATTGCCTGAAGTGGTCATGTTGGCTCAGGCCATGGACTGTTTCCCTCTTTGAGGGTTTTAACCATGTGATTATACTAGTGTACTGATTTGTGATATGTTTGTGAGCGGTGACCTTTGGTTCTTGATCCAAGGAACTTACCCTGTAAATTCCTACATGGTATCAGAGCTATTTTAAGGGTCGCATCCGTTGTTGATCAAAATCCGAAGCCGGTTGGACTGCATGCGAATGTCATTTTGTATATCTACTATTTCTAAAAAAAATTGGGCTTGGAGAACTGCTCGGTTGTGTCTGGAACATATTTTACAGTGAGGAACGCCATTCGTTTCATGCGAAAATGTTTCCGGCTGCCCAAGCTATGACAGTGTAGATCTGGAGGTATAAAGCATCTATTTTGCAGTTATATTTGTTAATAGTCATGCTTATTTCGGTTCCCTTTTTTTATTTTCGGTTTTTAGGTTTTATTTATTTGCCAGATCTATACCCTCTTCTCTGTGTATGCTCTTCATTGTGCGTTGTGTGCAATCTTGGCAAATCAAAAACAGGAAAAAGGGTTTTTTTTTTTCGCTACGTATGCTCTTTCCCTGCGTCTTTGTACTATCTCGGGAAATCAGAAATAGTGAAAAAAATGATAGTTGCCGATAAGGCTAACCCAAAATCTAACATTCTGCCGTAAGGCTCTACACTTCATTTTTTTTGGCTCGGTTTTTGTGTTTTTTTGTGCAAGAAAAGGCACGCACACCGAAGAATTTAAAAAAAAAAAAAAAACCCTTCATCCTTTCAAACAATAATGTGATCCTTTCACTATCTCACTTATCGAGGGGTTAGTTTATGAGAATAGAGATCTTGGGTTCAAGTCTCCTGCTCAAGCTTCTTTTGTAAAAAAAAATTGTTCAAAAGGGCAGAATCTTTTTTTTTTAAAGCCACACTTCATCCCGTTCCCATAACTATTCGGCATCTACAACTCATATTTTTCAAAAGGCATAAATTCTTCATTCGGAAGCCGTTTTTTTTTTAAACAACCTAATTTTTCGAGATATTTCCATTGGAGCAGTTATTTTCAGCTTTTCTAAGCTTCAGTTTTTTTTTAAAAATGGAAAGTGCATGCCCTGTTATTTTTAACAGCACCAATTATTTCCAATGGCTACCTCACATGGTAGATATACTTACAAGTAAAGGGCTTTATAGAATAGACACAGGACAAGAAACTAAACCTTCTGATGATGATAAAGCTGTTAAATGGGAAAATAAACAAGATCAAGAAAGAGGGTTGATAGGAATGTCCATTGCTTAAGATCTTCGATTTCATATCCTTGACATTGAAAAGCTAAAAAATGTTTTTGGCATTCAAAATAAAATCAGGGCCCACCAGCTTGAAAATGAGTTGCTTACTTTGGACCCCAATAATTTCTCCTCCATTGAAGATTTTTTGTCCAAATTCAAGACCCTCAGAATTCTTTTAGAAGGTTGTAAGATCAAAAAGGACGATGGTAGCCTCATCTATTGCATTCTTTCTAAGCTTGGCTCTGCATACTCTGTATTTGTTTCTGCCTTCCATTCCACTAGAGAAGCCATCATTTATTCAGGAACCACCTACAAGAATCCCTCTTTTGATTCCTTTTGCAATTCTTTGATAAGAGAACAAGAAAAACTTTTACACCTTGGTCTTATCACTGCTGGAAATGCTTCTAAGAAAGCCTTAGTAGCCCAAAAACAACCATATCAAAAGAATCCCAAGAAGCAGTATCCTAAAAAATATGGTCCTAAACCAAACAAGGGCCCTAAGAAATTTCAGCCGCAAACTGAAAAATCAAATCACCAAAATAATAAGGCAAATCAAAACAAAGGGAAGAAGACAGATAGACATTGCAACTTTTGCAATCGGGATGGCCATATAGATTCCAAATGTTTTAAGAAGATGGAAGCCTTAGAAGAAGCAATGAAGAAGCACAACATCAATTTGGAGCACTCTTCACCTTCATCTTCAAGCATGGCACTTTCTGCTTGTGGTTTTCAAGCATCAAGATCTGGTTATGCATTAAATGTATCTTCCTCTTCTCCTTCTCATGAGTGGCTCATTGATTCTGGAGCTTCTTACCACATGGCTAAAAATAAAGCCATGTTTTCTTCTTTAAATGATTGTAACACCAAACATATTTATGTTGGTGATGATAGATCTCTTAGTGTTGTAGGATCTGGAACCATTCATCTAGATAATGGTCAGTTTAATGATGTACTATGTGGTCCTACCTTGTCACGCAACCTTCTATCTATTTATCAGATAACTCATTCAGGTGAAGGGAAAATAGTAGAATTATCACCTCATGATGTTGTACTCAAGGACCTCAAAGATCCTAAACATATTTTAGCTACTGGCATTGCTAATGATTCCATAAGGTTGTATAAGTTTGACAACTTTGGGTCATCATGTCTTCCCTCTGTTTTTGTTGCTCATAATGATGATGTGAGAAAACTTTGGCATGAGCGATTTGGTCACTTAAACTATCGCTCTCTTCAAACTCTATGTAAGGAAAATATGGTGATAGGCCTTCCTATGGTATCTTGTCGAGATGGTGTTTGCTCCAGATGTGTACACGGAAAACATCATCAGGATAGTTTTGACAAATGTGCCTCTTGGCATGCTTCAGCCCCTTTGCATCTTCTACACAGTGATTTATGTGGTCCACTTCCTGTTGTTTTTTTCTCTGGTTGCAAGTACTTCTTAACTTTCATTGATGATTTTTTCAGATGCACTTGGGTGTATTTCTTAAAACTCAAGAGTGAAGTTTTTAACATGTTCTTAGCCTTTAATGCCTTTGTTGAGAAACAATCTGGACATCAAATTCTTAAGTTAAGATCAGAAAATGGTGGAGAATATGTTAACAACAAATTTATCAACTTCTGCACTGAGCATGGCATTCAATTGCAACATACTGTTCCATATACTCCACAACAAAATGGTGTGGTTGAAAGGAAGAATCACACCTTAAATGAAATGGCTAATTATATGCTTCAATCTAAAGGACTTAGTCTCAATTTTTGGGCAGAAGCAATTAACTGTGCAAATTACATAGTAAATCGTACTCCTACTAAGGTTTTAAAGAATATAACTCCATAAGAAGCTTGGAGCTCAATCAAACCATATGTAAGTCACTTTCGTGTTTTTAGCAGTGATGCTTAGGCCCATATTCCAGATGTGAAACGTAAATCCTTAGAACCTAAGAGTGAAAATGCATTTTTTTTGGATATTCCGAAGATGTCAAAGGATATATACTTCTTCAACCAAAATCCAAAGATCTAATCATTAGAAGAGATGTAAAATTTGATGAAAATATATCGACCTGCGAGCCTTGTTCGGCGAGTGTGCCACCTTTGGCCTGCGAGCCTGATTCGGCATATGTGCCACCTCTCTCTCTCTCTTCTATTCTTAATAGCATTGCTTCTAGTTCAGATGATGACAGCGAGGATGAAAATCCTCCTCCACCTCTTGAAATTATTCCTTACACTCCACAACTTACAATATGGGTCTGCTCTACTTGGGATGCAGCAGGTTCTCTTGCAGGTGACCCTGCCGATCGACGACGTACACGTTCTCAGTTTGAAAGAGCTTCTTCCTTATTGGCTCAAGTTCCAGAAAATCCTGATCCAGAAACCTTTGAAGAACCCTTCGGTCATCCAGCTTGGGATGAAGCTATGAATGAATAATACCATTCCTTATTGGCGAATGATACTTAGGATCTTGTTCCTCTTCCAAAAGGAAGAAATCTTGTCAGATGCAGATGGGTTTACAAACCAAAGTTTGGACCAAATGGAAAAGTGGATAGACATCAAGCTTGTCTTGTCACTAAAGGGTTTTCACAAGTTGAAGGCATTAAATATACTCAAACCCTCTCCCCTGTTGCCAAAATGAATTCTATCCACCTTGTTCTTTCCTTGGTTGTTTCCTTTAAATGGGAAGTCCATCAGATGGATGTTAAATCTGCCTTCTTACATGGAGATTTACATGAAGAAATCTACATGGAACAACCCCCTGGCTTTATCCAAAACGACTCTAGCCTTGTTTGTTGCCTTAGGAAGTCTTTCTATGGTCTCAAACAAGCTCCTCAGGCTTGGTATGCCAAAATGGATAGATTTCTATTAGATAATGGCTTTTCTAGGTGTCATTCTGACAACATTGTCTACACCAAGAAAGTGGGTAAGTCCTTCACCATCCTTTTTATTTATGTTGATGATCTTATCCTTATTGGTAATGATCCAAACCATATAAACCATGTGAATTCTAGCCTCAAAAATAAGTTTGAAATGACAGACTTAGGACACTTGCGCTATTTCCTTGGTCTTCAAGTCTTGCAATCCAAGGAAGGCATTACCCTCTCTCAGTCCAAGTATGCCTGTGATCTTCTACACCACTTTCACATGGAAGACTGTAAGCCAGCCCCTTCTCCCTTTCAGTCTAGAGTCAAGCTTTCAGCCACTTGTACTACCCCTAAAGTTGATGCTACCTTATATCGTCAACTTGTTGGTAAACTTTTGTATCTAACCCATACCTGTCCTGACCTTTCCTTTGCCATTGGTCTTGTCACTCGGTTTATGCACCAACCTCATGAAAGTCACTGGAAAGCAACTAAAATAATACTTCAATATATTCGAGGTATAGTTTAGTTTGGGATTCATTACAGTGCAGGAGCATCTCCATTGTTGATTGGTTTCATTGGTTCTGATTGGGCTGGTGGCCCTGATGATCAAAATTCTACTGAAGGATATGTATTCACTCTTGGTTCAGGACCTATTACTTGTTCTTGTAAGAAACAAAGTGCCATCTCTCTTTCTTCAGCAGAATCAGAGTATCGTGGTGCAGTTGAAGCCAGCAAGGAAGCCATGTGGCTTCGTCAGATCCTGTCTGAATTTGGTCTTCATCAGCAGCATCCAACTACACTTTGGTGTGATAATTAGAGTGCCATTCAGCTATGTAAAGATCTAGTTCAGCATCAGCATATGAAACACATTGAACTCCACAGACACTTCATCAGAAAGCTTATTCATGACTATGTTCTTGAAGTGCATTGTTGTCCAACCAATGATCAAGTAGCCGATATATTTACGAAGGCTCTCACAAAAGCGAAGTTTACCAAACTTCGATCCATGCTTGGAGTTCAGGAAAGTTTTCATTAAGGGGGGATAGGCTCTAATGCCTCCTTCCTTCTCCTATTGTGTCACTTTTGTAAATCATTCAATCCTATCGCAATTTGTTCTTAAGGGGGGATGTTAGGATATTTTGACACATAGGAAATAGGTTCCTTTTGTGTCATCTTTGTAAATCCTTCAATCCTATCCCAAGTTGTTCTTAAGGGGGGATGTTAGGATATGCCGACACATAGGAAATAGTTAAGAATAACTTATTCTAGTCTATAGTTAGGTAAATTGTGCTTTCTTTACCATGTAAATTTGTAACTTATAATCTGACGGTCACGATTTGTAGTGATTTTACGGTTATCTCTCACCTCAGTATTAACGACACTTGATCCGTGGCTTAGCACCCGATTGGTCCATGATCTCTATTTAAAGAGCACGGAGGGTCATTTGTATGGTAACCGTTTATGAGAGAAACATATGTAACTTTTCTTTTTATATTAATAAATTTCCTGAAGTGGCCGCGTTGGCTCAGGCCGTGGACTGTTTCCCTCTTTGAGGGTTTTAACAACGTGATTATACTAGTGTACTGATTTGCGATCTGTTTGTGAGCGGTGACCTTTGGTTCTTGATCTAAGGAACTTACCCTGTAAATTCCTACAATAATTACGGAATAGATCAATATGTGGTTCCTACTTCTATCAAGAAGTCGTGATGGTTTATTGAATCATTGTAGTTTGTTTGCTCCAAAAATACCAAAAGTGATATTGATTTCTCTGTGAGATTTTTATTGGCTACATTGATTGATTCAATGATCATTCTTGATTGCATTGGTGGCATGGGGAAATTGTATCTACAATCTGAATTCTTTCGCTTCTTACAGCTTCTTGTATTGTGATGTTTATGAAATTTAGTAACATCTAGCTCCAAATGGTCTATATTACAATTTATGTAATTTTCCACAAAGTTCTCAATTTTTGGATTGCTATGCTTTCCATATATTGGAGAATTTTCTATCCATAACAATCCATGTTCATGTTTGGTTCCTCTATTTTGAAACTATGTTATGAAATATTAGTCAAATATTTTTCCAAAGAATGTATTGCCATGACATATCAATTGCTTTATAGCATTGATTTTGTCCATAGTATTGACTACACGTGATTGGATATTTTCTTATTAGGTAATCAATGTCATCATATTTTAATGTATCAGTGTCATTCTTATTTTATATATTCTTAAAAAATGTGATCAATGTATCTACTAATGGTTTTCGTCGATGTTTTGCACTTTTAGATGTCACAAAGAAAGTTGGAGGTCCCAATTGTCGTATCATTTCAAACATGTTTTTTTTAGTTCATTCTAAATGATCAGAAGAGATGCAAGTGTTTTGGAAATCTATGTATCCAATATCAGATTTCAATCATTTTTCCAAATTTTCTTGAAACTCGACATCTCTTGATAATATTTTTATCCCTATTAGTTTCCCTTTTCTTATTCATACCCATATGCAAGAGAGGACTTTATCAATAATTATTCGCGTTGTCTTGAAAAAAAAAATTGTTGTGTGATATGATAAGTCACCACTTTCTTCCAACGACTTCCATTGCACTATTTTTTGGTAGCTAAATTTATTTGTGATGTCATCATCACATGCATCACCATATAATAATGTTTTAAATTTCATTTCTTTTGCATGTTTGTCCTTGAAAATCCCAAGTGGTCGTTGTCCTTCAGCAGGTGCAAGTTATATAACCTTATATTTCAAATCATAGATGTGTTGTGACTCTATTAATCCATGTATCAATGTTTTAGTAGGTTCTTCATTGTTTGTATCACTGTTTGTATCACTTTCACCGTCACTATTTTCATTTTCTATGGTGTTTTCACTATTTTCTTGTAGAATATGGCTCCAATTCTAATTTATAAAAATGTTCTCGGCCTTATAATACTTCTAGAACATAGTTCATTCCATTCTTTCATGGTAATAATTAGACGTGATTTACTCGTTTGATATGAATTTTTGTATTCCAATTCTCTTTTCAATGCAACTGAAATTTTCATTGTATCATGCTTTTTGCACAACATCCAAATAGATTATTTTCACTCTATGAAATTTTAGGTGTATGAAGTGTAATATTTTACTTTTGGAGAGATAGAAGAGACTCTATGTCCGAGTCATATTAGTTTCTTCCTGGAAAGAGGATAATGACAAACTAACCAATATTTCCATCAGTTAATGAAAGAGCCCAATGTAAGAAAATGCATGTTGGTTTCTTGGAAGAGTTCAAATTATTTTGATATTGAAGAACTTTGATCGGTTATACCAAGAAGGTTTATGGTTTGAGCCTACATATCCCTATACATTCCACTAAGTTATTCTACTTATATATATCACCTAATGTTCCCTATGAATTGGATTTGAAAATTATTTCAGATCATATCAATCTCATGTCCTTATCGATATCGATGGATGGGAATGTTGGACCAGAGCAGGCATATTAGTATTTTGGATTGATCGAGATTGATCTGATCCCAGATGATCACACCTATAAAATATATTTTTTTCAAGGAACTTCCATATTCTAGATACAAATATAGATAGAGGATTGAGGTATTCCATACTATATTGCTTGGATTTGCACCATTTCATTAGAGTTCCCATTATAATATCGTCTAGTTCTAAATCATGGGAAAATAGGGTAATTTGTCATGATATTCTATATTGTATCACATTTATTTTTTTGCTCATTTATATCGCCATTTATTCAAAAAAAATTGAGAGTTTTCTCAAATATCATATGTTCCAAGCAATCCATAGTGCAATCAAATTATCAATCGGACATGTCTCTTTTAGCTCCATCCAAATATACACAACCATTAACAAAGTTTCAGAATCTATAATAGAAACACGAACTAAGGTTTACAGGATTTACCAATGGACCAACCAACAAAGAATTTTCAAAATTTACAATAGCAACACAACCTCAAGCACAGAAACCTGCAGTTAAATTTTCATAAAATGTTATTAATATTTTTTTTATATGGTATGGAAAAGTAGAGAAATAACGTAGATGTTGAAATCTATGTCCTAGCTATATACCCTTCCCTCGGTGATTCACGTACACAAAATGGGGATCAATGTCTAACATAATTGACCTTTGCTGCGTACTTATGGATACTTTAACTTTGAATCTCAACCAAAGATAGTCACGTATATTCCTCTTGTGTAATTATCATTGGCAATTTGGGACTTAAATTTTCATAATATTAATTGAACGAACATACAAATATAATTTGTGTCACACATATTTTATCGTTGACTAGAATTTGTTATTTAAATTTTAGCAATGTCAAAGACATTATTTGTTTCCTTCCATATTAT
Source organism: Pinus albicaulis (assembly GCA_034641835.2). Lineage (NCBI taxonomy): Eukaryota > Viridiplantae > Streptophyta > Pinopsida > Pinales > Pinaceae > Pinus > Pinus albicaulis. Next base: position 1,024,083,067 of record CM076574.1, read on the forward strand.
TATCATCATAAACTTAGATCTAAGGGGAAAATTTATTGTTGGACTGCCCAACTCTCTCAATAAATTTTAATATGAGAGTAATGATTGTCAGGGGCATTCTAATTTTGCTAGTATGAACCTTGATTTGGATTTATGCATGAACACAATAAAATACACAAATAAATGTAAATGCAGATATGAAATAGGAATAACACTTTATTCCATTAATATCAAATACTGAAAATTGACTACAGACAGAATAGAAAATACACTAGCTCGGGCGATGGTAGCTTATCTCTGAGAAGAGCTGTGGTGGCTACATGCCCCTGAAATGTGTTACAATGAAGATCAAGGGCCTTTTTATTATTGAAAAATAAGATAAAGCCCTAAATAACCATAACCATAACCTAAGGAGATGTAACACCAAGAGTTTATGGGCCCCGTTGGGGTTAGTAGGGCAGCCAACTTCCCAGGGTTGTAACTTGGTCATATTATCTCTGTTTGGCACATATTATATCTCATTGGAAATATATCTCCGAGGAGTACAGTTTATGATGCAATTTTTATGAAATCACTAGACAAATCATTCCCAAAAAATGTCGTTTGGAGCCTCAAAATGGCTCCAAAAGTTTAGGACCCGAAAAACTGCTAAAAATAGTAAATAAGAAAACTGATGAAACTGATTAGGTGGAACTGGCAGGTGGCCACAAATATTCACCTAGATCATTCGTCCCCCCTTAGGAATAAATGGTACCCATTGCGTTGAGTACCTCCATGAGATGGGCGAACTCCTGTCGAACTTGGCCCATGGTGAGCCACTTGCCTTAGTGCAGGAGTTGGCCAACTTTGACAACCTGGTACAATTGGATCTTTTGTTGGCGAGTGATTTCAATTTGTGTGTCCATGATCTGATCAGTTGCAACTTGGTCCATGCAGTATGGAATTAAATCTGTCGAGGTGAGTTGTTTTGCAATGTCGAATGTGTCCAGTAATGGCGAAAAGTATGGTCGAAGGCGGTCCACATTGAACACTGGGTGCAGACCAAGGAATGGTGGAATACTTAGCTTGAATGCATTGTCCCCTACATATTGGTGATGGTGTATGACCTATATCAAAGCGGCTGAAGCTTGCATTGGGGTCCATTGAGGTGCTCCTTTTGCAAACATAGCCACACTTTTTCACAAACCTGGAAGTTGTGTGGCTACCGATGTTAATCATGTCGCTGCTTGTACTTGGCATTGGATTTATCCAAGATATCGTGGACCTACTGGCGCGCATGCTGGATGTGTTCAGCTTTAGACACTACATACATGGATTATGTCTGTGTGGTCGCATGAGGTATGACAACATCAAGCAGAAGCGTGCCTGGCGTTAGATCAATGGAGTGATTGACCTGACATTGCAGAGGAACCTCTATGGGTGAGGAGAAAATGTCCTTGTATTCCTCCACGCCTTTGTCCATATGTTGTTGCTGCACAAGGGAGCCATGTTTGGAGGTTGCGACCACAATCTTATTATTTCCTTGTGGGTGAATCATAATGAAAACAAATTTCCTATTTTGGGAAATAATCTTACTGCATTGCTTTGCATTACTCGAAGAGATGGCGGAAGGCGGTACTACCTCCGGTATCCTGTAAAACTTATTTCCCAAAGTAATAATAACAGAATGAGGCCTAGAATCATACGCAACATGTCGCTTCCACAAGTATGGTTGGCCTAATAATACATCATACACGTCAAGAAGAGGAACATCACATAGTACCTCATCCGTGAAGGTCTTGATGTTATATGGAAGATGGCACTTCTAGCGAACGTGGAGATCTCTTCCTTGGTGAAGCCACCTGATGGTATACAGTTGCGAGTGTGTTATGTTCAGTAGGTCAATCCGCTTCACGACCTCTATTGAAATGAGGTTCTTTTGGCTTCCGCTATCGACAAGGAATTGTAGTGGAGAACCCTTCACCCACATTTTGGAATGGAAGAGGTGCTCCCCCTCCTCTGGATATTTCCATTCATCCTTTTAGATATTAGTGGTGGAAATGGTGGCACTGGGTTTTGCATCAATTATTTTCTTCCATTTTTCATTCTCCTTGTCTGGTTCTAACCCAGAATCAGAACATGCATATGATTTGGATGCCTTCAGTTTGGCCACCAATGACTGGTACGACACTCGCTTGTGTTGTGAGTGGAGTTGTTTTGAAATTGACACCACTTCCACATGTCCTTATTTGGCTTTGTGGTGTTGTTCTGAGTTGCTCTATTTTTTATTTTCCCCTTGTTCTGTGGTTCGGGGGAACCTTTCCCTGGCTTCAAATTCGCAGATCCAAAGTCTCGCTTCTTCTTCTTAAAAAATTTTCTTGATCTTGGTGGCATATCGATATGATGTGCCAAGTGAGGTAATGTCGAGGAACTCAATTTCCTCCTTAGTTTATCTGTGCAAATAGTTGTGGTACTTGAGCACCAAATGTTTCTCTGAATCTTTAATACCCAAATTTGTGTGCAGGGTATGGAACAAATTTGTCAGTTCGTGCATACATTGATCCCTTTGTTGCCGCAACGTGTTCCATTGGATGTAATTGTCCTCACAGCTCCCCACAGGGTAATATTGTTCCTTGATGTCATCTTGGAAGGAATTCCATGTGGGTGCAGCTAAGAACAGAGAGGTTTCCCTCTCGTCCTTTTCTCACATTAGGTTTTCGACCAGTCTTTGACATGGGGGGCATCTTTGAGGAGTGAAAAAGTACTCTTTTCTCAGTCGGAGAAATCATGGACCGAGAAATACCCTTCAATTAAATTCAACCATATATCTATGGCGTCTGCATCTATTTGGCCTTCAAATACAGGAATTTAGAATTTGACTTGAACCTTGAAAGGAGTGGCACCTCCAGGGTGGCTGCTGGATGCAGATGCAATGCCAGTGGGAAACCGTTGAAGGATCTGGGCAAAGTTATCCATCGTTGCGTTCATTTATTTCTCGAGGGCCTCCTCAAGAAATATTTTGATGGGATCTCCTTCTCCCTCTTCTTTCTTTTATTCTTCCATGGGAGTTCATCAGGGTTTGCGAGGCTGATCTTGCAAAGTTTCAACCAGATCAATCCCTAACTCCTTATACCCCGACCTCGTTGGGAACATGCAAAGAAATATCGATAAAGAGAAGACCACTCTAATACCATTGATCCAGATTTATGCAGGAATGCAATAAAATACATAAATAAACATAAACATCGATATGCAATAGGGATAACGCTTCATTCCATTAATATCAAATATTGAAAAATTCTTACAGACAAAATAATAAATAAACTAGCTCGGGTGATGGTAGCTTATCTCTGAGAAGAGATGTAGTGGATAAATGCCTCTGAAATGTGTTACAATGACTCTCAAGGGCCTTTTTATTATTGAACAATAAGATAAAACCCTAAACAACCAAAACCCTAACCTGAGGAGATGTAACACCAAGAGTTTATGGGCCCCATTGGGGTTAGTTGGGTAGCCAACTTCTTGGGATCGTAACTTGGTCATATTATCTCCATTTGGCACGTATGACATCTTGTTGAAGATATATCCAAGGACTATAGCTGTGGATGCGATTTCTATGAAATTGCAGGAGGAATCATGCCCAAAAAATGTCGTTTGGGGCCTCAAAACGACTCCGAAAGTTCAGGAACCGAAAAACTGCTAAAAATAGTAAATAAGAAAATTGATGAAACTGACTAGGTGGAATAGGTGGGTGACCACCAATATCCACCTAGATCAAACCTATGTTTTTAATTTATCATTATTAAAATCTAATTTTGGATATATATATTTTAATAAGAAAGATAATTTAAGCAACCATGAAATAAAATCATCTCCCCGCCATTATCCATGAAAATTTGGGACAACTCTGAGTTAGTAGCAATCTGTGTGCATAATATATACCCTTTGGTCTTAGGGAGTTTCTTTCTATTTGTGAGGATTTCTCCAGCTTGGGGCCTTAAGAAATGAAGAAGTGTAGATTTGTAGGTGAAAGAAAATTTAGGAAAGTAGCAAGCAGTACAATATTTATATAATTTCAAATACATTTCCAATACTCTTTATTTGAAGAATGCCTTAGGCCAAAAGGAGTGGTCAACATCCTTTACATGGTAAAAGGCTCATAATTAAGAGGAGCACCCTATTCATAAGGTTTCTAACATCCACCATTGGCTTTGTCTTTTGCCTACAAAAAAGCAGAAGTGGACCCTTGCTTCATCTCAATGTAGCAATGGAAGAATATTGTTGGCATACATCCCCTTTTTTACTAGGTCAATAGCCACATTTGGAGGAGAATTCCATGGAGGAGAACAACCACCATCATGCAAGGTCGCGTATTTCCACTCTTTGCTACTTAATAAAAATAATCGGCAGTGACATTCATTTACCCAATTTCATATTTAACGTAGTTTGTTAAATATTTTGTTAAAGTAATTACTTAAACCAGCTAGTTAAATAGTCAAGGAAAATTTACCTATACTCCTAAATTTATCTTCTAGTTTAATTTATCATTGACTTTGTGTGTCATGAAATTGCATGTCCGTCAATTTATCATTGAATTTGTGTGTCCAAAAATTATATGTTGGCATTGGTCAAGTCTACAGCTCGTTAGTCTCTTTCCTGGGCACAATAAGGGACTTGACCCCTGACATATTGAGCCTGAACCCAGTTATAAAGACTGTTAAGGTTTCCTAATATTTTTCACCTTTCATTCAGGTTTCCTAAGGAATTTAAGGGGTGGGGAACATGACTTAGGGTCCACCATAGCTCAGCCAGGAAGCACTAAAACTTCAATTTCAAGAATTGCTAAGATCTTGACTGGTGCGTTGGTGTAAGGGCATAACATTTGTGATTGGCTATGACTTTTAAACACATCTCAATGAATCATCCTTTAATTCTGCTTTGTTCAATTTTCCTAATGCTTCTTGAACAACAAGAAAATAGCTATATTTTAGTATTTTTAATCAGATGGTGTCATTGTTAACCATTTTAGAAAAATATTAGATAAAAATTATAGATGTGGATTTTAAAGATAAATTAGGGTTTAAAAAAATAATCTTGGTTTTTTTAGTTTTTAAATTTTTATCACAATTTAGCTCTTACCTCTTAATTTAACTCTTAATTGGTGACTACCCACAAATGTGTTGACTCATATCGACTATTGGTGGTCCATAGGGGGGAATTTCACTATTGTGAAATTCCTATTCATATTGGGTCTTGTTGATGGTACTGTTGTATTCTACCAACATTGTAAGGGGATCTCCCCGATGTGAAGTCCCAATTAGACCTCACATCGTTTGGTGTAGGAGTCACATCCGATCATACGCTCTAGTCACTGTTAGAATTCCTTGGTTACAATCATACATAAGAGAGTTCAAAGCCTCTTTGTTTTAGCAAGGATGTGAGCTTTGTGAGAGAACCAATGTAAGGTATACAAGGAATAATTATGCCACTGCTAAGAGAAACGAGCCACCGGTTAGAAAAGTAATAGTACTATCCTAAAGGGGGACCCAAGGAAATGAGAAAGACTTGTCAAGTTTCTGCAAATTAGTCCACATAGTAAATAACAATCGCTAAAACATAACAACGCTCATTCTACCATGAACATAGCTAATCAAAAAAATCATTCATTAACTTATTATGTGAATAAAGCAACAAATACCATACACATAACCAGAATAGTCCAACTACATTTATGATACATGTATGAAGGAATGTCAACTCATTGATCTTATGATTATAAGCATACGATCCCAAATACATTGTTACATGGATGAAACATTGTATCCGAAAGTGGAACATGAAGCCACAACTTGCTTCTCCAAAGAATAATCTATCTCCTATGTGGTACAAGAGAAGCCAATGCTAAGCCTCCAAAAATCCTGGCCCAAAAATTATTTTACTTGAGTTATGAGGCGATATTTATAACAAATACAATGACCTTTGAGCTTCCCCGTGACTCTTTGACTTCTATGAATATTGATATTCTAATATGACTCATTACATTCCAATGTGTGGTTTTTCATATCCCACATGTGTGCCTTGGACTTCATTACATCACATCTATTACATAAGACAATTTACAAATGAGACAGTGGCCTAATAAGACAAAATTGCTAAAAGGACAAAGACTCATTCAAATAGATAAAGCATTTGCTTCTTCATGGAGTTCATTTGTGATATAATTGTGCCATGCTCTTAACTCATTTGTGATGTCTTCGATCCAGTTTGGCAAGTCCCCTTTGTAGTGCATCTTCACCTCCAATGCCTTCGTCAGTATGTTCTTGAATCCTGACTACATATTATTCCACAACCATGAAAATGTGCGCTTTTACTGGTGCAAATTCATATTGTTGAATAATATCTTTGGTCACCTCCAAGCCCTCCTGTTCGATTTCTTGACTTTTTTAATGTAAAACCTAGTCTTCTAGAAGATGACCTACCCGCCTCTGATTGCTTCAAGGGTTCTGATGGCGGGTATCCCATGTTTCTATGTTTGATACTAGAACCCATTATGTAGTTCATTATATTTAGCCATAGTACTAAGTGAATGTGCTACAAGATGAAATTAATTCTCTAGGTGGAGTCTCAACTGAGTTTTTTTAATCTCAACGGAGACCTTGTCTTTCCTCTCCAAATGTTGTGAAGCATTTGGATGTTTGGAAACCCACTCTTGCATCTGATCAACCGTCCTATTTTCTATTTTCAAAATTTTCACCACTTCTTGTGCATTCTTCTGAATTCCAATGAGAGGGACCATGACCTATTGTATTAGTATAATCTCATCATATATTTGCGCCATGGTATCCTCCATTAGTCCCAACTCTTTTAGAATGTATGAATACCATTCTGCAATATTGATGTTCTATGATGCCAGCCATTGGTTCTCCGCTGAGAGATGTTCTACCTATTTCTTCACTGCAGTGAATTCTCATTTCAACCTGAAATTTTCATTCAATAAGTACTATGAGTTATCTCGTTTCATTGTATAGAATGCAACATTCACCGCTATAACTTCCCTTGGATTTATTCTAGTGTTGGAGGTGATCACCTTTTTTGTTGCTACTGAGACTATATTCTAAGGATCATTGGCATGATCATCTTCTTGAGTTGATCAAATGTTAAGTTGCAAACGTATGTGAATCTATGTGTTGGTGGAGGTGTAATTTTTACACCAATTTTTGGTCATCTAATCTGTTACTATTAGATGGACCAAAGTACACCATGTAAGACCAATTTTACCCTAGTAAAATTTCTTTCACTATGAAAAATAACTTAGTAATCCATAATTTATTAAGTTGTTTCTGGTCTAAACAGGAAAGCCCATGAGGAATAATTGAATAAATCCTTATTTGTTTGATTTTCCTCAAAGGATAATTAATTAAACTAGAGTTTAATTAATATTCTTGGTCAAATTTAACCCAAAACAAGAAAATTAATTAGATAAATCATTATTTATCTTATTATTTTCTAGGAATAATTATTTAAAATTTTATTTAAATAATATTCATTGTTAAATTCGGCTAAATCATTTATAAATAATTGAATAAATCATTATTTATTTAATTATTATTCAACCACATTCTTAAAATAATAAATAAATCATTTATTTATTTATTATTTACAAATAAAGGGATTTGACCAAATTCAAATTCTCTTTCCCTCCAACAAAAATAATAAAATACTCCATAAAAGTTGGATCTAGATTTGGTTAATAATATTTTAACTATGCACAAATATCTAGACAAACTCAATATTTTGTTATAAATAGAAGGGTTTTCCCATTCTTTCACTACCTTTTGTTGCTTAAAGATCACTCTGGATCTATACTTTTGGTCTGACTTTGATACTCCATCATTGTCATATTTTTCTACTTTTTACTTTTGAGCTCCCTTTGAGTTCCATTTTTGTTTGGGTTTTCTACACCATCAAGAGAGAGAGATATTATATTTGAAGCGCTGAGGACATACAAGAACCCATCCCATTGAGGGGGATTGGTAACATCTTTCTATGTTCCCTTCCCAAGTGTCATAATACAAAAAATTCTTTAAAAATACTTGTCTTGTTCATTGGATGCATGGAGCAATTCTTTCTTATTATTTGTTGTTTAATATATTTAACTACATAGATCTGGATTTATGTAGCATTTATTCTGATCACTAACTACAGATCTAAGGAAATTGATAGCCATATTTGATGTTAGGGTTGTTTGTTATGCACAGCTAAAGTGAGCTTTTTTCGTATGCTTGCGATTAGAATTCACACTAACAACTAGCAACTCCACAAGGGTTTATAATTACAACCGCTATCGTTTTTCATATCCCTACATGACCAGCTACTTCAACCCCTGGGTTTTTTATTCAGCTTCTTATTTTTCATTTCTTGATGTTGTTTTTAACCTTTAAAACCCTAAAACAGTCAAAATTCTTACTTCCGTGTGTTTATGGGCCTATTGAGCAGGTAATAGGTATCAGTCACAGTAAAGATGGCAAATTTTTCGGAAATTTTCTCCCGAGACAGCTGGAAGTGCAGGTCGCACTTTTTGGGCCAAAACCTACGACCTCAACCTTCAACACGCCAAAAACAGCCTGAAACCTGTGACCTCAGCTGAAAATAGTTCAGAACCTATGACCTATACTTTTTGCGGGAATTTTTCTGTGATTTTTCTGGGTTTGTCTAAGATATTTTTCAAGGTTGTCTGACCTCCCTCTCCACCCGTCTTGGAACTGTAATTTCTTAGTTTTACTCGTTGAGGTAGGAACCAAGCCCCTTAGGGCTTTAGTAAGCTTCCACCTTTTAGGGGGAGTTTAGCTGAAGCAGGTCTTCTGAGATTTCAGTATGTTCAACCATTTTTCAAATCTGAACCTGTACTTTCAGATCCATTTCAAATCAGTTATTCATCCATCCAAAAAACCTCTTTTCAGTTTTTTTTGGTCCTCCTTTAGGGTCCCCTCCGTTTCCCTTCAGGTTGTAGCCTTTCGCCACCTTTTTTGCAGCACTTTCTAGCAGATCTGACCTTTAAATCCCTGCCCATCCCAACTTTAGATCCATCTGCCATTTTGTGTGTTTTGAATAGATTTTTCCCCCCATAGAATAGTTGCTGGGAAGCCCTCCTCCTTGGGTTTAAATTGATACATCTTTAGTTGTTTATTTTCTGTCGTATTCAGTTTCCTTTACTCTCATTTTCAGATTTATTTACATTTATACAACATATTTTTTCTTTTTTCTCTACACACATCTGGGCTTAATTAAAATTAACACACTTATCGCATACACGCACACCCTAAGTGAAGAGCGCCTGGTTTACACTGCCAAGCCAAGACTTAAACATTGTAATCAATTGATCATGTACCTTTCTGCCCTTGTTTTGACATTGTAATCATTTGATCCTACACTTTCCTGCCCTTGTTTGTCTCTCTTCCTTCTATGATCTGTGTATGTTTTCCATCATTGCGCCCCAAGGTGTTTATTCCAGAGACTCATATGCCTTCATCCTCAGTTTTTGTTAGGAAAACTTACTCCTCCGCATAGGATTCGAGTTCGTCCTACATCGAGTCCCCATTTTGACTCTGCTTCTGGTTTATCGGGTTCCCCTTCTGGTTCTATTCCCAACTCTCCTCCACCTTTCCCCTTCACCTTGTCCGGTTCAGGACCTAACGCTGGTGGCAGCCCTGGCCCTAATGCTGGGAATGCTACTAGTGGTGCCACAATAGGAACTATCATGTTTTCTCCCTTAATCCCTTATATGGTAGGCCTCAGTCTTCCTGGTTTTAGCCAGTTGATTAATGACCCCATACACCATGATCTTGGTTGGCCTGCTATGCCAACCAAGCTCCCTTCAGAAATCCCCAAGTTTGAAGGAATTTTTGGAGAAGATCCTACCAACCATGTTCATTCTTTCCACATGTGGTGTTCGTCTAACTCCATCACCAATGACTCTGTCCTTCTTCGGTTATTCCAATGTATGCTTACTGGAGAAGCTTCCAAGTGGTATATTAGCCAGGCCTCCTCCTATCATACTACTTTTGCGACTCTTGGCAGGGATTTTCTGTCTTACTTCCATCTTCCCCTTCACTATGACACCGGTACCGAACTCTTGACCTCTTCCCATCAATCGTCTGCAACCCGCTTATCTGACCATGTTCAAGAATGGCGGAGAAGAAAGAGCCTATGTTGAGCCCCTACCTTCGAAGACCGTGTCTACATGGACTGGTTTATCATATCCCTTTTACCTGCTATTGGCAAAGATGTCGCATCTCACATCCCTCAAACCGAGGAAGCTACCCTCCAGATTACGTTTAAATATCACCTGATCTACACACAGTCTGGTTATGTTTATACTGTCTTACCTAATCTCCCTAGACCCTGTCGTGCCAATGCACCGGGGGCATCCCATGCCACCGACAGTATCGTTGGAGCCCTTTCACATTCATACACTCATCCTCCCATGGGTTATGGTTTCCCTCATGGAGGGGCTAACTAATCTTGCGCTTTCCCCCCTCTCGGTATAATTTATCCAGGATACGACATGCCTCCTCCTTTTGCCCAACCTTTTTACCCCAATATTTCCCAACCTCCTTATTATTCGTATTCTGTAATGATCCTTTTTTGGGATTCTCAAGATTCTATTTCAGAGATGGAATACAGAGGAATTTACTGGATATGTCACCCTTCAAAGAAAGGATGAGATCTAGAGGCTATCTGGCCACCTTTAGACTCTTCCTATAGAACTTGGAATAACCCCTTTTCAGGAATTTCAATAAGGTCTTCAAGGAAAACGTTGTATAAGTAAACTGAGCAAGAATAACGCAGATCAGGGCTGGGTTCTCCTCATTTATGTTGTATGTGACTTATATGTGGAATTTCATCATAAAAAAACCAGTTTAAGCACATTAAACAGATCTCCCAAAAAATAGACTAGCTAAAAGGCACCCAAAGGGGAAGGCTGCAGTAAAATGCAAGCCCTGCTTCAGGAATTGCGCAATTTTAGCTAATTTTTAGTGTAGATCAGAAAGAGGACTAATATTTCAGTATTACAGTAGTAAATAATCATTATGAAAAAGCCTTTTCATTATACAGTGAAAAGCATGAGCCAATACAACAATAAATCTTCAAAAAAGAGAGATGCACGTGTAAATTTGCAGAAATTCTTGAACATCGTTATTTTCCAGGAGGTTCAACAGATGTGAGTTACAACTTAGATCTAGAGCAGATCTATGGATAAAATATCATATCTTTATCATATCTGGAAACTCTATAGTTTTCTCTACAAGATCCACTTGGAATTTTGACAAGAGCATGCATAAATAAGAGTAGATCTGAGAAACAAATTGCAGATCTAGAAACTGCTGCAGTAAATTTCTAAATATGACATTACATTACAATGGATTAGATCTAAATAGAACATAGATCAGCAATCCAATCCATGGATCACCAAGTGGAAGGCAAGCCCAGCACAAGAGATCTCTGATCTAAACAATGAGAAAATCAACCTGCAAACCCTCACACAGAAATAAAGTAGTTTTCCCAGTGGGGCAACATTGTAGCTCAAGAGACACAGAAAAATACTGAATAATAGCAAATCTGAAAGTACAAGAAATGGTACTCTCTTCCAGGAGTTCAAAGGACCCACTCCATGGAGAGAGACTCTCAAAATGCACTAGATCTCTGCAGATCTAGATCACCACTTGTTGCAGCTTGCAGAGACAACAAAAACCTCACTGGATCAGCACTACCAATGTAAGTAGGAGCTTGGCCTCAAGCCTGATAGTGGTTCACTTCAGAAAATAACTCCTCCAATGATCCTCAAGGGAAGAGATGAAACCCCTAAGCAGGAATTCCAATCACAATCCTCCACTAAATAGAAGAGAATGGTATTTGTCTAAGCAGACAAATACTTCAGAAATATGATCTATCAACAACCCTCTTTTGTTGCTCTCCTTCTCCTTTTATAAGATGGGAAATCTCTTTCAAACCCTAAACCACTTTGATGAGCTAGCCCTCTTCACATTAGAGGCTCCCTTCATGAACTGTGCTATCCCTTTTGGAGATACAATGAACCTAGATAGCGTTGTTGATTTGGTCAAGGTTGACCCAGTCTTTAGCTCAAAACCTCTTTCACACCTGCAAGTGATTATTTACATAGCCCTGATTTGTCTTTGTTCACATGGGCATTGATTTATTCAGACTTTTTAGGAGTTTTACACGTCCTCATTTATTCATTTATTCATGAAACATAAATTAAAACAAAATTGAATGTTTCCTCTTAGCTAAGGCTAAGTAGGAACATTACATATTCGCAGCCTGGTGCTCCAACTCCTCCAGCATTAACACCTTAGCCTCCCTTGCCTTCTCAAGCTCTGCAACAGCAGCCACCACCCCCTCAGGGTCAGGTGTATGAGTAGCAAGGTACGACTAATCCTCCTACCTACAAAAATAAGAGGAAAGGCAACCAAAACCAATCTGCCCCAGGTAATCCAAGAAACAATCCCCAAGGGAATGCACCTAACACTACAACACAACAACAGGGCACTCATCCTAAGTAGTACAGGCCCATTTGCACGAATAAACCTTGTTCTTGTTGCACTGTCTATGGTCACTACACCCATGATTGTCCTCTTTTACCTCAGATGCGTCAGATGTGGGAAGCTCAAGCACCACCCCAAGGACAACAAGCCTCCCCTTCGGTTCCTCCCAATGATGCCCCTATCCAACCAGCTGTGTTTACCAATCCTTTGCCCCAGCAAGGATATGTGGCTGCCCAACCCCCTGAAAGTCAGGCGGCCACTTAACCTCCTCCATCTGGTACCTCCAATTACCAGATCCTCATAATGAACTCTGACCAACCCACTACCGTTGACCTTAACCTTCAGACTCGGTCCTGTCAGTACAATAAGCCCCCTCCTACCTCTACTACCGAGCCCCCTTCTTCAGGTCCCACATAGCCTCTTTCGATACCCAATGGTACTTTACTAATCCCTCAGCCTAAGGCAAAGGTTCATACCAAGATCCCCAAGGGACCATTATGCTGAAATGCTTCTTCTGGTAAACTTGCCCACTCCTATAGTATAGTAGATGACTTGGCACAATCCCCTGTCGCCATGTCAACGCTAGAGGTCCTCCAGTCATGCCCTTCAAAACAAAAATCTCTACTAACTTCCGTGGGTGGTGTGGATCCTTCAGATGATTGTTTGATTGTCTTCGATTTTGACCGGTCAAAACATCCCCCCCTTCGTGCTTCCATCGCCTTCCAAATCCCTGTCAAGATCTGGAATGCCAACGTCTCCCATTGTATCATTGACGATGGGGCATCCACCTATGTGATGTCCGCTTCGGTTTGGAAATAACTCGGATCTCTTGAGTTAGCCCCTTCCACTATCACCCTTTGAACATGGGATGGCCACTCTTCCCAGCCCCTTGGCATGTTCCGCAATTTTCCTATTTCTCTTGTAGGCAAGACTGTTTGTGTTGACGTTGAATACATTGATGCCCCCTTAGACTACAACATTATATTGGGTCGTAGCTACACTTATGCGATGTCTGCTATCCCATATGCAGTTCACTATAAGATGTGCTTTCCTGAAAATGGAAAGATCGTCACCATCGATCAGTTGACATATTACGAACCGAAGTCTCATACCTCCCCTAATTCCATCATCTCTTCGATGTCCAATAAACAAATAGTCGAACCTTTTACCAATGTCTCACCTAGAGTCTATAAATATTCCTCTTTTCTTGGTTCATTCGCTAGTCTCCCTCCTCCTATCTCTGACCTTAGCTCGTCGAATGTTTGCATGACGCAATCGTCTCAATCCGACCTCAAACGGACCGGTTCGACTAGTCAGCAGCCCAACCCTCTGCAACCTGCTCCTATTACCTCGACTCAGCCTTAAGGACCCTCTCCTCAAGGCCCCTCATCTGTAGCTGGTGTCCATCATCATATCTACCCTCCTAGAATGGTTCCCCCTAGCCTTAACCATCTCAGAGTTGTCCCACCTGGCCATTACCCCTCCAGTCCAATACCATTTCTTTCTCCCCCTCCTGGTGTATTTTCAGTACCTGTTATGGCTACCTTGTCTCTTCCTAACATGGCCCTGGGGATCCTGTTCTGGTACATTGATCCCCCAACCACTATACCACCTGGTCAGCCCAAACCTTATACTTTGACCCCGGTCCAACCGGTCGCCATGACCCCTCCCTTTTCTTCCGTGCCTCAGCCACCTCAACAGGAACCTACTCCTGTTGCAAAAGCCTCAGGCGAGGGGGGTAAAGATCACAAGAAGGCACCTAAATACAAGGCCGCCCATACAACCCCTGCTCCTCCTTAGCCTCCAAAGCGTACCCCTCCATGTGCTTTATGTGATGTTGTCAGTCATGCCACCCATAACTATCCTAAATTGCCTCGTATCAAGCCCATGGTCAATGTTGTGTTTCCTGAGTCTAAGTTCCCTAACCCTATTACTTTACCGACTATAGCCAAGAAACCCAAGATTGTTCACACCAACCACCCATGTGCTTTGTATGATATCCATGGCCATTATACCCACCTCTGTCCTCGCCTCAAGCACTACCACACCTCTTTGGAAGTAGTTTGAGAATACGATACTGAGCAAAACGAGTCTGCCTCCCCCGTGCTTGCGTAGTATGCTTTAGGTCAACCTGAGGATACATCTACTCCCATTGAAATTCCCCCTCCCAATTTCAAGATGAAGAAGTCTTCGGCCACTATCCTCTACCTATTATCATCTATGAGATCCATGGTGGAAGACCCCTTTGGGACTTCCCCTTCTGTTTCGCTTGACCTCCCTTCAATGATCACCCTGGGCTCAACATCGATGGATCCCTTATCTACTTATTCTTTGGTCACCCCCCATGATGATGCACATGTGAACCTCTCTTCTCATAATGATGAGTCAGGTAGCTTTGTCGCGTCATGTGGTCTCTTCCCCCAGTCACCCCATCTTCTACTGTGATGACGACATCACGGAAGCATTTTCCACCCTTGACTTCATCTTTCCCGCCCATAAGATGAATGGCACCATCCGTGTCTATGGTGACTTTCACAACCTAAGTTCAAGTTTCCCCCAAGGCAGCTCCCCCACACTATCCACCTTTCAGTGTGCAAGTGGTAGAAATCCTACCTAGAGCACTCCCTCTAGCAGTGCTTGTTTGATTTCTACCTTGCGCTTGGGTTTCCAGCATTTTTCATCATCCTCTCATTTGTTATCCTGTGACATCTTTCAGATGGACCCACGTCCACACCATATATCGATTATGTCGATGGTGCAAGTTGCTACTCCCAAAATCTAGCCTCGGCAACCTAGGCCATTTTTAGCCCTTTGCACTCGCATGTCCTTTCTAACGGTGTATGCATTGGTACTGCCACCAATAAATAGGCCGAATATGATGTAGTGATAGGTTTATTAGTCTATACCCTTTCTCATCGCATCCTTCACCTTCATGTTCGTTTAGATTCCTTGTTGCTTATCATGCAATTAAATGGTGTTTATCGTGTGCATAATCATATCCTTTTTATAAGATATTTACGAGTGAAGCTTTTGATGCGTGAACTTGAAATCATTACATTCAGTCATGTACCTAGAGCACAAAATCACTATGCAGATAGCATTGCAAACAATATTCTAGATTGGCATTTATCACACGCATTTCACACAAGACAATAAAAATAAACCATAAAATGATGCATATCTGCTATATGTGTCGATCAAAATGTTTTTCCCATAGCATGTTACAAAAATAAAAACTGGGGGCACCTCAAGCCCCTACATCTGATCACTATCTAGAGGATCCTGGGCCAATGGCTCGGCTCCGAAAACCCCTAGATTTCTTATCCCTTGTCCGGCCATCGCCATGGGCCGCATGACCCCTCGCCACTCTGAGGGAAGAACAATACATGGCTCTATGTACTGATCGTCAAGATATTTCCATCCGCACTCTGAAACATGATCAATAGCCTCTCACATCTACGATGAGTGTCCTCCAGTAGGGAAACCGCATCCTCATTTTGCAGACCCCTCGACCCACTAGGTTTTGCAGCTCCTGATACTGCAGGCCGCCCCATATACCCAGCCGGTTTCACTGGTGTTGTACATGCATACCAAAAGCAAATGAATCAGTACCATATACAATATACTGAAATTTTAAAATGCACATTAAATATAAGCAACTTGTCACTTACCATTGGGCCCCCATGCTTGACCTGGCGGTAATGGAAAGTCTGGTTCCCTATGATAACTCATCCCAGTATAGGGATAGTCGTCTATGTACAGTGGCACCTGATCCCAATGAGAAAAAAACTCAGGTCAGAACACCCATCTGACTGCCCCACCTCCCCCTCTACATAGTAGCCGCCCCCAGTGGCGCATCCTGGGCTCTCACGAGCCCCCATCCTGGATTTGTATGTGAGGCCGAAGTGTCAGTATATTCTCAAAGAAGAGTGAGAAAAGCACTGTGCCATATGCATAGTCATGGTTTACCTGCCGCTTGCATAGTGAAGACTGTCGTTTCAATGACAACAACATCATTTGGGCCCACCCATAGTAGGTCCCACTCAACACACTCTCCACAAGCATCATCTGACCCCCAGTGATGTGGTGGAGTGCCTGGTTTCCCAGGATACGTAGCACCGCTACGGCCACAGCACGAGTCTCTAGCCTCTCTAGATCTCTCATCGGTATCCGTGTCCATTTCACATGGAGACCCGATCGACAATGGTGCTTTACAAACTCCATAATGTTCCGCCCTCACGGTAACACTGAATGTGTGTTTCCCACCATCTCAAGTGGTGGGAGACCAATCAGGAAATATATATCCTGGACAATCAGCTCGATCCGGTGCCCCTTCACTATAAAGATATCATGATCCGGATTCCAGTCGCTGACAATTCGGGCCAACAAGGGCTCTCCTACTCTCATAAAAGGGTTCTCCACAAACTTCAGGACCCCAAACCTGGCCAATGCAGCACAGACACCATGATCCTCTCGGATCTCAAACCGCAATGTATCCAGGTCTCTCTCTCTCTAGTTGATCCTCAACTCTGCCATATCTGCAAAAAACCATCATGTTTTTCAGTGTACAGAAAGGAAATAATACATCATAACCATAAAATCCCATCTCTCAGCCAAAAGCAGCACTAAAAATCCCTCTCTCTGACAGGTTGCAGTTTTCTACCCAAAACCTACTACCTAGGTCGCAGATAATGCCTCAAAAAGTGCAACCTGACTATGAGGAAGAGCAGGGGTTTGTTCCTGAGCTCTGAGTGCCTAAACTGAACTTTTAATCCACTAAATTGAAAGAGTAGAGTAGGCCTCTTACCTGCAGCTGACGGATCTCGATTCCAACAATTGACTTATCTGCTACGATCACCGCAAGATTTAGGGCTTTTTCTCCTCTCTACGTTCACAACATATACATTTGAAAATGAATCAAATTGGAGGGAAAATGCCTAATTAAAAGAAACGCCCCAGATTTTTCTTTCACCAACTGCAACCAAACCGTAGCTCGGTTTGACAAACCGTCAGCACCGTTGGAAATCTCTCACCAAGCTCTCAAATGGGTATCCTTCCGTTTTTTGTGATTTGATACTTCATCCATACACATTTTTTCCAAGAAGGGTCACTTCACTCCTCAAAATCGAATTTCTTCACTTGCAACACTTGTACTTGGGGCACCACTTTGCCTTCATACTTGTCCATGCTCATGTCAATTTTCGTCCTGAGTAACCATCTTGTACTCATGTTTTTAGGGTCCCCACCGGGCCTGTTCGGTGTGGCAGCATCATCGATTCTCCCTTGATTAGAGCATCTGAGTTGAGTCATCATCACATCCATGGAGTCTGTCTTGAGCCCCTTTTTATCCCGCCATAGTCCTCCATCCTTCATTTCTTTGTTCCTCTCTCGTGTCACACATTTTGGCCTTCAATCATACTCTCCCCTATCCCCTCTGGTGTCGAGTCAGTAGTTTTCAGGTCATCCATGCCCTTTATGCTCTAACAAGGGAAGTCGTTAGCCCGCTACTCAGTACCCCACATTCCACCACCATACCTAGTGTCATTATATCAGTCTCTCTACTATCCTTCGTGCCTTAGGCAAGGATTCCTTATTGCCTCACCTATGGTGGACCTCCTTCTGTTGACATGAGCTTATTCATTCCAGAAGAAAAGTCTAGAGGGCGGTGTACCTTGGTTCCAGCTTCCACTCTTGCTCGGTGCCTCAGATCAGGAAAAGGGACCCCTTTATTGCCCTTTGACTTCATTGTTTCTCATCTCTAGCTCCTTATGGCATGATTTATATATTTATGCTTGATGGTTCAATGATGCAGTAGATTGTATCGGTGATTCCTAGGTGTGTGTGAGATGTTTCAGACCTCATGAGGGGGTGACCCTTCAGGTAGCCCCCCACATACTCGGATGACCTCTCTACTACAGCCTTAGATTCAGCTCCATATATTTCATGGTTCTAGCCCCAGCCGCTTGCAGCACCTTTTAGTTTGCATGTATCATTCATATTTTCAGAGCCCTTTCCTGTTTTACAGGGCCTCTTTGGTTGTACTTATATCTCATGTACTTAGATATTATTGTATAAGTACTGGCTGTTGCCCCAAGCACAGTATGTATGTGGGATCCATTATCATGTTTTTATTTGGCCCATGTTTATGCCAACATGTACTATATAGTTCAGTCCCTTGTTTGTTGGACGCATCATTATTCTTTATACTTTGTTATCTCGGTGGGCATAGGTATGCCTCCCCTGCCTCATGTAGAACAAGTACTCACTCATAAAAGAGACTTGTCACACCTGTAAATCTCGCCTCCTCAGGGTCTTGTCTCTCGCACTTTAATCTACCTTATATTTCTATCTCTCTGGCTCCCCCTTCGGTGTCTAGTGATTGAGTTCTTACAACGTACTTTGTTCATACAATTAACTCCTAATGCTCGCACGCTGGGGGGCAATCTATTACACCAATTTTTGGTCATCTAACCTGTTACTATTAGATGGACCAAAGTACACCATGTAAGACCAATTTTACCCTAGTAAAATTGCTTTCACTATGAAAATAACTTAGTAATCCATAATTTATTAAGTTGTTTATGGTCTAAACAGGAAACCCCATGAGGAATAATTGAATAAATCCTTATTTGTTTGATTTTCCTCAAGGGGTAATTAATTAAACCACAGTTTAATTAATATTCCTAGTCATATTTAACCCAAAACGAGAAAATTAATTAGATAAATCATTATTTATCTTATTATTTTCTAGGAATAATTATTTAAAACGTTATTTAAATAATATTCCTTATTAAATTTGACTAAATCATTTATAAATAATTGAATAAATCATTATTTATTTACTTATTTCTCAACCACATTATTAAAATAATAAATAAATCATTTGTCTATTTATTATTTACAAATAAAGGGATTTGACCAAATTCAAATTCTTTTTCCCTCCAACAAAAATTAATAAAATATTCCATAATAGTTGGATCTAGATTTGGTTAATAATATTTTAATTGTGCACCAATATCTAGACTAACTCAACATTTTTTTATAAATAGAAGGTTTTTTCCATTATTTCACTACCTATTGTTGCCTAAAGATCACTCTGGATCTATACTTTTGGTCTAACTTTGATCCTCCATCATTGTCATATTTTTCTACTTTTTTCTTGTGAGCTCCCTTTGAGTTCCATTTTTGTCTGGGTTTTCTACACCATCAAGAGAGAGGAATCATAGATATGAAGCGCTCACGACAAACAATAACCCATCCCATTGAGGAGGACTGGTAACATATTTCTATGTTTCCTTCCCATGCGTCATAATACAAAAATTCCTTTAAAAATTCTTGTCTTGTTCATTGGATGCATGGAGCAACTCTTGCTTATTATTTGATGTTTAATGTCTTTAACTGCATAGATCTAGATTTTTGTAGCATTTATTTTGATCACTAACTACAGATGTAAGGAAATTGACAGCCATCTTTGACGTTAGGGTTGTTTGTTATGCACAGCTAAAGTGATATTTTTTCGTACGCTTGCGATTAGAATTCACACTAACAATAATCCTCATCTCTCCGAACAGAAGATGGCCTCCTGTGAGTGGTTTTTAATCTAGAGTGTTGGGCTCATCATCCAAGGGCTGGATGGTGTCTTCTTCCTCATACTTCTCCTCCTCCAAATCATGATTCAATTGTTCTTCCTCCAACCTATGTGTTTCTTCCTCTTCTTGGGACTACATGTATTGTTATTCTTCTATTTGTATCCTCTCTTCTTCTTATATCTATTGCTTCTCAAGAAACTCATCATACTTCATCCTCTCCTCATCCTCTTCTTCTTATTCTTCTTCTTCTTCATCTCCCTTCTCTGGCTCAGTTTGCGTAGCTCATGTGTTAAAGGATCGACCTTCCATTTCTTCTTGCTCTCACCTGATGAATACCTAATCCTTTTCCTAGGAGCTAGATTATTTACTTGAAGTGTTGTTTCCTCCTCCTCTTTCTCTTGCTCCTGCAAGTCTTGATTTTCTGGATCGTGGGGTTAACTGGTCTTCATGGTTGGATGTGTCTTCATTCTAGCATTGTACTAGTTCTTTATCTTTTCGTCTTTCTACATATTGATGAATACCCCATGTTATGACTGATCCTTTGATAATGTTGCCTCACAATTTTCCTAGGATCATATGCATGGAAGTATTTGATGCTGAATTGTAGGTGCTTCATCTCTTCCATCTCAGCTTATAATTTCTTTTGAATCTTTAATTCATACAAACTAATCCTAAATGGAAAGATAGGTCAAGGGGATTTCTTCCTCTTGTGAAGAGTTCCTGACAGCTCCTTGTCTAACTGATTTTCCATTTCCTGCATGACCACCTTATTTGTCACATATTGTGGCATAATATGAAGGGCTATTTGACATTCAAAGTATCTAATATACATACCCTCAGGAGTTGCAATCCAGTTTGTGATATCTTGAAGTAACTCCTTCACTTGATCAGTCATGCATGGTGGATTGGTGTCGAATATCAGGTGAAAAATTGATGCAAATAAGTGTTCATCCAATCTATTGTATGTACCTTTGAAGCTTCCCTCTAATAACACCCTGCAGTAGATATAAACTAGGAACTTATCTTTGGGAGTCCAGTTCCAATATAGTTTCGGGAATGCATATCGTGCGCATATTCCATCCAAAAGGAATGCATAAATGTAAAATTTTGGTGCTTGATTTTCCTATAAAGATGTTTTTCCCTGCCCCACCTGTCACTGCAATTCATATGATAATATACCTGCCCATTTCAAAACATTTCCACGTGTTATTACTAGATTGAGCGTGTGTTGAAAAATGTAGCAAGAAATTCGCAATTTGATTTTGCCTTGATTAAATTGAGAAAATTTGAATTTCCACATCAGCGAACAACTTGGATGTTTTTAAATTGTGTGACATGGTTTGTGTCTCCTATTTTACTTAGTAAATTCGAGTTGGAGGAGTTAGAGTTCAGTTAAGCATGTGTGATTGCTATTTTGTAGAAATCAAGGTCAGTTATCTAAGGTTTTTTTCAGTTAAACTAGTTGTAATTGTTGAAGGAACTAGTGCATGGTTAGCTAAGCAGTGGGACTTCAGTCAAACATAGTGATCATCCATTTTACTGATCAATCAGCCCAAAATATCTAGTGCATGTAGAGACTTTGATTTCCCCAGGCTTGGTGGAGATTCCAAGGCATTGTAAAACAAGTTGTAGACTAGTCTTGAGTGTACAGGTGTTGCATGTCGGAACTTAGATGATCAACCTAAGGATTTACACAATCCATTTTGGATAAATTCCTAAATAATAGGGGCCTAATTTCTCAAATAACAACGCAAGGAAATAGGATCTCAAGCAAAGGAATAAATTGACTAATTCTGGGCCAAAGAGTGAGAAGACAGATAGGTTATGCACTTGCAAGTTGTGCTCAACTGAGAAAAGCAATTGTAATACATCTATATTCATCATATTAATGCAAGCAGGCATTGGAGTTTTTAGCATATTTATTTCCAGAGGAAAAATATTATTTTCATGTGTGTGTTTTCTTATTGCATGTATCAGATTTTTGTTCTAAATTGTGAATTAATGCCTGCAGAGTAGTAGAGTCGGTTTGTGTCTTGTGATTTTGATTAAAAAATCATGAGCAGTTGCAAATATGCATCGTAATTTCTACAACGTGTATATCTAATTCTCTTGGAACATCTCAACATTATTGCACCTAAACATCCAAGAATACATAGCCATCAAATACTGACATACATATCTCAGGATCTTTGTCAAATAAATTGTTGATGGTCGATGGCGAAACTTGGTAGGTTCTCGACACCATTCTTTAATAAAATCATATTGGTCGAGGGTAGCCCATTTTGTGTAGAATCTTTCATTTGTGTATTCATTGGGTTTGAGAATCTTATAGTATGTCTGCATATCCTCGCCATAATAGGTGGCGAGATGACTGCCACTCTCATTTTGAAGCACAAGGTGAGAGTCATCCATGTGTGTGATGATCCATTCAATAGCTTAAGCACATAGCATGACTGGGAATTTGCATGCAATCCTATGTATCCTACGCTTCTTAATGTTGATGTATGCATGCACATCCTCTAAGTCCCCAGGAAACTTCTCATGCATGAATGTGTTGTATATTGTACTCCATGTGACTTTTTTAGCCTTGTTCATGAAACATGGAGTGTCTACATATATCAGAATACTTGGCTTTGCAACTTTGACAGGATCACCAGTGATTGCTTTTGAAATTTCTTTAGAGGATACTTTGTGCGGTGACATGTCTCCAACAGATGATGACAAAGTTTTAACACTTGAAGAACGAACACATATTTTTGGAGTCACACTCATGACAACAAGATTAGCTTAAAACAACTAAATATGCAACAATACTTGTAAATCACATTCAAAGATCCATCACGGATGATAGATCACAAAAAATTATGAACAATATCTAAAAATAACTTGCATGCAAGAAAAAATACACATGTAACTAGGAGGGTGCATTTTCAAAGCACGAAGGGGACATGCACAGTCATTTGTGGCTTTGTAGTGCACTCATGCACTCAATAAAGAGGAAAAAATCATCCAGGACACACTATAGCACCCTGAAACTTTGAACGAATAGGAAAAAAGGCCTTTAGGTATTCCCTATGCACCCATGTGCCCTAGGAGACAAGCAATGTGAATTGTCGCACTCTGAAGGGAACAAGGATGAAGGAAGCAGAACTTTAGGTCTTCAAAGTGCGCTTATGCGCTCAAGGTAAAGGAGGACTAATTATCGCATGTTGAAGGGCTGAATGAGTAATGCTTTGTACCTTCGTGATGCACTCATGCGCCCTAAGCAAATATGGCACACTATAGCACTTCAAAGGGTCGAATGGACAAGCTTCATGCCTTCATTATGCACTCTCTCAAGAAGAAAATTGGGTTACATAGGGCACAATTTTCGAGGTTGAAGGAGCTTCGAGCTTAGGAAGTGTGCTTTGCCTAAAAAGATCCCAGAAACAAGTCCAATGTAACACCCTCCTCCCACACTTATCCAAGAGAGACTACAGTCTTTTTTAGTCAGTTCTGTGCCAAAGACTGTGAGATTTAAGCCACTTTTTCAGGGCTAGTCTCTATACCACTACCCAGAACTTGATGAGAGTTTCCAAGATTAAAAAAAATGACACCAAGACAAATCCTCTAACACAAAAATTGATCAAGGAATTGACCTAACCAATCCTAACCATGACAGAAATTTTATCGAACACATCATGAACATGTAATCTAAAGGTCTTAACAACATATTTGAACATAGGGATCTCATACTTATCTCAGAATCGTCAAGGAGGATCAATATCTCCTCCTAATCGCTACAAATTTATCTATTAGTTCATTCATTCATTAACATTTCACATACTAACCAAAATATGATGAGAGCCATAACTCAAGTTTGTCCTAACCAACATAGCCAACAAAATAACAATGATAAAACAACCATTAAAATCACATAATAACAAGTACATTTACCCATCAATTACAAGAGGAAAGGGGCTCTTACTGACATATGAAAAATGCAACCAGGTCTAGGACTTCCACGTACCACACGGCCATAGATTGGGCTGAACCAAATAATTATTCCATCTAATCACCCTCGTGCCATATTCCAAGAATGAATGTAGGATGTCGTGGAATAAACCAAACCAAGTATTCCAGAGAAAAAACCACCTCAACCCTCAACCAGTGATTCCACCTCAAGGCCAGACATCACTAACCATCACTGAATTGGTCTCTACCCAAGTTTTCCATGGCTCCAGAGCGTTTGCTCCAACCAGGGCTTCGAGGAATAGTAACTCAAACCACAACTACTTCCAATATTCTAGAGTGTTTTTCCAACCAGGGATTCCAAGGCTAGTAACTCAACCTAGAAAGGGCTTCCAGAGCATTTTTCCAACCAAGGCTTCGAGGACTAGTAACTCAACCCAAGCTATTATAGGGCTTTTGAGATTTTGTCCAACCAAGGCTTCTAGGAACTAATACCTCAACCCGCTGCAAAAGGAACATGAGAACCAACCGAACAACAAAAGTAACACTCACAACGCCATGGCTATCTAGGAAATGGAAAGGCTATGAAAAAATGTTGTCAATCCAGGAAATCCTCCATTCCAATGATATTTCATAACAAATAAACCACATGCATGTGCCAATAATGTTGAAACTAGCAAGGAAATCATACATGCAACTCAATACCTGCAAGAAAAACCCACTATAGTTGTTGCTCTCGATGTCCTCTTGCGCTTTACTACTTTTCCTTTTCCTTCTTGCTCCAAATCCCAAGTATGCCATACTCCTCCAAGAGTGATCCAAGAAAACTCTAAGTGTCCAATAGCATGAGAGAAAGAATAGAGAGAGATCCAAGCCAAAGCTGACAAAAGTCTATGAACTGGTCCTCAAAATCCTTTTTAACAAGGAGGCCTCTATTTTCTTTAATTTCCATTATTTTCCTTCATTTTCCTCCTCGCATGCAACTTGTGATCCTTCACCTTCCTTTTCTCCTATTTTCCATTATTTTCATAAATAAAATTCCAATTAATGCCTACTGCCTTTCCAAATCATTTTCCATTGTTTTGTTAATTTCCCTTAGCCATAATAAATTGGAATGAACACCAGCTAGGATTTTTTTCCCACCATTCTGCTTGGAATATGTGTCCCATGACCTTGGTCTTATATTTTTTTACATGGATTTTTGGCCAGGGTTGTCACATTCAAACAACAAAATTTGATGCTAATATGAGAAAGAGAAGAGACTGCAAGGATTTATAGTTATTGTCACCTACATGGCGGAATATGGAGGGTTTTAAGAATGTGAAGAGTTTATTGCATTCGACAGTGGGTGAACACTTGCAAGATGAATATTCAACTAAAAATGAAATGAAATCACTGCAAAAAAAGTGATTAACAACAAAAAAAGCAATATTTTACAGTTGAATCATGAAAATTAGTAAAATATGAAGCATAAAAACTCGCTAGTTGCATTGGTTGATAAAGGGATTCTTGATTTTCTAGTTGTGCACTAATCTTAGATGAAATGATTATGTAAAGAATGATTAACTGAGTTTATTTCAAGAAATTAACATGAAAAAATGATTCATGCATGAGTGCCACTTTTCGTTGCATGAAAGGATTAGTTAAGGAGTTAAGGTGGTTCATATTTTCTAGGAGTGCGCCCTCATGCAACAAGTTGGATCATGCATGCAACTGGAACAGGTGCATGTCTTCGACACAAAGGAGTGTGCCCAGGTAGGGCGCACTTACTCAGCCTGAATGAATGGGCCCAGGTAGGGTGCACTAATTCAGCTCGAAGGGGTGCGCTCACCTCAAGTGTGAGCCTTCGTCAACTCAAAGTGCACTTTTTCTTTTTGTGACAATTTTTCTTGCCTTTTTCTTACTTTTTATGCTTTTGTGTGTGCTTTTTGAGTGTGTGCATGACTAGAAGGAAATTTTCTAATTAAAGAAAGACAATGAGTTCACTTAACCATGTGACTTACTACCTCAAACACTTCTAAGGGTTAAGTGACGACACTTGAGACACATTGACTTAGGAGGATGCGAAACTAGGAGAAAACAGACAAATAAAAAATCAAACCACATGACGACACAAGGGGGCTTGAAACAATAGTTAGCATACGCTCCAAAATCAACATGGAAAATTTTTTTGGAGGTTCGTTGTCGCAACGAAAACAAGTCCTTACCTTATTTATTTACATCAAAGCAAATAGGAAAAATTGCCAACATACCAAAACCTTAACTTTGTATATGGCCTTATTTAATAATCAAGAATAGTTTTAATTTTAAACTTTAATTATTTAAGAATAGAAGTGAGGTGATTTCTTTCCCATACTTAATTTAGTAATCACATGATGCTATGGTCTTGATTATTTATTCCTCATAGTTCATCATATTTATGAATCAAAACAAAAGTATAAAAAAGTATTAGGGTATATGTCAAATTTGTTAACCATTTTTCACAATTATTAACTTCAAAAAGAACATTTTACTTTTACTTCATCATATATGTTTTATATATGCAATATCTTTTCTATTAATGGCAAATTATTTCAATTTGAAGACTATGTTTTTGTCTCATTAAATTTAGGGGTTGCATAGAAATATATTTAAACTTATTTTTAAGATAGGATTTTTGAATGAATGCTTAGCATGCACTAATATTAGGTGTCTGAGTTTTTCACTCAATAATCTTAATTTGTTGATGCAATTTTCAATAATATTTGAAACCAATATTAGGTACTTAAGTTTTTCACTTAATAATCTATTTTTTGTAAATTAGAAAAAATATATATATTACTTTAGAATGTCTTCAAAACCATAGTACATATATCACCCATACAATGCTCTTTATTTTTATCATATACAGGGATTCATGTTGTCTCCATGGAATCTAAGAGAATCACCCATCTATCCTTCTCAAATAAACCCAAAAAACAAAACTATACATTTTGGTTATAACCAAACAAAACAAAAAAAAGACTAGATATACTAGTAGCCTTGTAGACCACTAAGAGTCAAAAGAATAAATAGAAGTTAGGTCCTTTGAACTCGAACCTAGAGTAGGGAGAGTATCAAAATCAAATTGAATATTCCCTTCTACATGGGCCAACCTTTCATCAAGCCTATCCATTAAGAAAACATTGATTTCTCAACATTTTCCAATGAAGCAAACACATTGTGTGTCTCTAATTGCTTATCCTTTAGCACCATGCCAAGCAGGATCTTCACTTGCTAGTGTAGTGCAATTGAGTTGAGGTATTATTTTCTCTATCCCCTGATATGGCCAAGATTGGGAAACCAACAAGAAACCTCCTATGATATCTTAGAGTTATAATAAGGTTGCCTCTTAGCACCCACCATAGTCTCCAGATTTCAAATTTTTCATTGAGTCTCGGGAGGAGGAGTGTGAAAATAAGCCTCAACCAAGTCTTGGGAAAATATATAAGTCCTACATTGGCTCAGTGTCGATGCAACCTCTCATACTATGCATGCATTTCCTGGGAGGCATAGTGCGTGCGAGGGTATCAATCCTCAACTTTCCACACAAGCACCCACATCCAATGGTCTGATGAGTGCACCAGCTTGGAAACTGAACACTTACAATACAATGGATTACAGTGAATCAACTAGTGAATCTATATATTTGAAATCAACTCAATCCAAGTGATACTACACCTACTAGACACACATGAGCTATAATCATCTCCACCCTTAAAACCCCTCGATCTATGAGCGATAAAGAAAATCCACATACAAACCCAAAGAAGAGACATGTCATAGTTATACCCCTCCTTTTAAAACTAGGTAATCAAAGCTTCAAATACCGACATAAACATACCAAACATAACTTTTAGAAACTAATGACTAGGAAATAACACTAGATCCTCAAACCATGAATAACTAGAACAGGGACAAATTTTGTTGTATCAACCCTAGAGCCTAGAAAAATAAATTTAACTAACATGCCAACCAAACCAAGATTCACACTTCCAGGAAGAATAATAGAAAAATATATAGAAATGCCAGAGAAAACAAAACCCGATTTTCTAGACCAGAATTGACAAGGAGGGACAACGATCGATTTACATTAGTTGTTGCCAGTTTCTTCTACAAATTCATGCTTCCACATCAGACCTTCACCACTCTCCAAAAATTATCGAGCCCAAAACTAAGCAGAACACCCACAACACAAGAGCCGAAAATGGACAACATCAGCAAGGGGGTTGGCTCCTCAGCCTCGCTCTGGGCCCCTCCTCCCTCACTCACCTCCAGGTTCCTGTCTCTCCCCACAATCCTATGTGTTAATTTAATGCCCATCTATTTCACCACATGCATATCCATCTCAAGGGCGAGTCACTCCCCATGCCCTTTAATGCCCATCACATCGCATCGTGGCGAGCTTTCCCCACGATAACACCCCCCCCCCCCCAGGCCCCCTTATCCACTGTACCCACCCTCATTGTGGTTTCACTCAGTAATCTTAATTTGTTAATACAATTTGAAATAATATTTGAAGGTAAGGTATTTGTAGTGAAATAAAATTTGTAAATATTTTAAATGATTTCAATATAGACTTGGAGTTCTCAAGGGAGATTAATTATAAATAGATGTAACATAATACAAATTATTCCATATTTGTTTATATAACAAGTTAGTTACATTTTCTTTAAATTTCTTTGTTGTACATTAATGACCAAATCAAAGGCCATTGAAACAAAACAATGTTAGTTGATAGGTGGATCATTCACTTAAAACTCACAACAATGAAATCTTAAAGTAATATAAAAAGTTATCAAATGGAAATTTATAGTAATATTCCATCCCATAATGTAAAGTGGTATCATGCAATATCAAGATCAGAATTATAAAATCATTATCTAAAGTCAAAGTTAAATTTCCATTAACAATTTTTTCCAAATTTTAATATCTTGTTTAGTAAAAAAGTTTATGGTATGCATCAAATTTTACCTCTTTGCTTTTGTTGTCTCTTGAAAACAAATTCTAAATATTTTCTTCAACAAATATTACAAATGAATTTTCCTTTAAATTATTTATCTTATACATGTTTCATAATGTATATCTAGATAAAGCTTGATTTGTTATCTCCGACATTTTCCTTGATTAACTTAAAAAACTTTTATTATACAAATACTCAACATTTTATGAAATTTGAAATTTATCCCTACAAAATTCCAAGTGAATCGATTAGTAATTAACCTTTGCAATCACACCATATCAATTTATAACCAAACTTAAAAATTGAACATTTCAATCTCTTCATCTTATAACTACCTACTTTTTGTAACTTTAAAATTAATTGCTAGTTACATTGACATGACATTAATTTAAAAGAAAAAGAGTGAAAATATCTTTAAAAAACACAATAAATATTATATTAATTTTTTTACATTTATTTTTTTAAATTTTTACATATATTTATTTAAATTTTTTAATACATACAAATAAATAAATAAATAAATTTAATTTAAACAAAAAATAATAATACCTTAAATTTTTATTCAATATTAAATTTATTTATTTTGTAAACTTTTTGAATGAATATTAAATACATAAATAAATTTGTGAAAAAACCAAACTTTTAATTCAGTATCAAATTTATTTATTTTGCAAACTTTCTATATCAGTATTAAATACATAAATATTTTTGCCAAAAAAAATTGAGGATGGTCAAGGCTCCCATGTACCAAACCTTAATTTGTTATTAATTTATTATTACCGCGATTTCATCATGTTTTAAATCAGTTATGCTTTATATCATAAATAATAATCATATTTAATCATATTTTATACATGGCATGTGAATGAGTAATGAATTTAAAATGTATTAGATGCTATAACAAATTACCAACTTATGTTTTTGAGCAACAATATATGTGCTTCCATCTTATAAATGGTCACAATAAGTTTGATACTGGGGTTCATAAGCATGGATATAAATTAATTCACCCATCAAACTGAGTACTCAGTGTAATTTTTAATTTTTAGTTTGATGGTAGGGTTTTTAGATATAGATAAAAATTAAAATTAATCAAGTGTAATTTTTAATTTTTAAAAATATGTTTTATTATTATATTTTATTAAAAAATAAATTAAATATTCTGAATTTATATAAGTAATTTAATTATTTGTAACAAATTTTATTTAATATCTATTATAACATATAATTATTTAACATAGACTACAATTACTTAGCGAAAAGTTAAAAATTCTAAATTAAAATTACATTACTATCAATTTTTTTTGGTAGGATATGTGTTTTCTATATGCAAAACAACTTTTAATATATTTTTATCAACTTTACATGTAACATAACTTTCAATGTAGCTTTATCTAGATCATATGCCATGTTTTCCCATTTGTTTGTCGTTTGGTTGTTCTCTCCCCAAATATGCTTGAAAGATATTCCTCTAAATAACATTGTTCATGGCAATGTATCAACTTTCATATTTTCCTTCAGTTATAATACTACAATAATAGTAGTTGAGAATTTCCAAATATATTAAGAGCACCTACATTGTGTTTTAGTGTTAATATGTTGATTAACATGATAGAAAACCTCATTATGATAATTGTTGGTGTCTCTTTTTAGTGCCCCATCCAAAAGAAAATCATCTAAACTCTTCCATGAATAATAGGCCTAAAATATTTCCTTAAGAAGAATTATCGAAAAAACTTATAAGGATTACCAAAGTCTATTACCATAAGTAAGACAAATCTAGATATATATTTTATTTTCCTGTAAAGAAGAATTATATCTAAATGATGTATGATAATTAAGATGGTATGTGTTTTGTGTGTCTGTGTGTGTGCATTAATTGGAAAAAACTCACTGAAAAATTCCTTGTTACTTCCCCCCATTCGAAGAATTGTACCTAGTGTAAAGTGGTCAGTGTAGAGTTAGTGTGCTTGATCATGTGTTAATAGAATTGAGAACCTACACAACATATTGGATTACCAACAACATCGTAACAATAGTGGCACTAGCTAATTGAGCTAATCCTTGGAACTTAAATGTTGTTGACAAGTCGAAATGACCTTGGTAAATAGTATAAGTTACCCTTGGTAAGAATTCCAAACTAGACTCATCCCTGTTTGGAATAGGGAACCCATCTGTATTTTTGGCCCGACAACCATTACTAGTTTTGGGGTTTATTAGTTGTGATATGATCCACCATTTATGATTTTCTAAATGAATGAAACATAACTAATCTAAGACGTGAATGCATGCATCCAAACATGAATAATAACAACTAGGAAGTAAAAATAGAACCACATTGCTCTGGTGCCCCCAGATTTAGAAAAATAGTTCTAGAGAATAGAAATAACAATAAAACAACTACACATAAGAATAGACTACAATGTCAGATACATTTTCACATGATTCCAATTCTAAGTAGAAGAAACATAATAATCCATAACAAATATACACTAGAATCATATTTTCCAGAAAATGGCCTGGACAAAAGCGACTTCTCCTCATTAAAAGTTCTAGTAATAGTACAAGAGAGTTGCAAGACTAAAACTACCTTTATTTCTAGAGTTTATAATATTTATAATCATTTACAAAATAATTTTCCTCTCTTTTAATGGTCACCAAGTGATAGTTTCAGTTTCATTCAAGAAACGGCCCATCTTATTTATTGGCTTCCAAATTACATATTCATCCCTTTTCCCCTCGAGGACTTCATTATCTTTAGTTTTATGTTAATTTTGTACCACCTCATTCCCCCTTAACAATTAGTTACATGCTTGAGGAGTCCAATGAATAACAAGAAATAATAGGCTTTCTTGGAGAAATGATGAATGGAACTCTTTTTCCATAGTTCTACTAATGGACATTTATAACTTATATGTGCTCCAATGCTCAAGTTTCATGTCTTAGGTTTCATCACTTATCATTTTGGCTCCACATCTTATCATTTTTCATGTGTTGGTACTTCGCCATTTTATTATTGTTACATATATGTTCATAAAAGTGCTCTCTTTTCTCATAATTGCTTAATGGGTATGATTATGTATACAACATTAGATAAGACACTATTGTATTTGGTGGGTCCTCATTATCATGATCTTTAATATATGTGCTTCTACTATGCACTCTCTTATACAGAATATGTAATATTTTTTCACTGCCAATAGTTGGATGTCATCATTTCAAGACATATAAGATGCAAACATACAAAACTTCATATCATACCTTAAAAAAATGCATTTAGCATAAGGAATTCAATTGGAAACTTAATAAGGAGTTTGAATTCACTTTAGTCCAGTGAATATTCTTCATTTGTCACTTTGATAATAATTTTGTGGAAATATTAGTTTGCAATTATGTGCTATTAAATTTACGAACTATTGAAAAAGTGCCCATATTCAAATTTTGCAAATCAAGAACAAATGGTAAGGAATATCCTAAAAATTACAACAATGAAGTTGCAGAGCTTAGGGGTACCTTTCTAATGGCATAAAAAGTGTACAAAATGAAGTTTGGGATAAAAATGTAGTGAAAGTACAAAAAAAAATTATGTTCTGCCTTATGTGTTGTGCCGCAACCTTTTTAACTATCGATGTTATATGCCTTGAGTTGCACACCTTTTAACTTTGAGTGTGATATGTCCTAGTATTGTCATGGAAGAACATAGTTTAGATGTAATGATTTAGGGAAAAAATAATTATGGTGTGATATGTCATACCTCTCCTAAAATTTCGTGTAATTGTGGTGTGATATGTCATACCTCTCCTAAAATTTCGTGTGATAGGTATCATGTGTTGCGCCCTTTTAATTCTAAGTACAATATGCTTTGGAGTGTATCAAACCCACAAAAAATGTTGTGGCGCAACATGATTTGGAGTGTATTGCATTAAAAACATATTTTCAGTGCAACATATTTTGAAACCTTGTGTATTGCATCGAAAGGCATTTTTGTACGACGTGTCACATCCTTTAAAACTTTAAGATGGTTACATTAGTTTTGTGTGTTACATCCTCTAAAACTTTGGGATGATGTGATGAGTTCTATTCATACCGTAAAGTTTCTTGGAATGATATATACACTAAAAAACTTTCTTATGTGCACACGTTATCTTATGCATACCTCACCAAACCTTTTTCCTAATCACTCTTTATGATGTTTTGTCTTATCTGCACTTCATGAATTTTTTTAATGTGCACTTTAAAAATATTTATCTCATCCACACCATAAAAGTTGTCCTGTCCCCTTTCTGTATTGCACTTACACAACCTTTGGTGTGGTGCAACATGATTTTGGAACTTTCTTGTGTACCACATGAAATAAAACTTTTGGTGTGACATGATAATTGAAGTCCTACTTTAATGCACTTATAGACTTGTCTATAGCCACTCTAAATTTTAGAGAATTGTGGACCACATCATGAAGAATTTCTTCTTGGTTTGAAGGGTAGATAGGTGGTGGTGTGGGGTTGAATAATTAATTTAGGGCTTGGTGTAAACTAATTGATTTTAGTTTAGAAATATCATTTTTACAATGTGAAAAGGATATGAAGAAATTTTAAATGAGTGGGCATCTAACTCTACTTAAGATCATTTTAGCAACTTTCATAAGCACCAAGGTTTGTTTAATGGGAAATATTTGGTGAGCATTTTTGTACAATGGAATTGGTATTCAAATTCCATCAATTGTGTTAGGTTTTTAATCTTACAAAACCTATGGTAGGTTTTTTCTGAGGTAAAAAATTAGTTTGACCATTACCCACAATTACGCACAGAATTATTTTTTAATAGAATCTTAGGCCCCATTTTCACCTATGCTTTACCCGAATTTAGTTTTATCAACTCTTTTGACATCTAGGTTATATAGGATTTCAATATGCCAACTAAAAATAACCTTTTTTTTTGGGGGTGAACTAGTGGAATTGGCAATTAATCTAAGCTTGTACTTGCGTAGCACATGGTTGTTTCTAATAGTTACCACTATAAACTATAGGCATACCAACATGGCTCCTTGCATGGATCATAGGGATCATTAGACATTTGAACCAATGACATTGCAGGTAGTGCCTTAACAATACACTCTATTGCCAACTGATCTACATCATGGGGGTTTTAAAAGGAGGACATGGGTGTGGGATTTGATCCACTTATGTTTTCATGGGACATGAGACCAATTAATATAATATCTTTGGGTGCAACCACACATTCGATCACTACCTCAATGTGCCCATGTGGCTCCTAGCTAAGCCATCATAGGAATTAAACCTTGACCAATGGTGAAAAATTCCTCGATTTCCACCACTGGATAATTGAAACTAGAAATATCCATCAACAATTAAGTGATTTTATCTTAAAAAAATAGCCAAATTACATCTAGATAACTTGGTACTGAGTACTTGGATGGAGTGGTAATTCTTTCTTAAAAATAATTCAAAGCTAACCTATTCCTTGTAGATGCTAAAATCAACCCAAGTGACACTATATATCAATTCCACAAGTTAGAGTTAGTCAAATAACCAAAAGGGGAAAAAACATATGCAATAAGAGCCACATGTGACACAAAAATACTAATAAATATTACTACCATACTCATCATAACTACAAGATGAGGTGGACCAAAACAACAAGTAGTCGAGCAAGAATCTCCCATTAGAAAAACAAATACCCTATGATTAAAAACCAAGAGAACAAGGTTAATTGATAAAGCATTTGAAAGATTTGACTTGAAATATTTTTTGAGGAGGGTCCCTACTCCAATAGGGTTTGGGGGTTGTTAAGGCCTCAATAATTATTGACACTAAATAAAACCAAAATCCATAATAGTCCTTCCTGGATTATGAGAATGAAATGTAGATGATTGTGTTCTCAAATTCAAGGTCATTTCTGAATAAGTGTGAAGTAGGTACCTAAAACCATTCATTATGGTAGATTCACTAATGATGTTTGCATGCTAGTTAGTGCAGCTCATTCATTGTGTTAAGAGTATGAATGATGATGAGATATGTTTTCTTAAACTATGTTGATAATCCAAACTAAAATCTACATCATAGAGTCAATATATGTTTGATATAATGATTTTCACCATGAATGGATATATGATCCCTCAAGTGATTCTTCACTACTTACGAGTGTCCATCCCTAACAGAGTCACCACAACATCATAGATCTTGCTCCACTATCAGTGAGCATCCATATCCCTGATAAATATATTTGCATGTCCCTTGATCTAATTGCGCTTATTTTACTAATCCTTCTTAGTTAATTTAATATATTTCTATCATCTTGTGTATAGAGGACGTGGTGGTCTTATTTTTTCTTTTAATTTTTTATATTGGTAGGGGATGAATACCAACTATTATAATTATCTTACAGTTATGTTTCCACTTGCTAATTGAAATAATCTATTTTTATTTTCATAATGCATACTTCGACATTTCACCTTTCATGTGAGTAGTCATTTAGTGTAAGGGTGGATCCCTAGTTACATGAGACTTGCTTACTAGCCAACATGCAAGGATAACCACTAATTATCATTATGTTGGGTCATGGCCCAATCATTTTCATACTAATTCAAAGCATTCCCAATTAACTTTAGCATGGCCTTCAGTTTATCTCATAAACTAGGAAATACATGCATACTACTCCATGCATGTTTTATGTGCATTGTGTCACCAAAATTAGATAATAGGGCTAGGAAACATGTATGCAATAAATGAATTTAAAAAAAAAATTAAAATTAAAAATGCAAGTTTCCTTCATGGAAAAAACAATTGTCAAACAAAACCTTACAATCACATTTAAAAGCAAAGGTGAAATGAAAATCCAACTATGTAATTAAAAGAAAAATATAAAGCTCCACTGAAAACAAGAATGCAACTGAAAGGTCAAACCTTTAATAAATGATGAATAAACTATATGTAGTAAACAAGAAAAACATGTTGAAAAGGAAAGCATGTTTTAGGATATTTAGACACTTAGGAGTCAATTAAGTTCAAATTGGTCGAATGTGTCTATTAGGTAAAAGTGTCTTTCTTAGTGTGTTTATTTAGCATGCATTAATTGTATTGTAATTCGACGATCACGATACGTTTTATACATAAAAAGATCTAATGACTTGTATTCTCCTAGATACTAATGTTTATTGATCTATGGCTTAGCATTCGATTGGTCGATGATCTCTATTTAAAGGCCATGGAGGGTCATGGCTGATGATCAATTGTAAGAACTCTATTATGTAAGATATTTTCTTTTGCATTAATAAAATTGCCTTAAGTGACCACGTTGGTTGGGGTTGTGGACATTTTCCCTGCTAGAGGGTTTTAGCCACATAAAAATACTAGTTTTGTGATTTTGATCTAGTTTTATGTGTCATTACTGAATGGGTTCATCCCGTATGGAATACGTTTTTAACCCAAACATGGTGTCAGAGCTCATTTAAAGAACTGCTTTGATTGGTGATCAAGATCTTAAGGCCCATTTCATTGCATTTCTGATATTTTCTATATTTTTATTGTTTTGGCCTAAACATATTGTTATATTACATCTATAATGTTGTTTTCAATTAATAGCGCCTTTCGTTTCACTGGAAAAGGAATTTCTTTACCCAAGATACAACATTTTTTGTCGTATCTAGAGCTATATGAACCAAATACACCTTTTCTTTCTTTTTTTAATTATTTTTTGCAAAGCTCATATTCTAGTTTTTTATTTATATTATTGGTTTTCTACTCTTTTTGGTCTATGTGTGCTCTTTGTCGTGCACTTCATGTAATCTCGACAAATCTGAAACAATAAGAAAACTTGCATTTGTTGGGTAAGCTAACCACTCCTTTGTTGTTGAGTTTTGGAACCTTTTTTTTCGAACTGTTATTTATTTTGGATGAGTACATCTTTTCTAATAGGTATGAAGATAAAGGTAGAGGCCTTGAGTTCAAATATTTTTTTAATTACCTTTTTAAAAAGTTAATGCAACTTAAGATATTTCATAGCTTTATTATAAAGTGTATTTCACTTGTCATATAAAAGTAAATCACTATATGTAGTGTCCCACTTTGGAAAGGTTAGTTTTGTGGCACTTATAGAAGGTGATTTTGATGTAGTGATATAATATTATGCATGTCAGACTTTTGTATATGCTTGTATGCTATAAACCTAGTTTAGGTCACACGGTTGCTACGTGCTTATGATAAAGACTGGTTTTTGTAAGACTGATTTTAGTTAAGTGCATATTATTGATTTTTTCTCTTTTGGTATCCTAGTTTGGACATAGGTGTATGACATGGATGTGATCCAGGATTGAGACACATAGATCCATGGATGATATGATTTTTTGGAACATATGGTTAATTATGATTTATGGATGATACAAGATTTGTATGATTATATATGCTAATCTTGTACTAAGAAGGACGTGGCAGGGAACCTAGTCATTACGAACAAGGATGCTTAAGTTTTTTTTTTTTTTTTTGGTAAATTAGACTAATCTATATTAATTCGAAAATAGAAACAGTACATATGCTACAGGCTAGGTTGGTAAGATGTGCTTAACCAATCCCAGGCTTAGTTGTGAATTTTAGGGCTGCCTCCATGGAGGAAAACAACCCGGAAAATACTTGAAGCAGGAAATTACAAAATGCGCAGAAGCACTGGTGTATCCAGAAATTACAAAATATGCGGAAGCATAAGTAGAACTTGAAATTCCGTGGTGATAGCAGGCATGACAAAAAACAAGGAAAAACTGAGCAGCTTCGCATTCCTTAGTCTTCAACTTCATCATTACTGTCCGGCTCCTCCTCCACTATGGGGCAGGCGTACACCTGCTCAGCCACTTCCTCTATATCAATGAGTGGACGCGTTGGTTTGGGGACATGTGTGCAGAAGATGGGAGCCACCGGATATTCTGCGTCAGGGACGCGCTTCCAAGTACCTTCAAAATCCATAATCCATACATATGTATCATCACCCTCATTCTCCTGAGATGGAAGAGGTTCGGTCTTGCGAGGCGAGAGGTGTTCCTGATGCACAATGGTGGACTTCTGAGGTCCACATCTGCCTCTTTGTGAAACCTGCACAGGGGCCTCCTCCTCCTGATCCGGTTCGGAGCTCTGTCTAGCGAAACTGATTGAGGCGGAGCCTTCAACAGACTCTAGGCAATTGTCCATCCCATGGTGGTAACGACCAGGGGGCACCCCTCTCTGCCCTCCACGGATGGTTCTTTGGTGCAACCTAGGTGTCATGGCCTACTAAAGCCGAGGAGTGATAGAGATGGAGGGATGCTCAGCGGGGGGAAAGGAACGAAGCAGGGGAGAAGCAAGAAGACAGGGGGAATGATGAGGGGGAAAGCACATCAAGGGACGTAGGGTAATGGGTGCACTCGGAATATTAAGACTGGTGGGACAAATGGAGTTGGGATAAGATGCATAGGATGGATAAATCACAGCCCAGAGATTTCTGCGCAACGCAACTCTAGGAAGAGGGTTGTGCAACAGACCTAGTGCACAGGAGGGCAAGAACAGAATCAACAAAAAAGACTAAAGGAGCTAATTGTGTTTCTCATTGCATTGAGGGGGCTTCCTTTTAAAAGGCATGTGACACATGTGAAGGGGCAGGTTATGATTGAGCCTCGCACACAGTTGCGTGCCATAACCGTTTTCATGAGTGGGCTCGAGTAAAGAGTTATGGCCAAACGGCATATCAATCCAGATAATCATTTAGGATGATTGTTGCAGAGGGGTACCCTAGAGGGGGTGATTTTTTCCAAGTGTGTCTTCATCATACCTTATCTCATTCAACTCGTGTGGATGGTTACTAGTTTGAGGATCCACATCGGGTGAGGACCTGCGCTATAGATCTTCGTCCTCATGGGTGTGGGAGATGCAATTTTAATTCGTACTCCTATTGTCACCCACATCTAGGGAGAGTAG
Organism: Pinus albicaulis; assembly: GCA_034641835.2. Lineage (NCBI taxonomy): Eukaryota > Viridiplantae > Streptophyta > Pinopsida > Pinales > Pinaceae > Pinus > Pinus albicaulis. The sequence continues at coordinate 1,024,122,065 of CM076574.1, forward strand.
ATCCTTTTGAATGAGAATGTGGCATTCTCGTCTTAAAGAATCATCCTTTTCCTGGGTAAGGTTGGAATGATATAGATTTTTGTGGCTTTCCACCCCCTTGTTCGCGAAGAGGTCTGAAATTGAGTTTGCTTTCCTTCGCACATGGAGAAAAGTGATGGCTCTGTGATTGTGTATCAGCTGTTACAGAAGCTTGAGCCTATGGGATAGCCTCCAACTGGTAGATACCTTTGTGGACGTCGTACCATGGATAATTCTTATGGCCACCATAGTGATGATTTGCGAGTATTCCTCCATTTTCAGGGGGAATAGTGAAACTCAATTGCGATGTGGATACCCTGGATGAGCCCCTCAAGCTCCGCATAATTTTTGCTATCCCACCCCATATTACCGTAGTAGATCTGAAGTGGCTCGCCCTGAGATTTCCTGAGAATACCTCTGAATCCTGCATTTCTAGGGTTTCCTTTGGACGCAACATCGAAATTACATTTGAAGAAGCCATTTGGGGGGGCTTCCATTTTTCAGGAGTAGGGATTCTACTGGCGTTTCTTGGGTTGATGTCCAGGGGGGTATTTATGCTCATGTGCCAGTTCTTCCATATGTGACACTCCAAAATAGAGGTAGGGATATCCTCCTAGCTCTATGCGTCTAGGGCCATCGTTTCAGTGAGTTTGCTGGGTATCCTTCGCCAGAGTTGCTCTAAGGTGGATACTGTGTCTTTGAATATTCGACTGTTCCTTTCCTTCCATATATTCCAGATGATAATGCCTGGTATTATCTTCCAGATTCTGTTCAGGAGGTTGCTAGAGTAAGTATTTTCCGTCCAACTGCTAATGGTGTTGATGATGTTGCCCCTTTCTCTATTGGTATGCCAGCATAGAACTGTGATTTTGTCCCATAAGGCATTAGAGGTAAGGCATTGGTCCAACAGGTGGTCGATGGTTTCCAAGTTTTCCTAGCATAGAGGGCATCTAGAGGGTCCTAAAAACCCTCTCTTCAAAATATTCTCCCATGTGAGGATGCGTCGTTTATTAAGCAGCCATAGAAAGGTGGCTACTTTGGGCCAGAGTTTGGCCGACCATATCTTTTTCCAGATGATATTTGTTAGATCTGGGTTCTGTTGATGGAGGAGGTTGTAAGCTTCCTTGGTGGAGTATTTTCCACTTGGTATATGACCCCAACGAAGGATGTCAAGTCCTGGCTCTGCTTTGATTTTTCTTTTAGTGCTTAGTTCCTCCCAGATGTTTGTGTGACTCTCATTGTTCCAGTCATCTTGCCATCGGTCCGTGTGTAGCCAGTTCCTGTATCCTTGAGTTGTGTCATCGGTCCAGAAGTCATGTACATTCTTCCTTTGCCTAGCCTGTAAAGCTGCACTCCATAATGGTCTGGGGAAGATGGAGGAGAGTCTTGGAAGTTTCTTCCAGGAGTCCTCCCAAAATCTAGCTTGGGTGTCGCTGCGCAGCTCCAAAAATATGTGGATCTTTATCATCTGCTTTTGGTTGCTTGCTGCTTTCCAGATTTTTGATCCTCCCGGCTCTATGTTGAATCTGATAAGGTCCTCCTTGGGCCAAGAACAAGCATATTTGGCTTCCCACATGTTAGCCCACGGAGTGTGGAGGTTGGAGACCCATTTCCACCAGATACTAGCTCCCATGATGTTGTTGTTGTGCTCAGGGTCGCATAGCCCTAGCCCCCAATGAATTTTTGGTGTACACACTTCCTTCCAGTTGACTAAAGCCCATTTTTTTTTCTCTTTGGTACCACCCCACAGGAAATTTGTTTGCAATTTTTGAATGGCCTTGAGGACCCATTTGGGGGTTGCCAGTGCCGAGAAGAGGTAAATGGGGAGGGACTGTTGTACTTCTATGATGAGAACCAAGCGGCCTGCTATATTGAGAGTAGGATGGGTCCAGTTGGATAGTCTGGTTTCCATTTTGTCCAGCAGATCTCGCCAAGAGGAGTGATTAATGCCCGTGTCAGTGAGAGGGGCTCCAAGGTATTTGGAGGGTAAGGATGCAATGGAGAAGCCTAGGATGTGGGCAATGTTGCGCTGAGATAGAGGGGGGGTGTGGAAGAAAAATATTTGTGATTTTTCAAGGTTGACCTCAGTTCCCGAGGCTTTAGAGAAGGAATCTAGAATATATTTAAGGGTACGGTCTTCCTAGACCGAGGGGTAACCCATGATCATGTTGTCATGCACAAATTTTTGATGGGAGGAGGGGGGAAGGTTGTGGAGGGGTATACCTTGCAAAGCACATGAGTGGATGGAGCTTTTGAGAAGGCGGCCAAGCCCTTCAGCCATGATGATGAAAATGAAGGGTGAGAGTGGGTCCCCTTGTTTGATTCCTCTTTAGGGGTTGAAAGATGCAGAGGGTATACCATTGACCAAAATGGAGAGAAACGGAGAGGTAATGAGGCTCATGATCCAACGAACCCAGGTGTGGCTGAAGCCAAAGGCTATAAGGACATTTTGTATATAGTCCCAGGTAAGTTTCTCAAAAGCATTGGATAGGTCGATTTTGAGGAGCATACCTGGTTTTTTGGAGGATTTGAGAGAATGTATGACCTCATGGATTAGGATGATGCCATCAAGGATTTTCCTGCCTTCAACATAGCCTGTTTTCTCTGGGGAGATGATCATGGGGAGGAGTTGCTTCAGCCTATTAGAAATAACTTTGGAGATTATTTTATAAATGACATTGCAAAGTGCTATGGGTTTGTACTTACTTGGCGAGGTTGTGTTTTCTTCTTTTGGAACCAAAGTGATGAAGGTGGCATTAAGCGCCAGAAGAAGCCAGTGAGTGGTGCGCGATTCCTCCACTATGCCCCAGACTTCATCTCTGATGGTTTCCCAGAAGAAGTGGAAGAAGTTGGTGGTAAATCCATTAGGGCCTAGAGATTTTCCGGCTTTCAGCTGGAAGACTGCATGTTCCACCTCAGAAAGAGTGGTGGCTTTAAGCAGCATCTGGTTGTGTTCTTCCATAATCATCTTAGGAATGTATTGATTGATTTTACCTATAGCATCATACCTCTGATGATTAGATTCTTGCAAAATGTTCCTGAAGTGGTTGTGCATATCCTCTGTAATGTCCTCTTGCTTTTCCAAACGCTCTCCATTTTGGTTTTTGAGGACAGTCATTATGTTATGCATCCTATGCTGAATAGTGGAGCGGTGAAAAAAATTTGTGTTTCGGTCTCCCTCTCTGAGCTATAGAATACTTGATTTTTGTCTCCATAGGGTTTCTTCCATTTGAGTTGATAATATATTTTCTTGGTTCTCTGAATCATATGAGCGTCCTTCCTTGATGATTATTTGTTAAAGCTTCTTCATTTTTTCCTCCAACTCTCTTTGATCTTTGAAGATATTGCCAAAGGTGGATTTATTCCATACCTTCAGTTTATCTTTGAGAATTTTTAGCTTTGTCTAGAACTGGAGCATTTTAGTTCCTTGCGGAGGTGATAGGGAGGACCACCAAGCGGACACCATTTCCTTGAACCCTGGGTGTCGGAGCCAATAATGTTCAAATCAGAATGGTTTGGGAGCGTGCTTTCCTGGTCATAACCATTGAAGTTGTATTGGCTAGTGATCACAACCTGCGGCAGGGATGATGGTAGCTGCTATATCACCCCCCAGACAGAAGAAATCTTCCGTGATTAGGAACCTGTCCAATCTAGAAGCTATCTGGTGGGTACCTCCTCTTCTATTATTCCAGGTGAAGATGTCGTTGGAGGTTTGGAGATCAATGAGGTGGTTTTCTTGGATGAATTTCTTGAATCCATTACTATCCAGGTCAAGATGCATCCTTCCTCCCTTCTTTTCCTGTAGGTTTTTTATCATATTGAAATATCCTCCCAGGATCTAGAGTGGAAGAGATATATGTTTATTGAGTTCGGCTATGTTGTCCAGAAGCTGTATTTTCTGGTGGAGATTATGGGGAAAGTAGACATTCGTTAGCAGGCCATGGATGTCCGTTCCAATTAGGTGAAAGTTGGCTTAGATGAAATGCCTATTGGCATGATATTTTTCTAGGGAGATGATTTGGGGGTTCCAGATGATTTCCAGTCCTCTGGATGCTCCATTGGCATCTACCGCTATTGTATTGCATCCTTTCCATATATTTTTGAAGATTGCTTCCAGGGTGGAGCTGGAACATTTGGTTTCTTGCATGTAGAATATTGCAGGGTGTTCCTTAGTGATTCTTTTTTTTATTGTCTTGTGCTTGGTGCGGATTTTGAGCCCTCTTATATTCCATGAGATGATCTTGAGCGTAGAATCTTGTTAACTTGGGGAATGGCCCAGAATCCACCATTTCTACTATTCTTTGTAGCGTTGTTTTCCTACCTCTTTTATGGGACTCTTTCGTGAAGTATTTTTTATTTATTAGCGTACCCCCCTGAATGCCCAAAGAGGGGAGCTGCTACACTTAGGTAAGTATTTCTTCCAACTTTTGGACCTGCTGCTCGGATATTAAGTGAAATTCCTTCTTATTGAAAGCATCCTCTAACCCTATGAGATCCAAGCCCTCAAGGTCAATACTCTCTGGCTCTTCTTCCATGGCTTCTAGAATCGCCTCCAGCACCTGTTCTTTGCCCTTCGACGCAGGGTTTTCCCCTGCGAAGCTAGGGGTTTGAGGTTTCAGAAAGGTCTCTAGTGGGATCTTGTTCTATTGTGCCTTGGAGGACTGGAGCTGCTCCTGCGAGGTGCACCCGACTTCGTTGTCTGGTTCATTCTTGTTCTCATTCAGCTGATTTAAGGTTGTGAAGCTATTGCTAGTTGGAGGTCATTTTTTATTCTAGTGATAATTAGTTATCTTGTTATGCCTTTTCTTGCTTGCGACCTTCGTGAATCCTTCTGATGCTTGTTTATTTGATTCATTTTCAACCGCCACTTTTTTGTTTAAAGGGAAATCTCTGAATAGATGCCCATGTTGGTGACACCTCCTGCATCTGAAAGGAACATGCTCATAATCTATAGTTTGTATCCATTCAAATTCTTCATGCAGCAGACTTACCTCGCCTGGTAGTGACTTCGCTATGTTCATGTAGATGCAGATTCGAGCATATACTACGTAGTGGTTGATCTTTGTTTCCTATGCTATCTTGACGAATTCCCCTAGGGTGTTTCCTATGTCTATGAGGGTAAGCTCATCCCAGTAGTCCTGGGGGAGGGAGTAGAGCTGAATCCATACAAGGGCCCATGTAAGATCTTTTTTATCGGGGTTGAACTACTCCATCCAGTGTCAGAGGTATAATCCTGCAGATTTGAAAAAATAGGGTCCTCCATCTATGATCCTATTTTTGTCTTCAATGCATGTAAAGAGCACATTGAAGAAGCCTTTAGCACACAACTGAAGGTAAATATGGCCCTTAGGTTTCCATTTGGAATATATCCATCCTCGAAGGGTTTTTTCAGTGGGCCAGAAACCCATGAACTTTCCTATCAATGCGTGATCCTTCATGAACTGGATTATTTCGTTGATGCAATGCGCTGGGAGCTCGATCATTGTTCATTTGTGGTTCTTCGGAATGCATTTTTCTGACTTGATGTTCGCTTCTTCTGCTGCTAATGTATTTTTTTGCTCCGTTGTGGGAGTCGCCCCTGAGATGTCATGAGATGGGCCAGAGTTTTGTTGATTATCGGTATCAACCCCTCCTACCACCCCTGTGGGAGGCTCACCTGTGATGGGGGGAGCAGCGGTTTCCCCAATGGTTTCTGTCATAGGTGAGCCTCAAGGCTGACCAGGAGATTGATCGCATCCTAACGGTCTGGGGGGGGGGGGAGGTCTGCCTAGGGTAGCCTGTGCGGAAACCTCCAAACCCTAGGTCATGGCAGTCAACCTGGTGCAGAGCTCCGCTAGGTCATTCGTAATGGTACCAAGGATGCTTAAGTTATAAATGACTGTGGAATTAATTTCTCCAAAACCAAAATGACTATTGAAGTCATGCACAATCCTTGTTAAAATGTGAATAAGTTAATTATGAAATTCATTTGATTCATTTGATCTATGATATTATGATGTGTGTAGGTCTTGGAACAAGACCTTACCAACGAACCATAAAATGGGTATGATCTCACAATCAGTACCTTAAGGATGAGGGCGTGGAGTCCTAAATCGATGAAAGACAAAAACATGGAGTCTTGGATCTATAATAAAAGGATTAGGGCATGGAGTCTTAAATCCATGAAATATAAAGATGTGGAGTCTTGGATCTATAATAAAAGGATTGGTACGTTGAGTTCTAAATATTTAAAATATCAATGTGTGGAATCTTGGATCCTCCAAGTAGATAAGGGCGTGAGGTCCCCAATATACTAAGGCACATAGATTCATGCAATAAAGATGCGGAATTCGTATTCTCCGAAAGAATAATACCACCCATGGGTAGCTCATGGATGGATTTCCTTAATAAAATATCATTTCTGACAATTCTAGAGTGACTTTCTAAAAATATAAAGTCATGTCTAGCATCTCAAGTATGACTTTTCAAAAATAGTAAATCACCTTGCGTAAATTGGTAATCAAATGTAGTTGAAGGAAAATCACTTAGCTTATTATTAATCAATCCTAATAGTTCAATCTCAACTTTATCCTCAATATTTTTATTATATTTTATGAGACTATGATATTATTATTAAAAGGGAATTATAATTCACCTTCATGTCCTCAATCACTTCACACCTCTCCCCTTGATGATTCTCATGACTCTATGTAACTCTCTCTCTCTTTTAATAATACATTACACTCTCTTTTATGCGGTCATCAAAGAATGGCATATTCCTCTTACACTCATTAAAGACAAGTCATAAAATATTCATCTTACACTCTCTTTAATGCATATGTTACACTCAAGACATGCATACCTCTCCTTAATGGCATGAGTTACACTCCTCTAAATGGAATACAAGGCATGCATATTACTCCTCCTTTATGATAATAATTTGTTGCTCCTCCTATATGTGTGTCTCATGTATTCTCACTTTGGAGGTGCATAGTGATACCAAGAGTTGGAGATATTTAAAAAATAAAAGATTATGAGAGGGAGAGACTTGGAGAGTATCCAATTGTGTTCTAAATGAATTTGAAATTCAAAAACTTAATTACTAAGTCAATCTACCTAGTGGAGCTGACCATGAGTGGTATTGGGAGGAAGTGAAACTTATCTTCCTCAGCTTGCCTTATATATCTATCTACTGCTATATTTTGGTACTGCTTGTGAGCTCTTACAACTTGCGGGTTCTAGGGGGAGAATTTCTCCCTGGATATGTTTTGGTCGAAAACCGGATGGTTCACAATGAGTTGGTAAGGATATTGGAGTTGGAGCATACTCTCATATTTTGGAGCTATATATATACGTTTTCAGGTATATCTATCAATGTTCCTGAAATTCTGGTTTCTTATTACATTTTAAAGTCTTGTGGAAAATTTAAATTTAATGGAAATTGCTACTTTAAATTATTACAAAATTATGAATATTCAGAAGAAAAAAAATTCTGAGCTAACCAAAAATGAGTTAACACTTTCATGGAAGCTATGTATGAGAATGTACATGCACGGGGATTAAAACAAGGATGTGTTGCCAAATTTTATAAGTTTATTTTATAAAAAAAAAAAAATTTCCATAGCAGGTTTCCATGCGTTTGATGAAAATATAATATTACCATAAATTTGGGTTTTCTTTCTCCATGTAAAATTGTAGATGAAGTTTGCACACTAAGTGTTTAATGGAAGTGATAAATGAGATAACAAGAATTTTTTTGTTGTTGTTTTAAAGGATTGCATTTCCAGGGATTTATGTTGTGATTCAGCTCAACATCAGGGGGTATCCGTACATTTTGACCATGTAAGCCCCAGCTTGATTCCAAAATATAGGTTTTCAGACTCTGATTCTCTAATATGGGTGATTTTATAGATTAGTTGTTGCCTATATAGACTGTCTATTGTTTGGTTTTGCTGATTGTTCTTTTGGATTTACCTCGTGATCTATATTGATGACACTAAACTATTCCATGCACTTTGAAATTGTTGTTTTAAAGTCTCAATGGTTGTAGATTTCATGCTTGCAAAGTGTTTGAAAAAATGCCTCAATGGTTGTAGATTGCATGCTTTCAAAGTGTTTGTCAAAATGCCTCAATGGCTATAGATTGCATGCTTGCAAAGTGTTTGTCAAAAGGCCTCAATGGCTAAATATTTTGTGCGTACAAATTTTTAGAGTAATTTCTTACTAATTGTAACTTTTATGTACTAGAAATTTATGAATAGGTTATTTAATAGATGTAACTTCCTATGTTTGCAAGATTTTGTATGAATGTGAAAATAAGTTTAATAAGTTGTTGGAGTGTGAATGGAGAATAGGACAATTGTTATTTTTATTATCTCAAGATATCATTTAAAAATAGGTTGTTTTTGGAAACGATTTTACAGTAACCAATTATGTAGGATTCAATTACTTGTGTAAGTGAGCATACTAAGTTTTCCAAGTTGCATGTATTCATGGGTGCAGTCTTATGCTTGAGTAGTTGTAGCAAACAACTAATTGTGCCTAATTTTGGAAATTCCATTGTTTTACTTGGAACTCTTTGAAGAATAATATACTTCTGAATTTGTAACATTAGCTACTCTTGTTGTAACATTCAATATACAAGTCTCATGATTGAAGCAATGCCATTATGCAAATAATTGTTTTTCCTTAATACTGGGGAACGATAATTTTTAGTTGATGAATTTGGAAACATTGTTGAGTCAATATATTTTTTGATTCAATTTATCCATTTCATAAACATATCATTATATTTTCTAATGAATATAGGCATAGTCCTCCTTCAGTTACATTTTTACAAGTAGATTAATAATCATGCTCTTATATGTAAATTTTGTAATAGAAGAATGATATTTTAGGTTCTTGTGGCATAATTTTTGGTTATGATGTAAAGAGTCAATAAGTGGAACCTATTTAGCATAATCCAGGGGGTCAAATAGGTTAATTAATCTTAATTCTCACACATTACATTACAATGGAATTGATTTCCAGTCTTACTTAAAACTCACGTATAAGTATGAAAAGAGCACATGTTATCTTCTTTTAAACTTGAGGAGAAATGTGTTTTGGAATTGGTTTTAAGGGAAATTTATATGTGACTTATTATGTTATATTCTTATATTTAAATAGATGAAGGAACACGATCTTCACGATAACCAAGTTATTCATATTATGAGTTTAAAAAAAAAAGTGATAGTGTTCGACGTAACCTATACTTCTCTACACTCTTGATGGTTGGTAAGGTGGGACCTTACACTATATAACAACTTTAATATTTATTTTTAATTTATTTTTGCATGCAAATTTTATTTATAATGTAACTTCATTATAAAATTATTCTCATTTGTTTTATAAACGTGGGTCACTTCGTAAAGTAATTTATTTGTAAAATTGAGCTTATAGCCAAAGCTAGTGAGGGAAAAATATTTTTTATTATTTTATCATAATCCATCACCATGTGGGCCAACTTCTACTTGCCACGTGGCTCTTTGCTATAGTTAATGTTTTTTTTTTTTTTAATGGCATAACTTTGATATTTGAAGTTCATTTTCAGTGCCATTTTTTTTAAACAACCTCTTTTTCGAGAGCTTTCTATCAAGACAATCGATTTCTTATTTTGAAACCATATTATCTTCATATTTTAATATGACCACTTCAAGTTAAATTTTTCTTATCGGTACCAACCACTTCTTATGGAAATCCCAAATGGAGGATGTATATTGAAGTGCATTTTTTCCCTACAAATGATCAAGTAAAAATCTTACAAAAGCAAATTTTTCTAAACTTTGATGTATGTTAGGAATTTAGTAAGTTTTCATTAAGGGGGAATAGGCTCTAATGCATCTTTCTTTCTCCTATTTTCTCACCTTTGTAAATCCTTCAATCTTATCTCAAGTTTTTCTTAAGGGGGGATGTTAAGATATTTATACACTTAGGAGTTACTTAAGTTCAACTTGGTCTAATGTGTCTATTAGGTAAAAGTGTGTTTCTTTAGTGTGTATTAGTTGCATTGTAATTTGATGGTAATGATATGTTTTAAACATAAATTGGTCTAGCAGCTCATATTCTCCTCGATACTAACAACTATTGATCTATGGCTTAACACCCAATTGGTTCATGATCTCTAGGTCATGGCCGATGATTGATTGTGAAATCTCTCTTATGTAAAATATATTCTTTTACATTAATAAAATTGCCTCAAGTGGCCACTTTGGTTGTGGTAGTGCATCATCTCCTTCTTAGAGGGTTTTAACCACTTAAAAACACTAGTGTTGTGATTTTGATTTTGGTTGTGTGAGTGGTTATTTAAGGTTTTCGTCATATATGGAATAACATATTTACCTAAAAAACATTAAGCTTAATGTTGAATGTGGATTAAAAATAATCCATGCATCATATTGCAACAAGTATTCATGCAACCTCTTGGAAAATACTGATCCCTATGAAATACTATACACATAGAAACTTGTCTAAATATTATTTAGTGCTAGGATATTTGAGAATTAAATTTCACTTCTAATTTTTCAAACCCTACCATTTAATCCTTGTATCCTTGTGTTCCAGGAAAGCTAGGAACTAAATAGTTCCTCATTTTCTCCTTCTTCTACATCTTTGCTCTATTCTTTCATTGTCCTTAGCCTTTGTGCAATTTGTGGTTTAAATGAATTCCATTGAGGTATAAGATCATTCTTGTGAAATATTTCAAGACAAAATAGTCACCTAAATGCAAACCAATGCGATCATTCCTCATATCATATGATTAAGCATTTATACAATAGGTATTGTTATCTCTAATTTTGATTGTAATACCAAAATCATAACCTGTAGGATTAGTGTAGTCTTAATTGTGAGGGTTTGAGAGAAAAATGTGTAGCTATATATTTTCACTAATAAAAAAATTCCTTCTTGTGTTTGAACTTAGGATCACTCTTCCTTTCATATGTAAAATTCATTTTCTTGACTAATTTAGGATTTTGACACTTAATCTTGCCTAAGCATCATCTATGTGAAGACATATACGTAGATAGGTTATAAAAATGCTGAAACTATAGAAGCTATAATTTTATGCATGAGTTTTGCATAAGGCTATCATCCTCTAACTCTTCAATCATATGTAGTAGGCATACTCCTATAAACTGTTTCGAAGCATAAACATGCTCATGCATCACTGGTTCAAGTCAAATGCATTATTTCATTCGAACATTTATATGGTGAAGGAAAATCATTCAAGATATAAGGAAAGTTTTAACTATCCTATAAGAAATGAAAATAATCGAAATAGAATTTCAAAGCAACATGAAAATAGAATAACTCAACCATGTTGTTTTGTTATGCTCTCCTGTGTGGGTTTATTTCTTAGACATGGTGTGATGGTTTCTTACCAATTTTTGAATGTGGTAAAAATGGGTGTGATTTACTAATACTTCTAACAATGCAAATTTTATTATTTTGTCTCATTGTACCATGGAGGTCCTAATATCCTTAGATAAGTGTTTTCAAGACTTGGGACAAGTCGTACTATTGGGATATGGTTGAGGTAGCACACTTCATTTCCTGACCATACTTAAAATCTCCCATATTTTCCCTTTTCACTTCAATCTCATTAATAATTTTGTTTTACTCCCACTCATGTTTCACTTATTACATGCAATTCAACAATGCTTAACTAAGAAAATTGAAGACCAATGTAAGCCTAAGTTAAATAAATCCAAAAAGGCTAAGGGTGAAGAGCATGAAATTTAAAAGTTAAAAGGACATAATAAAGCTAGAGCTATGCCACCTTATTAAAATGCCCTTACCCGTAATCCATATCCTAAAAAATTCATATCTAAATAAATGACTAAGAAATCAAAGAAAAAAAGAGCCCTCGGGGGTAGCTCAGTTGGCAATACCATGAAAATAAAGTGTTATGATCGAAGTGATTCAAGTTCAAATCCCCCTAACTGGTATGTGTCTATATAAGGGGCATACATAGGCACTTAGGGGTTATAGTGGTAGTGGTTGGAATCAACCCCGTGTCACACGAGTATGAACCAACAAAGTTGTTTATTCCCCTAGTCACAAAAAAGAAAAAATAAATAAATGGGGTAGTAAAACAAAGTGTAAAGGTGGTAACTCTAATAAAATCTCCATTTTAAGGTTCACATGTGTAAATAGTGAATATTCCTAGCTATTCAAATCTAGTTGGACTTGATAAATACCTTACTATTATCACTTATGACATTTGGTGGTCAATACAAGAAGTTCCCCTTCCATTTCACATGTAATAGGGGTTAGGGTTTTCCTCCCATGGTAAAACTTAGGCAAACATTACAATTAACTTATTTTATGATGTTGTTAAAAGAGATTAATTAGGGTGCATTTTCAATGACTTGTGTATTGAGACTTGAATCACCACTTTAGGTGGGAACCTTACATAGGGATCCATGCACTATGATCGAGATCTATGTACTTGCATTGAGATCAATGATGCTTCCTTTGGATTCTCATTCATAAATATAGATAGATATAGCTACATGAGATTCATGAAAATGTATTGGATGATGACAGTGACTCCACGTCATTTTAACAAGAAGTGGTATATATATTTTTGTTATGTTTAAAAAATTTGGATTTCACTACAATTTCATGAAAACTTGTGGTTCAAGAATCTTATTGATTCCAATAGATATTGAGAACTTATTGTGGAAAATTCACTTTTTACTATGCCATTTCATTAAGACTTTTTAGCATTCTAATACACAGGTTCTTGGTTTATTATCAATCTAGACCTAGGAAACTTGTGTAACATTTGTTGTTAATGAAGTAAACACTTGGTATACTTGATATCAACATTTCAAAGAAAAGGTGATTTTTTGATTAATAATTCATCATTTATCTAAGATATCTAACCTCCCACGGTTTTTACAATACTAGATAGATTAACTATAGGGATTCCCCTATAAACTAGGATTATTATTTCCTTAGTCTAAATTATGGCGTGAGGCTACTAAAGTGATAGTGGGTGGCTTGCCTAATAGTGCCTCAAGGTTATCCCATTGAGGTTAAAACTTTTCCTTATAGGTGAGAGTTTGAGCAGTAACAAGTAGTTGTGTAATTTAAAGTACTTTATTATCCCTAACAACCAAACTTAAACATCCTCTCCCATAATATTATCAACATCAAAGGTTACTAGCTTGATCTTCTTAAGCTCTCCTTGCAATTTGTTTTTCCCATACCTTCTCCTTTGATGTCTAAATGGGGACACTTATAGGCTACTTCATGATTCTTTGGATGTATATGGCTCCCTAATTAAATGTTATAGTGTGCAATGATTCCCTTGAGTTAGTAGCAATCCTTGAGTGACAATATATCCCATGGTTTCCTCTTCTTGAATGAACTCTTCCTCCTTCCTCTTACCTTGCACATGATCCATTATTTATTTGCTTTTGCAAATGATTTAAGCTATGTAGGAGTTGAGTATTTTGTTGATTTTTCTCTTCTTGATCTTTAAAAATCCTTGCATTATAATATATACAAATTTTCACCTCCATCTTCAATCTTTTTATAATTTCTACTAGCTCTAATAATTCAGTTATCTTTCTATGTTTGCTATAATCTATTTATTTTACACTAATATTCAAGCTTATAACTTCTTCATCATTGATGTCCCATCTTGTTCCATCTTCCAATATCCTCTTAAATAATAGTCTTAAATTATTTTCTTTACTTATCCTTGTTTTATCTCTACCTCTACAATAAGTGTGCATACTTGATACGTAATTTGTTGTGGATATTCAACTGGAAAATTTATTCACAACATATATACTAAAATATATTTGAAAATATGAAATCTACACTATGAGGGTTTATTCCCCCCTAGATTTCTATATCTATTGGCTATTGTTTATTTCATATGCATTCAAAGTATAATTATGTAAAAATAGTGAAAAATGAAATAAAGACTCACAAACCACAATTGACACAAGATATATCCAGAGAACCCTTTTGGGAGAAAACTCTCCTAGAAGGTGATTCTGCTCTGCTCTCTTTCTCTAAATAAAAAATGGATGCAAGTGCAAATAAGTGAGGCATGTGGCCCATGGGCTTCTATAGTCCCAAAATCCTCTTTGTTTTCTCTCTTCCTATTCTTCTTGACTATTATAATCATCTATGTAAAAAAAATCACTAGAATAAAATGGAATCCATTTTCCTCTTAGTGGCTCGATTATAACGTAGATTGATAGCCTACTAATGGTCAAGTTTGACTCCTTAAACTCTTAAATAAAGTTACAATGTGGAATATTATAAAGCCTTATTCACCGTGATCACAGGGTTATCCCATTTTCGATGAATAACGGGGCTAACATGGCATCCTCTTGAATTACGGTGGTAAATATAGGAAGGTCAACTTTCGAGTGGCATAAATTTTGCATATGGACTTCAATTGAGGAAAGTTCTATATGTGTAGAATAGAACCAAAAGTCACAACACTTAATTAGAAATTTTTTACCCCCAAAAAATATCATTTGATGCCTTAAACTACTCTTGGAAGGTTTCAGGCCCCGGTTTTCCAAACTAGGTCCCACTGGTAAAAATGGCCTTGTGAGCTGATTCCTCCAATTTTTCCACCCTATAAGCATCAAGATGGATGAAAAAAATATAATGATCCAATCTATATCGCACCTCCCCATTTTGGGAGGCTTTTGGTCCCTAAAATATTCTATTGAATGAGGCGAGGAAAATTTCCCTCCACCTCTGAAGGTGTACCAGTTAGCTTTGTTTGGAAGTTGTCCTTTCAACCCAATATTCCAAAGTTCGTACTAGCCCTGTCTTGCAGTTCTATATCGATTCTCCAAAATTCTATCCTCTATCAACTATGCCTAAGAATTCTATGCCAAATCCTCGATAAATGGTAGGAATTATTCCTCTTCCTAATCTAGCATGGAAGGCTCATAGAGTTTCAAATTCTCTAAATTCACCACTAAGTAAATGCACAAATATGGGGGTAGAATGAGTCTATAGGTGTTATCTCCCACCTTTTATAGTGTCTCAAAGGAACCGTATCATAAATCATTGATTTTATTACCAAGACCCTATATCCACTCCTTATTCAACTATAACCATACTTTATCTCCCACCTTGAAGGAATTATTTGTTTTTTGTTGATCATGCTTGGCCTTATGTTTTTCCTGCGACTTATGCAGTGTCTCATGTGTCTATATATGTATCTTCCTTATCTTCTCAAAAAATATTTCTACCCTTAAGGAATCCCTTGTAATATCCTTCCACTCCTTGCTTCCCATACACAATATCCAAGTTTAAGGTGGAAAATCTCCAAAACAAGTCTCAAATGGGGACTTACCAGTTTAAGTGTGGACTACTTTGGTATATGAGTGTTTTATATACACTATATTTTCATCCCATGTCTTCATATGCTTCTCATTATAACCCCTCAAAATTTGCACCAAAGTCTTGTTGACTACTTCTATCTGTCGATCCGTTTATGGATGGATTGTTGTAGATATGTTTAACTTCATGTCTATATTCTCCCACAATATATTATAAAATACACAAATAAATGTTGTGTCCCTATCTAAAAATATTCTCCTCAATATCTCAAATTGCTTCTAGACCTATCCAAATAACAATATCACTACTTCTTTTCCACTAATGATCTTTTTTTAGGACATTAGAACACACATCTTGTTGAACCTGTCAATTAGCATGGACATGTACTCGTGTCCCTTCCTGGTTGTTATTAAACCTCCCCCAAATTCCATGGAAATTATTTCCCAAGGATCAATGGATACATGTAAGGGATGATATAGACCCTATTTCCTATTACTAGGCTTGTTGGTATAACAAATAATGCATCCTCTTATGAACCTAGCTACATGTTCTTGCATCTTGGACCAATACACATACCTCTGGAAGTTTGTCATTGTATTCCTTACACCAAAATTCACTGCAACCTTGGAGGTGTAAGCCTCCCTAATCAACTGCAATCACTCATCTTTAGGAACACGTAACTTATCGAACAGGTAGAGAAACCCATCCTAGAGATGGTAGTCAACTGTGTTGTCAGCATATTGCACATGAATGTGGCTCTAAAACTACTAAAAAACATTCTTGAAGTCCTAATATTTTGAATATTCATATTTATATGCATCATGGGTGAATATCTACATGTACATTAGAGTTCCTAAAGCTAAGATATTTGATGTGGGTGGCCTTGAAAGTGTGTCATCCAACTTTTTTGTGTTTCCCTTCGTGTAATTGATCACTAAATGAATTTTTTGTAAAAAACCCACCCACTTGTAATGTTTGGTTTTTTACATTACTCTGGGCCTATATATATTGTAGTGGGTGATGATCTGTGTGAATTACTGTCTCCTTCCCCATCATATAGTGCTTCCACTTCTTCACAACTTGCACTAGGTCATAGAGCTCCTTGTTTTAGGTAGGGTAGTTAAGCATTACCCCATGAAATACTTCAGAAAGGTAGCATACGGTCCTTCCTTCCTACATCAAGCATGCTCCCAATATAGCGTACCCACTTGCATCTGTCTCCACTTTGAAGGGTCGTTGGAAGTTTGGTAATGTTAGAACTGTTTCTTGATTGATATTCTTCTTTAAATCCTCAAACTCCCTTTGCTTACCCTTTACCCATTGGAAACTCTTGCCACTTATTGGTTTTGCTACTACTAAAAATGAGGTTATGAATTTCCTCAGGTACTGTGCTACCCCAATGAAACTCCTTAACTCACAAACACTAGTAGGCACCAACCATTTCATAATGGCCTCCATCTTGGTAGGATCTATCTTCATCTCTCCTTGACCTATCACATTCCCCAAATACACCAAATATTTTTGTGTAAACTCAAACTTCTTGAGATTTTTTAGCAACTTGTGTTTTTTTAATGTCTCCAGTAGTTACGTCAAATGTGAGATGTGCTCCTCCAAAGTAGCATTGTATATCAACATTTCATCTAAATAGACAATAACAAATGAATCTATAAAGCAGTGTAGTATATCATTCATTAACCTCATAAATGTAGTTGGTCCATTACACGAGACAAACGACATGAATAACAACTCATGCAAGCCTTGCTTGGTTTTGAAGGTGATATTCCAAGTATCTTCTTCTCTGACTCAAACATGGTAATATCCAAACTTTAAGTCCATCTTGGTGAATTATTTTACTTGTTGCAACTAATCTAGAAGATCATCTATTCTCGGCAAGGGACACCTTTTCTTTAGTGAAATTTTGTTCAACGCCCTATAATCTTTACACATTCCCCAAGTCCTGTCATTTTGTGGCACAATGATGATGGGTGATGTACTTAGTGGAATGATACCTTGTTCTAGTAGTTGTTGCAACTGCTTCTTCACCTCACTTGCTTCTATAAAAAACTTCTTATACAACCCAATGTTTGGCAGTGGGTAGTCTAACAATATATGTATCTCATGATCCACTTCCCTCTTGGGTAACAACCCTTTAGGCTCCTGGAACACATCCTTGTATTCATGTAGCAACTCTTCAATTTGTCATTTATATTTCTTATTACACCCTCTAAGAAATGAATTTAATCTCAATAAATTTTCTATAGACTGATATTCTTTTGAAAATAGTAAAGCATACTTCTTGCTGGAATTAATCAATTTCTTGGTTTGGTTGGAACTTAATAGAAAAAAAATTTACTTTCTCTTGTGCGAGTTGATGGTGAAGGATTTTCCATCCTTAATGAGGTGGTACTATTTGGCTCTCTACATGAATATTGCATCTCACATGTACATATAGGGACTTCCAAACACCACTCCACATACATCAAGGGGAACTACATCTAGTTCTACTTCATCAATAAAATCAACAATGATAACAAATCTAATTATGCATTATTTGGATACCTTTATTTTTGAATCCTTATTTACTCATCCCAATGGGTATGGGCTTGGATGATCAAAAAATTCCAATCCCAATTCCTTAACTAGTTCTGTTGCAATGATATTTTCCTGTGACCCTAAGTGAAACAAAGCATCAATCTTTGTATTTTTGACCCATATATTTATGTGGAAGAGTTTGGTCATTTCCTTCTCTTCTTATTGCTAAAGGCTACTCAGATTCACATCCTTATGAACTATTGTACATATGATCTTCTCATCCATGTTTGAGATTCTTTCAACCCAGTTTCTTGAATCATTGGCCATGAGGTTCTTCTTCTTTGCATATTTCTTTTTTTTCTTCGAGTTAAGCTATAGATGCAACTTTCAACACTTATGATTTGTATGATCATTAATGTTACAATGGTTGTAGTGGTTGTTGGTATCTTTGCACTAATTTTTTGTAGTTTCCATCTTTTAATTCCCCCCTTTCCACTGTTTCTTCCCCTCTTTATAAACATATTGGTGCTCCTTTTGCTTTGACCCACTTTATTTCCCTTTCTTTTGGTCTATGTTCTCTAGGTACTCTGCATGTACACAAGCCTCATGCACCGATCTAGGTTTGAAAGACATCACTTGCTTTTGCATATGGCTATGTAGACCGCCCATATACTTGAAGAGTACACTTTAGTTCTTTGGGAAGATACCCAACATTATGGCCATCTTTTTGAACTCCATGGTGTACTCTTGTACACTTTTCCCCTGCTTTTTCCTGAAGTAGTGCCACTAGATCCAGTAGTCCTCTACATGCCCAAGAGGATAAAATTATAAATTTATGAGGGTTTTGAAATCCTACCACTTAGTTATTGGAGGATCTCCATCCAACCTCAAGGTCTCCATGTGGCTTTCCCACCAGGTCAAGGCATGGTCCTCTAATTTTAACTAAGTGAATGGAATATTTTGTTCTTCCTCTATATGATGAACATTGAAATAAACTTCTAATTGTTGCAACCAATGATTTATATTTAGAGCATCAATCTCCCATTGAAACACCTTGATTTCAACTTTCACTTCCATATTGAAGAGGGACTATGAATGGCTCACGACGCTTGAAATAGATCGATTTTTTTTGGGTTCCTTCTTCAGATCCTTCTCTTTTTCTTCTCAATCTCCTAATCTCTCCTTTGATCATACTTTTGCATTAAAAATCCCATATTTTCCAAATATCCCTATATTATTGGTTAGGGATGCCATGAGGAGGCTCACATTATGGTTTATATCTGCAACTTGTGCTTCCAACCATGAAAAACTCTACTTTATGGAGTGTAAAAACTCTGGTAAACTTGAATAAGTATATATTATTATTGATAAAAGATGAGATGATTACAATGGGGAATCACCAAGGCTTTAAATACAGTCGCACGGTGTCCCTTGGTGAAGAGGAATGATCTTTGATCATGCCCTTTCACTTAATAAACCTAAGACAACTACATTTAAATAATAATTAATAAATTATACATAACATTGCCCCTCTCTTAAAGATGCTTTGTCCTCAAAGCATACTTAATGACGGGTGTTGTTGGAAAAATGCTTCCGTTTCCCAAGAGGCTTCTTCTTTGGGCAAATCCTTCCATTTGATTAAATATTCTGTGATAATACGAGAGCGTAACTTCTTTTCTCGGGTAGATAGGATACTTTTTGGTTCCAAAATGATCCTTCCTTCATCATCCGAAAATGGAAGTGTCGTTTGGGACGACTGATGGTCACCAAGTGCGCTTTTTAAGCATGACACATGGAAGACGTTGTGAACATGACTTGTATCGGGAAGGCTCAGACCATAAGCGACTTGACTGATATTTTTGATGATTTGATATAGACCATAGAACTTGGGAGCTAATTTATGTTTCCCTTTTTGTTTCAAGGACAACTGCTTGTACAGTTGGAGCTTGAAAAACACGCAGTCTCCAACTTCAAATGATCTCTCAATTTTATTGCGGTCATCCTATTGCTTCATATGATTTTGTGCAATATTCAGATTTTCTTATAGAACTTGGATGACCTTTTGGTGTTCTTCTAGCTGGTTTTTAACTGCTGGCAGATTTGATTAGACTAAAGAAAAATCTTTCCACTTCGGGGGCTCATATCCATATAAATCTTGGAATGGAGTCATTTTTGTCATTGTATGGTAAGTGGAATTATACCACCATTCAGCGAGATGCAACCATTGAACCCACTTATTTTGTTTTTCCGTAGCATAACACTGTAGGTAAGATTCCAAACATTTATTGACAACCTCTGTTTGTCCATCTGTTTGGGGGTGGTATGCTGAGCTCATGTTTAGATAGGTTCTTATATGGTTGAACAATTCCTTCCAAAAATTTCCTTTAAATTTGGCATCCCTGTCGCTGACAATGACTTTCGAGAAGCCGTGTAGTTTATAAATATGTTTGCAGAATATCTCAGCAATTTTCTTTGCAGAGTCTATTTTTTTTATAGCAATAAAGTGAGCATATTTAATGAATCTATCTACTATTACGAAGATCTTATCCTTTCCATCAGATACAGGTAACTCTTCAATAAAATCCATCGATATTTCTGCCCATTTCTGATTTGGAATATTTAAGGGATGAAGTAACCCAGGTGTCATAATATTTTCACTTTTATTTCTTTGACACTTGTCACATTCTGCTACATATTTTTGAATATCGTGACTCATACCCTTCCAAAAAAATTATTGACTTGCATTATAGTAGGTTTTAAAATATCCTACATGCCCGGATGACATGGAATCATGTGATTCCTTGAGTATTTTTTATATAAACTTGGATTTGGAGTTTAGATAAATTCTTCCTTTGTACCATAAGATATCGTTCTTCCACTCAAATTTTCAATTTCCTGGGAGATTATTGATTATAGCCGACATTTTTGGATCTTTGGCATACTCACTTCGAATCTCAATAAGCCATTCAGGAACAAAAACTGAGACGACAAGTAGTGTTGGTTCTTCATCTTTCCTGGACAGGGCAGCTGCTACGACATTGTCTTTTCCTTTCTTATGTAATATCTCCATGTCGAAAGCGACAATTTTCTCGATCCATTTTTTTTGTTCTTCAGAGAGTTTTTTTTGTTGAAAGAGATACTAAAGACTGTTATGATCCGTTCAGAATGGAAAATTTACTCCCTAACAGATATTGTCTCCATTTGGCCAATGCGTGCATAATTGTGAGCATTTCCTTGTTGTATGTGGACTTGAGATGCTCTCGTTTATTTAGCTTCCTGCTTTCAAAAGCGATAGGGTGCCCTTCTTGCATTAATACTACACCTATACCGAATCTAGAGGCATCACATTTGATGATAAATGGTTTAGAGAAATTGGGAGTTTCCAATACTGGTGCATTAGACATTACTTCCTTCAAATCTTCAAAACACTTTCCTACTTCTTCATTCCATTGAAACAAATTTTTCTTTAAAATATTTATAAGAGATGCAGTTCTGTGTGCATAGTATTTAATAAATCTTCAATAATATCCCGTTAATCCTAAGAATCCTCTTAGCTTGGATATATTCACTGGTTTATTCCATTCCCTTATAGCCTTGATTTTAGAAGGATCCACTTTTACCCCTTCATGGGATATTATGTGTCCTAGATATTCGACTTCTTCTTTTCCAAAGGTGCATTTGGATTTCTTAGCATAAAACTGATGATCTTCTAATAATGTGAGAAATTTATCCAAGTGTTGCAAGTGCTCTTTCCAAGTTTTACTATAAATCAAAATATCATCAAAAAATACTAGTACAAATTTCCTAAGATATGGACAAAATAATTCGTTCATAGTAGCTTGGAACGTAGCTGGTGCATTTGTCAATCCAAAGGGCATTACTTTAAACTTGTAATGACCTTCATGTTTTTGAAACATAGTTTTTGGTATATCTTCCAATCTTATTCTGATCTGGTAATAGCCTGACCTTAAGTCTAACTTAGAGAAGTATTTTGCACCATGTATCTCATCTAGCATTTCATCAATAAAGGGAATTGGATACTTATTTTTAATTGTAATCTTATTTAATCCTCTGTATTCAATGCATAGCTGGAACAATCCATATTTTTTTCTTACTAATATAACTGGGGCGGCATACAGACTCTTGATTTTTGAGATGACCCCACATTTTAAAAGACCGTCTTGGATTATCTTCTCAATTTCAGTCTTTTGGTGATGCGGGTAGTAATAAGGCTTGATGTTAACAGGGTCTGATCCTGTCTTGACTTCTATTGTATGCTCGATTTCCTTGTTAGGAGGCATTTTCATTGGTAGGTCTTGGAATACTTTTTCGTGTTTCTGAACTAGTCCTTGTACTTCTGGTGACTCTTCGTGGTTCCTTTTTGTAGATAACATTTCTAACTGATGACATTGTACTATATAGGCTGGTGCTCCTTTTTTAATCATCTTCATCATCTGGGATGATGATACGATTTGATTTTCTAGTGCTTGGAACCTATATAACTTGTGCTTCTGCCCTTCCCACTTAAAACTTATAAACTGCTTCTGATGGTTGGCAGAATAAGTACCTAAGTTTTGTAGCCATTGAATTCCTAAGACCACATCTACTCCTCCTAGTGGTACAGCATAGAATGGAGATTCTAAACTAAAGTCTTTAATCTGTAATTTGACCTTATGGCATTTCCCTACTTGCTCAATCTTCTTACCATCGGCCACCATTACCTTCATATTAGGCATGGGAAAAGTAAATATGTTGAGTCTTTTGGCCATGGTTGAATCTAGAAAATTGTGGGTGTTGCCAGTATCGATGACAACCATTACATTGTTTTTCTTAATATGTCCTCTTAATTTTAGTGTCTGAGGTTGTGATATACCTGTCATGGATGATAATGACACTTGCAGAATGATTTCATCATCTACTTCTGGAGAGAACTCTGGGGTGTCTTCTATTCCTTCTACATCTGAATCATCATTGTTAGAGTCATTAGTTGCTTCACAATTATATAGATTTTTTTCTTTTCCATTAGCACATCTGTGCTTTGGGTCTCACTTTTTGCCACAACGTTTGCACTTGCCCTCTCTCATCCTTTGTATTTCCATATTATATTTGTCCCCTTCACGAAGGCGTGGTGGAACATATTTTACGTTATCTACATTTGTAGATCGAGGAAACCTTCGTCTCGAATATACTCTTTCTAGTTTTGACCAAGATAACCTTTCATATTTCTTTTCAGCAGCTTTTCTTTTTGCCTTGCTAGTTCTACTGATGTAATGTCGTGAAGTTCGAGCTCTTCTTGTATATGGATTTTAAGACCTGAGATGAAAGACAGGATTAAACGAGATTATGACTATCCAGGTACTCGTGTCGCTAAGGTCTCCCATTCTCGAGTGTACTCATCCACATCTCCTTTTTGGCGTAATTTGATGAATTTTGAAAAAAAAAATTCTTCTTTTATACCTTGAAATATTTTAAAGAATGCATCCTTAAATTTCGTCCAACTAATAGCAAGTGTTGTCTTTTTCCACCACATATACCAATTATATGCTTTTCCTTCCATTTTCATGGAAGCATGCTTAATTTTTTCGTCATCACTGTTAATGTCGTAAATCTCAAAATATTCTTCGGCTTTATTAAGCCATACAACGCTATTTTTTTCATTACCGTCAAACTTGGGTAGCTCGATTTTTGCTCTTCGATGATATGTTAACGGTGGAACGAGGAGGGGGTATTGATTAGCAAATGCATCCCAGAGCTGCTTATTTTGAGAATCTGCATTACTATCTTCGTGATGATGTGGGGAATCGGTTTTTTCATGATGCTCTTCTGAATTCTCTGAATTTGCTGAATTAGTCTGTTGATTATGTTCCATATTGGGAAATATTGGTCGTTGTGTCTGATTTATCTTGTCGCGGAGTTCTATTAGCTTTTGCATTGCTTGGCTATGATTTTCTGTGGCCTCACTATGATTTAACCAAATTTGTCTTTCTATCCGATTTGCCGTATCTTGAAGCTTTTTAATGTCATTGGAATGTCCTAAAACTGTACCCTCGAGATCGACTAAGCTTTTGTCGAAGTCATCGTAATTATTATTGATTTGTTTCTCAAAATCCAGCAATTTTTTTGGAATTCGTCCATCGACATTGATGAAGACATTGAACGCATATGCAGTGGTGAATATTTAGCTGCCAGTTTTCCCCTTTTTTTTTCTTTTTTTTTTAACTGGTTTTTATATAAAAAATTAATTTTAAATTAAAGTTTATATAAAAAATTGAATTATATTAACTGTATATATATTATTATTATTATTATTATTATTATTATTATTATTATTATTATTATATATATATATATATATATATATATATATATATATATATATATATATTGTTAAATTGAATTTTAATGTAATGGCCACACCCACGGACACGATGATTCAAAATTAAAATAAAAATAAAAATAAAAACTATCTTTTTGCTTGCTACGGTGGGGACAGCAGACAACAGTTAGTGGGGCAGAGGGACGAGGGTAGCGGGGAATAGCGGAAGATAGCGAACAACGGCCGGTTGGCTGCAAGGAGGGGAAAGACGGCTGGGCGGTGAAGTGGGGAAAGGGGGCAACTGGAAGAGGGCCCGAGAGTCAGCGGGGAAGGGAAGACGGTGGGGAGGGAAGAATGGTGGGGAAGACGAGTGGGAAGGACGAATGGCGGCTAAGAAGGGTGGGAAGGATGGCGGGGTAAAACGGTAGAGGGTAGCGGGTGGTTTTGCGGGGAGAGGGTCGGGAAGTGGGAAGAAGGGGAGAGGGGAAGTGGGTAGCAGAAGAGGGTGGTGGGAAGGCTGCGGATGGAAGTACGGAAAGGCAGCAGTAGGGAGATGGAGGGCAGTGGCAGGAAAATTCGATGAGCTGGACGGACAGCGAAAAAAAAATTGATGGCTGTGTGGACAGCAAATTGCTCACACAGATCCTCAAGAGTGACTGCTCTGATACCAATGGAGTGTAAAAACTCTGGTAAACTTGAATAAGTATATATTATTATTGATAAAAGATGAGATGATTACAATGGGGAATCACCAAGGCTTTAAATACAGTCGCATGGTGTCCCTTGGTGAAGAGGCATGATCTTTGATCATGCCCTTTCACTTAATAATCCTAAGACAACTACATTTAAATAATAATTAATAAATTATACATAACACTTTACATGATCAAGAAGGTTATTCATAGATTCGTCAACCATGACTGGGGTTTTGTGAGTTTCAAATTAATCAATCTAGATCCCCTACATCCCCCCACAATATAACTAAAGAAACTTGTTTTGTACCATTATGGTCCATAAGCTGCCATGGATATTTCACTAGATAATTTGTCACAATAGATATACCAAAATACATTTGAAAATTCAAAATCTACACTATGAGAGTTTATTTCTCCTTATATTTCTAGATATGTTAATTATTATTTATTTTGCACATGCAAATTATAATTATGCATAAACTAGAGAACAATGAAATAAGAACCCACAAACCATAGTTTACACAAGGTATATCCTGTGAAACCCTTTCAAGAGAAAACCCAACTAGAAGGTGAGGTTAAACTTACTTTGAATAGAAAATGGGCACAAATCCTCTCTATTTTCTCTCTCCCTATCCTTCTCAAGTACACTATTCATCTATGGAACAAAATTTACTAGAGTAGAATGGAACCCCTTTTCCTCTTAGTGGCCTAGTTATAACACAACGCAATAACCTACTAGTGGTTAAGTTTGACTCCTTCAACTCTTAACTAGAGTTAAAATATGGACTCTTGTAGATTATTATTTTTCATGATCATGTGGTTATCCCATTTTTTACAAATAATGGGGGATGACGTTGCATCCTCTCAAATTATGGTGGTAAAAACAGGAAGGTCAACTTCTGAGTGGCATACCTTTTGCATACAAACTCTGATTGAGGTGATTCTTGCACTATTGGAAAGGTATTAGTGTATAGAATAACACAAAAAATTATGGCACTTAAGTGGAAACTTTTAACCCTAGAAAAATGGCATTTTATGCCTCAAATTTCTTCTAGAATGTTTCAGACCCTAATTTTCCAAATCAGGTCCTATTCGAATGGAAATTCACCCATGGTGTTTAACCATGGTGTAATATTCCTAATTAGTCCTAAGCTAATTGGAATATCCACTTTTGTTTTTATTTTCTTTGCTTAAAGAATAAATGTGTAAAGGAGGATCATCAAACTCCTAATAAATAATAAATCAATGCCAAATATGAAAAGGGATAAATCTTGGCTGTGTAAGTAAGCACCCTTAAGTGTGAAAGGGGTTAATCATCTTGACTGGATCAACCTTGACCAAATCTACAGCGTTGTATTGAAGGAGTGTTCATCAATAAGGCACAACGTAATTCTAGTTGGAGATCTCTTGCGTGAAAGGAATGAGTCCATTGAAGGTGGTTTAGGGTTTTGTACACTCTCATCTTATAAAAGGAAGGGGAAGGCAGCATGAAGAGGTCGTTCATGGATATGATATTGTGATATATTGTCTGTTTAGACCATATAGCTTTCTTTGGTTGTTTAACCTAGATTGAAAATGTTTTTTAGCATTGGAATCTCCTGTTCAGGAATTCCACCTCTTCCCATTGAGTAGCTCTTGGGTGAGTTTGTATTGCATAGTCCACTATCTGGCTTGAAGGCCAAGCTTCTCCTTTCAACTACAACTAAGATCCTGTTAAGGGTTTGGATGTCATTGCATGTTGAAGATTGCAACAAGAAACAGTGAAGGAGGCATCCTGAAACATCATTCCTGATCCTAGTTGGAAAGTGATCGCCTAAACTAGGTGGGGGCCACACAGGTGATTTTTGTTACAAAGTCTATTTTTAGACTATGTCTATTTTTAGACATATGGATCATATTCTATGAGTTGTGGGATGCTATTTGTGGATGGTTGGTCAAGTTGGAAAAATAGATGGATTTCTATTTTTAGACATATTGGGCGGAATCTATTTTTAGATTGCCAGTCTAAAAATAGATATGTCGAATGTTATTAGCTCTTAATAATATTTGGACTCTAAACATTATCTTATTCTCTTGGAGCACTTCAGTTAAGTGCACAGATGTGGCACAGGAGCTGACAGAAGGAATTACGCTATTCCTAAGGGTTAAGTGGAGATATTGCATGGATACTTCAGTTAGAACTCATGTGACAGAGTTTGGTGGAGTTGATTGAGGAGTTAATGGAGTTGTGTTCAGTTTAACTAATCTAAACATAGTTGAGCTATTTGTATCTAGTTTAACTGATTGATACGATTAGTGAGAGTGGTGTGAATTAATTATTAATTAATTCACTAATTATAAACTCATTAATCAACTAAAGAATGCATCAGTTAACTTCAGTGCATGGATAGTTTCAGTGGAGACCAGTGAAGAGATAGGTGAAAGAGCAGTGTGACTATCGGTTGTGACTATAAGTGATGCTGGTTTGCATCCAACATAGTAGAATGCCTATAAAGGCACAACGCCAGCAAAGGCAGGAGTAATTCCAATTCTCATCAAGAGGCATTCTTCGGCAAGGATTGCGCGGTAGAGAGAAATGAGAGAAATTTATCAAGTGGCAGAGATTGAAACATGTGTTTTGCTAGATCTAGCTTGATTAGTGTGTAGCAAGTGGAGATTATGCGAGAGCTTGTGAGGAGCTTTGTATGATGATTGTTACATGATCTCTATGACATATATAATATACAGATAGTTGGGGTTTTCAGCTTTAAGCTTTCCCATTACATACTGTGTTCATATGTGTGAATTTTTATGGTTTTAATGTGTGCATGCAATTGATTTTATTTCCGCATGTGATGATAAATGGTAGAAGAGATTCTGTATTGTGCATGAAGATGAAATAGTGTGTGATAAGGAGAATCTCGGTGGATAACATATTAGTTATTCAAATTTCTACATGATATCAGAGCGATATTGATCATTGGAGCAATTGCAAAGCATTGAAACAGTTTAGTTTTAGGATAAACTCAGGAAAATAAAAATGGAGAAGAATGACACTATTCCGGTATACTTGACAAAGTTTGTCCACTGCAGGGATGAGCTTCGGAGTGTAGGAGTTAGTGTGGATGAGGAAGGAAAAGTCAAGAAGGTTGGGATTCGAGCAAAGAATCTCTACAGACTTGAAGTAGATGGGATGTCTATGGAGCTTCCTATTGTTGGGAAGTGCAAGAAAGACATGCAATTGATGCTTGAGAGGGAGCAAGTTTTGCATGCAGGTAATAGTGAACCTCGGGATGTGGAGCAGCCAGGTGATGAGGATCATGGAGTGGAAGAAACCACTCATGAAGATAAATTTCGTGCCAGATGGGCAGAGGGAGTGCATGCAGCCATACCACGAGGTGAGAGGTGGGGCGACATGCATGAGTAATCCCAAGAGGATATTTCTGGGCAGGATTCATTGAGATGGCGTGGATCTCATGAATTGAACCTGGCTACGAGGTGCCCACGGCGCAACAGTAGCATGATCAGTTGGATTGATGCAGGCAGATCAAAGTGATAGTGTCGGATACTGGAGCGCGAATCAGAGTTGACAACAAGTGTAGAGTGCATGGGTGCAAGAGTTCAACAGTGCAGTGGTTCCTGATGACATGTGCAATTGGGCCCAACAGAAGTCGAAGAATTTGATGATAGATGCATCAGACTGATTGAGTTGTTTGGAGCCTATTCAGTTTCAGAGGAGTTGCAGAGCGTATGCGTGGAGTTGCATGGCGCTTGTGAAGGTTGCAGGGCGAATGCATGGAGTTGCATGTCGCATGCAATGACAGTCCTTTCTTGTTGAGAGAGAGTGTTGAAGATTGCAACAAGAAACAGTGAAGGAGGCATCCTGAAACATCATTCCTGATCCTAGTTGGAAAGTGATCACCTAAACTAGGTGGGGGCCACACAGGTGATTTTTGTCGCAAAGTCTATTTTTAGACTATGTCTATTTTTAGACATGTCGATCATATTCTATGAGTTGCAGGATGCTATTTGTGGATGGTTGGTCAAGTTGAAAAAATAGATGGACTTTTATTTTTAGACATATTAGGCAGAATCTATTTTTAGATTGCCAGTCTAAAAATAGATATATCGAATATTATTAGCTCTTAATAATATTTAGACTATAAACATTATCTTATTCTCTTGGAGCACTTCATTTAAGTGCACAGATGTGGCACAGGAGCTCACAGAAGGAATTACGTTATTCCTGAGGGTTATGTAGAGCGATTTCATGGATACTTCAGTTAGAACTCATGTGACAGAGTTTGGTGGAGTTGATTGAGGAAGTTAGTGGAGTTGTATTCATCTTAAATAATCTAAACATAGTTGAGCTATTTGTATTCAGTTTAATTAATTGATACAATTAGTGAGAGTGGTGTGAATTAATTATTAATTAATTCACTAATTATAAACTCATTAATCAACTAAAGAATACATCAGTTAACTTTAGTGCATGGACAGTTTCAGTGGAGACCAGTGCAAAGATAGGTGAAAGGGCAAGTGTGACTATCGGTTGTGACTATAAGTGATGCATGGTTTGCATCCAACACTTAGTAGAGATGCCTATAAATACTGCGTGAGCAAGGCTGGTGTAATTCAATTCTCATCAAGAGGCATTTTTCAGTAGGTATTGCGCAGTAGAGGCAGGCTATCAAGTGGCAGAGATTGGAGCATGTGTTTTGCTAGATCTAGCTTGACTAGTGTGTAGCAAGTGGAGATTATACTAAGAGCTTGTGAGGAGCTTTGTATGATGATTGTTACATGATCTCTATGACATATATAATATACAGATAGTTGGGGTTTTCAGCTTTAAGCTTTCCCATTACATACTGTGTTCATATGTGTGAATTTTTATGGTTTTAATGTGTGCATGCAATTGATTTTATTTCCGCATGTGATGATCAATGGTAGAAGAGATTCTGTATTGTGCATGAAGATGAAATAGTGTGTGATCAGGAGAATCTCGGTGGATAACATATTAGTTATTCAAATTTCTACATTGCAAGCTGCAACAAGTGGAGATTAGATCTATTCATATCTGAGACATTTCAGTGCCCTTTTTCAGTGGAGGAGTCTTTTGCTCTATTGGAGGAAGTGTATTGGAGTGATTGGGAATCATTTATTTATCTTGGCATGTGGCCAATTGTTATCTATACCCTACAACGCAGCTTCTATTCCTGATCTGTGTTATTCTTGTAGGAGTTGTTGCAGGAATTTTGGGTGCACCATTTGAAGAGCTGGTTTCTAAGTGATGGGGATCTGCCCTTCACTTTGAGATCCATTGGGGGAGATCTACACATTGTATATTTCAAATCTGATCTGCATGTTTCTGAATACTTCTGAATCACTGAATATTTTTTGCAGATCTGCATTCTTAGATCTCAGATCTACTGCCTATGCTTGGTGTAAACCCCAAAATTCCATGGGGATCTAAAAAAGGAGCCTTTCTAGTGCATGGATCTGATTTTTTATGCACAGATCTGCTCTAGATCTGATATGTAATCTACAACAGTTTGAAGCCTAATGAAATAACGATGTCAAGGAAGTTTCAGTCCATTCATGTGGTTGCAACACCTCTTTTGAGGGAATTTCTTCTGTGTATGTCTTGTTTTTCCAGCTATGCATCTCATGGGCCTCATTATACATCTATTTTGCTGCTGTAAATACTATTGAAGAACATTTTATTGGCCTCTTGTTCTTGTTGTAGATGAATTGCGTTATTTCCTTGCAGCATTGTTCATATATTGTTGCAGCCCCATTCTTGAGAATTTTCCAGCTATACTAGGTGTGGGAGATATGTTTACCTCACTTAGAAGGAATTTTTTCTAATATACTCTTGGACTCAGGTCTTAGATTGTCAAATCTAAGGGATCCAAGGGTTGGTTTTCAATCCAATAGCATACATTCCTGAAAAATTCGTTTTTCAGGAATGCCTTGCTAAGCAGTCCTATTTGGGGATATTACAGTGGTATCGAACCATCATCTTGGCATAGCTTTTGCATTCTAAGAAGCCAATATGTCTTTTCAAGAAGAGAAAAGACAAGAGAAGAATATTGATTACACTGAAGACAAAGGGAAGACTCCATTATGTGGAGGAAGGAAGGAGGATAGGCTCACAAAGCTTCTTCCTAAATCTATACAGAGCATTCAAGGAGATCTCAAGAAAATGAGAATGGGGATGGAATCTCCAGAGGAGTTTGGATCCAAAGCAAACTATAGATTTTCACATGATGAGTGTGAGCATGCAGCTACACACCAGGGTTCACAACGCAGTCACATGCCCAGATTTACCATAAGAGAGATGGAAGAAGAGGGAATGACTAGGAGGGAAACTCTTAGTGATTTTCTGCAAGAGTATGAATCTAAAACTCAGAAGTTTAGAGATCATATCACTTTTTCAAATTTTTGGAAGATCAAGGTGAAGAGAAGCAAGCAGCATGATGTGGATAGATTTATTTTATCTGCTTTTGATGGTTCACCTACATGTTCAGCCAGAGCTTGGGTGGAAGAGCTAGACACCTATTTGCAACATAACCAATTTTTTTAGGATGAAGCCATCAAAGTTGTAGCACTACATTTTGGAGGTAAGGCCTATGCATGGTGGATATTTGAGTCTTTTTCTTTGAAAAATGAAAATAATTCTTCTTATGCAAGGTTCACTAGGACATTGGTGGAAAGATTTTATGGAGAAATTTCTGAAACACATGTGGTGGAGCCAAGCAAACAAAAACCTTGCATGTGATGGAGGAAACTATAAACTCAACTCCACTTCAGAAACCATGAAGGAGGTTGATATCTTGCATCATAACTTGCTAGAGGCAAGACCTCTATCTCATATTCTTGAACAAGAGGGCATGGAGATCCCTTTTTCAAAAGAGGATCCAATTATTGGGAGATTGCCCATACACATTGATGAAGATGAGGGCAACAGCACTGTCATGTCTATAGTTTATATAGCACCTCATGCAGAGGAAGAGGGAGCTCTTGCTCCAACTAGAGGGATTCTTGTATCATTGCAAGAAATTCCCCAGGATCTCACATGTGGAGATCAAGGCACAAGTCCTGATCTACATGTTCCATTGATGATAGGGTGTGAAACTATGGAGATAAAAGGAGGAGATAGGGAGGATGACCAGCATCATGTGATGAGGAGCACACACCCCTATATATTTCAGGAGTTTGATGCACCTAAGAGGCAGCCTGGATTGTGTAGTGAGGGCAGTGACAAATCTGTCCATTCATATATGCAATCTACTCTTGATCTTGATGTCTCATTGTATGGAGGCATTTCACCGGGGAGACCACCAGATCAGCAGAGGAGGATGGGTGATTCACATTTTGAGGCACCTCTCATTGATTTCAGAGGAGTAGATACCTTGGGAGATCTTGGTACAGCGTTGAGAGTCTTGGGTAGACTCAAGGAGAGGAGAGGCATTCTCTCAACATCATCATTACCCACTCTCATTTCAGATTCTGCGATGTGGCAGGAGCAGCATGGGAAGGATAGAAGCCTTCCAACTTGCATCTCTAGCATGGAAGATGTCAAAGAAGAGGAAAACCATATGACAAATGTCCCTCATGATGATTCATCAGTGCTGTCACTATGGAGGATAGATCCATATTGGAATTCCCAGCTATTGGTGGAATATTCCAAGGATCTTTTCACTTGTATTATATTGGATGATCAGCTGCATGAGGAGGGATATTCAGTTAGAGATGGGGTCGTCTACTATCATGGTAGGATATTCTTATCTGGGGCTTCCAAGCTCAAGGAGAATCTACTACAAGAAGCTCATAAATATTTCCTTTTCAGCCACACTTATTCTATGAGAGCATACCACATCATCATGGAGGGGTATTCTTGGGAAGGCTTTGAGGAGGAGATGGATCAGCATATGGGGAGATGCATGATTCATGTGGGGATGGAGGAGATACATAACTCTTTGGAAGAGTTAACACAACCACCTCTTTTCTCTTTGAGGATGAGAGGGGATTCATATATGAGTCACTCCATTTGCATGAGCAAGACACATGGTAAGGGTACAGTTTGTTTGCATAATGATTTATATAATGTATATATGCATCCCTTAACCATATATGTGCAGGATATTGCTCCAAGGAGGAGCATTCTTCCTTCTAGACTACATGGTCTACTTGAGGCTATGGACAGTATTGATGACCACTCCCTAGGATAACTTGGGGAGGAGATTTTTCATGGAGAACATGCTTACTTTGCACCATCCATCATTCACTTTCTCCAAACTTGTCAGGAGATTGGGGTAGCAAGCAAGTGGTTGAGAAACCATACCTTTTGTCATTCTATATTGCAGTTGAGAGTCAAACTGCGTTGGTTACATCTGAGGGACCATTGTCCTTCTCCCTTGCTACATATGGTAGCAAGTATGGTTCTCATTATGATTCCCTATGTTGTTGTTGTTCTTATTTTTATTGGGAGTGTGATTGGGGGAGAGACACATTGGTTGGATGTGTCCTTTGGGGAAGAGGATTCCCACATTTTTTGCATTACATGTTCTAAGGGGAGCATGGGAGATGATATGGCCACCACAAAAAAACACCCATCTCTTTATGAGGTGGGCTATGAGATTGATTAGAGCACGTGGGCTATGATTCTCATGAATCATTGGGGGGAACTTTTCTATGAGTTGCCATGTTATGTTGTGCAACATCAGTTAGGAAAACTATGCTGTGACCACTTGGGAGATTGTTGGTACTTTCCATCTCCACATGAAACCTTCAATATTCCTCTCACTTGGATGCCATATGATGGTGATTTCATATTCATCATATATGGGATGATTTGGGCCAGCATGATTCACAACGTTGGAGGGAAGATCTTTGGAGATCCAGTTTTCTTCTTGTCACTTGGAGGAACCACTTTTGCAGCCCAAGAGTAGCAAATAATCTACACTTATCATAAGTGGAGAGGAGGATAGCGTGGGGTAGGCTATTATGTCTACCATGATCAGATTTTCATCCCACCTACATTGCATGAGCTCAAGGTGGAAGAGGACTTTCAGGAGTTGCCATGTTGGGAGGTAACTCATTTTGTATGGATTATTGCTTGGGGATGGAAAATCCACATGGGAATTTTGTTTCCCAATACATTTAATATCCCATACCTCAAGGGAACCTCTGGACAACACCTTATTTCCTTCTTGAGAACTCTACTTGTTCATGATGATAGCTATCTAGCTAACTTGCATGCTTGGGAGGGGAAATATGGAGATTTATTGATAATACATCATCCCATTCCTTGGCAGAGTTCATCATATGTGGATGCTACAGCAAGAGGAGGGGAAACTTCTCAGTTTTATCCTTGCAGTTGCTTGAGGAAAAACAACATTTTGGAGGGGGAGGACTGTAATATTCCTAATTAGTCCTAAGCTAATTGGAATATCCACTTTTGTTTTTATTTTCTTTGCTTAAAGAATAAATGTGTAAAGGAGGATCATCAAACTCCTAATAAAGAATAAATCAATGCCAAATATGAAAAAGGATAAATCTTGGTTGTGTAAGTAAGCACCCTTATGTGTGAAAGGGGTTAATCATCTTGACTGGGTCAACGTTGACCAAATATACAACGTTGTATTGAAGGAGTGCTCATCAATAAGGCACAACGTAATTCTAGTTGGAGATCTCTTATGTGAAAGGGATGAGTCCATTGAAGGTGGTTTAGGGTTTTGCACACTCTCATCTTATAAAAGGAAGGGGAAGGCAACATGAGGAGGTTGTTCATGGATATGATATTGTGATATATTGTCTGTTTAGACCATATAGATTTCTTTGGCTGTTTAGCCTAGATTGCAAATGTTGTTTAGCATTGGGATCTCCTGTTCAGGAATCCCACCTCTTCCCATTAAGTAGCTCTTGGGAGAGTTTGTATTGCATAGTCCACTATCTGGCTTGAAGGACAAGCTTCTCATTTCAACTAAAACTCAGATCCTATTGAGGGTTTGGTTGTCTTTGCAAGCTGCAGTAAGTGGAGATTAGATCTATTCAGATCTGAGACATTTCAGTGCCCTTTTTCAGTGGAGGAGTCTTCTGCTCTATTGGAGGAAGTGTATTGGAGTGATTGGGCATCATTTTTTTATCTTGACATGCGGCCAACTGTTATCTATACCCTAAAACACAGTTTCTATTCCTGATCTGCGTTATTGTTGTAGGAGTTGTTGCAGGAAGTTTGGGTGCACCATTTAGAGAGCTGGTTTCTGAGTGATGGGGATTTTCCCTTCACTTTGAGATCCATTGGGGGAGATCTACACATTGTATATTTCAGATCTGATTTTCATGTTTCTGAATACTTCTGAATCACTGAATATTTCTGCAGATCTGCATTCTTAGATCTCAAATCTATTGCTTATGCTTGGTGTAAACCCCAAAATTCCATGGGGATCTTAAAGAAGAGCCTTTCTAGTGCATGGATCTGATATGGATCTGAATTTTTATGCACAGATCTACTCTAGATCTAATATGTAACCTACAACATTTTGCAGCCTAATAAAATAACGTTTTCAAGGCAATTTCAGTCCATTCATGTGGTTGCAACACCTCTTTTGAGGGAATTTCTTCTGTGTATGTATTGTATTTCCAGCTATGCATCTCGCGGGCCTCATTATACATCTATTTTTCTGTTGTAAATACTATTGAAGAAAATTTTATTGGCCTCCTATTCTTGCTGTAAATGAACTGCGTTATTTCATTGCAGCATTGTTCATATATTGTTGTAGCCCCATTCTTAGGAATTTTCCAGCTGTACTAGGTGTGGGAGATCTGTTTACCTCACCTAGAAGGATTTGTTTCTGATCTCCTCTTGGACTCAAGTCTTAGATTTTCAGATCTAAGGGATCCACGGGTTGGTTTTCAATCCTGTAGAATACATTCCTGAAAAATGCATTTTTCAGACATGCCTTGCTAAGCAGTCCTATTTGGGGATATTACACATGGTAATGTAACCAAAGGATATAAATAAATCACCCATGGAAATTTCCCACCCATGGTAATGTAACTAAAAAATAACTACAAATAACAAGCCTCCTTTAGTAAGAGGACAAATTGTCTAGTACAATGTAGTTGCAACCGTCATTTTCTGATCTAATAAAATTTATTTTCAGGTTTCGTTTACTAGGTGTTCTCCTTTTTTTTATTTTTTTAGAGTTTATTATCCCGTTTTGATGTTGGGATATACCCAAATACATACTTGTGAATTCTTAGGAATTCCTTCTCCTTGATTAAAGATGCAAGGGCACTCTATGTCACCGGATTGAAACTCTCCCAAGGAAAATTTATTGTTCAAAAAAAGGAGGAAATGATAGGATTTTGTGGATGCTTGAAGCCTGCCAGGGTTCGGAGGTTGTAAATATGTCTTATTCAAAACTAAGGATATTTTGGCACCATATGGAATATAGCGCACCTGGAGTGGAAGCTCGGGAAGAACCTCGTAGAAAAAACAATGATCGTTAAAAATTAAAATGTTATAGATACCATATAAAAGTATCCACACCACGCCACGCTTCAAATATATTTGGTCCTACACCACACCTTCACTTGTAGAAAGTTTCAGACCAAAGTGGCTATGTTATCTTTGGTTATACACCACACAGAAGTTCCAAGCGACCAAGGCTAGGGTTGGAATTTTGTATATTGTTTCTCTCTCTACAATGGTGGGCATGACTGTTTCATCGTTGGATTCCTAGAAGGGTCTATTGCATACCCCTAAAACACCAAATTCCAAACAATAACCTTCCATCATCATGGAATTATTGGAGGCATCACTTGGTTTTGATGGGAGTTCCTCCATTAAAATTTGGATAGTAGTGTTGTTAACAACATCGATGTCGATGATATGATGTCGTCCTATTCATAGGAGGTTAGTGGATCAACTTCGGCTAGGAAATTTTATGATTCTTCATCCTCTAACCAACAACAAGCACAAACATGTCTCCCTTCATGGAGCCACTCGTGGTGGGGAAAGGGATAAAAAAAGTTATGGATATGTTCGTGGCAAGCATTGATATCTTTATTACCTACTGTTATAGGAAGGTTAACAATGGTTGCGACTGAAAGGCCACAAAAACTATATTCCTTCCTTTCGTCGACATCGGGGGTGATGGCCTTCGTAACTTTTACACTATATTAATGACGGATCCAGATGCTCATAGTCCCAATGATCCAAAACTATAAGAATACCTACACTAGATTGTAATTGATATTATTGCAACAACTTCAACCTCTTTCAATAGAGATCTAGTGAGTTACGAGTCATCGAGGCATACCATCGGTATCCATGAGTTCATTTTTGTGGTGTCAAAGCAGATTGGGCAGCAAAAATTTTACCCTCCAAGTTCTCACATCAATTTCAATACTAGAAATTTCGCACGCGCCAACAACTTTGGTCTTCCAGTGGCGTCCATTTATTTCAATGCCCAAAGATATGATCCATCACCCATTTCCTAGATTAGCGTAAATCTCCAAGTCAGTTTGATATTCAGTATCCATCCATTGAACAGACTATTAGCTTTATACAATAACTTTATATTCATTTGTATACATGTGGCCAGATATTGGGTGTTTATAATAGGTTGAACTAGCTATTGGGTTTCTGCTAGAAGAAGAAATTAACTGAACAACTATTCATTCAGGTCTTGGGTTCTGTTTCAATGCCCAAAGATATGATCCAACACTCATTTCTTAGATCATCATAAATCTCCAAGTCAGTTTGATATTCAATATCCATCCATTAAACATACTATTAGCTTTCTACAATAACTTTATATTCATTATGTATCAATCTGGCCAGATATTGGGTGTTTATAATAGGTTGAACTAGCTATTGGGTTTCTACTAGAAGATATAATTAACTGCACAACTATTCATTCAGGTCTTGGGTTCTTAAGCACGCCCAAGAGTTCATTTGGTGTTGTGTGGAGATGGATTATAAAGTAGATAATGATTATGCCTATTTTTTAAGGTGGTTTTATCTAGGGATTCTAGTGCTAGTAAGTCCAATCTTCTCTCCAGATTTCTCTTTGAGGAAAATAATATGAGAAAGATTTGCAGCAGTTCACATCAGTGTTGAACAATGATGGAAAAAAGATGTCGGTGCAAGAGAGTGCAAAGGTCAAAGAGAAAGCGCCAAAAAAATTTGACAAAGAAGGCATAGGTTCCACAAGTACTTGTTTTTGGTTTCAAAATGGTACATGGAAATGGCAAAAACACTTGGTCAACAGTCGACGTAAGTACAATACAAGAGGAGCTAAAAATTGTCATGTCAACAGTGTTCGAGGTGAGAAAATTTCCAAGTTATTCAAGTTTCCTTTGATTGACGCCCGAGGTGGGAACAAGTTTGTTTCTTCAAGGACAACTTGTTTTTCTGCAAATTCTGGGAAGTTACAGCATGACAGTGTCTACAACAACAAAACAGGGACTCCATAATCAAGGAAAAATATTAGTTTTTATGAAAATCTCAAATTGTTGAAATTAGGCAAATTCCAGTGGATTAAGACTCGAAGGGTGAGGGAATTGTACCCTCATCCACATGTTCAGTAATGAAATATCTTTTGGGGTTGAAAAGGATTCTAGTGGGGACGAATGATCAGGTGTTCAGAATTATGCACAAAAATTAAAGTTCTTGGAATGATGTGAAACCTGAACGACCACGTAGTGCTCGTCATTATGAATCCAGCGCAACTTGTTTCGCGTGAAATGGACTCTGTATGCTCCCAGAAATGACTTATGTTCGCTTTGCTAAATAGGCAAAAAAAATGATGACAAGGAGCCCAGTTAGCAATCCGTACTATTGACGTTGCATGCTGACAGGGCATGGTCAATTTTGGTAATTTTTCCATTGGTGAATGTGTGACTGCCAAGTGGAAACATCTGGTTGGTTCGAATTTTATGGTCTGGCATTTTCTTATTGGTTAAGTTGGGCCAATGAGGGGGAGGCACATGGCTGAGCCTGGGGCCGCCATGTGTCCCCCTCATGGCAGAGCAAAATTATTGGTTGAAGATTGGATGGAGGTGTCGAGGTTCGACCCCGCGACCTCCCATGCCAAAGCTAAGCACTTAACCACTCCGCCTACACGCATGTTTCTTACCATATAAGCTTTTCACATTAATTTAAAGTTTATTAATTATGCCATCAGGGGGAGTGGGTGCCAGCCCCAAATACACATGCGACCATAACCCATGACCACCTGTGAATAGGGAAGGTTCTAAAGCCATAAGCGCCATTTAATTAACGTCAATCCGAGATTTATTAGTGCTAATCCTCATTTATTAATGCTAATATATATCTATCCATAAGCATGGATTAAGTGCTAAACACGCTTAATTAACGTTAATACAAGTTATTTAAATTAATATGGATTAGTTTGGCGGTCTGCCAAATCCAGCAGAACTGCCACTTTGGTGCCAACTAGCTTGATTTAGCTCCAGTTAGCTAAATTTAGGCAGAAAATTGTGGACAAATTGTTGGAGGTCATAACTTTTGGAGTTTTCGACCAAATCAGGAGCAGAAAGAGGCTAGATGAACGTTTTTGGGCATTCTAAACTCATTGGTGCATGTTTCATGAGTAGAAAAGCATTGTAAACACATCATTTTTCAAATTTTAGCATAATATAGAGGCCCAAGCCATGGAAGTTGGACCAAGGAGATGTAGCCCAGGAGAGGTGAACTCCTTCATCAAATCCCTGTGTTGATGTGTTGTATGGTGATGTATTGTACTTTATTTGATGTTGTTCAGTCTTTATTTTATGTTTAATTGTTCATAAAATTAACATGAAAAACACTCATGATACTCGATAACTTGCAAGAGAACTTGAACCCTTAAGCACATGTAAAACATTGTTTTCAAAATATGAAAGAGGAATTAGCACAACATTACTAACATACCCCATTTAGATCATTTTTGGTATCATAGCTTTAGGTTTGTTATGCAAGAAGGGATCTAATTGTTTGCAAGTTTGTGTCATGCTTACAAGGTTAAAAATCAAAAGAGGAGAAGGGAAGTTGGTTGAAATCCCTCCAGTTGGGTCAAGAGGAAGAAGGGCAAGGTTGCCAAAGTATTCAACACCAGCACATCCTCAAGTTGAAGTTGAGATTTCGGTGAGCATGTCTCATGAAGGAGAACCTACCATGATAGAAGATGAGAGAGCATTCAGAAAGGCAATTTTTGATATGAATGAGATGGTTAAGGTCCTCTATGGGGAGAGGAATTTAAGGATGCAAGGTGGAAGTTTTAGGCCTCCAAGAGGAGAGGCTTCTTCAGGAAGAGGAGGTCATGGAGATGGTAGGAAACCGCCATCCACTCCACCATCATCCTCACCAAAATCTACACCTTCCTCTTCATCATCTTCCACTACCACAACCATTCAATCTGTTCATCCACATACTTCAAAATGAACTGGTAAATCACCCTTACTTAAACTTGATGTCAAATTTGAGATACCGATGAATAATGGCGAAGTGAATGTAGAGAAGCTAGATAATTGGATTTTTCAATTGGAGGTTTATTTCAGAATTCAGAACCTTCAAGAGGATGACATAAAGATTCAAATGGCTTCCTTGAGAATGGAGGGTGCAACACTTGTATGGTCGAAAGCAAGGACATAAGTTGAGATTTAAAATCACAATAATATCTCAATGTATTGGTCTAATTTTATTGCTTCCATTAAAATTCAATTATATCCTCTAGCTTACATGAAAAAATCCATTATGGACTGGCATAATTTTAGACAATTGAAAGGTCAAAGTGTGCAAGATTACACTCATGAATTTAGGAGAAGAGCTCTTATTTTGGGTGTTAATTTATCTTCTCAAGAAACTTTGTTAAAGTATATTGGGGGTTTATAAAAGTATATTAGACATATTATTCTCATGTTCAATCCCACAAACTTAGATGAGGTTTGTGTTCAAACCACACATCTAGAAGCAAGAAGGAAACATAATGTATATGAGAAAAATGATATTTTCCTTGAGTATGAAGGTAAAGGAAAGGGTAATTTTAATGGAATAGGAAAGAAAAATGGTTCTAATAAAATAGAGAAAGAGAAACTCACATGTAAACATTGTTCGAAAAATGGCCACGATGAAGTCCATTGTTAGCAACTCCATCCTGATTTGAAGCCAAACAAACTTAAAACCAAAGAGAAGGAGAAAATTGTTGCAATCATTGAACATGACTTAGGTCCAGATTCAGGAGATGAAACCAAGATTACAACAATGGGTTTGAAAGGTAAGAACATAGAAAGAACTAGTTCTTCAAGTTATTCTAATGTAACTCAAGATGATGATACAAGAATTGAACTATTTCATATTAGAGTTGTTTCAAAGCATACAAAAATATACACACTATTTGATAGTGGTTCTCAGCCAATTTGATTTCTGAAGACTTATTTAAGAGGTTAAATCTTGAAACTGTTACACATTAAAGACCTTGTTTTCGCTCCTAGAGACAACCTAGAGTTGTGATAGACCAGTGCCTAGGACATCTTATATAGCAAGGAGCATATGGTATAACAGAGGGAGTTATCAATAACAAGCTCTCATGCTATCTCTTGTAAAACAAGGAAAATTAATCTGAATGGGACCAAGACCTTCAGAAACTGACACAGGGAAAAGAATACTGCAGAGGCAACATGCAAAACTCCAATACAAAAGCAACAGACAATTCAGAGACAGTTTACTGCAAAGAGGGCCAATTCAGAAATACCTCA
Source organism: Pinus albicaulis (assembly GCA_034641835.2). Lineage (NCBI taxonomy): Eukaryota > Viridiplantae > Streptophyta > Pinopsida > Pinales > Pinaceae > Pinus > Pinus albicaulis. The sequence continues at coordinate 1,024,163,726 of CM076574.1, forward strand.
CAGAAATAGAATATCAGAAGGTGTATGTAGTGAATGAAATATTGAGAAGATATTAGTTAACATTGAGCAGGTATCCAGATACACAATACCACCATGCATGGGCTTACCAATCTAAGAATCCATACATGATAATAGCATTTTAAAAACACCCTCCCAAAGAAACTAATATAGCAGAAATACGGTCTAGATGAATAGGGGAACAGAATATCATGCATGAGCCATATTTAAAGCACTTGACTAATCCGAGCATGGGTATCAAATAGGATAAATCCATACCAAAAATCAGTGAGCCACTCGCATTCCAAAACATGATATAGGAAAGATGGATGAAATGAAATGATCTATTTAAATAAGACATAAGAGAAAGTTACAGACTGTGAAATACCAAAGACCAGAATCTTCTTTACAGATGGAACTCCTCCTCACTAAGACCCTATGGGCTCTGAGCCTTCATACAAGAGTTTTACAAAATGAATGCAAAAATCCTTTCACTGCATAATTTTCTGATAAAATCTGGAACCCTAAATTATTTGTTCTTTGGGAGCTTTATAGGAGAACAAGAAAGCTCCAAAAGGGAGTAGGTGATGAACATTTAATTTTCCTAATTAAATCAAAATGGCGGAAACGTGCACGCCCATACTACTTGATGACTTTGTAATGTTGTTTGTACCCTGCTACTTGCTTACAGAAATAAATGCGCTGGGTAGAAAAATCTTCAGGAACACGGCAAAGGAATTATATCACATAGACATTATGTCCTTCCCGAAGAAACATGGTGCTGAAAAGAAAGCTATAGAGTATGTTTTCTGCGAATGGTACTCTCTGCCTTCAAAACCCTGAATTACGGCTTAAAATCTTTAATGCTGAATGTTGAATTCCTCTGATCTCCGATTGATACTCTTTGCCACAATATTAATATCTTCATTTGCACAATCTGTGCTTTGAATGGCCCTGCGGGGTTTGACAGATTTTAACTCTGCATCTTTAATGGAAGTCTTGTCGATCTACCTCCCAGGCCTTTCTCCATAATTCAGCTCTGAAAAATGGTCCTTTGACGTGCTCTCTATCACAGTAATGGAGACTGTGAATCATGATAACTTTCCGCCGCTGTAAACCTGCAAAACCCCCAAACTTGTTAAAGAAAACCATGCACGGGAAGGTGAACACAGTGGGGTGGTGTGACAGCGCGGCATGGTGGACAGATCAAGAAATGCAAGGTGATGGTAGAAAATGCAGCGCGTTCATGTAACACAGTTTGACGAACGTGGGCACAAAATTTAAATGGAAACATTAAGAAATGACCCATTGAATGAATATATACAGAGGACAAGCGAATATGCAGCAAACGGCACGTGGAATGGTGACGTGGAGAGAGTTGGACAATGGCGTGGCGGGAGTTTGATCTGGACCGTCCGATCTCAGGAGGAGATCGACGGTGAAAAATGCATCGGAGGGCAATGAGATGGTGGGCCAGGGGCACTATTGACATGGTTTAACACCCGTGCAGTTTCGTAGTGCGACGACCGTCGGATGAAGACCCCCAGATCGGACGGTTGTCATGAATATCGCGCCGTGACTACGGTCGAACGATAACGCGCGATGGAGAGCGGTTTTGGAGCCATACGCAGAGACACGCGACAAGCGATGTATGGAACCGCTCCGATTTGAGAAATACCGCCAGCCTCCGAAAGGCGGTGCGATGAATACCACTGGTTTTTGGACAGTGTTTTTGGGCGCGGGGACCACAAGGGTAAATAGACTGCGGACCGTTGATTTGGCAGGATGATCGGACGGTGCTCAAACGATTCGGGCGATGGATCGAGTGGGCCACGAGCGCAGTGCTGATTCACGAAGACCATCCGATCTGCAAAGATCGACGGCTAATATTTCGCCCGGCCATTTGGTTGATAAGTGCCTAGTGCTTTTGAGCTCGGTTCCAGCACTGGGTTACGCGGAAGAAAAGGTGCAGGAGATTGGCCGAAAGGTGCTAGGCCTTAGATGTATTTTCGAATATGGTTTTCGGCCTTTTTATACAATTTCGAGGCTGGGAGAATCTAGCGAGAGGCGGAAAATGGATTTTTCAGGTCGAACAAGAAGGGATTGCTTGTCAAAGATTCAATGGGGGCTGAAATGATCAACATCGGCTCCATCTGTGGATGGCATGTTCATCCCTGAACGTGTCGAGAACTTCGCAGACCATTAGATACTCTTCTGTTGTGAACTCCGCCCTTCAGCACCTCTACTTTTTATGTCATGATTCATCACGACACCCACATTATTCAAACAAAAACGAAACAAGAAACTAATATACAATATAATACACCAGGTTGTTTTGGCCTGAATTAGAACTGAAAATAGGGCTTAAGGAATTGACCATTTACAGGGGCATCAAGCAATTCAACCTGTAAGTTTTCCAACTTGAAAGTGTTGTTACCTCCCTGTTCCACAATCTTGAAGGGACCGAAGCAGAGTGGATCAAATTTACCATGTTTTCCTTTTTCAGCTCTCCGGATGTCCCACCTGAGTACTAAATCACCAATCTGCAGATTCATGTCTTTGGCATGCTGATCAAAAAGGTACTTCATCTTCTCCTGATACTCTGTCAGCTTCTGATTTACTTGGTTCCTAGTCTCTTCCAATTCCACCAACTGATTTATTCTCCTGATCATATCATCGGGCTCTTCTTGACTTTCCTGCACGAATCAGGCAACTGGTAGGGATAACTGTATAGGGAACACCACTGCTCTCCCGTATACCAATTCGTATGGGGATTTTCCAGTTGATCTCTTGCTGGTAATTCTATTTGCCCACAGAGAAAATTTCAACTGGGAATCCCAATTTTTCTTATTTTCATTTATATATTTCTTCAATGCTCTTACTAGGGTTTTATTGGATGACTCTGCTAGGCCATTTCCCTGTGGATAATAAGTTGTAGAGTGGCTTAGTGTGATATTATATTGCTGGCAGAAGCTCACAAACTTTGCAGACTTGAAGGCCTGGGCATTATCAGTTACTATTCTGGCAGGGCAGCCAAACCTGGATATGATGTTTTCTTCCATTAATTTTATTATCACAGTATCTGTTGCGTTCCTTGCAGGTATGGCTTCCACCCATTTTGTGAAATAATCAGTGGCAGTTAAAATCCAATTATGCTGACCACTCGATGGAGGATGTATTTCACCTATAAAATCGATTCCCCATTGTCGGAATGGTTCATCCACGTGCACAGGAATCATGGGAAGAGGTGCCATCTTCTGCCTTTCAGCAAATTTCTGACATTTATCACATGCTCTAACCTGGGCAAAAACATCTCCAAAAATATTGGGCCAATAAAAACCAGCCTTCAGGATCTTGTGAGCAGTGGCCCTCCAGCTGTAATGACCCCCATAGATACCTTCATTAAATTCGGCAATAATACTCTCTACGTCATCCTCGGTGAGGCACAGAAGTAGGATGCCTGAGGTATCTCGCCAGTATAGCCGGCCATTGGCGACTATGTACTTCTGTGATTTCAATCTCAGTGCTCTGTATTTAGTTTTATCACAACTTGGAGGGCAACTGAGTGTGAGGAGGTATTCTACTATCTCTCTACTATCTCTTTGTACCACTGACTGGTCAGGTACTTTATATGTGTTTCTAGAGTAGCTACTCCAATTCCCTGTCGCTCTTCTTTCTCTTCAAATCCCTCATTTTCTATTGTGGACAAGTTTATACCCAAATCTTGATAGTTTGATTCAGATAGGATCTTGGCCAACCCTTGTCCTTTGATCAGCTTAGTAGGGCGGATGTCTAATGCATACTCCTGTATTTTAGCAATCCACTTCCCCCTTTTTCTTTCACTATCCCCCTGAATAAGGATATCTTTTACAGTAGCTATAGGCACAAATGCAGTGATGTGGGACTGTAAGATATATATGCGGAATGCTTTGAGGGATTTCACTAGGGTGTATGCTTGCTTTTCAAATATGTTGTACTTTAATTCTGCATCACGGAGCACCTGACTGAAGAAAGCTATGGGCTGCTCATACCCCTCCTCATTTTTCTGCAATAAAACTCCTGCTATTGTATGAGGTGATGAAAAAGAAAAGATCATGAAAGGTTTAGCATAATTTGGTCTAGCTAGCACAGGGGCTTCTACAAAAGCATTTTTTATCCTGGTAAATGCCTCTCGTGATTCCTGGGACCATTTAACTTCATTATTCTTTTTCAGCATGTCAGTTATATGTCTAACTATTTTAGCATAGTTAGGGATAAACCTTCTCAGGAAATTGATGCGCCCTAGGAATACTTGTACCTCTTTCTTATTTCTGGGAAAAGCAATACCATTTATAACCTCTACCCTCTTAGGATCTATCTTCACCCCATCTTTTGTTACAATGTGTCCCAAAAATTTTCCCTCTTCTAAAGCAAATAAAGCCTTTTGAGGATTTAGAGAGAGACCATACCTTCTGCATTTCTCAAAGTTTCTACGCAGATGTTCAATATGCTCAGTATCATTCTTTGAAAATACAGTGATATCATCGAGGTAGACTACCAGAAATTTATCTTGTTCCCCAACAAAAGCAATGTCCATGGCCCTCTGAAAAGTGGCCCCTGCATTAATCAGTCCAAAAGGCATCCTGGCATACATAAATGTACCCCATGGTGTGGCGAAAGCAGTATTATTTTGATCTTCTGGAAGTACAGCCACCTGGTTATAACCAGAGAATCCATCCATCATTGACATCCTAGAAGCTCCAACTACCTTCTGCAGGATGTGATCCATTTTAGGCAATGGATAATTATCCTTTAAGGATGCTCTGTTTAAATTTCCGAAATCCACACACAGCCTTATTTCCCCATTCTTCTTCCGGACAGGGACTAGGTTTGCCACCCATTCAGAGTACCTTAATGGCACAATTATTTTGGCCTTTAATAGTTTCTTTATTTCCTTCTCAATAGAAGGAAGCAGCAAGGGATTTATTTGTCTAAGCTTCTGCTTATGAGGCTTTGCATCTCCCTTCAGTGGAATTTTGTGTTGCATTATATTGATATCAAAAGTTTTCAAGTCCTAATAGGACCATGCAAACACATCTTTGTAAGACTGAAACAATTTCTGATATAGCCTTTTATATTCCCCTGGGATCTTCCTGGACAGTTTTATAATTTTTGGGTCAGCATTAGTACCAAGATTCAAGTCTTCTACCTGATTTTCTTCTACCACTTTGCTTGGCTGCAGTGGGACATCATTCTTGTCAAATAATCTTTCTAGAGGCACCAGCCCTCTAGGTATAATGTTTCCCTTTAACTGCAACACTTTATTACCTGCCACTTTCTTCTCCCAATTTCTTTCTGAAGTATCTTCAGACTCAACCTCTTCATCAGAATCAATCTCCATATTGGAGAATTCCCCCACTGTTTCCAGGAATCTCTTCTTCTTTTCCTCGTCTTAAAATACCTTCCAGTGCTTGATATTATTTGGGATTGATGGTCAATAACGTACCTCAATTTCATACCTTAAGAGAGGGTTCTGAGGAGGACAAAATGTACTAGCAGCCACAGCAAGAGAGTCTGCCATTCTATTATGTTCCTGGGGCATGAACTGGATATTAAATGCTAAGAAGAAATTCTCTATCATGTCCCACACTTCATTCCTATAAGCTCTTAGCCCAGGATGCTTGGTTTGACACTGATTCCTGACTTGTCTGACCACCAGCTTAGAATCTCCTAGAACTTTGAAACTTAGTATACCCATGCTCCTGGATGTCTGCAATCCTAACAGGAATGCTTCATATTCAGCCACATTATTTGTAGCTTCATTATAGCTTGAAAGACAATGGAACCCATTTTCCTGTAGGAGAAATCAATAGTATTCCAGCTCCATTACCTTCTCTTGAATTTGCTCCATCAAAATGAAGTGTCCAGCTTCCTGCTTCATGGCTCTCTGAGGGCTGCTCAGTCCGAATCTGACAGAAGGATGGTTCATGAGCATAATCTTGATCTTCTTCCAGCATCAAGCATGAGAAATCTCCTTCTTTACTGTAGACTGGTGAATTTACAGAGTTATCTGCCTTTGTCACCATCTTGACAAATCTAGTTTCCCTGTACAACCTCCTCTCCTGGCTACCAAAAACTGGGATAGTGGCATATGTTAAGTCCATCTTGAGTGACCCACCAATTTTTGTTCCCCAGGACCTTGACAGTAACATGCCAAAGCGAGCTGGGATGTCAGCTACCACGATGTCCATTACCACACTTTTTGTTGGGATTTGGGCCAAATTGACCACCAAATCCTTGATCATCCCTAATCATTTAACTCTTTTGGAGTCAAATGAGTAGAGGTCCTTGTATGGACGGGTGATTTGTAATCCTAGTTGTTCCATGGCTGACAGAGGTATCAGATTATGGGAAGCTCCAGAATCTAACAGACAATTATGTAATAGCAGGTCATGAATCACTAGAGACACATAAAAGGGAGGAGTAGAAGCATATAATTCCTCAACATGTGGACCAAAGACAACCATGGGTATTTCTTCTTGAAGGTTGAGGCTATTTGGAGTGAGTGTTGCTTCTGGAGGGAGCATGGATGAGGTGACTTGGGATTGATATGCAGGTTGTTTCAACAACTCAGTCAAGGGCACTGGGATTTTGACTTTTTCCAGTTCCTTTTGCAAAATGAAAACAGGGGGGGACTTCTATATTACAACCTCTTTTGGCTCTTTATTTTCAGCTGGGGGTTTGACTTCTTTTGACATAGACTTAGTATTAGGAGGGATGGCTACTTTTGAAGAGGAAGGAATTTGATCATTAGACTGCAAAGGTTTGTTTAGAAGGCCTTTACCTTTGTCTGTGGCCTTCTGCATTGTTGACTCCTTCTGAGCAGGTGCTTCCTTCTGGGGTGGCTCTCCTTCTTGATCTTGAGTATGAGTCCTCTTCCTAGAAGATATGAGATCATATCTTCTATTGAAATGTGCTTGCATGAAATCATCAAATTGTTTACAATAATGATCAATTTCTTCTTCTTCTGTGTCTCTGGTCTTTTCTTCTTCTTTCAATGAGCACTCGGCTCCATCATTTCCTTGCAAAGGGTATTATTCTCCATCACTATTTGAAAAGGCGAGATTTGGATCCTCCAGTCCGTAGGCAGTGTCTTCAGTAGAATCATCTACTGGCCCTTCCAGGTACAATGGGTGTGGTACCTGATCCTATTGCTCCTTTGCTTCCCTTGGCAATATTTGCAGGGGTGGTTTCCTATACTGAGGATTGTAACCTCTGTTTGAAACATTGTGGAAATTCTTGAAAGCTGAATTCTTGGCCTCCAATTCAAGCTTGACCACCTTTTTAATCAATTTGGTCATTTCTTCTGTTCTGTCTGTGTCTCTGTCCTGGTTAGAGGTAGATACCTCTTCTTTGCCTCTTCTTCTGGTATCTTGTTCAGATCTTCCTTTTGATTTACCAATGGAGGAAAAGTTTGCTTCCAACTCTAGTGCATCTGCCTGAGCATCATCCAGAGTAGCAGGCTTTCTTTCTCTGAGAGAGAAACCAAATTATGAATCAAAGGCTGCTACAAAAACAACTTTAGCAGCAGTTTGATGAGGTTTCATGTCAGCAGGAAGGCTCAAATAAAATTTATTAAATCTCTTGATAAATTTTGACACCCCTTCGTTATGTCTCTTCTTGAGTGTATTAAACTCATTCAGACAATGTCCATGGTCTTTCTTCTCCCCCCATTTTCTGAGAAAAGTATCTTCCATAGTATCCCAAGTGGTAATAGAACGACCTGCCAAAGTCTTAAACCATTTTTGAGCTTCACCATCAAGAGATTGCACAAATAGTCTTAAGACCACATCTAAATGTTCAACATTAAAGTTCTCTGCAAAAGAGCAGAAAGTATCAAGATGTTTTTGAGCATCAATCTCATTTTCCCCATTGAATCTGGGCAAGATCTTCAGATAATCTTGGGGCATATCATTCAACACTTGGGGTAATTCTAGAGGAGCATATTTATTTAGCAAGAAGCCTGGGACATTTTCCATTGGAGGGGGTGGAGGTAGTGCAATAGTTTGATGAGTAAGAGGAGGAGGTGGAAGTGGAGTATGGATAACAATAGGAATGTAATGAACAACAGGCTGAGGCGTTGAGGGGAATAATTGTCTGTTAACAGCAGATACTTCAGTGACTTCTTTAACCTCTTCAACCTCAGGAGTAGGGTGAAAACTATCTTTATTTCTAACACCTCCTCGGGGTGGGCTATTTGAATAGTAATAGTAGGTATCTCCCACAGTGGAGTCGGGATCTGGCACTTGAGCTACTTGAGAAGAAGAGGATGGAAATTCTTCTATATGTAATTCAGGGATTTCAGAGTGGACTGGTTTTCTTTCCTTCCAATTTCTTCTATGTATGATCTTTTCAGGGTCAGACACTGAAGGTGTCTTTGGCTTAGACGTATCTGACCTCAGGTGTGGATTACGAGGGGCCAGGACTGCAAATAGATTTATCAAATAACAAATGTGGAGTCGCCAAGGTGAGGGATCTACAACTCTCAACTCTCCATACTCACCTACTTGAAGAGTGAATTAGATTTTGTCGAGGCCCGGGGATTTTAAAATTTCTCAACTTCGTTCCCCGGCAACGGCGCCAGAAATATGTTGTCGTTCCTAGAGACAGCCCAGAGTTGTGATAGACCAGTGCCTAGGACATCTTATATAGCAAGGAGCATATGGTATAACAGAGGAAGTTATCATTAACAAGCTCTCGTGCTATCTCTTGTAAAACAAGGAAAATTAATCTGAATGGGACCAAGACCTTCAGAAACTGACACAGAGACAGGGATATTTGCAGAGGCAACATGAAAAACTCCAATATAAAAGCAACAGACAATTCAGAGACAACTTACTGCAAAGTGGGCCGATTCAGAAATACTTCACAGAAATAAGTTATCAGAAGGTGTATGTAGTGAATAAAATGTAGAGGAGATACCAGTTAACATTGAGCTGATATCCAGATACGCAATACCACCACGCATGGGCTTACCAATCTAAGAATCCATACATAACAGTAGCGTTTTAAAAACACCCTCCCAAAGAAACTAATATAGCAGAAACATGGTTTAGATGAATAGTGGAACAGAATATCATGCATGAGCCATATTTAAAGCACTTGACTAATCCAAGCATGGGTATCAACTAGGATAAATCCATACCAAAAATTAGTGAGCCACTCGCATTCCAAAACATGATACAGGAAAGATGGATGAAATGAAATGATCTATTTAAATAACACATAAGAGAAAGTTACAGACTGTGAAATACCAAAGACCATAATCCTCTTTAACAGATGGAACTCCTCCTCACTGAGACCCTATGGGCTCTGAGCCTTCATACAAGAGTTTTACAAAATGTATGCAAAAATCCTTTCACTGCATAATTTTCTGATAAAATCTGGAACCCTAAATTATCTGTTCTTCGGGAGCTTTATAGAAGAACAAGAAAGCTCCAAAAGGGAGTAGGTGATGAACATTTAATTTGCCTAATTAAAAAAAAATGGCAGAAACGTGCACGCCCATACTGCTTGATGACTTTGTAATGCTGTTTGTACCCTGCTACCTGCTTACAGAAATAAATGCGCTAGGTAGAAAACTCTTCAGGAACACGGCAAAGGAATAAAATCACATAGACATTCCGTCCTTCCCGAAGAAACATGGTGCTGAAAAGAAAGCTCTAGAGTATGTTTTCTACGAATGGTACCCTCTGCCTTCAAAACCCTGAATTATGGCTTAAAATCTTTAATGCTGAATGTTGAATTCCTCTGATCTCTGACTGATACTCTTTGCCGCAATATTAATATCTTCATCTGCACAATCTGTGCTTTGAATGGCCCTGCGGGGTTTGACAGATTTCAACCCTACATCTTTAATGGAAGTCTTTTCGATCTACCTCCCAGGCCTTTCTCCATAATTCAGCTCTGAAAAATGGTCCTTTGACGTGCTCTCTATCACAGTAATGGAGACTGTGAATCATGATAACTTTCCGCCTCTGTAAACCTGCAAAACCCACAAACTTGTTAAAGAAAACCATACACGGGAAGGTGAACACAATGGAGATGATGGTGTGACAACGCGGCATGGTGGACAGATCGAGAAATGTAAGGCAATGGTAGAAAATGCAGCGTGTTCATGTAACACAGTTTGACGAACGTGGGTAGAAAATTTAAATGGAAACATTAAGAAAATGACCCATTGAATGAATATATACGGAGGACAAGCGAATATGTAGCAAACAACACGTGGAATGGTGACGCGGAGAGAGTTGGAAAATGGTGTGGCGGGAGTTTGATCTGGACCGTCCGATCTCAGGAGGAGATCGACGGTGGAAAACGCATTGGAGGGAAATGAGATGGTGGGCCAGGGGCACTATTGACATGGTTTAACACCCGTGCAGCTTCGGAGTGCGACAACCGTCGGATGAAGACCCCCAGATCGGACGGTTGTCATGAATATCGTGCCGTGACTACGGTCGAACGATAACGCGCGATGGAGGGCGGTTTTGGAGCCATACGCGGAGACATGCGGTAAGCAATGTATGGAATCACTCTGATTTGAGAAATATTGCCAGCCTCCGAAAGGCGGTGCGATGAATACCACTGGTTTTTGGACAGTGTTTTTGGGCGCGAGGACCACAAGGGTAAATAGACTGCAGACCCTTGATTTGGCAGGATGATCGGACGGTGCTCAAACGATTTGGGCGATGGATGGAGTGGGCCACGAGCGCAGTGATGATTCATGAAGACCGTCCAATCTGCAAAGATCGACGGCTAATATTTTTCCCGGCCATTTGGTTGATAAGCGCCTAGTGCTTTTGAGCTCGGTTCTAGCACTGGGTTACGCAGAAGAAAAGGTGCAGGAGACTGGCCGAAAGGTGCTAGGCCTTAGATGTATTTTCTAATATGGTTTTCGGCCTTTTTATACAATTTCGAGGCTGGGAGAAGCTAGCGAGAGGCGGAAAATGGATTTTTCAGGCCGACCAAGAAGGGATTGCTTGTCAAAGATTCAATGTGGGCTGAAATGATCAACAGACCTTATCCTTTAGGTTGAATATGCAAGAATTCAAAATTTCAGGTAACAAGGAAGTGCATCCTAAGGTTTGCAATCAATTCAAACTTTCTTGACGAAGTTGAAGTTGATGTAGTTCCGCTTGAGATTTTAGGTATTTTTTTGGGAAGTCCTTATCTTTATGATAGGAAATTTGTATTTCATTGCCATGATAATAAGTACCACTTGTTCAAGAATGGAATTGAGTACATAGTTAGAGTGCATAAGAAGAAGAGGAGTTTGTCTCTTATACATGCAGGAGAAATGAAGAGAATAATGAATGCAAGTCAAAATTTGGCTTTTTTAATGTTCAAGCATAGTGATGTTTTGAATGAGACCTTTCAAAAATATGCATCAAATGAACAATATGATTTCATTAAAGTTGCTAATGTTTGTAATAATATGTTTCAAGGCTCTCACATGTTGCCTTTGAAAAGAGGTAAACAAGATGAGAAAGATTTGCAGCAGTTCAAATCAGTGTTGAACAATGATGGAAACAAGATGCTTGGTGCATGAGAGTGCAAAGGTCAAAGAGAAAGCGCCAAAACAATATAAAAAATAAGGCATAGGTTCCACAAGCAATTTTTTTGGTTTCAAAATGGTACATGGCAATGTCGAAAACACTTGATCAAAATTTGACGCAAGTACAAGAAAAGACAAGCTAAAAATTTCCATGTCGACAGTGTTTGAGGTGAGAAAATTTCCAAGTTATTCAAGTTTCCTTTGATTGACAACCAAGGTGGGAACAAGTTTGTTTCTTCACGGATAGCTTGTTGTTCTTAAAATTCTTGGAAATTACAGCATGACAGTATCTACAACAACAATATAGGGACTCCAGAATCAAGGAAAAATATTAGTTTTTATGAAAAGCTCAAATTGTTGAATTTAGGAAAATTTAAGTGGATTAAGACTGGAAGGGTGAGTGAATTGTACCCTCATCCACATGTTCAGTAATGAAAGATATTTTTGGTTCCAAAAGGCTTCCAATGGGGAGGAATGATCAGGTGCTCATAATTATGCTAAAAATTCAAGTTCTCGGAATGACGTGAAACATGAACGGCCACGTAGTGCTCATCGTTCTGAATCTGACACAACTTGTTTCACGCGAAATGGACTCCGTAGGCTCCTAGAAATGAGTTCTGTTCACTTTGCTAAATATGCAAAAAAATGATGACAGGGAGCTCAGTCAGCAGTCCGTACTGCTAATGTGGCATGCTGACTGGGCAGGGTCAATTTTGGTCAATTTTCCACTGGCGAATGTGTGACTTCCAAGTGGCAGCATCTAGTTGGTTCGAATTTTATGGTGTGCCAATTTCTTATTGGTTAAGTTGGGCCAATGAGGAGGAGGCACATGGCTGAGCCTAGGGCCACCACGTGTCCCCCTCATGGCGGAGAAACATTATTGGTTGAAGACCGGATGGAGGCGTCGGGGTTCGACCCCACGACCTCCCATGCCAAAGCCAAGCACTTAACCACTCCGCCTATACACATGTTTCTTACCATATAAGCTTTTCACACTAATTTAAAGTTTTCTAATTATGTCGTCAAGGGGAGTGGGGGCCAGCCCCCACTACACATGTGACCATAACCCATGAAGACTAGTGAATAGGGAAGGCACTAAATCCATAAGCGCCATTTAATTAATGCTAATCCGATATTTATTAGTGTTAATCCTCATTTATTAATGCTAATCCAGATTTATCCATAAGCGTGGATTAAGCGCTAAGCATTCTTAATTAATGTTAATACGGGTTATTTAAATTAATGCAGATTAGTTTGACGATCTGCCAAATCCGACAGAACTGCCACTTTGGCACCAACTAGCCCGATTTAGCTCCAGTTAGCTAAATTTAGGCAGAAAATTGTGGAAAAATTGTTGGAGGTCATAACTTTTGGAGCTTTTAACCAAATCAGGAGCAAAAAGAGGCTAAATGACCATTTTTGGGCATTATGAACTCATTGGTGCAGGTTTCAAGAGCAGAAAAGCATTGCCAGCACATCATTTTTCAAATTTTATCATAATATAGAGGTCCAAGCCATGGAAGCTAGACCAAGGAGATGTAGCCCAAGAGGGGTGAAATCCTTCATCAAATCCATGTGTTGATGTGTTGTATGGTGATGTACTATACTTTATTTGTTGATGTTCAATATTTATTTTATGTTTAACTGCTCATAAAACTACATGAAAAACACTCATGAGACTCAATAACTTGCAAGAGAACTTGAACCCTTAAGCACATGTAAAACATTGTTTTCAAAATCTAAAAGAGGAATTAGCACAACATTACTAACATACCCCTTCTAGATCAGTCAGCCACAACTCAGCTTCGAAAAAGGCTTCTCCGAAGGGAACTTCAGGAAATGGGGACCCTTGCTTCTTAAGGGGGGAGGAATGATCTGAATGGAAATTCACCCGTGGTGTTTAACTATGGTAATGTAACTAAAGGATATAAATAACTCACCCATGTTATTATCCACCCATGGTATTTTCCCACTCCTAGAATTTACCCACGATAATGTAACTAAAAAAGGGCTATAAATAACAAGCCTCCTTTTGTAAGAGGGTAGATTATCCATCACAATGTAGTTGAAACCGTCATTTTCAGATCTAATAAAAGTTATTTCCTGATTTATTTTCAGGTTTGGTTTATTGGTTGTTCTCATTTTTTTTTTCTGGATCTTGGGGGAGGAAAACCTGAAAATAATCTCGGGGGCCTTCCCCAATATCCAGAATAAAAAAAGGAGAACACCTAGTAAACCAAACCTGGAAATAAATCAGGAATTAACTTTTATTAGATCAGAAAATGACGGTTGCAACTACATTGTGTTGGATAATCTGCCCTCTTACAAAAATAGGCTTGTTATTTATAACCCTTTTTTAGTTACATTACCATGGGTAAATACCACATGTGGGAAAATACCATGGGTGGATAATACCATGGGTGAGTTATTTATAACCTTTAGTTACATTACCATGGTTAAACACCATGGGTGAATTTTTATTTGGATCACCTGAGGCCTCTCAACCTCCCTTCTCAGGCTTCGACCCTCCTCTAAGGAAAAATAGAAACTTTATTTAACCTAAACCAATAGACAAATCATTGTGTATCCTTAGTAACGCGTCCTTCTTGTAGTCTCTTTAATGGTTTCTCTTTCACCTAGGCTTTGATACCATGTTGATTTTTCAAGGAGAAATCTGATCTTCTATTCTGATAATTTATTTCCAATGATTTCTTTAACCAAGTTCACTTATGTAATATACATCATTAAAAAATTATACATATAAAAACTCAATAGTAATGCAATAATGATAGTAGGATCATAAAGATATGTCCAAGCACACAAAGAGACACAAATTTTCACTTGGAAAACCTAAACTCGAGAGAAAACCCAACAACATTTTCTAGGAGAAATTCTTTAGTTCAGTAAAGTTACAATCTGATATTCATAAGTAAAAATAGGTTAAATAGACCACATAAATCCCACATGTCAAACCTGGTCAACACGACAACTTAGTCAAACTTCCCATAATAGAGCTCAGTCAACTACCTTAGAAATGCGGTCAATCTACTCATTATAGACTCGGTCAAAGCCTAAAAAAAATTTAGTCAATCTAACCTCAGAACATATTGGTCAACTACCTCAAAATTCTTTCATACAATGGCTAGACAAACTCAATCAAAGAGTGGTCAATGCTAGTTAAGCTTATTTCTTCTTCTCCTCTCTTCTTCTTCTGAATTGGTCTGTAAGTGAGTAAGTAGATTGCCAATGTATAGTGATTTAGTGTACCCCAAGTTGTATTTCTTTTAGCCGGGCTTACCTGATCATTTGGTGCCCACTTGAGCATTTAAATCCAAATATTTAATTTTAATTTCTCTCTTTTAATTTAGGCCGACTTGAATATCGACCGTAGCTACCAAAAATAAATATAAAATAGGTTACAAAGATGATAGGCTATGACTTTGAAATTATTAACAAAAAATAAAAACATAATACATTGGTGGTAGATGCACTTTCAAGGAAAGAAGAAGAAATCGAGGTTTTACTATATGCTATTTCATTTCATCAATCTGATTGGGTGGAAAATAAAGGATAGGATGGAAGCAAGATCATAAGGTATCCAAGATCATTCAACAACTATAAAAGGACCCAAGTGCATTAAATATTTTTTTTTATGGAAGAATGATTTATTGTGATATCATAAATGCCCATATTTATGTAATAATTCCATCTCAAACAAAATATCCTTTTGGAATTGCAAATTTCTTCTAAGGAAGACATTTAAGGTTCTTGAAAACTTACTACAAGATCAAGAACAATTTTTTTTGGGATGGTCTTAAAATTGATGGTCAAAATGTTGTGGTTGAATGTGTGGTCTACACATAGAATAAAAGAGAGACAATCAAGAACCCAAGTCTCCTACAACTATTAGCTATACCAAGTCAATGTTGGAAAGAGGTTTTGGTGGATTTTATTACAAGTCTACCCAAAGATTAAGGAAATAATGTCATCATAATAGTAGTGGATTGAATCATAAAGCATACCCATTTTTACTCTTTTTCTTAACATTTTAAAGCAAGTAAAATAGCCACAACATTCATGGAAATAGTTTAGAAGCTATATTGAATCTCCAAGGTTATTGTAAGTGACATAGGCCCAATTTTCACTAGAAAATTTGGGAATGAATCATTTTCTCATTTGGGTACTCAATTGGCTCAAAAATTATCTTACCTTCCTTGATCCATTGGGAAAACTAAGATTGTGAATAAATTTCTAAAGGGATATCTTTGTTGCTTTGCATATGATAAACATATATAACCTGTCAAGTGGTTTCCCTCGATAGAATAGCAGTACAAAAAATCCTTCCATACTTAATGAAAAATATCCCCATTTACAACACTTTGTGAATATAATTCTCCATCTATGACATCATCCTTGAAAGGGAAAGTAAGTAATCAATAAATGGAGGACCACATAGAGAACCAACAAGAGGTTCTCAATCTATTGTAGGATAACTTGGTTACATCACAAAATAGGATGAAACAACAAGTAGACCAACACCAAGACAAAATGGATTTTGAAGTTGGGGATTGGGTATTTTTGAGGCTACAACCACACAAACATTAGTCCCTCAAGTAGAAAAATAAGGATAAAATATTAGCACCCAAGAATTATGGTCCCTATAAGGTATTGCCAAGGATTGTAAGTTTAATTTACAAATTAGAGTTTCCTTCATCTTCACATGTACATCCAATCTTCCATGTTTTTTACTTAAAGAAAGTAATTGGTGAACAGATTTTGGTTCAAACTATTTTATCATAGATTAATGCAAAAGGGAATGTAATACTCGAACCAAAACAATCCTTGAAACAAGGATTAAGTAGTTGTAAAACTAAGAAATTAATGAGTACCTCATCAAGTGGAAGATGCAACATGAGAAGATTAATTCTTCATACAAAAACATTCAAAACTAATCAATTGTTGAGAAAAGCACATGTTTGAAGGAGGGAAGAATGTTAATCCCCAGACCAAGCCCCATGTTAAGGATAAAGCACCATTAAAAGCCCTAGATATTGAGTTATATCTCTATTGTTTATATTAGTGTTGACAACTAGACTCGTTTAATTGTAATTGTGCCCATTTTCTCCTATGTATATACTAAGGAGACCTAGTTTTAGAATCATCTCATTTTGTACATTTTCTCTATTGTAAAAGAAGGTTTCCGCCTCAAATAGGATTATTTTTCATTCTTATAGCTCTTTGTTTCAATCTGAAGAACTATCAAGACAAACATAAACAAACTAGGGCACGTATACCCATGCTATTTTTAAGTTCCTTTAAAAAGGGACTAGTCAATGTGGGATATATCTTGTGTTATTTACATCATTATGAAAATGGATATATTTAAAGAAAAACATGTCAAATATACTAGATACATATAATAAAAAATGAGAAGTAATCAATCATGAAATTTAATTCAATTATTATTGGGGTTCAAAATTAGTCAATGGTCTTTGGGAAAGTAAAAGATATCAATTAAAAAAGAAAAAATAAGATAAAATTTTAAATTAATATAGATAAAGAACAAAATTACGTTGTAGTGATATAAGTGAAAATCTAAATATTTAGTGAGTCTCTCACACATTATAAAATGGTCATATCTCATACCAATTAAGATACTTTCGATTTCTTATTAGTGACATCTAAGGGTAGAAAAGGGTAATTCCCCAGATAGGCACCCATCATCATTGATGAGGAGATTGAGGGGAAATGCCTCAAAACCTCTACGAGAATTGACATAAACAATGTTAAACATTCCTAAATCTAAAATCTATGTATATTAAGCTCATCCATGTGCAAACAAATTAGTGCCTGAAAATGTATGGTTCATTTTGCATTTTTAGAGGTATCATTTTCTTAGAAGTTCAATCTAAAAGATGTTTACCCTTGGAGAATCAATTGCATTTATATTTTTTGAGCATTATATTGAGGCCATTTCCTTGTTCTATCTTGCTCAAACATTTCTTAGTTCATCAATCATGTCTAGATCAAGGACTTTGAGTACCAAAGGTGGTTAAACAAGGATCCATTGTTCCATTTTATTATTTCATGTTTTGATAGTCTATGCATATTCGAGGGAAATGGTTACATATTTGGAGGCAGTGTTGAAATTTGACATTTACACTTGCCAAAAAAAATCACGACAGTCCAATATTTTGATTTCCCTTCAATTTATATTTATGCAATAATTACCATTAAATTGGAGGAGTTTATGATTGAATAGTTAGTAGAGATTAGATAAAGCAATGTTCAACTTAATAATAAACAATATTAACTAAAAAATAAAGACAAACTAAAAATATCTTTTATTTGAGCCAAATCCATCCTAAGAGATCAATTCACATTACACTATCTAAGCCTTAAAAATTTGTAAATTGTACAAAGTTTTTTTTTTTTTTTTTTTTTTTTTTTTTTTTAATTAACTAGAATGGGTATATATTATTTATTGGGAGAAATTGGTTGGGCCGAAGCCTAATCAACCAGCGTTACAAAGCATTGCGATAGAGCTTGGCCTCTGTCCATTACATAAAGTTCACAGATTAAGGAATGCTTGAAAGGAGAGGCCTTTCCTCATTTAAACTGAATTCCCCCTGAGAGAGAAGGCATCCTTTGTTTGCCATGGTGTCTGCTTCGTTGTTCGAGCTTCTAAGGATGTGATAGAACTGGAAGGAGGTGAAGTCAAGCAGCATAGTATTTAATCTTAGCTGTGACTTGTTGAGGATGGCGTTGCTAAACTGATCTTCAGAGTTGAGCTTTTTGATGAGGATTTCTGAACCACCGAATGCTTGGAAATCTTTGATGCCTCTGTCTCGAGCGATATGGCAGGCTTTTATGAGTCCGAGGATTTCTGCCTGATTATTTGTGCGAAGGCCACGTCCCCAGTAGAAGCTATCCTTTCTTGATCCATCCGGAGAGTAGATGACTGCGCCGACACCTGCAATCCCGGGGTTCCCTTTTGAAGCACCGTTAAAAAAGATAGTTGTCTTTCTTTGCTTCCTCCACCAATCCTGGAAGAAACCATCCGGGTCTCTTAATCTCCATCTTGGACTCATAAGGGGAGGGCCCAAGGGAGTTTCCGTGGGATGGGGGGTGAGGGAATTCATCCATTTCTTTTCTTCAGGAAGCAGGGAGTTATAATCTTTGTGGGGTTGCTGGAGAACAGAGTCAAGGAGGAGGGATTTGGCTTTAGCTGCAACTTTTATTGGCAAACAGAGGTTTTCATTGAAGTCTGCTCATTTCGAGCCAACCAGATTTTCCAGCAAATAAATTTTGGGATGGAGAGCTAGATTTGATGCCAGAGAGATTTGCTGGGAATGCTGTGAGGGTAGCGTTGGGACCAGGAGGAGAAGAGCTCAGCCACTGTTGTGTGCTGAGGAGAAAGAGCCTGGAGACCGAGGAGGGTAAGATCCTAGACCTTTTGATCAAAAGGACAGTCAATAAAGAGATGTGAAGCTGTCTCATTGGCCTTTCTGCACAGCACACATCTGTGAGGGCCGGAGATATTTCTTTTTTCCAGATTTTCACCAGTCAGCACCTTGTTGTGCATGAGGGTCCAGAAGAAAAAATTAACCTTGGGGAGTCCTGAAGGATCCCAGACCTGCTTCCATATCTTGGGGGAGTAATTTCTATATTTTCTTGGTTGCAGGGCAGCGTAGCCAGAGGCAGAAGAGTAAATGCCTGCAGTTCCCCAACCCCATCTGTTAGAGATTTCTCTATGAATAGGCGCGAAGTCAATGAGGTGGGATTTCAAATTGGAGAGCTAGGGCACAGTTGATCATGTACATTTGGGAAGATCCAGTCCTACCAGTTGCTAGATCTATCCCAAGCAACAATGTCGCTTAACCTGCGGATCCCTGCATTGAGTAGCCAACAATGCAGATCACTAATGTCGTCGTGGCTGTTGAGGGGGGCGTGACCCATAATGTGTTCATCCCACAGAAGATATTTCTTCCCGTTTCCTGGTATACGATAGAGGTGGTCTTTGAAGTGATTGATGCTCTTGCGACAAAGATTCCAAGTCTGAGTGTCGGAGGCAGTATTTTCGATAGTCAAGATTCTGAGAGGAATTCCATTGACATACTCGATTTTGAATGATTCGCTGACAGGATGGGAAAGATCAGCGTAAATTTTCCAGAGAAGTTTACACCCCAGAGTGAGGTTGGCCAGCAGGGGATCTCGAATCTGGAGGCCTCCATCAACAATGGGACGCTTCACCAATTCCCAATTTGCTAGATGCATTTTGCGCTGATTACCTTTACCTCCTCACCAGAGGAATTCTCTAATTAGCCTGGAGATCTGTTCCATTACATTTTTAGGAGAAAGCAGGAAGGAAGCCTGATAGATGGGGAGGGCTGAGAGCACAGACTTGATTAGAATCATTTTTCCTCCCTTGGTGAGCTAGTGGCCTCCCCAAGAGGCAATCTTGGTTTTTATCTTGCTGATAATCCCTTGCCACAGAGATGTTCTATTAACCCCGATTGTAAGAGGCAGGCCGAGATATTTGATAGTATCCCAATTGGTGAATCCTTAAAAACCAAGAAGCTAAGAAATTTGATTGAGTTTTCCCTGATCAATGTTTCACCTGTAACTAGAAATTTTCCTGTCATTTATGAGTGCTCCGGAGGCTCTGCAGTAACATTTAAGAACTGAATCAAAGGCTTTGGAAATTCTTGTTGAGGCTCCTCCAAGGAGAAGAGAGTCGTCAGCAAAGAGAGCGTGGTTTGATGGTTTAAGGCCATTTGAGATTCGGATGCCAAGGAGGACACCAGAATCCATTTCAGCTGCTAGATTTCTACTAAGAGTGTATGCCATCAAAATATATAGGAATGGAGAGAGAGGGTAGCCTTGTCTCAGGCCTCGCTGAGCTTGAAAGAAAGATGCAGGGTGCCCATTGACCAACGGGGCAATCCAAGGCTTTTCAGTGCAGGCTTTAATAATATTGACAAACTAAGGGGAGAATCCAAAGGAAAGAAGGACTTTGATGAGGAAGGAGAGGTTGACCCTGTCAAAGGCGTTGGCCATATCAAGTTTGATCAGCATTCCTTTCTCATTTCTCTGCTTGCTGGAGTGGACAGCTTCCAAGACTTGGATTACATTATCCAAAATGTGCCTGCCTTTGACAAACCCTCCTCGGGGGCTGGAAATTAGCTTCCCCAGGAGGGGCTTGATTCTGTTTGCAAGGAGTTTGGCCAAGATTTTTTAAGAGGCATTGCATAGAGAGATGGGTCTGAATCTGCCGAAGGTTTCAGGGTTGACTTCTTTCGGAATTAGGGCCAGAAAGGTTGAGTTGATGCCTCCCCCAACCTTAGATTTGCTGAAGAATCCTTTTATCATTCTCATCAAGTCAAATTTGATAATGTCGCAGCAGGCTTTGTAGAAGTGGATCGAGAAGCCATCAGGCCCAGGGGCCTTATCTGATTCCATAGCCCATATAACTTTAGTGATTTCCTCTTCAGAGTAGGGCTTTGTGAGGGTTTGTTTATCTTCTAAGTTGACAAGTTAAGGTATGTTTGAGAGAAGGTCTTCTTAATCTTCTTCGCTGCCATCAATCCTAGGCCCATATAGATTTTTAAAGTGATTCCATGCTGCAAGTTTGATTTGGTCGAATCTTTTACAATCTATCCATCAGCAGTTGTGATCTCAGAAATATGGTTGCGGGAGAGGCGGGATTTGAACTGATGATGGAATAAAGTGGTGTTTCGATCCCCAGCTTTGAGGCACAAGTTGCAGGATTTTATTCTCCAGTAATCTTCTTCCATTCAAAAGGAGCGATGGGAGGAGCTTTGGGCCTGCACCTCTTGATTTAGCACTTCATGAGTGATGTTTATTTCTTCCATTTCCATTTGCAGGGTTTCCAGCGCCTGCACGGATTCTAATCTCTGGCTAGTAGGAGTTTTACTTGGTTTCTTGATCCATTCCTTTAAAGCTTTTTTTGTGGATTTTAGCTTTTGCTCCTAGACGTAGCTTGGGGATCCATAGATTGGTTTTACCCAGGCTGCTTGGACAATTTCAAGGAATCCATCTCTTCCAATCCATAGAGGGCTAAACTAGAAGGGGATTGGCCCCAGATCTTCTTCCTCCTTCAAGAGGAGTCAGATGGGCTTATGATCAGAGGTGAGCTTGGGGAGGATTTTTGTTGAAATTAGTAATTTCTCCATCAACATGGAGCCTTGGACAAGAAATCTATCAAGACAGGCAGAGATATGATCCTCTCCAGTTTTGTTGTTGGTCCAAGTGTAGAGGCCTCTCACTGGATTAAAGTCAAGGAGGTCCTATTGCTGCATTATTCCTTCCACCAGTGGTAGCATTTGATCTTTGTTGGTGTTTCCTCCCCTCTTTTCTTCTGGCTTTAGGACAATGTTGAGATCACCGGCAAGAATGATGTTATTGGGAGAGTGGAGCTCCAGGAAGGCGGAGAGGGAATTCCAACACTCTTTTTTTTCAGCATGAAGAACGGGGACATAAAGATTGAATAGGGCGAAATTCAACTTACTTGTAAGGTGCTTTAGCTCAGTGAAGATCCAATGTTGGGTCTCATGGGAGTTGAGCAGTTGGAAGTGACCGTCGGACCATAAGGTTGCTAAACCTCCTGAAGTTCCCCTCGAGCTTACTGCTTTTCTGGTATTTTTACTCCACTTTGACTTGCTGGTTTCGAGAAGGGCTTGCCCTTCGATTTTAGTCTCCTAGAGCACGAGGATATCTAGGGGGTCTATTTTCAGCAAATCTTTGACAGCTTCGATTTTTGGAGGGTTCCCCAAGCCTCTGCAGTTCCAGGAGACTAACCGCATTATTTACCAGGGGGAGGGTTGGGGTGTCCTCCCTTGGGAGGCCTTGTTCTGGTGTTTCGCTCAATGGACATTTCTATTGTTGGTTGGTTGCCTTGTGTTTTGGATCTCTCTGCCTCCTCTTCCCTGACTTCTTTGTGGGATTTCCTTCCTGCTCTCTTAGAAGGTCTCTCGTAGGTCTCGTCCTCAGAAGAGGAGGAGTAGGCTGCTGGCTTTTTCTTTGTTATTTCTGCATATGAAGGGTTTGTAGGGCTGCCTTGGGAGGGTCCATAAGGGCCTGCTCCATCATCTTTATTTGGGGGAGTGACCTCATTCTGATCCAAGATGATCGGTGGTATTTCTGGAGGATCAGGAGTAGAGTTGACCTTGTTATTGTGGTTTGGATCATCCAAAACAGGGGTAGAGCTCTTCTCCTCTAAACCTTGGGCTGCGCTGGTATTCCCCTTTTTAGCTCCTTTCCCATTTGCTCTTGAGTGGGTTGTTTTCTGAACCAAAGTCCACCGCTCACCCTTGGATTTCTCGCTCTGCTCCTCAGCCTTTTTCTTACAGTATCTCGCGAAGTGCTGATACCCGTGGCAATGCCTGCATTTGAAAGGGAGTTGTTCGTAGTCCAGCTCTTGAATATGAGACCATCCGGCGACTGTTAGATTTATTTCTTTAGGTAGCCCTTCTTAAAGATCTACCTCTACGCATATGCGGGTGCAATAATATTGATCCTTCCTGACGACTTGATCAATATATTTTCCAAGGCTATTTCCAATGGTCTGGAGGGAGATCTGGTTCCAGCAATGCAGTGGGAGGTGGGGGAGCCGCAACCATACTGGGACGACTGTAGGAACATATTGAGTGGGATCGAAGTTCGGCGACCACTTATTTAGATATAGTCCTTGCGGCCCCATGAAGTACGTGCCATTCTTGAAGATGAGGCTTCTATCCTCTGTACTTTCAAACACAAACACAAAAAAGCCTTTGCCGACGATGTAGCATTTGATTCCTTCTTTGGTTAATGGGGTCCAGTTCCTCTTGATCCAGTCTTCAACTGCTTTAGGAGATGGCCAGAGGCCCGTAAACTGTTTGATGAGGCCTCTTTCTGCAACATTTAAGGCAAATCTGCATGTGGTCACCGAGGGGATGTTGTCCTTTTTTTTTACAAATTTTTGCTGTGAAGCCGAAGGAGGCCGTTTGCAGCTTGTAGCAATTAGATTCTTGAACGCAGAAACCTCAGGGGGAAGGGGGGGGGGGGGGGGGGGCGCGTGGTCCATGGGTGCCCGGGGGCAGCTGGGGCACTGTGAACAAGTAACAGACCTGCGCGGGCAACCTACACCAGCGAACGCAGCAGCAGGAGCAGCAGGGAGCGCCAGGGAGCGCCACGGAGTAGCAGGGAGTAGCAGGGAGCACCAGGGAGTAGCCTCGGGGTTTTCGTCAATTAAATTGTACAAAGTTTCAATACTAACTTGTTTCATAGATTTAATTTGCTAATATAATTTATATTTAATAGTCGTCAAAGGTTATCTCACTTTACAAATTCAAGGAATCTTACCCATAAAAGTATTTTGAAGGTATTTTGATTTTTCCAAATTAATGAAGCTATTTATAAGAAAGGAAATACATAGAAAATTACCTAGAAATTATTTTCATTTGTTTAAACTTTGCATTGGAAAAGCTCTTCACCCACACATCAAATACAATTTGTTTTGTTTAATTTTTTGCTAATTCTGAGCATTTCAATGGAGCAGCAAAATACACATTCAAAATTTAAACAATCCCTTATTCACTTAGAACCCTAATATTTGAAGTTTCAAATTCTCCTTCTTCCCACCCATAGAGTGTTTTTCTAGTGTGTGTGTGTGTGGGGGGGGAGGGGGGGAGTTTAATGCTTTCTCCTCATAACACAACTCTTATTTATAAGAATCCATCTTATGATAATAAAGCCACAAAACAAGGATAAAACATTGCATATCTCACCTTTAGGGAATCTTTTGATATATTTGGAGGTGAGTTACATATTCCGATGCATGTTTTACTATTAAGAATGTCATTTCACATAATCTGAAGCACATTCTACTAATTTTGAAGCATATTTTAGTGTTAAGGTGATTTTTCACATTCTTTGAGTCAATCTCTCAATATTTGGAGGCATGCCCCATCATTTATGGGCTATCAGGTTATTTTCACAAGAAGATGGAAATTTCTAGAAAAATGCTCTTTCCTAAAGGCTTCTAGGGTTTTCTTTATATTGTTTTTATCGATATTTTTAACATTTTATAAAGAGATTTTATTGAGAGGTGGTTAGAGATCCAAAGCCGTAAAAGGAAAAGAACCCTTATTAGTAAAGTGGATTGAAAGGGAGATAAACCCCCTAGAGAGGCCAATTTGTGTTCTTTTTGTAACCTATTGGGAAAAGTTGTAGATAGTTTGAAAAAAATGTTTAGATGTGACTATCTTTTGTTTACTTGCACCTATTGTGTAATCAACATGGATACAAGGTGTTATGTTGGTTGTTATTATAATAAATCTTTGGTATCCCATTTTGATTATGATAGCATAATACAATAATTGATTTATGAAATAGTGTCACTTATGAGCATTTCATGGTGTTTGGCATTGATGTTTTGTTGATATCCACTGACAGAGTTTGTTGCAGTGGCTTTATTACACATTCTCCATACATATTCCAAGGTGTTAGGTGTTTGTGCTCTTAGTTTCACCTTTTTCTACATTATAAAAGCCTACAAGCAATCGATTTCATTAATATGATTTTCAAATATACATTTAAGGACATGTTAGTGGATTGTCTAAGGGATTCCCCACTTGTATTGGAACATAACCAACCTAAAGAGAGGGAAGCAACTGCTAAGATGATAATGGATGATTATTCTAGTTTACCCTAGGTTTGCCTCTTTACGTTGGAATTAGAAATCTTAAAGTATAGATTTGGAAGTTTTAGCATAACACACTTTAGCATCTCGAACATGCCCACAACCAAGAGTGCTAACCATTGTCTAGGATGATTACGAAGGCCCAATTGACTCAACAAGAAGATGAACCATCACCCCCGTCAACAATTATGACACTGAAAAATCTTAGGCACTTAAATGAACACTTTTTAAACTTAAATGTAGTCCTGATTCCCTATCTTTCTTTCATAGAGTATTGCGTAGAACATTTTACACAGTAGTACCAAACATTGTATATTCTAATTTTCTTGTGTATATCTTATTTGCTAATCACCTCATCTTAATTCACCAAAATTAATTAGTTCAATTTATTTAAGTTGTCTCCCGATTTATATCCTAAAATTAGATCATATTGCTTAAAAGGACCTCAAGCAAGAAGAGGAGAAGATGAAAAGATACAACATTGAAACACACCAATGACTTAGGGAGAAATATGAGAAGATTGAGTTATCATAATATTTTAGGTACCAATGATTTAGAGAGAAATATGGAAAGATTAGCTTATCATAATATTTTAGACTTAAAAAATGAGTAATACACCCTAATGAAATATATTTAAGTCCAAATTAGGCTTTGTATTATAAAAGTGATATGATACCAATTCCTTTGAAAATTGTTAAGAAACATGTATGTCTTCATCACTATTTAAATAAGAAAAATACAAGACAAGACATCCTAAATGGAATTTAGGATATTTACATTATTTAAAAAATTAATTAAACTTTTTTCATAAAAAATACAACACAATTTTCATCTTTATAATAAATTCAATTCAAAATCTCAAAATGTAAATTTCCATATAGAATAAATTATTTTTTATTTTAATATTAATTATATTATAAAAATATAACAAATTTTCATGAATAATAAAATATAATTTATTAAAATATCTACAAATTATATTATTGAAACAATAAGTAATTTATTTTAACTTAGGATCTATTAAGTCTTGAGAGGGATTGATTTTTTTTGCATCTTAAGAGATTTGATCTCTCTAGATGCTTATTACATCCAGAATTAAGATGGATCTATGCTGGTTTAATTCCCCCTTTTAAATAGGCTATATTCCACATGAATACCATGGGTTCTCATAAAAGTAGAGCTCAAAAACCACTAACAACTTAACCAAGTCAAGTTTATCTTAACTACCCAACAAAAATTAATAATAATAATAATAAAATATCTAAATTTTTTATTTTAACATAAAACTATTTTTATTTTATTTCAAATTTACTTTAACTACCTAAAAACATTTACTTTTCAATATAAATATTTATTTTATAATTTTTTTACCATATCTCCCCAATCTCACTTGGGAGGATTTTTATAAAATATTAACATTAACTTAGAAGAAAAAAATATGAACAACTAAAATAAAATAAATTTGGTTGTGGTTGACATACACTCTTCGTCTTCTGTCCACCAAAGAGTCATAACACATTGCCGAAAATAAATAAATGAAAAGATGGGACATGAAGAAAAGTCGAGAGCAAGGGCTCGGATATAATTCCTTTCATGTAATGTGTACCTTTGGTTCATTCTCCAATAATTGGACCACGTTCTTTAAAATCAACGCCAATCATAAAAGTTTGATGATAGATTGAAGTCGTACCAAGATCCAAAAATTGAAAGATGTACGAAAGTGATTGACATGGAGGGTTTCTTTAAATAATTTCAGAAGAAGGGCATTGGTGAAGTCTAATAGGGTTTGAGATGTGTACAAACCCTTTAGTTATGTTTAAAAATAAATTCATATACCAATTTTTATTGTTTTAAAAATATAATATTGAAGTTTATTATATTTTAATAAAAGAAAGAAAAAAGTTGAATAAAATCATATATAATTTTTATTGTTTTAAAAATAAAGTTATTAATTTTTTATTAAATTAATTAGTTTTTTTTATATGATTAAAGTTTGAATTTGTATATATAAATTATATGGTTAATTATTTTATAGTTATGAGGGGTATAAGGTTTTGCAAATGGGGTAGCAAGCTAAGTGGGCTTGATTGTGGGGAAAACTCCATAGTTAAGCGCGCTTGAGCCAGAGGAGTTTTGGGATGGGTGACCTCTCGGAAAGTCCTGGTTACCGGGTGCAAGCCCTAGAAGTGATGATTGACGCTATGAGATTCATTTCACTAGTTTCAATCTCACTTCTTCACCCCTGAGAGCATCACCCGATGCAATGAGTGCTAAGTGGACTATTAAAAAATCATGAGAAATTAGTCAGTTACAACTACCTCTCATGGAAATGGTCATAGATGAATGACTTACTTAATGTAGTTGAATCCCAAAAATGATATCTAATATAATGCACTGCAGAAACCCATCATACTTAAATACAAAGAGTAAAGGGAGCTCTACTTGAATGGTTCATGAGGCACAATACTTGCTAAGGTTTTGCAAATGGGGTAGCAAGCTAAGTGGACTTGATTAAGGAAAACTCTACGATTCGTGCAGCAGGCAGAGCGGTGCAGGATGGGTGATATCAGGAAGTCTGGATGGGGTTTAAGCTGATGATTGGCACTATGTGATTCATTTCACTAGTTTCAATCCCACTTATTCACCCCTGTGAGCATTACCCGATGCAATGAGTGCTAATTGGACTATTCAAAATTCATGAGAAATTAGTCAGTTATGACTACCTCTCATGGAAATTGTCATAGATGAATGACTAAATTAACGCAAATGAATCCAAAAAATGATATCTAATACAATGCTGCAAGAACCCCTCATACTTAAATACAAAGAGTAAATGGAGCTCTACTTGAATGGTTCATGAGGCACAATACTTGCTAAGGTTTTGCAAATGGGGTAGCAAGCTAAGTGGGCTTGATTGTGGGGAAAACTCCACAGTTAAGCGCGCTTGAGCCAGAGGCGTTCTGGGATGGGTGACCTCCCTAGAAGTCCTGGTTACTGGGTGCAAGCCCCAAAAGTGATGATTGACACCATGTGATTCATTTCACTAGTTTCAATCCCACTTCTTCACCCCTGTGAGCATCACCCGATGCATGCAATGAGTGCTAAGTGGACTATTCAAAATCCACGAGAAATTAGTTAGTTACAACTACCTCTCATGGAAATGGTCATAGATGAATGACTTACTTAACATAGTTGAATCCCAAAAATGATATCTAATATTTTATAGCTGAATAGTTATTTTGAAAATATATTAATTGGATTTATTTTGGGTAATGGAAATGAATTATTGTTATTTTTTCAATTTAGGTTTAATTTTTTCAAATAATGATAAACTTTGCTCTAATGACTTTAAATCTTATTGTTGGGTGTGAATAATTTCTCAAAAAACCAAAATATATAAATTGCTCATATAAAATATAAAATTACCTTTCCTTGCCTCCCACCCTATACACAAACATGCGCACTGGCGCGCGCACACACACACACACACACACACACATATATTAAAAATATAAAAAGGATCTAAATTATTTCATTTTATGTAAATTTTAATATTCAACATTTTAATCCGTTAAAACAAATATATAATATTCAACATTTTAGTTGCAGAAGCCGGGCTCGAGGAGTTATTTTCGCCTTGACGAAGAAAGGAAGATTCAATATGCTTGGGGACTGGGGATTTCAACCAATAACCATGTTGAATTTTTAGCTTTGTGGCAGGGATTAGACTTAGAAATCTGAAGGAAAATTCAATATTTACTGGTCTTTGGAGTTTCGATGATTGTAATCCAACATTTGTGCAAGCTCAAAGAAAATATTGAGCAAAACCAAGCTCCCATTTTGCACGGAATAAGTCTCCAAATTTCAAAAGTTGAAAGTGTTGATTTCTTTCATGTTAAAATACATCTTAATTCAATGGTAGACTCTCTAGCAAATAGGGGTGTCTCTTTGAAATAAGGAGTGATGATTTTGGACACTTGAAGTCCAACTAATTAACCATTACCATGATATTTCTTTCCGCAACTCATAATTTGGGGGTATCAAATGGAATTAAAGTTAGAATAAAAGGATGGGATGCCCGATGTCCCATTGTCACATCTAATTATGGACATTCATTAACTCTTCTTTCCTTCTTTTTATTATGGTGGCTCTTATCTAATGCAAAGGATCGTGATTGTGCGTACATATCGCTACTCCAGTTTTTCAAGGCTTGTGAGCTAGCAGGTGGAGGATGGCACCCCCCGTTATTAAATTAGGAAGGACACACATAATTGGCTTCTCCACATCCATGACGCAACAATCACGCTTGCAATTTCAGGCATTAATGGAGCATGTCTCAACTTGTAGAGCTAATCCTAAGGTGATGGATCTCTATGTTTGGTGAATCCATTGGAATCAATACTGCAATGAAAGCGTTGCAAATATTGACAATCTGGGGAAGGCAGGTTCGTGTGGTTATAGGAAAAGGATGGGTCGTTTCACCAATATAGGGATGCAAGTCTAGTTCATAGTCTGTCTTGTAGGAGAGAAGGCTTGTGGCATGGATTTCTAAATGGAGAATCAACTTAGTGATGAGAATGACGAAGTCACCTATCAATTGGCCCAATTGACAGTATCTGTGGAATTTATCATGAATTTGATTTCCAGACGAGTGGGAATGATGTTGACTGAGTCACATGCCCATTTCGCTTCACTGAATCAAAAACTCCACTTGATGGGGACCAAGTTGGAAAGGTCACATGTGGCAACTTATATGTTGTATATTAGGTGGGAAATTTGGACATTTCGTTAGAATTTGGCGTGATTGGGGTGAATAATGAAGAGTCTGAAGAACTCATGGTGTAGTAGGGTGCGACACTAGATCCGTAGGTGGCGAAAATTGATGAGGCAAATGGAGGCTCAATTTCTTCTCTTTCTCAGGCAGAACCTAAAATTCATGGAAATAAAGTTAATTATGCTTCTGGGATGAATGTTGTAGGCTAGCTCTAATTTCTAGTTTAAATTATGTTATGCAAATATGTAGTAATCTTAGTAGTTTTTTTTGAGGCTATATAAGAAAAACCAACTTAGAATTGTTGCATATAGACAAAAAAATATAAGATTTAGTCTTTTTTGGAATCTCCTAAATGTTGTGGAAGAAGATTTTGCCAAAGATGTAAAAAGTTATAACCTTCGAATCAAGTTGAATTAATAGAAAATCCAAAATGGTTTCTTTAAATAAAAAAAAAATCAAAATTTTAGTATTATGATACCTATAATTTTTTAATCTTCATATATTTTTTGTTTACTAAATCTTAATATATTTAATTATAAATTTAAAATATATTTAAAATTGTATATTTATTTATTATCTTTTTCTTTTATGACTAGAGGAATCTGTAACTCGGTTGGTTTCATACTTACCCCTAGGTGCCTACATATGCCCCTTTTACAATTATAAGTAAGTTGAGAGGATCTGAATCTGAAATTTCTTTATACATTTCCATAATACTTGCTAATTCAACTACCCTAAAACTAAAAACTATATATCCATTTATCTTTATTATAATACTTAAACCAAAATATATATTTTCTAGATTCTAAAATTACAAAACATGTAAACTAATTCATATATATATATATATATATATATATATATATATTTTTTTTTTTTTCTATTAATAAATTATTATAACATTATTAAAATATATAACAATATAACATAATTATTATATTTCTATTATATATTTCAATTTAACTTAATTTTTTTATTTTTTATTTTTTTATTTTTTATTTTTTTTTACCCGGATGCGGGTGTTTAAGTCTGATAAGATGGGCGTGAATTGGCGGAGTGGCGCGTGGCATGCCCACTTGGCCACCCGCAGTCGGCATTTATGCACCATTTATGCTCCTATGATGCGAGCCCCTCTCGAAGCTGTCACCCTGCGCGACATTTGTGCCGGTGGGGAGGCCGAGATGACCAGCCTTTTAACTTGCCTCCGTTCGGCTCATCGTTCCCATTTTTCAATTTGGTGTCTGGGCTCCTGGTGTGGTCTTGTAGCAGTTCACAGGTCTCCATGCCGATGCTCTTCCGGCCAGTGGCTTCCCGGTGCTCTCAGGAAGCAGAATTGTTAAGAAGACGCACTTCTGTGGGTCGGCGATGCCATTTGGGTTGCTGTTTAGATTTACTTCCCGGCTTACATTTTTCACACAGTCCCTTTTGCTCCCTTCTTTCAGTTTCTTCGCCCGGTCTCTTGGCTCCTGCCCTCCCTCTGCTGCCTTTTGTTAGCCCAATTCCTTCTCCACGCCACTGTGACACCATGCCCAGGCTTCGGCATAGACTGCGATGCCGTCGCGGTAGCTCTCGAGCCCGTGACACCAGTCGACGCCGCTCTCTCTCCACCAGCTCTCCGTCGTCCTCCTCGGAAAGCCTCCGTGGCCGCTCCCCCCCTGCGTGTAATCGTCGTGGAAGAGGCCGTGGAAGTCGCTCCACCTCTTCCTCTCAGCGAGGTACTCCTGTCTTTAGGCCGCCTCTGGCACCCCGTCCAGCCGTCTCTGCCTCTCGCCATAGCCCCTCCAGTGCCATCTTTCATTATCAATGCGATTCCAATCGCCCCCTGGTTATTGCTACTGTCTCGGTGTCTTTCAAAGAAATCCCTGAAGCTCTTTCGGACCCCCCTCCGACGACGCAACCGGTCAATCTGCAGGCTCCTCCGTCTACTTCGCGTGACCCTCAGCCCGTGGGCAAAAGCTCTTCCCACAAAGCTGGGGATTGCAGCTCGAATTTTCATCAGGAAGTTGGAATGCAGGTTGGAGGGCGTGATCCTGGCGTAGATGCAATCCAAAGTGGTCCGGGCCACAACGACGAGGATGTTGGATGGTGCAGAATTGAAGAAGAATCGCCCTCGGGAGACTATGGACTCTAGCGTCTTCGTCTTGGTCCAAGTAATTCTGCTTTGTCTCTATGATTTTTTGTTGTTTCTAGTCACTACAGGTTTTGGTATGTCTATGCTGAGGGCCTCTGTCGAGGCAGTGTTAGAACTTCTTTCGAGTCGGTTTCCCCTTATGGGCAGCCTAGGTTCTTGTTTAATTTTGGCATGTCAAGGTTGGTTTCCTCTGTCGAGGCAGTGCTCAAACGATATTCGGGCCGGTTTCCCCTCGAGGGCGGTTCACTTTTTGTTATTTTAGTGACTAAATGCCTCTGAAGGCCATGTACTTACTGTATATTATGTTTCACTAATAGATTTAAATTTACCTAAAAAAAAAAAAAAAAAATTATTAATTTAAATATGATCTTTACTTACCAAAATTTAATTCTCATCTTTACCAACCAAAA
The DNA here is from genome assembly GCA_034641835.2 of Pinus albicaulis. Taxonomy (NCBI): domain Eukaryota; kingdom Viridiplantae; phylum Streptophyta; class Pinopsida; order Pinales; family Pinaceae; genus Pinus; species Pinus albicaulis. The sequence goes on from CM076574.1 coordinate 1,024,196,333, forward strand.
AAATATCAAAGTCAAACATACAATATTTTCTTATCTTCATTCACCAAAATTAAAATAAAAAAATTACCAACCAAAAAAATACCAAAATTAAAGAAAAAAACATTTTACAAACCTTATAAAAAGTACCCAAACATAAAACCAAACAAGATCATAATTAATTCCTTTCATCACAATCTCATTAATGGTTTGACTTCTATGGTGAAAAAATGATCAACAAATGCTATTATCTCAACTTTTGCTTTTATTTCACTCCATGACCCATAATGATTTTCCTCCTTTTCACTCTCATAATCTCCCTTTCAAATAGTCACGAGGTGGCGTACAAAAATATGGCCATAAAAGGACAACGAAAGATAAACATATAATGGGGAGAAATTTAGTAATGCATGATAATGTGTAATTTATATTTTATTTTTTTGGAAAAACAAAATGTTCACCAAACTATTTAAGTTAAGATTTTTAACTTACTAATACATGAAATTAATTATATATAATATTTTTATAATATATATGGTAAAATATTTTAAATTTCAGTAAAATTTAATATATATATATATATTTTGATAAGATATATTGTAATAATAAATTTGAGTTGTGTAATTATAAGGAGATCATCAACCTCACTTTAAAATATCAAAAGTATCTCTGTTTTAATTAGCTCAAAGAAGAAAATTAATATAGCCAAGATTAGAATGAACTCTCATGAGCTCCATAGTGAAACAAGTCATTGGACAGTTCCTAAAACACCATGGATGGAAAGGATCTGCCATCTCTGTGAGAATATGAACATCGAGGATGAAAATCACTTCCTCTTAGAGTGCCCCGCCTACAACCTCATTAGAGCTCAATTTCATAATCTTTGTTGCAAAACTGACCTTCCTAGCCTTTTAAGATGTCAAAATTATAGTGAGCTGGAAGGTTTCTCTCGAAGCTTTTTGAGCATAGGAATAAAATCTTATATCAAATTAAATAACTCTTTTCTTTATGTCGATAGACCAAAAATTGGTCTCAGTGAACGTTAACCATCATCATCATCATCATTAAATAATTTAATATTTTTAGAAATCTATTTATATATTTAAAAATGCACTTTAAATAATAAATAATCATAATTTGATTTAAATTGAGAGTGCAAGCTTCTGTGATCCATAACAATTTTAATTATAAATCTTTCGGAATATCACATAATGAATTTTTGGAACCAACTGGTTTCGAACTACTAACTGTAGTTCATCATCAGGATAATGAGGATTCGCTGATCAGAGATACCCATTTATACCAATAAGAGAGAAGCAACGGTCAAAACCCAAAGAGTTAAAAACCATAAAAAATATAAGAAAAACTATAAAATAATCCAAAAATATAACTAACACATTCCTTAAAATTAAAAACGGTCACCAATAAAACTAAAAATAAAAACAAAATTAACCCTTCATATAAAATAACCCAAAAAACTAACCCAACTCCCCATATAAACAATATAAATAGTTTAATAAGCGAAAAAATCTATTCAAGTCAAAGTTATACATTATAAATAAATTATAAATCAATAGAAAAAATAAAATATAATCAATGAATAAAATTAAAATCATAAAAATAAATTAAAATAAAACAAAAACAAAATAAAAATAAAGTATTTATTTTAATAAAAAATAAATAACATATATAAACCAATCAATAAAACACTATGGTAAAATAATACTAATAAAAGGACCTAATCATAAAGATAAAACTAAAGAATAAAAAGACCCATTAAAAATAAAATAAAACAAAAAATTCAAGTCAAAGTCTTAAACAAAAATAAATAATTTATAAATAAAATAAAAACAGAAATAAATTATGAATGAATACAAAAAAATAAAATAAAATAAATAAATAAATAAATAAATAAAATAAATAAATAAATAAATAAATAAATATAATAATAATAATAATAAAAATAAAAATAATGTATTTTATTTTAATTAATAAATAAGTAAAAAATTTTAAAATCAAATAATAGAATAAAAACCAAAGAATCCTGAGATGGAATCCAACAACTGCTAACTTTCCATCTGTCATCCCTGTTCAACGTGCGAGACCTCTTCTCAAACTCAATTGCCTCCCTAAATTTCCGGTGATGGAAATGGTCAACCCTAGCAAGAATTCTAGCGTCCTCCATACAAATGTGATGCTTCGTCTTTTCTGCATGCTCAGCTAATGCAAAAGACTTGGTTCTACCATGTCTAATATCCGCAGCATGCTCCTGGAACCTCTTATTAATCGACCGACCAGTTTCAACAATGTATGGAGTCCCGCAAGAGCACGGAATCAAATTAACACCTTTCATGCTTTTAGGGTCCAACTGGTCCTTAACCGATTTAAGGGAGCCCCGAATGGTGTTTAAAGGTTTAAAAGAAGAAGAGATCTTATGCTTCCTTAAAATCTGGACGATCTTATCAGTCGTACCTTGAATAAAAGGTAAATGAACTTTACCAACATCATCATCACTAATCTTACTAATCTTATTAATTCTAGGACCTTTGCTCGCATTCATGAAAGCTTTCAAACCCTGACTTTTACTATAACCATTATCTTGATTTGGGTTTTGACCGTTGCTTCTCTCTTATTGGTATAAATGGGTATGTCTGATCAGCCAATCCTCATTACCCTGATGATGATTTACAGTTGGTAGTTCGAAACGGGTTGGTTCCAAAAATTCATTATGTGATATTCCGGAGGATTTATAATTAAAATTGATTTAAATTATTAAATTATATAGTGAATTCTAATAAAAACTCAAAACATAAAACAATTAAACTAAATCTTAAAAAAATAAAAAATAAATACACTTTTAAAAATAAATAAAATTTAATTTAAAATTAAAAAAATCAAAATATAATTTAAATTTTTTATTTTTAAATTAACATTGTAAACTAAAAAAATAAAATTATCTAATATAAGTTTGAGAATATTTGTTTTTTATTTAAATTAAATTAATTTAATAATAAAACATTATAATTTTAACAACAATTAAATAAAAAAAATTTAAAATTATATAATCTAAGTTTGAGAATATTTGTTTTTTATTTAAATTAAATTAATTTAATAATAAAACATTATAATTTTAACATCAATTAAATACAATTTTTTTTTTTAAATTATATAATCTAAGTTTGAGAATATTTGTTTTCTATTTAAATTAAATTAATTTAAATATAAAACATTATAATTTTAACAACAATTAAATATCTCACAAATAAATAATAAAATAAATATTTTATTTTTTAAATTAAAACTATTTTTATTTTAAATTATATAAAATATTTTTAATCTCTTTAAAATATCAATTCATTATTTTAATTTTTTAGATTAATTTAATGGTAAAAATTTATAATTTCAGCCACCATTAAATATCCCATAACAATTACTAAAAACAATGGCCAGCTTGATTTCTTAAGCTCTAGGATAATAAATGCCGTTGGGCATATATATGCATACTGTTAAATTTAAACGAATTTAAATTTAATAGTAGGCATATATGTCCAATACATTTATTATCTTATATTTCACGAAATATGTATGGCCAAAAACAATAGGATAAAAAAGATTTGAACTCGTATGACTTCCCAAAACTAGCTGACTAATATCGACTGGTTAAAAGTGAAGCTGGCACTTTTCGAGATGCTGTCCAATGTGGCCAGTAATTTTTTCAAATTTGCAGGCTACACAAGACGCTGTCCATATGGCCAGTAATTTTTTCAAATTTGCAGGCTACACAAGACGCTGTCCAATATGGCCAGTAATTTTTTCAAATTTGCAGGCTACACTGAACTCAATTAGACCAGTAATTTGCAATGATCGGCTGACATGGGTTCAGAGGAGGTTGCTGGATGATCCGTGACCTGGGAAATGGGGCCAATGCTTGAGTGGCGGTACTAGTACTCAAATCTCAAACAGTGGATATGCCACACATTAGTACATTCTGCAGCTGTACTTGGTTATCCTGTGATTGACTCTCGTGTCCGCATAATGTCGTTTCTTTGGCACTCGACACTCCGCACTGATATTGGGTTATTTCTGGCTATGATTGCTTTGTAGAAAATCCTATGACAAGAATGCACAGTTAATTTCTGATACAACTCTTGAGAATTTTATCAATGGTTTCTATGCCGAGAATTTTATGAATGGTTTCTAGGTTGAGTATAGATAAAAATGCCACTCTAGAGCCAGCTTTCAAATTTTTTGTTTAGTATTGAATTTAGATGGTTGCATTTGATTTTGGCAGAAAATATGGCTGTTGCAGTGGATGGGTACTTATAGAATATGGTTAGTGTGGGTTTAGAAGAGATACAAGAAGGATGGCTACCTGCAAACTTGTTTTTGCGTCTCTTTGATTACAATTTATGAGCAGTTCTGCCTGAATTAGTTGACACATGATGGAGAAATCAGTATTGTTGGTTGTTTTGATTGTTGGGGTTTTTCTCTTTGGAGAGTTCAAGCATGCCATTGCCGAAAGATCTGGAGGAAAATACCATCTCCCTCAAAGAGGAAAGCCGCATTCTCCATCATACGCACCAATGCATTCTCCCAAATCACAGAGTCCACATCATCCTCCATATTCAAGTCTCAGTATGGTGCCTGGTCCTTCAGTCCTTCCATCGATTCATCATTCATCTGCTCCTTCCATAATAACATTTACAGGCACAAGCCCAAGACCATCTTTTGTCAAAGCAGATAAGTCCGTGGCTCCTATGGCTTCAATCTGTAAGTGTGCTGCCAAATCTATTTTCTCATGTTTCAGTGAATGTATAAGCCCAGGCCCAAGCCCAGGCCCAAGCCCAAGCCCATCTTTTCTCAAAGCAGCTAAGTCCGTGGCTTCTATGGCTTCAATGTGTAAGTCTACGGCCAACTCTATTTTCTCATGTTTAAGTGAATGCTGGATAATGTGGAGAGGAGTACTTTCGCTTATATCTAGCAATGTGACTTTGTTAGAGACCCGCAGTTTTCATATTTGGTGCTTGCAGCTCAAAACCTGGGTTTTGTATGAGGGATATTGATTATGGTTTTTGTTGATTTAACTATTGTGATTTCAGCAACAACCCTACAACAAGCAAAGCCCCTGAAGTCCACAAGACATGAAATTCAACATCTCAAAGTTCTGATCATTGTGGCCATTGCTCTTGTGCTGCTCATTTTAGGGGTCATCATCTTCCTTTTCACATATTGGACTTGTACATGGTTGTCCAATAGTCGTTTAAGTCCAGTTCTTCCATCATCTCAACCTCCAGCATTACGAAGACAGTCAGATATTGATGACTCAGGTTGGGTACTAATTCATGGAACCGCTTTCTGTCAATGTTTGAACAAGTTACTATTTGATATTCTTCTCAAAATACTAAATGAAATATGTTTTTTGGGTGGTTTTATATATAGTTTGAATGAGTTTAATGGTTAAGAGCATGTGTTTTTTCCTAAAAACTAAAAAGTCATAGGTTCAAAACCAGAAAGGGTAGAGTATGTATGCCTTCTTAGACTTAGCAGTCAAATTGCTGTGCAAAAGTGGGTCCCTTGTTCATAAACAAACAAAGAAATCGTATACACCAATTTAGTATCTAGATTGAACTTGACCTTAAAATTAGATGATAATAATAATATACTATAAAAATTTTCTATAGAGAAGCTAATCACTGTTAACCTAATCATCATAAACAAGAATTTTGGGGAAGAAAACCCGTTATAGAGACTGGCATTGTTCTCATAGCCTCTTTATGATCCTTATTGGAAATTAAATTTAAACTAAAAATTTTCTTGAACCAAATTTCATTTGACTTATGCGCAGATGCCAATAATGGAATGTCACTTGGCCCCTTGCTTACTCGTTTCAGCTCTTTCAGAACTGGTAAAAGGAAGGGATGCGCGTCTGCTATAGAGTATTCTGTTTTACAAGCAGCTACAAATAATTTTAGTAGCTGTAACCTCCTTGGGCAGGGAGGCTTTGGTTCTGTATACAGAGCTCGGTTCCCTGATGATTTTTGTGTTGCGGTCAAGATGCTAGATGAAAACAGAAAACAGGCAGACGATGAATTTCAGGTATGAATATCAAGATTCCAAGTCTTTGCATCTGCCTGCTTAGTTTGAAGCATGTACCTGGAAGAGGGTTTGTGACATTAGGACAGTGAATTGCATTTACATATATGCATGTTGCAGAGTGAAGTTGAACTAATGAGCAAAATCAGGCATCCAAACCTCGTGTCTTTGTTGGGTTTCTGTGTCCATGGGAAGACAAGGCTGCTAGTATACGAGCTTATGCAAAACGGTTCTTTGGAAGAACACTTACACGGTAAGTCTCCTCATTTATGCTTGCAGCTTTATATGTGCTTGAGCCACAGGAGATACACTAAGTAGTTCTTCATCTTCTCCGAAGAAATCAATAAATTTCATTCTTTTATTCTTTCTTCTGTGTTTGTATTATCACTAATAGCCAGACAACTGAGCTAAAATATCCATGCTACAATGATTACTTCAAGTCAATGTGGTTTCACTGGCAGGTCCATCTCATGGATCTGCACTTACATGGCATCTACGTATGAAGATTGCTCTTGATACAGCCAGGTAAAGCTTCTATAACCAATGAGTCGAGCGGTAATACGTGGTCATTCTAGGACCATATTCTTTTCTATTTCCTGTTTCCTCTTACAGATGCTTGGAATTTCCTCTTTTTAGGCTATTGATTGGTGGATTGAGGACTGTGATACTAGTCTTTTACTGGTCTGTTTTAGTTTGTTATATTAAATTGGTGGAAGTACTTTATACAAAAGTATGATTGATACATATTAATGGACTAGCAACTTCGTTTCTTCTTCGTTGGCCATTCTAGGAGCATATCATTTTCTCTTTTCCTCTTTCCTTCTGGAGATCATTGGAATTTGCTCATTCCTTCGGGTCTTGATGATTGCGTTGAAGAGATAGATACTAATCCTTTATTTATATGTTTTGGTTTCAGTAGAAAATGGTGCGTTCAATAAGGTGACAACTGCGTACATCTAGGACTTCAACAACCATACGATTTGACTCAGAGTGACGAACAAAGAAGTGAAGCTGGGCCACCAATTTCAATGGTGTGTTGATCATGCCAATTGAAAGAGAGATCGAGATGTTCAACATCTGCATTCTTGAAGATACCTATTAAAAAGCTAGATCAGCAGAATCTAAGGATCATTGCACGAAGCCAAATAGTGCTGTTAGTGCTAATTCCACTTCAAGAAAGGAGACCATTGTAAAAGATGACAATGACCAGAAAGACATTTGGCAGGAAGATGTTGTAGAACACTAACTTCAAATTGCCAAAAGGAGGACATAGTGTGTTGGAGAAAAAAAAGGACACTCTTTTGCAATTATTGCAAGCACAAAGGACATGTGAATGGTGATTGTTGGAGACTACATTTGGCATTAGGGGAATTTTGAGGTCAAGACTAAAAAATGGGCCCTTGAACAAAAAATGTACTATTAGTATCAACTTTAAAAGAATCATTGGGAGTCGAGATGATCATGTCAACCATAAGGGTCAATAGTTTTGGAAGGAAAGAAATAAACTATTTTTTTCTTGCATTTTCAATTTATCTCCTTACAGGGTCACTCAGATTTCATAAAGGCACTCGTTGGATGTGGAATTAGATTCCACATTTTGTGAGTATCACTTTGCATAACTTAAATAGAACCATGGTGAGATACGTTAGATATACATGAAAAAGCATCAAGAAACATGTTTTTTCATGTATTTTCAATGTATCTTAGTGTGGGTCTATGGAAAGTATGCAGATTGGTATTTGTAGGATGTGGAATCCAATTCCACATCAACAAGTGTCTTTTTTTGTAATTTGAGTAAACCTATAAGGAGATAAGTCATAAATATGAGGAAAAAATAGTTTTATTTCTCTCTTGAAAATTCATTGCTCCTGCTGTTTTAAATATTATTTATTATTTTCTTTAGGAGGCCCATTTTAGATTCGAAATTTCCCCTAATGAAAAGCACCAAAACTGTACCACGACAAGGCAAAGAGAAAAGTAAATACTTGTACTCGACTCCAAAAAAAAAAACATTTCCCTAATAACAATGGTCCAACATAGTCATGTGTTGTGCATAGTGTTGTTATTGGCGACAACCAATGTCATGTCATTGATGTCAAAGGAAGTACGATGTCTTGGATGCCTTGAAAGATTATCGAGTATTTGTTGAAGTTATGTCGATCAAATGAGTATGTAGATGGTCTAGTTGGATAGTCCTCTTCAACAACTTTCCAACAATATACTACACTTAGTCAAACTCTTCCAGAATGAGAAGGTAAGCTAGTTTGAAAGTGCACATTGGTGCAAAGAATCAAAACACCAAATTTGATAAAGATCATGTAGCTTTAGGGTGGATCCATGCATTTATGAGCAATCGACGGTTGTTGGCGCGTGGACATGTCCACTGTTTAATGAGCTTGGCCACCAAGCAACTTAGGGTGGATTCAGCGGTTATAGATATTATGTGGTTGATACATGGCGGATGGAGTGCAAGCTTGCGCGATAGTTAACGAAGGTTCCGTGCCCCCCTCCCCCCTTCCGACCTCTGCCACGTAGAACCAATAGAAACATGACACTTGGCAGATGCCAGGTGGACCTTTAACCAAATGCCAGGTGGACCCTCCAACACAAGCAAGTGATGACATGGCCCTTTGACATGGATGCACAGGTGGCGACACCGAATAGGTCACAGGGGGTAGCACAGTATTACAGGTACACATGGATGATGACGTGGACATACACATGAATGGTGATGTGGCAGTACGACAGAGGATGTGGCAGTACGACACGGCATGATGTGGCATGTTTAGTCAACATTTTTGGATGGCCAATCGATCCAAATCTGAGTGACACATGGCACCACTAAGAGAGTGTCACGTGGCATGATGACATCACGCTAACATTAGCATTTGATTGACCATGGACCCCTAAGGATCAGGTCACATAGCACAGTTATATGAAGGAATTGGGCAAGCCTAAAGGGCTACCCTAGTCATGGTCTTGGTGCAAAAAATAGGTCATATGGAAGTTTGATTGTTGGCCCCAACGATGGCTCGAGGGCACCCACACACACACACACACGTGTGTGTGTGTGTGTAGGTGTGGTGTAATGGAGAGCAACGATTTGATTTGAAACACAACAGGTAGTGTGGCTTTGTGGTCAAGCACGAAGGTTTTTGGCCCTGTTGTGAGGTCAAGTCCTAGCTCATCGTTGGCATATGTATGAAGGTTTTTTGGCTTTGTCATGAGGTTGAGTCTTGACTTATCATTTGCATGGTTTACGGTTCGAGACACAACATGTAGTGTGTGGTGCAGTGGTAAAGTGCATATGGTTTTCGACTCTATCGCAAGGCCGAGTCTTGGCTCGTCGTTGGCATATGGTTTTCTGTCCGAGATAAAATGTGTGAATGTTTTCGGCTCTGTCATGAGGTCGAGTCTTGGCTTATCATTGGCATTTGGTTTCGGTTGTGGTTTCAGCCTATGGTTTGATTCAGGTTAAAACATTTTTTGACGAATGGCATAAACAAGGAACACGATAGCAAAGTTGGTATTGAGTCTGATTGTGCCACGGGAGGTCACGGGTTCGAGTCCTATCAGACTCGCCAAAATTTCTTTTTGGACTTGGAAGTGCATTCTGTCGAACATGAGTTGAACCGACGGGGTGCATTTTGTTGAACGTGCATCGGAAAAGTGCATTTTATAGACTGCGGATCAGAAAAGTGCATTTTGTTGAACTATTAATTTTTATAATGTTTTATGGGTCATTTTGATGCCCAAATCGATTTTTGAAAAGGGGCAAATGGCAAGAATTTTTTTGTAGTCTAAACGGGGTCCATGAAAAGTCATGTAGATAAGTTTTTGAGGGTAAGAGGCTACATCTCTTTTGTTTTTGTCAAAATGTTCTAGAGCTTATGAAGAGGGTTAGTCTTGGTACAAGAAATGAAGAAGATGTTGCTATTGATGATTGGAGAATAGGTTGAGATTACATTGATATGATAAGATTTGTAAGGAGCATTTATTATGTTTTGAGCTTATGGATCCAGTTTGAAAGATTGTGAAAGGTGGTCCACTATTTTTTGGTGAAGGAGGTAGGTGCCTCTATCAAAGGTTGGCGTCTCAATCAAGTTGAAGCCTACAACAAGTTGGTGCTTGTACATTTTTGGGGGTTGGTGCCTCCAACACTTTGGCACCTACAAATTGATATAATCAAAGATTGAAGAAAGGAAGAATATTTGTGGTTTTCTCTCACAAGGGTTTCCACGTATATTTGGTGTTCATGTGTATTAATGTTATGAAAGTTCCTTGAAATGCAACAACTGAAATTTATTCTTCTAATTGATTAATTATGCTGTTTATTTTGTTACAACAAAATAACGAATAAATCACATTGCAATTTCTTCACAATAAAAAAGCTGCGGAAAATAAACTGGAAACTGAGAAAATAGAGCACACAATTAAATTTACACTGTTATTTTTGGACAAAAGTCCTCGTAAATACCCAATGTGGGAAAACTGGTGCAACAGATGAGGTTTTATTTTATTATGCAGTAGTGAAATCTGAGTACAAAAATCTAGATGCCAAACTGGCAATCCCCAAAATAATCTGCCCAAAAATTAGTGAGACAATTTTTATCTCACCCGACATTGATCTCAGCTCCGAAACTGGCTCAAATTGGTTGCTAAAACACCCCTGCGTCAACCTCTGTGTCGCCTTTGTGCAGGCCAATTCATACTACTTTAGGAACTGCTCTGATGTCGTCATTCTACCCAACACAGCCTCTGAAATTGACTCGCTTGGCCCTCTGGTATTTCTCCCAACCTTCAGCAATTGAATCACCCTCTCCTTTGGCTAAATCGAACTCCCTCTGAAGCTGCCTGCGCAGTCCTTGCACAACCTCGTTGATGAAAACTTGACCCTTCTGCATTGACTCTTCGACACTGGAAATCTCCTCCAAAATCAGTGTCTAATCCCTCTGTCTCTGCATTCCTTCCTGCTCGAACTCTTCTTCCCTGCTGGACCTCTGCAGCTGGATAGCTCGATCTGCCAAGGAACTCGACCTCACAGGTGTGTCTTCTCCATCCCGATCGACTTGCTCTTATAATCTCTCGTTGGTGAACCAATGACCATGATTAGATACCCATCAATGGCTAAGATCATCTCAAAATTAATCTATATGAGTTTCTAGAGCATTCTCACTTTTCTCAATTAATTCCCTTTAATCAATCAATTTGAAATTTCCCTAATTTAGACTTATACATTTTTAATTATCGATCAGTTAATTTAATTGAGTTGTTTCTGGGTGATTTCTCAGGAAACCTTTTCTGGGTTTTGGAGATCTAGTGTTTCTTAGCCTCTCTGATGAAAGTCGAGACTAGAACACCTGTCTGATGCTACAAAAACTAACACTCCCTCTTAGCGAGGAAGGTGTTCTATTGTCTTTCTCCCGCAACATCTTCCCTCACGCTGCTGATGTATGACAATTGTGACAACCTATCACTGCCTACCAAGCCACTGTGCATACTTTGATTCATTTTCCACTCTATAGTTGAACTACTCTGCGTTTGCACTGTTGCTGACACTGCACTATGCCATCCTGCACTGCTTCCAATTCTGCTTTGCGCTGCATCTGATATCATGTTGCTGCTGCAACTACAGAGAACGGATATCTACCACTGCTACTGAAAATTTTTCTCCACTATACCCATTTGTTCTCTGAAATATACGAACTTTGCTCTCCCTAGAGCTTTCGTGAGTATATCCGCAACCTGCTCTTTTGTGGGAACATGTAGTAGCTGAACTGCTCCACGCTGCACACAGTCTCTAATGAAATGATATCGAATATCTATGTGTTTCGACCTATCATGAAACACTAGATTTTTAGAGAGCTTGATGCAACTTTGATTATCTTAGTTGATACTGGTCACCTCCAACCTCTAACTGAATAAACTCACTAGTAGCTTCCTAATCCAAATAACTTTGCACGTGGTTGTGCTAGTTGCCATATACTCTACTTCTGCAGAGCTCAGTGCTACTAACTTTTGCTTCCTGCTGCACCAAGAAACAACACCTGATCCAACACTGAAGCATCACCCATATGTGCTCTTCCTGTCCACTGAACTGCTTGCCCAATTAGCATCTGCGAATCCACATTGCTTGACACCATCGCCTCAAGTATACCTTAATCCATACTTGACTGTGTCGAATAAATACCTCAGAATGTGCCTCGCTGTTGTCCAGTGCATTCTCTTGGGTCCCGTCATAGACTGACTAAGAGTGTTCACTGCAAAGCAGATATCTGGTCTGGTGTTGACCAAATACACAAGGGAACCGATAAGCTGTCTATACAAGGTCAATGTCCTCATCCTTTGATGCATCACTCTTCCTCCAGTTTGTAATTATCGGCATAGACATAAGTCTACTGTCCTTCATCCTAAATCTCTTCAAGGTCTCTGTAGCATATCTCCCTTGACCAAGGAAGATCTCCCTGTCCTTCTGCTATACTTCCAAGTCTAGAAAGTAATGCAACAACCCCAAATCCTTCATGTCAAACTCTGTTGCCAAGTTCCTCTATGAGCCTTGATGACCCTGTCAAGAAGAGGTCATCCACATACAACATTAGGATGAGTGGCTCATCTTCTACCATCAAATTGTAAAGGTTGGGATCTGCGTCACTCTTGACGATTCCCATATTCAACATGTAGCTGTCAATCTGACCATTCCATGCCTTGAGAGCTTGCTTGAGCCCATATAGAGCTTTCTTCATTCTGCACACATGTGTGCCCCTCTCATGTGTCTCGAAGACCTTTGGCTATTCTATATAGACCTCCTCTATGTGAAAATTCCGTCAACTGAGGAATCCTACTGTAGCAACTGATGGAAAGTCCTCTTTTTTTTATTTACTTAACAAATTATTCACTATGTTCTACAAGCCAATATCGAAATCCATTCACTATAGCTTACACAAATTAATTGCAGAAGAATTAAAAGTGCGGAAACAAATATGAACAAACATAGATCACACAACCATTTCGACACAGTTATTTTTGGACTAATGTCCCCGGAAAAACCCAATGTGGGAAAACCTGTGCAGCAGATATGAGGGTTTATATATTATGCAATAAATATTTTGAGTAAAAATCTATGATTGACACACCATCAAATCATACAGAGAAACTGATAGAAGAGATCTTGTGAGACAAACCTCACTCCTCCACGGGAACCGACACTGATCTGCACCAAGACTGGATTGCCCTGTGCTGCCTCTGCACAGTGACTGCGTCGCGATTGTGGTTGTCCTCTGCCTTTGCGCTGGTCTCACGGCTGGCTAGAAACTGAAGCCTTCTGGCCTATGGAAAATCTCTCTGGGATTTGACACTGGCTTTGCGCTGTCTCCTTAGCAAGATAACGACTTCCCCTCTTGCTCTGCGCAGTAACTGTGTCACTGGATCTGCGCTGCTACTGTGGCTCTCTTTGTCTCTGCTACTATGTACTCTTCGACTCAGTATTCCTTCCAACCAGAATTATTGCCCCTCACTGCAAAATATCTCTCGATCAAATTTTCTTCCTGAGACTTGCTCACCAAAGAAATCGATCTTTAATCTCTACCTTGTGTCTCAAATTTTTTTTCCAAATGGCACTTCAAGCCAATCTTATAGTCGTCTCGTTGAGACTTCAACGACCTAGATTAGATCTCTAATCAACGGCTAAGATTAACTTTTGACTTGATCCATTTATTCTACTTTTGACTTGATCCATTTATTCTAGATCATTCTCACTCATATTCTATTAATTCACTTTAATTATTTTATTTTCCTAAGTTTAGACTTAGGGATCCCCCCCTTTAAAAATAATTAATTATTTCTATAGAATACAATCTGAGTGGAATTTCACCAAACGATTTCTAGGTTATCTAGAATACATGTGTCTAAGCCTCTCCACAAAATTTGAGACTTAGAGCACATCTGATGCTACCCCAAATCAACACTCCCTCTTAGCGAGGAATGTGCTCTAACAATATGCCCTGCTGCATACTGTTACGACCATGAAGCATCTTCCTCTATGCTGCTGATGCCTGACTTGCTGTCCATCAACTCTGCGCAAATGTTGCATCTGTACTATTGCTGAAACTGCCATTGCCAACACTGCATCTGTACTGCAACTCCCTTTGAATTCTGAATCCATGTTGTTGCTGACTCTGCCATTGTCAACTTCTACTGCACTGCATCACAGTTGCTTTCTGCAACTGAAAAACATCCAAAATTGGACAAGTATATTGCATCTTGGTGATGAAGATCTGACTGCTGCTAGCCTCTGCGCTGCTAACCACTGCGTTGTCACTTCAGAACTCCTCTGCACCAATTGGCACTAGTCCATCCCGCTACTTCTGTGTAATATTCCTAATTAGCGACAACTAATTGGAATATTCGATTTTGTTCAGTTTTGCCGTCTATAGTTTATAAATAAATAAAAAGTGAGTGGAGAGGGTCTAACTCACTTAAGTGGAATAAAACACCCTCCTAGTAGCACAACGTTGTGACTTAAGGGGGATCCAAGGGGGGGCCAAGCACCACGTAGAGAGGGGGCCCACATATGCTCTAGAAGCCACTGCGTAGGAGAGGATGAGCACGTGGCAAGTGAGGGAGGCTACGTTGAGGAGATGGGCCTTAGGGTTGGAGGAAGGCCAACGTTATAAAAGAGGGAGGAGCCTTCTCATTTGATTCATTCTGTTGTTGATGATATTGAGCTGGATGTTTGGTCTTCTTGAACACGTTGGCTGTTTAGCCTGTCTGCAGTACTGTTTAGTGCATTGAGTGTCTTCGGTCGGAGATCTCGCCCTTAGCCCCGGGGGACTTCGAGTGCCTACTCGGGCAAGGCTATTTCTTCAGTATTTTGTGAGAGGTTTTGGTGTTTGGGTTTGTTGCGGAGCTGGGCTTTCATAGAGACTGCGCAGTCACTGAGAGGGAGGACGCAGTCCATCTTGGCTGCTCTGGATCGGGATTTCTGCAGGAGATTGAGCTGAGATTTTGAGCGAAGGATCAGCCTTCGCTTGTGGGAGGATTTTGGTGGAGTTTGAGGCAGTGTTTCAGTCATTCTCATTTAGCCTCTGCGCAGAGCCTGGGAGGCCAGCGTAATTCCCCAAGGGGGGTGTTTTTCGGAGGTCAGCCATTTTTGTTATGGTTTTTGGGTTTTGTCGGGATTAGTGAGTAGAGGAGGATTTCATATTTTCAGCTTACTCCGACAAGGGAAAAAACCCCTAGTCTTCAATTCATTCCAGCAGTAGCAGCTACACGGCAGTTTTCCAGCAGCTGGGACGCAGTTCAGAGAGCAGCCATTTCCTGTATATTCTGAGAGTATTTCTTCACTTGCCTTGAGCAAGTTTAGGTGCCATCACTCTGATCACCTATTGTACTTCATTATATTTCTCAGTTTAATAAAATGGCTTAGCATTTCCTGTCTTTATTTCTGGATTAGTTGCCGTACATTTTGTCTATGTTATTATATGTCTGCTGCACTGTTATTTTTATATATTATTGAGCATTCTAGTTCTATACCACTTGGTGTGTTTATCTTTCACTCTTAGACAGAGTCTGGAAAGGGCCAGGTAGCCTCCGGATCTCGTCCTCTTTTCAGAGGCGGCATATCCGGTAAATGCCCTCTCAGTGCATCTCTGGTTGGAGTTTGCCGTGTTTTAGAGATATCCCCGAAACGAGATATTACAATGGTATCAGAGCATAGTTCTGGCTCAGCCTGTGGTCTATGACACCGGGGAAGAGACCATATATTTGTTATAGAGGCAGGAAGTACAGAGACCGTGAGCGTAGGTTGGAGAACACCTTCGGAGAGGGAGACTGTGTTTGGGTAGTGGACACAGAGCAAGAGAGAGAGCCTGTGAAAGACGCAGAGCAGGAGGAGCCTGTATTAGATTCAGAGTAGAGAAGGCCAATGGCAGATGACACAGAGGCCAAACAGTTTGGGGAGGCACTCCTCAAATCGGTGCAGGATTTAGCTAGATAGATTGAGGTGATGGGTTAGAGATTCACCGCTGTAGAGGCTAGACAGCGTGAGACCCCATGAGTTTTCCAGGTAGGAGAGGGATCAGGTACATCCCATCATTTGCCGGAGCAGGGTGCTGCTCAGCGTGATACTCCTCAGCCGATGGCTTCACGTGCACCTACCCGCTCTACCATGCCCACTTTCTTGGGAGCAGACACAGGGGCAGAAGCCCAGCAGGAGGCAGAGCCTGGACACATGGGCGAGTATTTTGCAGAGTATCAGGCCTATGGGCAGGAGTTCAGGGATGCTCTCTCATTCCGGGATTTTGTTCAGCTCCAGCGGGACAGTAGACCCCGCGACCATCATAGAGGGCATCGACATTATCATGATGGAGATACCCACTGCACATCTAGCAGATTCCATTTGCCTACGTTTGATGGCTCATCAAACAGTTCGGCAAAGTCTTGGGTGGAGAAGCTGGACATCTATTTCCAGCTTAACTAGATGTCGGAGACGGAGGCCATCAAGGTGGCGACATTACATTTGGATTGTGAGGCCCAGGACTGGTGGTTCCATGGGATGGTCGCACTTGAACATTCTACAGTGACGACATATGCCGCGTTCACCAGGAGGTTGATGGAGCGATTTGACCGGAGGGAGCCCAGAGACATACATCGCAGATTTCTTGAGGGTTTCAGTGATGGTGCCAGATCTATCCGCGGCACGAATGATCTATATGTTTGTGCAGGGATTGGCGGAGCCACTTCGGGGTCTAGTCAGGTCTACTAGACCAGCTACACTCCAGGATGTTATTAGCAGGACCAGGGACTTACAGGATGCATTGCCTAGGACTCGGACACCTTACCCCCAGAGACAGGGTTTCCAGCCCAAGGGGAAGGATGTGAGGGTTCCTCCTCCAAAGGGGAATCCCGGATGGGCACAGATAGATGATGATGCCAGGAGGGCACTGAGGAAGAAGCGGTTGTGCTTCACTTGTCAGGAGCCGTGGGCACCAGGGCATAGGTGTGCTGCTGGCAAAGCACACTTCATTGAGGTCTTCTCCGATGATAGCAGGGAAGAGGATGAGGAGGAGGATGAGGAGGCAGGAGATAGTCAGATGGCCCAGGATCAGTTGCCACCTCCACCTCCAGGAACAGGAGGTGCAACTTTTGGCACCCACAGGAGGGACCCTTGCAGCCTTGCGAGGAGTTCCCAAGTACTTGACGCTGCGCGTACGAGGGACAGTACGTGGCCAGCGAGTGTCAGTTTTGGTTGACAGTGGGGAAACCCACAACTTCATTGATGCACAGATGGTCGAGCGGAGAGGTATACCGACCGAGAGCTTTGACGGATTTTCAGTTTTGGTTCCAGGAGCCCAGACGATGCAGTGTGCCTGGTATGTTCCAGAGTTGGCAGTGACGATGGGTACCTACACCGTGACCGATCACTTTTTTGTGGTCAACATACCAGATACCAATGTGGTATTGGGTGTTCAGTGGTTGATTATTCTGGGGAAGGTCACCACGGATTGGGAGGCCTTAGAGATGGAGTGGGATGATAAGAAGACCGGGAAGCATGAGAAGATCCGCGTGATGCACACTTACCCACCTCAGACAGTTTCGGCACACCGGATGGAGGCAGATTTCCGGAAGGGAGACATAGAGTGGGCGGTTGAGTTGCGGGCATCAAAGGCAGAGACCACCGGTCGAGCAGTTAATCCGGATATACAGGCCATCCTTGACAGGTATGATGCAGTGTTTGGGGATATACCACCAGGTCGGCCACTGGACCGAGGGTTTGAGCACACCATTGAGCTTGAGCAGGGCATTCAGGCAGTGATCACTACCCCCTATAGGCATCCCAAAGCCTATCGGGATGAGATTGAGCGGGCCATCCAGGAGTTGCTGGCTCTTAGGCACATTAGACCGAGCACGAGTCCGTTTGCTTCTTTCGTAGTGTTGGTGAAGAAGAAGGACGACACCTTGAGGATGTGCATTGATTACAGGGCCCTGAACAAGAAGACCCTGAAGAACAGGTATCCTATACCCAGGATCGATGAGTTGATAGATGAGCTGAGAGGAGCCAAGTTCTTCTCGAAGATTGATTTGAGATCAGGGTACCATCAGATTCGCGTGAGGGAACAGGACATTCCCAAGACCGCCTTCAGGTGTCATTATGGGCACTTTGAGTTTTTGGTTATGCCTTTTGGGCTAACCAATGCACCAACTACTTTTCAGTCTTGCATGAACCATATCTTCCGCAATCATCTGAGGAAGTTTGTATTGGTCTTCTTTGATGACATACTCATATATAGCAGGACTTGGGAGGAGCATCTCCAACATATAGAGGCAGTACTACACATCTTGGAATAGCAACAGTTCTATGCTAAGCTCTCCAAATGTGAGTTTGGGATGACGGAGATGTTGTATTTGGGTCACATTATTGGAGTGGACGGAGTGAGGGTCCATGAGGAGAAGATTAGGGCCATCAGAGATTGGCCGGAGCCGAGGAACGTGACGGAACTTCGAGGGTTCATTGGCATATGTACTTATTACAGGAAGTTCGTCAAAGGTTTCTCACAGCTTGCTGCACCCCTTACAGATCTAACGAAGAAGGGGGCATTTAGTTGGTCGGATACAGCGCAGCGAGCCTTTGATATGCTCAAGGAGGTGATGAGTAGCTGCCCAGTGCTTGCATTGCCGAACTTTATGCAGCCATTTGTCTTGGAGTGTGATGCGTCGGGAGAGGGGATCTGCGTAGTATTGATGCAGGGGCGACACCCTGTAGCCTTTGAGAGCCGGAAGCTCCTTCCGCACGAGAGGTTGTATTCTATATACGACAAGGAGATGTTGGCCATTATGCATGCCTTGGCAAAATTCCGGCAGTATCTGGTAGGGAACAGATTCAGGGTGAGGACTGATCACAACAGCCTCAGGTTCTTTTTGGAGCAGAAGCAGCTACAGGAGAGGTAGTAGAAGTGGATCAGTAAGATCCAAGCATATGACTTTGACATTGAGGATGTCAAGGGTAAGAATAACGTGGTAGCAGATGCCCTTTCACGTAGACCAGCCACGTTATCTCTTATGAGCTTGGATACAGATTGGAGGGCTCGACTTTTAGTGGAGTACTCCAAGGACAGATTTGCATGTGAGGTGCTGGATGGACAAGTGGCGGATGACAGGTACAGGGTGGTTGATGAGATCATCTACTACAGGGACAGGATCTTCTTGACTGAGGGATCTCAGCTTAAGAAGAAGATACTCCAGGCATCACATGATTCTCCATTGGCAGGCCATCAGGGGTTTACCAAAACCTACAGGGCCATTAGAGAGAGGTTCTCATGGAAGGGCCTCAAGGAGGACGTACTCCAGCACATTAGGGAGTGCGATGTTTGCCAGAGGAACAAGGGGGAGATGAGCCATCCCGCAGGATTATTGCAGCCTCTTCCCATTCCGGAGGGGAAATGGGAGAGTATCTCGATGGACTTCATCACAGGGTTGCCCATGGTGCAGGGCAAGGATTGTATCTTTGTCGTCGTTGATCGGTTGACAAAGTATGCGCACTTTTTCGCCATATCCGCGCATTACACAGCAGCACAGGTGGCCGAGTTGTTCTTCAAAGAGGTTTTCAGGCTACATGGTCTTCCTAAGACCATCATCAGTGACAGGGACAGTCACTTCATGGGCGGATTTTGGCAGGAGCTTTTCCGGCTAGTGGGGACGGAGTTGACACCAAGTACTAGTTATCACCCACAGACGGATGGACAGATGGAGATAGTTAACAAGTGGTTGGAGGGCTACTTGCGTAACTACGTCAGTGAGCAGCAGCGAGCATGGCTGAAGTGGTTGCATCTGGGGGAGTATTGCTATAACACGACACATCACATGTCCATTGGTATGTCACCATTTTATGCTTTGTATGGGTATCATTCCTTATCTTTTGCTGATGTGATGTTCGGTGCTAGCAAGGCTCCTAGAGCCAAGATTTGGATCCAAGAGAGTCAGGACATTCTCCGAGCTCTCAAGGACAATATGGCTACAGCACAAAACCAACAGACGCTGTATGTCGACAGAGGTCGGGTGGAGAGACAGTTTGAGGTAGGGGACTTGGTCTACCTACGATTATAGCCATATCGACAGTCGTCGCTGAAGCAGAAGGGAGCTGAGAAGCTCAAGCCTCGCTTTTACGGGCCATACAGGGTGATACGCAGGATTGGGCAGGTTGCGTATGAGTTGGAGCTGCCCCAAGGCAGCAAGATCCACAACGTTTTTCATGTATCATGCCTGAAGAAGGCGCTGGGGTAGTAGGTAATAGTGACAGAGGAGCTACCACCCACGGATGATGAGGGGCACTTGGTGTTGCAGCCAGAGGCTATTATTGATACCAGGGAGAGGCAGCTACGGAGCAGGACAGGCTGGGAATTCTTGGTGAGGTGGAAGAATTTGCCGGATGAGGATGCCACTTGGGAGAGTGAGAAGATTTTGCAGCATCCATCACTTCAGTTGCTTGAGGACAAGCAAAATTTTGCCGGGGGACACTGTAATATTCCTAATTAGCGACAACTAATTGGAATATTCGATTTTGTTCAGTTTTGCCATCTATAGTTTATAAATAAATAAAAAGTGAGTGGAGAGGGTCTAACTCACTTAAGTGGAATAAAACACCCTCCTAGTAGCACAACGTTGTGACTTAAGGGGGAGCCAAGGGGGGCCAAGCACCACGTAGAGAGGGGGCCCACGTATGCTCTAGAAGCTACTGCGCAGGAGAGGAAGAGCACGTGGCAAGAGAGGGAGGCTACGTTGAGGAGATGGGCCTTAGGGTTGGAGGAAGGCCAACGTTATAAAAGAGGGAGGAGCCTTCTCATTTGATTCATTCTGTTGTTGATGATATTGAGCTGGACGTTTGGTCTTCTTGAGCACGCTGGCTGTTTAGCCTGTCTGCAGCACTGTTTAGTGCATTGAGTGTCTCCGGTCGAAGATCTTGCCCTTAGCCCCGGGGGACTTTGAGTGCCTACTCGGGCAAGGTTATTTCTTCAGTATTTTGTGAGAGGTTTTGCTGTTTGGGTTTGTTGCGGAGCTGGGCTTTCATAGAGATTGCGCAGTCACTGAGAGGGAGGACGCAGTCCATCTTGGAGGTGCTCCGGAAAGGGATTTCTGCAGGAGATTGAGTCGAGATTTTGAGCGGAGGATCAGCCTTCGCTTGTGGGAGGATTTTGGTGGAGTTTGAGGCGGTGTTTCAGTCATTCTCATTTAGCCTCTGCGCAGAGCTTGGGAGGCCAGCGTAATTCCCCAAGGGGGTGTTTTTTGGAGGTCGGCCATTTTTGTTATGGTTTCAGGGTTTTGTCGGGATTGGTGAGTAGAGGAGGATTTCATATTTTTAGCTCATTCTGGCAAGGGGAACAACCCCTAGTCTTCAGTTCATTCCAGCAGTAGCAGCTACACGGCAGTTTTCCAGCAGCTGGGACGCAGTTCAGAGAGCAGCCATTTCCTGTATATTCTGAGAGTATTTCTTCACTTGCCTTGAGCAAGTTTAGGTGCCATCACTCTAATCACCTATTGTACTTCATTATATTTCTCAGTTAATAAAATGGCTTAGCATTTCCTCTCTATATTTCTGGATGAGTTGCCGTACGTTTTGTCTATGTTATTATATGTCTGCTGCACTGTTATTTTTATATATTCTTGAGCATTCTAGTTCTATACCACTTGGTGTGTTTATCTTTCACTCTTAGATAGAGTCTGGAAAGGGCCAGGTAGCCTCCGGATCTCGTCCTCTTTTCAGAGGCGGCATATCCGGTAAATGCCCTCCCAGTCCATCTCTGGTTGGAGTTTTTCGTGTTTTAGAGATATCCCCGAAACGGGATATTACATTCTAGTTTGGGCTCCTGTAGCAAGGTGATGATCTGAGAGGTGGACTCCTCAAGGATCCTGCCGAACTTGTAGATCTTTGGGTCTACAACTCCAAATCAGCCCACCTCCCTCTTGGAGGTATATGAGCAATCATAGCAAACTCCTCCTCCTCTATCTTCGTTGCTCTGGCTTGAGGATCATGCTTCTCATCCTTGTCCTTCTTTCTGAGAGGACACTATGTGGCATAATGTCCCATCTCGCCACATCAGAATCATTTGATCTTTGATAGATCCTTCTTCCTCTTGCGATGCTCTTGCTGCCCCTTTGATGCAAGGGCTGCATTCTCATCCTCCTGCTTTTTGACCTTTGGACCACTCGTACTGTTGCTCTCAAGTTGACACTTGAGTAAATCTCTCCTCATCTCTTCTTGCTGAAGAGAGCTGCCCACATCGCTTCCCAGCCTGACAAATTCTCTTTGCCGAGGATGCTCTAGACAAAGACTTGATAGTCTTCGGATACAGAATTTAAGGCACTTTTGACCATCTTTGTGGCCTGAGGAGTTGATCCCACAACTGCCAGCTGATCTCGGTTTTCCTGAAGTGTAGACATGAATGGATCAATGCACTCTCCTTTCTGCATCCTGGTGGTCTGCATTTTCTCCTCCAGAAACATCTTCTGCTGCTCGGAATACCCCTGATATAGCGTTGCCAACGCATCCCATATCTCCTTGGTTTTCCCTTTGCCAAAGATGTGTGAAACAATATAATCTGTCACTCCGTCGAGGATCAACCGCTTGGCCTTTGCCATATTCTTCTTGAAGGCCCTTAATGGTGCTACATCCACCGGTTCAGCCTGAGTACTTTCGATAAAGTGCTTGAGGTCATGCTCATCTAGAAGGAAGGAGATCCTTGCCTTCCATATTACATAGTTGGAGGCACCCACCAACCGATCTTGGTCACACAACCCACTGGTTGCCATCTCACCCAAAAGTTGTCGATCTGCTGCCTCTCACCCTCTATGCAACTGGAATTTACGCACTCCTGATGGAGCAAGCCACAAAATTTGCTGCTACTACACGGGGAATCTGAGTTTCTTGGGCAAAAACTCAATGAGGTCAAAAATCCCCAAAATAGTGTTTCAGCTATGCTTCTTGACACTCCGCACTAGCAATCACTGCTGCATAGTCAACTGTGTCCCTCTAGCTGCTGATCTGCGTAGATCTGTTGTGCTTCTCCCTCTACCTCGGACAAACAACAATCTCGAACAATCCTACCTCTTTGTCAGCTCACTCAGAGAGAGATTTTCCTGTTGATCGAGCCCTCCTGGCTTGGACAGCGCAATCAACTGGAAGATCGATCTACTGCTTACGCAACTCTTTGATCCCAGCTTCACCAACGCTGAATCTGCTGGATCTGTTCTTTGTCTCTCCCGCGCCCAGCTTAAACAAGCTCTGATACTGTGTGAAAATTCCTTCAATTGAGGAATCCTACTACAACAACTTATGGAAATTCTTCTATTTGTTATTTACTTAACAAATTATTCACTTTATTCTACAAGAAAATATTGAAATCCATTCACTACAGCCTACAAAAATTAATTGCGGAAGAATTACAAGTGCAAAAACAAATCTAAACAAACATAAATCACACAACCATTTTGACACAATTATTTTTGGACTAATGTCCCCGAAAAAACCCAATGTGGGAAAACCGGTGCAGCAGATCTGAGGGATTATATATTATGCCGTAAGTATTCTAAGTACAAACCTATGATTGATACACCATCAAATCATATAGAGAAACTGACAGAAGAGATCTTGTGAGACAAACCTCACTCCTCCACGGGAATCGACACTGATCTGCACCAAGACTGCACTGCCCTCTGCTGCCTCTGCGCAGTGACTACGTAACAACTGTGGCTGCCCTCTGCCTTTGCGCTGGTCTCACTGCTGGCTGGAAACTAAAGCCTTCTGGCCTTCAGAAAATCTCTTTGGGATCTGACACTGGCTTTGCGTTGTCTCCTCAGCAGGAAAATGACTTCCCCTCTTGCTCTACGCAATGACTGCGTAGGCACTCCGTCATTGGCTCTGCGCTGTTGCTGTGGCTATCTCTGTCTCTGCTGCTATGTACTCTCCGGCTCAGGATTCCTTGCAACAAGAATTACAGCCCTTCACTGCAAAAGATCTCTCGATCAAATTTTCTTCCTGAGCACTGCTCAGTAAAGAAATTGATCTCTGCTCTCTGCCTTGTGTCTCCAAAATGTTTTCCAAATGACCCTTCAAGCCAATCTTATAGTCTTCTCGTGGAGACTTCAACGACCTAGATTAGATCTCTAATCAACGGCTAAGATTAACTTTTGACTTGATCCATTTATTCTAGATCATTCTCACTCATATTCTATTACTTCACTTTAATTATTTTATTTCCTAAGTTTAGACTTAGGATCCCTTTAAAAATAATTAATTATTTCTATAGAATACAATCCGAGTGGAATTTCACCAAATGATTTCGGGTTATCTGGAATACATGTGTCTAAGTCTCTCCACAAAATTTGAGACTTAGAGCACATCCGATGCTACCCCAAATCAACACTCTATCACCTCGTTCAAGAAGTTTGTCTTGACATCCATTTGGAATCTGCCATCCCATCTATGCTGCTAGAGATATAATCGACCAAATAGAAGTATATCTGGCAATTGGGGTGAACGTCTCCTCATAGTCTATCCCTTCCTTCTGTGCATACCCCTTTGCCATGAACCTAGCCTTGTACTTCTCCACACTGCAATCTGTGACATACTTGATCTTATAGATCCATCGAGAGCCCACAATTGCCCTGCCCTAAGGCCTCGACACTACCTCCTAAACATCATTTGTCATGATGGAGCTATACTCTTCTACCATGTCATCTATCCACACCTGATGTTGTGCGGCCTCCTGATAGATAGAAGGTTCTACTACCTGTGCCACCAATGCTTGGTACCTATTTGGTTGTCTGTGTTCTCTCTTGTTCATCCTAGGAGGTCCAATGAACTCGTCTGCATATTTCAATGTTTGACGAAATTCCCTACTGGATTCGACCACTGGTGGTGGGAGGATTGACCAACTCCTCATCCTGCCTCTGCTGCTCCCTCTGATGCGAACTCATTGGATCCCCTGCACTTGAGGATGTGCTGGTATTGACAACAATACTATATCCCTGTCACTGTCCTGGCGATGGTCCCTATGACTGCCCTTGTGGCTGTCCCTGTTGCTGGACCAATGGGCTTCTACTATCTCACTTTGATCACCTATTGGCATCTTGCGAGATTTCTTGAAGGTTCTATGCTCCATAAACTTTACGTCCTGTCTCACGATAATATTCCTATTGCTAAGAATGTAGCTCCCGTATGCCTTAGAGGTCTCGCTATACACAACAAACTACCCCTTCTCTGTAGTCTGATCCAACTTAGTGCGCTTCTCATCTGGTACATAGCAATAAGCTATGCTACCAAATATCGTGAAGTGGCTGACTTCTAGCTTCTTCCCTGAGAAGACTTCTTCTGGTGTTATATTCCCCAATGCCCTTTGAGGAACCTTGTTCTATATATACACAGTCGTGTTACATGCCTCTGCCCATAGAAACTTGGGCAAGTCCTAGTCATATAACATTTCCTTTGCAGCCCCAACTATAGACTTGTTCTTTCGCTCTGCTACCCCATTCTGCTGTGGATTGTATGGAGCTGTCCACTCCCTCCTGATGCCTTCCTTCGCACAGAAACCCGTGAAGTCACTATCTGTGTACTCACCTCCGTTATCCGAGTGAAGCACCTTGATATTCTTCCTTTTCACATTCTCTACTAAAGCCTTGAACTCCTTGAAGGGACTAAAGACCTTGTTGTCGCACAAAATGTCTAGGCACCGCGATAATGGCTCAGATCGGGGGTTGTCATCCTAATCCCCAATCTCTCTATCTAAGCTGTCTCTTTGCAAGCTAAGGGAGGTAGACCCTAATAGAAATGAAGAAATAGAATTGGTTGCAAGTCAACCAACTCAGGAGACACAGTCAAATAACCAAGTACTTGATGAGATTAACTAGATTTCACAGATCCAATTATATTAAAACCAGTGCCTTATGGAGTTAAAAGATCCCGTTATGCAATTAGAGCCAACTAATTGATGTATAACTGCTGCTATGAAAACACAAATGACCACAATGATATTCAATAGAACGCACCACAACTATGCATTAAAATAATCTGAATCCACAGCAATGCTATCATGAGACGACTATCAAATTGAAATGCCAGATCATTGCAATATTTCCGAATTTATGATGTTCTAAATGACCCAATCCAGAAATTAAATTTTTTTTATATAGTCAACTTAGGATAAAAATTTAGAAGCTCATTTGACTATAAAAGAATTTTTTTTTAGAATTTTTATATTTTTTATAATTTTTTTATTAATTTTTAAACAAAATACATATATACAAATGAAACTAAAATTATGAATTAAAATCTAAATTAAAATCTAAAACTAAAAAAACAAATTAAAATAAAACAAAACTAGCCAAACAAGTAAAATCTAACATATAAAAACTAAGAACTAAAAATAAAAAAAATAAAAAACTAAAAGCTAAAAACAAATCGAATTAAAATCTACAAATTAAATCTAAAACCTCTAAAGAATTAACGCTAACCTAAACTAACTAACACTAACAAAATCGAATTTAAATTAAAACCTAAAACTAAACTAAACTAATGTTAATGAATTAAAATCTAACAAAAATAAAATCTACGACTAAAACTAAGAGTTAAATAACGAAAATCGAATCTAATACTAAACCTATCTTATACAAAAATGAATCCGAACCAAAAAAAATAAAAAATAAAAAATAAAACGCGGGTTTATCATATGCGTATTTTTTTTTTTTTTTTTTGCAGGTTGGGCGACGGAAGCACGATGGACGGCAAGGTGAGGAGGGATAACGCAGTGAGGGGCAAAGGGACGCGGACGGGTAGGACGTTGACGGCGGAGAAGAAGGAGAGCTCGACGACAATGGAGGAGCTGCGATGGAGGAGCTGAAGGCTGGACGACAGCGGACAGGAAGTGGTTGACGACAGACTTGGAGGCTTGACAGAGAAACGAGTTTGAAGGAGATGCGGAAAGGAGGTCGGACGATGGTCTGCAGAGGAAGGAAAACGGCAGGACGGCAAAGAGAAGGGTTGCGGACGACAGAGGAAAAAATGGTCAGCGGCTAAAGAGATGGGTAGACGGCGGAAGAAGGAAACGCAGAGGAGGGAAGGCGGATGAGGCTGGAGGGTCAAGGAAATATGCAGCGTATGTGGTGATATGGGAGGACGCTGAAGATGGAATGAAGGCAGAAAAATCGTGGAGAAAGGCAAGACAAAGGCAGCGTCTTGTGCAGCGTTTTTATGCCGGATGCAAAGAAAACCTCAGCAAAAACCAGTATATTTTAAAATTCGTCCAACAGAATCAAAATTTTTTTTCAACACTACCCAGATTCTCAGAATGCTGAACTTGAAATCTTCTGTTTACACTCAGATCTGCCAGCAAAGTGATCCTGAGGCTAGATCTTGCCCTCTGGGGTTAGATCTGGCTCAGATCTTTTAAATTTTTTTTTGAAAACCCCCTACAAATCTGCAAAACCAGAACAGATCCAAAACTATGCACAAAAATTATTAAATCCTTACAACCTATAGAATATTTACAAATTTACAGTGCTAATTCATAGATTATAGGCCCTCATGGTCAGATTTAAACCCATTTCAACACAATTTTTTAGAAATTCAAATTTTTAAAGAGAGGCACAAGTCCTAGAAGACTCTGCAAAACCACTAATTCCGTAAGATAGCTTTGGAAATCAACAAATAATGAGCTTTTCAGATTTATGTTATCTGAGAGTCGGCTGGTCTAACTGAAGACTTCCCCAAACGCTCAAACCTTAAAAATATTCCCTGCACACTTAGATCTGAACTTTAGATTGATAGAGATTTAAGAAAATAACATGAGATCTTTCAGAAAAATAGATAACTAGTCTTTCTGTTAAATAAAAAATGCCATCTTATAAATCCAGAAAACTGCACAAAATACCTGTATGCAGATTAATCCATGAAGGCCATTAACCAGAAAATGCCAAATCAAGTAGCAGAGTTTAGAGACAAATCACCACATAGATCCGGAAAAGAACATCAAAATTTGTAACCCCAAAGTCTTTATGCTTTATTCATCAAAAGGAATCACAAGAGCTTCCAAGAACAAGTGCACGATCCAAAGATCAGATCAAATGTCACATCAAGACCTCTAATTTATAAGATTAAATCTCCAACGGCTAGTTCGGTTGATCCATGTCAAAATAATCTCGACCGTCAAAAAGATTTGATCATCTTTTAATCTGGACCGTCGAAATTATAATTTTGAGGAAAAACGAATTTATCATTTAAGTTCATTTTAATTAACTCAAAAATACTATTTTTGAGTTAATTACCTCAAAATTTTGACTTTGACTTAACCACCTAGGCCCAAGGGTCCAAAATTCCTTGAAATTCTCAATATTCCCTTGGCTTGGGACCTTTAAAAATTCATTTTTTAAGGACCAACGAATTTTGCCTTTGAATAATTTTAATTCATCTAGGACCTAAAATTAATTAAATTTCTGGCTTAAGATTTTTTAATTAATTTGACCAGAAAATTTAATTAATTGACTGAGAGGGGATTTTAATTATTTTTTCCAATCCTCTTTACATAAGATAAAAACATTTAGACACATGAAGGGGGAATACCCATTCGTATAGACCCTTAAATAGATACCCAATTCTGCGACTCAAAACATGATCTAGTAGACCAAGTAGCTTGTAATAAAATAATCTAGCCAACTAGCTAGGATTATTCCCAAACTACTTTTACAAAGACTCGATAGAGAACACTAGGACTCAACATCTTGATGACAAAATCCATCCTAGCTTTGGGGTGAAGCTAGAGGGAAAAACTCTGCCGATCACTTGTGTTTAAAAACACAAGTAAATCAGTGAGACAAAAAACCTCCTAGGATAGAAATCGTCACCAACATACTAGGCTTACCTAGGTTGTTACATACATGATGGTTTTACTTAGATCATTTACATCATAAACATGCAGAATGGGTTTACATTGTTTATAAAACTACCGACTGATGATGGAATCTGAATGGCGCGAACACGTTGAACATGATGAATCCCATTTTAAAAATGGGGGTGTACCGCTATGGGGTCGTTGACAAAGTGTGGTCAACAGACCTCATCCTTGGTTTTCAAGAAATAGATCCAAGTTTTCCTTAAATGGTCATCAATAAAAGTGACGAAGTACTCATACCCTTCGGGAGATCTAGTGGACATTGGGCCACAAATATCTGAGTGTATAAATTGTAACCCCATCTGATTTGTTGTCACTTCTTGGGAATGTTTCCTCAACATACTTCCCAAGTATGCACCCTTTGCACACATCATCGTGTTTCGTGCCTAGTTCTGGAACACTTGTTACTGTCTCCCTGAGCATTCTAAGTGCTCTATGATGTAAATGTCCCATTCTCCTATGCCATAACTCATTCAAGTCTCTCCCACTGCTACTGCCATTGCTAACTAGTGCCATTGGAGAGTCAAATTGCAACCTATACAATTTGTTGTTTCGTACCCCAATTTGTTTCACCTTCTTCCAGTTTTGGTGTTTGATGAACACCATCTTCCTTACAAAGTAGACGTCATATCCCTTATCCTGTATCTGGGATACTAAAATTAGGTTCATACCTAGTCCTGACACATGCAATACCTCTGTAACAGTGGTGCTTGCTCATGACTCCCTCTGAATGTCAATGGTACCTCTCCCAATTGGAGTACATTTAGTCATGCTTTCCATTGTTATCTAGAAGTCCATCTCCTCCTTATTATAGCCGGTGAAGTATTCTCTAACTCCTGCCATGTGAGATGACACTCCATTGTCTATATCCCAGACTCCCTGTGAAGTTGAGCTAGATAGGAAAGCTATCTGAGCAACCTCGTCCTCCAATCTAGAAGACAAATTTGTAGCCTCCTGAATATCAAATCTATCTGCGGCCATACTAGAGAATTCTGAAAAATTTACTAAAGACATCTTGAGTATAATTTTGTGGGCCTTTTCTCTTTCGCCCAACACTAATTTGCAACTGCAAAAACTGCTACAAAATCACTACACCCTGATACACTCACCAAAACTTCTTCCCGGCAACACCACTGCCTGCTGGAACTGCTACTGGGCTATTCAAACTTTTCCTGCACTTGCAATTGGAAATTGAACCCTTCTGCCCAACAATTCGCATTGCCTGGCTAGCTCTCTGCACAAACCTGGAACAAATTCGCTCAAACTCCCTCTAAACTGCAAAATTTCTCCCTCTTCGCTACTGAGCTCTTGATCTGATCAACAATGCTCTGATACCATGTGGAAATTCCTTGAAATGCAACCACTGGAATTTAATCTTCTAATTGATTAATTATGCAGATTATTTTGTTACGGAAAAATAACGAATAAATCACACTGCAATTTCTTCACAATAAAAACGCTGCGGAATACAAATTGGAAACTAAGAAAATATAGCACACACACAATAAAATTTACACTTATTTTTGGACAAAAGTCCCCGGAAAAACTGAATGTGGGAAAACTAGTGCAACAGATGAGGGTTTATTTTATAGTACAAAAATATGGATGCCAAACTGAAAATCCTTAGCAAAATAATCTGGCCAAAATTAGTGAGACAATTTTTGTCTCACCCGACACTGATCTTAGCCCAAAGCTAGCTCAAACTGGTTGCTCGAACACCCCTGCATCAGCCTCTGCGCTGGCCAATTCGTACTGCCTTAGGAACTGCTCTGATGTTGTTGTTCTACCCAACTTAGCCTCTGAAACTGAGTCGCTTGGCCCTATGGAATTTCTCCCAGCCTCCAACAACTGAATCACCCTCCCCTTTAGCTAAATCAAACTCACTCTGAAGCTGGCTACGCAATCCCTGTGCAACCTCACTGAGGAAAACTCAGCCCTCCTGCTACTGACTCTCTGATATCGGAAATCTCCTTTGGAATGACTATCTTTGCTCCCTCTGTCTTTGTGTCCCTTCTGGCTCAAACTCTTCTTCCATACTCGACCTTTGCAGCTGGATAGCTCGATCTGCCAAGGAACTCGACCTCACAGGTGTGTCTTCTCCATCCCCACCAAGTTGCTCGTATAATCTCCCGTTGGTGAACCAACGACCATGATTAGATCCCCATCAATGACTAAGATCATCTCAAACTCAATCCTTGTGAGTTTCTAGAGCATTCTCACTTTTCTCAGTTAATTCCCTTTAATTAATTGATTTCCCTAAGTTAGACTTAGGCATTAGTGTTTTCTCCTGAAACCTTTTTTGGGTTTTGGAGATCTAATGTTTCTTAGCCTCTCTAACCAAAGTTGAGACTAGAACACTTGTCCGATGCTACAAAAACTAACATATGTGATGATTGATTCTATTGATGCTCTGTTATGCTTTAGCCTTTCAGTTATGTTAGTTTGTGAAATGGCATAAATTGGTTAAATTGGCCATCACACTGATTCACCCCCCCCTCTCAGTGTATGCAAAATTCTAACAATTGGTAACAGAGTAGATCCATTCAAGAAAAATTAATCATTGAAAGGTTGATCATAGGGAACATGGCCAATCTTAGATCTTCAGGCACGCCTCCTTAATTTAATGGAACAAACTATGTTTTTTGGAAAATAAGAATGAGAACCTACATTATGTCTTTAGGTACTAATGTATGGATCAGCGTTGCAGGGGAGCGCCCCCTACCCCCCCCCCCTTGAATTCGCTCCCGAAGCACGCTCCGCTCGGAAGCAGATCCGAAGCGACCTCGGGAGTGCGCTCCCTTAAAAAATTTCCGCTCCCTGCCTTTTCGGAAGTGAAAGCGGGAGCAGTCGGGGAGTGATCGCTCCCTAATTGGTCTCGTTCACTCCTAGAGTGGTTTTTTAAATCGGGAGTAGTCGGGAAGCGATCGCTCTAGATCGCTCCCACGTGC